>JAOTQQ010000023.1:48553481-48563823 GCA_026546715.1 Gallinago undulata
GTGGATTCTCAGCAGTTCATGTGGCAGGACAGAGGGTGGATTCATATACTGACAGGTTGAATGAAGAATGATAGTAGAACTTGGATTAAATTAATCTTCTTGAGAAGAGAATGGCTATGCACTTTAGTTCCTAAAACGCAATGAATAATACTAATATCACATTTAAAGATAATCTACATGTAGTAACAAAAAATCTAATAATTGATAAATCAGACAACACATTGATAAATAAACCATACAGTACATCAATAATCTCTCTTACTGAGAAGTTCCACGGGGCCAACATATTACTGTGTCCTCACTTGATCATAAGTTTGCATTAAGGGAAAAAGGGGTAATCAGGGAGTTATAGTGACAGATATCTAGATATAGTTTTACAAACATTATCGGGAGTTATTTTAAGAATTTAAATATTAGCTTAATTCCTTCTGATGGAGAAGCCATTGTACTCCTTCTGGATAATAAAGTGTGTTTCCTGTTGTTTATGAAGATAAACAAACTATTGGCTTAGATTTATATTTTCGAAACTGTCATCTAAGAGCCAAAAGTTGTTGCTGCATATCCAACATTTTTGTTTAGAGTGTATATAAACACACTGTGTGAAATTCTAAGTTGATATTTTTCTTAAAATCCATTTCTACTCTTCCAAACATTTTCCTGGTGTTGCATTATGTGAAAGTGATGCAATGACCATACCATCATGTTGTGACAACACAGTAGGGTAAAGTGCCATTTTTACACAGTGATTTCCATTTTTCTGGACAAGTCTTAAAGAAAGTTTGTCTAATAATATAAGTCTTGTCAGTTCTTTAGAAGCAGCTAAGGATCTTCCTCAAAACATTACTTGTAATAATTTATCTGTGTTATTAAATAGCAAGTTTTGTAAACTAAATAGTTCAGTTTTGGTGTGTTGGTACTGGTATTTTCTCTCTATAGTGAAAAATGGTTTATAAACTTAGTTATAAATACATCTTTCCTGAGCCATTTTCCTGCTCCCTATTATTTCTAAGAGAACTAAATCATCTTTAAAATTCTAGTTCTGTGGGAGCTTCAGAGTGAAGAGCCTGACATTTGGGGCATCGACAATGAAAAGGAATACCACAGATCAATCGAAAAGGCAGCTTCTGTGGTACGCTGTTATTGCGCAACATTTTGTAACACGCTGAAATATTTTTTAGAATAAAAGCACTGGCAAGTTATTTAGTACATTAATGGGCAGTCCTGATTTCACTAGTCATTTATTTTTCTGCTAGAATAATGATGTAGTGCTTGTTAAGGAAAAGGAAGGAACAAGCAGGGTTAGCTGTAGTTGTGAGTCAGATAAGCAGTTACTTGTCATATTTTTCTTTGTTTAAATGCACATTGGTTATATACAGTATAACTAAAAAATAATAGCTTTTCTTGGAGAGCACTCTTGCCTTGAGGGGAACCCCAGTTACAAATATAAATATTATTGTAACATTTTTGTTGTGTGGATTTGTCAATTATCTCCACAACTTCTGAAGACCCACGGTCAGTGATGTGTGCACAGATTTATAATACCATCTGTGTAACTGATCATGTCATTCCTGTGGCATTCTCTGTATCACTGGTGGAGATCCTTGAAACCAGTACCTGAAACCATACTGAATCTTCAGCACATACACTAAAGCTGGAAGAATGCAGAGAGGATTAGTGTGGCTTCCAAACAGGGATATGTAAAGAGACAAGCTCTGTTCAAATACCTCAGTTTCTTTTAGTTTATAATAAAATAATGCTCTTTCTTGTAGGTTCAGTCAATCGGGCTAGGGACTCTCTTTTGGACAACAAAACAGGAAAGCCTTGACAAACCACTTATTCACTTTGTCCCTCAATATTAGGACTGAAAAAAATGGACGTTGTGGTAGGAGAATAGATTAGCTGTTTGGTTGTAAGCTCAATTTCTGCTGGGCTTTGTCCCCGAATTTTAGAATTAACATCCACCTTGCAATGCTATTCATAGCTTCTAGAGTGTTACTTAGGGTCATCTCATAGTAAGCTGTATCTGTCATTAACATTTATACAAAGTATATCTCAAATACTTTTCCAGAGATTTTTATGCCCTTTTTTTTTGGTCAGCTGTTAGCTGACTAGCTTATACTATCAGTCCCATTTTTTTAAAAGCTTATAGCACCTTCCATAACGTGTTTTCCAAATACTTGTAATTCTTCTTTCCTGGATTGTGGCCTGTCAGTAACTCTGACTTAAATTTTCTAAATGCCGGTTAGAGTATTTTCTGAGGTCAGTATTAGGTTCTGCTGCCCTACATTATGATATTTTTACTGATTTAGAAATATATTATCGCTTATAGGATCATTTTTTAAAGTTAAAATCTCTGAAAATCTGCATACTGTTTGAAGCTGAAACGCTTAAAAGCATATGCATAGGTGAAAGTAAGTAAGATAATTTTAAAGAATAGGTGCAACATTGGTGGAACTTTTTTTTTTTTTTTGTTAATTCAAGTTGCATGCCGTTTCCTTTGTATAGCTTTGTTTTCGAGTTTTGAATAATGGGATTTATGATGTATAATTTATAAAATTATTTTCCTTTTCCACGAGTTGATACATGTCACTTGATACATGTTTATTTTATATTTTAAAAAGCTTTGTGTTAAATTTTAAACACTTAAGTTTATGTGAGTGTAAATGCGTGCATGTGTAACCACAGTGTGTTTGCTACTCAGTTGTACGTGCATCTGTTTCCCACTTTTTCTGATGCTTGTCACTCAGGCTCAGTTTGTATTTCTTTCTAGACCTTCTTAGTCTCTGTCACTACCAATTTTTACAGCTGGAAAAAGTGCTTTATGGATGCTATTTTTTTACAGTGAAAGGGTGTTAATGAGAAGTAACTTGAGTTCAAGTTAATTTCCATTATCTTTATTAAAATATTTGTTTTGAAGTATCTTATTGTTAAAATGAACTTTCAATAGGGCCACTCCCTTATAAAGTGTTTTAATTATGCTGAAATGTTTTACAGTTTATGCTATGCATAATCTCAATTCACTTTATTTCCCATGTGGTAAAAAATTTAATTTCTATTTTGTGAAAGTAATATGATTGCATTCAAACTTGGAGCTCCTTGGCAGTGCAGCTATCCATATGGTCCCTATATAGAGTGACATACTTATTAGCTTTTCACCCTTTTGGTGCAAATAAGGTGTAGCATCATTCTTACTAAATATATATACACCTATGAACGAGATTGATGATTAAGATGAAAGCATTTCTTGCTCAAATAGCTGAAGATTAATTTTTAGCTCTTTGAAGGCAGGTATTTATTTATCATGATCTCTCTGGTCAAACCCTCACACTGCTGTCATCTGGTACACAGCAGTCCTTATGACATGACAAGCTCTTATAGTTTTTAATCAATACATTGTGGCATCCTTATTGAAAATTGCCAATAGTTCTGTCTGTTCTCTGTTCTACTTTCTTCTGGTCCAGCCCTTATCTTTTCGTAGCTCATCTCTGATATAATACAACAATTTAGCTTTATATAACCTGTCAGGGAGAATATTCCTTTCCCTGATCATTCTTCCTTTATTGTGTGCCTCTTTTTCAGAGTTAAATTGTAAGTGATTGCTTCATTGTTAATTTCCTCTACTATTTTTATACCTCTTTGATCAAGTCTCTGGTTCTCATCGCCAACACTAAGCTTCTCTGCTTATGCAAAATATCTCTTTGATAATATGCCTGTTACTCTGTCATCTTGTTCAAAACCAACAAATCACAGTGCTGCTGTCTGGTTCTTTTCCTATGTTATGGAAGGAGTTGTTTTGACTAGTGACTACCTATGTTTGTTTTACTTCTGCTACTGCTACTGTCCCAGAATGTTTCCTAGATCCATATCCATCTATGACATCTTCTGCCCTCTAATTTTTCTGTCAGTATCACTTCATGTGTGTGACTTCAATATTTTAATTATTTTCAATTAATATACTTATTTTAAACAGCTTTTCATTGCCATTTTTTACCTATGCTGTGTTGTTTCCCACTAGGGCTCAGTTCTGTGTCTTCCTTTTCTCTTTCTCCTGCTGCTCCCATTTCCCTACTGTCACTGTTTTCATTCAAAAAGTTGTAGAAAATGAGTCAAAGCTGAATGTTCAGTTGAATGAGCTTATTACAAAGCTGAAAAGGAATCTACAGCAATAGAAAATTTAGTATAACATGTGAATATTGGTGTTTAACTGTCACAGACCTTATCTGCCAACAGTCTGTACCAACAGACTCCTAGGTAGAGCACCATTAACATTTTCCTACCGGTGTGGGGTCTGTTATGCAACTGTGGACAAGACATGGATTTCTCAAGTCTTCCCAGAGATAGCAGTTTTTCCCAAGTTTTTCTCATTTCTGCTGAAAATAGATATAGGGCAGTGGAATCATCGATTTGTATAAATGTATGAAACTTAAACAAGGTGTTAAATCCCATCTTTTCTAACTCTCTCTGAAGCATATTACTTTTTTTCAGTAAAGCTTTTGAACCTGTGAAGGTGCATGTGGAATACTAAGCTGTTGCAAAATTACTGATGTTCTGTATGCTCAACAATTGGCCATTACTACCAGGTTATTTGGTATATGTTTCTATACATCAGGTGGAATCTTTTTTAAAATGTCTCTGTATAGCAAAAAACTCAAAATAATAACATTTATTTATAAAAGTAATCTTTGGAACTGTAAAATAAGCAAAAAATTAAAAATAGCTGGACAGATCTTACTATTCTGAATGCTCAAGGGATCAGAAGTAGTAAAAAGACTGAAAACCTTAACAAAAGAACAGAAAATGAAGAACACTTTTTAAACAACATTGGCATAATAGTCATAATCATTTTGTAGTCAACATGGAGACACTTAATACTCTAAAAGTATTACTGTGGAAGAAAAATTCTTCAAAAAATTAAGGTGAAGTGTAGAACACAGTTTTTAAAGCTTAAGGTGATGATAGCTTGGAAATTCAAAGAAAATACATAAAGATTTATAATTTAGTATTTTAAACTTTTAAGAATTGCACACAGGCCTATTGTCATTTAACTACTAAAGCATCTGCTACAACAGAGCTAAATATCTTCACTATTTATGGGTCCGTGTGGATAAAATCAAGAGAATAAATATCTATACTATATACTATACTATATATCATATCTGTCAGCTTATTTCATGGACAGGAACACAGAATACCTCCAAGCAGAGGGCATGGTCTAGGTTGCACTGAAGTAGGACTGTCCCGTGTCTTTCCCGTAGTACCCTGGAGGTCAAAATAGGTTGGACCACTGCAAGTAAGGTACGGTCTCTCTGAAGGGACAGAGCAGCACAGTGAAATGTAATAACAGATTATTTCCATCTCTTTCTCACCTGAAATATGACAGTGGCTACCCTAGCTCAGGTCAAAGATTCATTTAGTGTAGCATCCTATTGGCACTCCATAGCTCTTGCCATTAGGTTGTATAACAGTAAATACTTCTGGTAATGATATTTTCCAGGGTGCTGTCGCACTCTTGGTCACTTTCTCTATAGCTTTTAGGATTTTGTAGACTTCTATGGTATTCCCATTTAACAGTTGTAGTCTATTTAAGTCATAGTCTATTTAAGTGATTGTGGATACTACTGATTATCTGTTCCCTCTTTTTTGTATGTTTTTAGTTCTACCATATCCTGCTCTGAGATAGAAAGCGTAGAATTGCACATGCTGTTGAAAATGGAGCATATCATGGATTTTTACAGCATTTGTACAGCACTGTTTTCTGGGGTTTTCTTTATCTATTCCTGTCTTCATAATTCCTAGCATTCAATTTACTTTTTTGATTGCTACTGAGCATTGAGCTGACATTTACATAGAACTATCTATTATGACCTCAGTGTTTCTGTGTGGTAATAACTAGCCAAGACCATCACTGTTTGCATAAAATTATTTTTCCCACATACTTTACCTTACATTTATCTACAATGAAATCCATTTTTCATTTTATTATTAGTCACTCAGCATCCTGCATTCTTAAATGTTTTTTTTCCAGTTGGCCTTCACTTTTACTACCCTGAATAAAATCGTATCACCAGCAAACTTCGTCATTTCACTGCTCATTTCTCTTTTTTGATGGTGAATACTCACATCCTAGCACACTTTCCTTTAGGGACTGCAAAGAAAATTTTTTTCATTTATTCCTGACCTTTGTTTCCTGTGTTTTGACCAGTTATTTGGCCACAAGGGCATTTTCCTTTTTATTCAGTAACAGGGGAACTCCCATTAAGAACTGCTAAGAAAGTTTTAAAAATGTCCTTGTACCTTGAATAACTTAATTATTTTTCATAAACTTTGCTACCTCACTATTTATTCCTTAGGTTCTCTGCAAAATGAACTTTTTCAGAATGTTTTGTAATAGGGTAACTGTTAGCTTTGTTATAAAGCTAACAGCAATTCTGTTATTGCTGCTTGTTACCAGCCTCTCATAGTTACTGATAATTACTATGTGTTAGCTTACCTATATCTGGCCAACATTAGTTAAGTAGAACTGGGCTTTTTTGGACACTGGAAGTAGAAAGCTAATACAAAGAAGTAACTCATTAACAATAGCCATTATTTTGGCTGAGAGCATGCTGTTATTTGAACTTTCAATCAAAAGAAACATCTAATTAGATACTGTGATTGCACACTAACACTAGGAATAACATTTAAAACTAATCAAGAAAGCAAAATTTGAATTTTACATTCTGTACTATCAAAAGGTGGTTGCCTAAATTGTGCATGATCTATGCAGATGTTCCTTTCTGAAATGTCATATATTTGTAATTATAAATAAGCTGATACAATCTCATCTTCAATTTGCAAATGCAGGCATCCATTCTATAAATTTAAATATAATTTCTTTACACTTTTTTCCTAAATTCTATCATGCTTTCTCAATTAAGATGATTTCATGACATTTTGTCCTTTCCATGATGCCAGTAATTTGTTTATTGTTGGACATGATACCTGGGGTATCACATGCTTGGTATGGTGGCATCAACTGGCTTTGCAACTTCTTCAACCTCCCTCCCTCCTTGGGTGTTTAACTGGTTATGTCAAAGACCAGCTGTGAAATGGGGCATTTGTGTAACCTTGGATTAGACTTCTGTGAAAAGAGATGTGTGATAAAGGAAGCCTTGTCGGAAGTCTCCACCTCACCCATCCTCAGGGGACCACCTGGCCCAGAAGCTGCATTTAAGCTCAGGTCCTTACCTTTGTTCCATGCCTAGGCTGTGTTTTTAAGTATGCTGTGTCTAGATGTACCTCTTCTTGATCCTGACCTTGATTTGCTGATTTGACTCTCCGGCCTGACCTGGGACTAGCCTCATCCTTATGGACTTGCTTGGTGACCAGGGATCTGTGTGTGACCATTGCTGCCCTGCACACCTTCCTCAGGTGCCGTGGGTCTGAGCCCCTGTTGGCCATACCCTGGCTGCTGTTTGCCATACCATCACCGTTGGTGACATTGGATGCCCTGTCCTTTCCCTCCTGGGTCCACCCTGGCACTTTAATGTTCAAGATTTCTGGGTGAGCAGCTGTCCAGCCGTGGCTATTTCCCTGAGCTGACCATACAGAAATCTCTCTAAGCGTGCACTTTCTCAAATTCCACATAGATGTAACAGAGAAGCCAAAGCTGTGCTGGAGCTGATCAGCAGAACTGGATTTTAATTCATAAACATTTCTCAGTTTATTTGCTGAAGCTGTGCTCAACTGTATCTGCTGCTCATATTGAATCCTACTCTGTAGGAAATGTGCCATCCATGCTTAGATTTCTAGAGCAGCTTCGCTTCCCATTATGTGCTTAGGCTTAAACCAACAAATCCCTGTCTGCAACTGCAGGTAGGCCATTTTCCACTTAGTTGTGATCAATGCAGGTCATGCTCAGTCCCTTCAATGTGGTAAAAAGCAGCTCAGGTTTGCGGGGAACGTCGTGGTTGGTGCATGGTTGGTCCATGCACAAAGAATACATTTACAGGTAGACCTTCCAATATCCTTAGTCTTGAACACTTTGGTGATGTACAAGGTATCAGTTTTTGTCTCCCTTGTATCATTTGCCAAGCTTTCAGCAGTCCCACGAAATTGTCTTTTTCTGAAGGAGAGTATATTATGAAATTTAAGAAAAAGGTGAAGTTTATGTAGAAGTCAGGAAAGGGAATGAGAAGGCAGAAAGGAAATTGCAGAAGTTAGCTGGGTAACAAGATAATAAAGGAGGAACTTTGGTGAAGTATGAAACAAGGTGTATGTAAATGATGCTGGAGCTCAGAAATGGGAAGCTGAAGACTCGTTCATTATAAAGATTTGACGAGAAAGCCTAATAATTTTTTTCCTGTCCTCATTCCAAATTCCAGAAATTTAAAATAGATAATTTTTGTTTTTCATTTTTTTAATTAATAAAAGCCTCCTGATTTTTTTACACAGAAGAATTTTTCACTGAGAATGAAGGAGTTAAAAAGGTAAATGTTCCCCCTGTTGTCCTTGTCAGGTGCTTTGGTTATTCCACCTCCTACACAGGCATTACACCCTTTTCAGCCAAATTACAACTGTTCTGAATATATTTTCACTTTCATTTATAGTCCTTGTTACAGTGACAAGTCCATTTCTTTATTCTCAATAGCTCTTTTCCATGTACTTTAGTTACCCGAGATCCAGAGACATTCTGCAAATCGTATTTGAGGCTCAAGAAAAGGAATTTTTTTTTTTAAGATTTAATCTATTTAGTATTGTTACCCATACCAAAAAATACCACAGCTGTTTGTCATGAGTTCTTGTGTACAGCAGCACCAATGGGATGCTGTATTGGGATTCATCTCACCTAATTTTAGATGTTTGCAATGTATATATCTCTACAAGACCTGGTAGTCCTAAATCCCCACAACGGACAGAAACAGCCCCTTTTAGGTACCATTTATCTAACATATCTATATTTTTTCATATCTGCTTTAGGATGAATTGATTGAAACCATAAAAGTACCCATTTTTCTGACTAGAATATAGCACGACCAGTTTAGATGAATCTAGCTGTCAAATAAATTCAGTTCTCATGGTCTAAATTAGATAGGCATCATAAAGCATAAGTAGCATCATCGACAGGTAGAAATGTTTTATAAATTTGTGCATCTGCATGCATGTGTTTAGGGAAGAAAGCTATGTGCTCTGTGAAAGCTTTACAGCTAAAGACGGGCAGTTAAAAAAGAAAAGATTAGAGGCAGAACATACTAGTTGTAATTTTGGAAAGTGAACGGAATCTTTTAAGTCATCTCCCTCTTTTTAGGTAAGGAAGTCCATCTTCCACACTTTTTTCTAATTTGGATTTATGTGGAAATTTTCACTACTTTGAGACTACTGTCCTTACACTGCAGATACTTTTCCTCCTACTGTTTTGAATCAAGCAAAATCCTTAAAGTTAAGACAGTTGGAAAAATACTTTTCTTTACCTGTCTAACTATGTATTTTTCATTATGTGTGTGCAAATTGCCAAAATGGTCCAAAAGGTCTCTGACAGTCAGTCTACGTTTTAGAAATGACAACTAGTCTAAATGTAAATATAATGGAATCTGAAACAACATTAGCTTTATGTAATTTTCCATCTGTTGAAAGTCTTCCTGTAGCTGTGTCGTAGCTGTGTCCTCTTTTAAATAGCTGAGTTAAAGGAAAAACTCAGTAATCATTATCATCTATATGAAAATGCAGTTCAAATGAAAACAGTAGGTTAGCTCCTAATATCCCTATTCAGATGTTATTCACTTAAACAGTTATATGGTGGATAATGGGTGTTTTGACTGATTAGAAATTTCAGGATCAGGTCTATAGTCATTATGACTAATTTTTTCTGATTAACTAGTCATGCATATCAAAATAATTGGTCTGGGCTATTACTAACATGTATAAAGCTCCCACCACATGTTCATCATTAACAACACAGAAAAAAAAAAAGAGGTAATTCAGGACCTAAATAGCTTAAAAATCTAAATGGAAGACAGTAAAAACACTGGGATTCACATCAGAGAAAGCTACTTTCTCTTTTTGTATAAAACTCAAGGGAGAGAACAATTTTAATACTTTTTGTGATGGGATATCTGTGAGAAAATTAGGAAATTAGCTTTGAAGAGGTAGAAAAGAGAGAGGATGTCTCATTGGGATGAGAAGACAGATTCCACCATAGATCATAAATAAGCAGCCTTTTGCATTCATATCTTTATAAATCTTTTTGGCCGGTAAAAGTAGCATAATTAAATGCACTCTATGGAGGAAACCACCAAATATTTCACTAAAAGTAGCCTGTAATGAATGGCTTTATCTATTGATATTTGAAAGTGAAAACTGCAAA
>JAOTQQ010000023.1:48572475-48622213 GCA_026546715.1 Gallinago undulata
ACACTCTTCCCTACGCAGCCCAGGATTCCGTTGGCCTTCCTGGCCACAAGAGCACACTGCTTGCTCATTGTCATTTTACTGTCTATCAGGACCCCCAGATCTTTCTCTTTGGAACTTCTCTTGAGCATTTGGCATCTTCCTGGCCCTTGTGTCCTCTCTTCTCACTTTCTGGTCCATCTTCCAGGGAGACAGAAAATAATTCCAGCTGGGGAAACTTGAAATAAGCTAAGCCCCATTTATTTTTCAGTACTGTGCAGAAACCTCTCTGCATTAATGCTAGGCACAAGTGTGGTCCTCACAGCAAGTGCTTTGTATCTACTCTGCTTTCTTCAATGCATTGCAGTAGGCAAGTTATGTCAGGCTGAAAACATTACTGTCAGTCACTTGACTTTTGTGCACATTTAAAAAATAATAATGTAAGTTAGTCTATTATCCCAAACCCTCTGTCTTGCCCTTCCAATCCCACTGGACTATGACAGTGACTGCTGATAGGCATCTTCTCTGCTGGTACTACAGTTATTTTCCCTTTAGAGAGGAATTAGTCAAAATAAAGTTGACACTTTTAAACAAACTATTAAAAAGCTTTTCTGTTCCACCATACCACAGATTTGTCAGAAAAGTAATTATTTTTTAAGATTTTTTTTTTCAATTCTCTGTAAACTGTGCCTGACATTTACAAGGCAACACAGCAAGTTTGTTGAGGAGCTCTCATGTGCCAAAAGTGGCAAAGCACCATGTAAGCCAGCATTTGTTACACTAATTCTTTCACTGAGATGAAAGTGAATACCTGTGTAAAACCCACACAAAGCTTTGGGTAGCTTTAACTTACTCTACATGCTAATCTTTTTCCTACCTAAGCCACAAATTACCAACCTAATTAAATTGAGCTTTCTTTTTTCATGGTGTGTTGATTGACATTTAAAAATATTACTTACTCATTTAAACAGTCTTATTCTAAAACCTTATTTAACTGTCATGCCTATTTGCATAGCATTATTTTAATATATGATGCTCAGACTAAATTTATGATACTACATTTCTATCACATTAAAGAGCCCACTGTTTTTATTTTTACCAAAGACATCCATCTAAATATTAAATTTGTAATTTTCCAGATGACACTTAGGTTGGAGTTTTATGAACATTTCATGACCTAATACTTTCTGGGAGATATATACCAGATTGATTTAATTATAAGAAAACATCAGTCACTGCAAAATATCACCTCTCTCTAGTTTCCCTAATTAATCAAGCACAAAAGCATGTCTGGAAAGTTGAAAGTGTGGGATTCTTATGTGGACCTCCTACAAGCCTACCAGCAACTTTCTTCAAATAGCTCAAAAATTTTAGTCATTAGTTTCACATTCTTTATAACTGTTGTTGTTTTTAAAGATATTTATTTCATATACATATTGTGCTGCAATTTGCCATGATTCAGACAATTAGGGTATTCCTCTTTCCAGAAAAAAAAATAAAAATAAACCAACAAACCACCACAAGAACCCCTGATTATAGCAATCACATATTTTGTTCTTTTATTGAGTGGTAGCAGTGTTAACATTAACATTGTTAACTCTATAACAAAAAAGGAAAATGCATATCTTCAAATGGAAGTTCTGGTTCTGCAAACTAGTATACACCAACCTATACACATAAAGCCCACTTTTTCAGTGTAACTGATTCTATGACATGCTCCTGGTACAGAAGACGATAACATTTGACTGGGTATCTGTTTGTCGTAATACAAATTTTAACCAGAGTAAGACTGAAGTAAAGTAATATGACTTTAGATCTCCATACTCAGCCACAGGTGTTATGGTGAGGCCATTTCTACAACAAGGACTCATGACTCATTACCATCTGGTAATTTTCACATTGTGTCCTTGGTATTGCTGTTTGAGTTTTCAGTGTATCCTTTATTACAAGTGCCAAAAAATGTTTTGCACAGCTTCTTGTATAGTTTTCAAGTGTTCCTTATAGCTCAAAACATTTTTTCGGACCTTTTCAGACTTGAGGAGTTATATTTGGATCTGATTTTACTCCCTGCAGCTGAGATGAGACTTAGTTTCTGACACTGACAGAACATCTGGATTTTATTCAGCAGGTGGTGGATACTGTCCCATTGCTGTCCCTGCCCTCCACGCTCCAGAGGAGCCTCCTGAGCTCACGGGTTTTGTTAAATTGTTCTCTGCCAGTGAACTGCTCTTTCATCATTTGTTGTATTAGGGATACTGCTTTCATCTGTTGCTTTTAATCTTAAAACTAACAAAGAAATAGACATTTGTTGAATTTTTTTCTCTGGTACCACAAAAAGCTTGTCATTAGATAGCTTGTCAGTTAGTATAGGCTGTGTGGTACATTACAGTTGCATGAAAAAGTGCTAGTCTCTTCCAAGTGCCTTCCAGTGACTGACAAATAACAGGTCATAGATAGTTTATGTGCTCTTTCTAATAGACAATAGTGTAGTAGTTTGAATTTGATACTTTCATACTTCCTAGGAAGGGAAAGATCCTTAATACAGTCATTTTCTTTGAGTTCTGTGCTTCCTAATTCCATTTTAATAGTTACTTAAATAGGGTGTTTTCTTTTTAATGAATCTAAACTTAGCAGAGATTTTCAATACCATAAAATAAAAAGGCAGTTTACTATTGATCTTTCTTTTTTTAATATACCTTTGTGAAACTCCATTCCAGAGTGTGCTACCTCTCACCACTGCTCATTTCAGCTCACATATTTTCTTTGAATTCATTACTTGTATCCTGGCTCAGTGACAAAGAAAGAAGAACTGCTCACTGCTTTGGAGCAAGGCTGACTGAAAGAGATAGGGACAAGTAGCACCTTTGCAATTATCTAGCCCTTACTGCTGCCGAGTCATCTTCTCCCTACCGCTGGTTACCATTGCTGGGGTGATGTTGCAAGCAGGTTAAAAAAAAAATAAATCAATTTTCCTTTTAAAGCTAAACTGCAAAATAAACTCCTCCCAGTGGAGTGCTATGTGATAAAGTGTGGTCTGATTCACAAGCTGGGGGGATACTAAAAATATGATTGAATTCTTGAGACTGGATGATGTATGTATTTGTCTCTCCAAAATTACAGTGAGGATAAAAATGTTTTAGATACATCTTGAGTAACACATGACAAACACTGTGTGTTACAATACTTCTATTGAATATTGTGGATGGGAAAGTTACCATCTTAATAACGGTCCTTGGTCAAACTAACAAATGTGAGGCAACCATTTATTGTTGGGTTCCTGCTCATAAATGTCTTAGTACAAAAATAGCTTCATTTCCCTGCATTTGGCCAACAAAAGTAGTACTTACAGGAAATTATACATATTCAATATATATGCTTCTTTCTAATAAGTAATTAAAAATGTCTCAGTTCTGACATCTAAATTACCACTACTGGGCACTGATGTTAATGTTGTTTTGAGAAGACCAGTGCAGAGAAAAAGAGTTGTCGGATCTATTTTTTCCAGGGTTTCCCACAGATTCAGGAAATCCTTCTGCATTAGTTATATTAAGCCATCATATTTAATCACAAGCCTAAATTTTTTTCTAGTGAACTAGTGATTTTTGAGAGTGAGGGCATGTTACTCTGTTGTGTAGCCCAAGCACAGCTGTGCCAGGATGCTGGAGAGAAATCAGGATATTCTGATCCTCTCCCTACTTGATACCCAGACAAATGTATTCTTGTGTACTCGTTTTCTCATGACCTGATCTGATGGTGACAGCCCCGCTGAATATGAACTGCTGACACTCATAGTTCAGGACCATATTTTGACAGTAAGTCCTGTCTGCTAGTGGTGTTTGCTGTTCATGCCCAGTTCGTGCTAAATTAGATACTCTGTCTGTCATATCCATTAGCTTGAACATCTTCCTATAAAAAAATCTGTCACAGAAAGGAATATTTTTCTATTACAGCAAAGCAGAATCTATTACTAATTGGCCTGACCAAAGAGCCCAATATTTTTAGTTTTTTTACTGTAGTTCCACAGGTGCCATTCTCTTAGGGAATCTGTGTCATCTGCTCTTCCTTATTGTTGTCCCGTTGCTTGCAGTGATTTGGTGCAGGGCATCAGCATAAATAGAGTGCTGAGCTGACCCAGAATCCAGAATTATTGGTGGAACTTCCATAAGAATGATCATGGGGGGGATCTGCAGGTCTGATCTTGACATTGCTCAGCCAGTGTCTTCGTTGCTTTTAGTAATATGAATGCCAGAAAAAAACCAAAATAATGCCACATTTCTATCTTTAAAAATGTATTTCCTTTGATGATATGATAGATTCTTCCAAGACCAGCCGCACCCTGAGGAGGTCCCTCCCACCAAATGTTCCTGTGCCCTGTTTAAGATACTGTGGCACTTCCTATAGAAGTAAGAAAGATCAACATTTGGTGACTGCAAGATCACTGCATAAAAATTTTATTGTTTCTTCTCCACTTCTTTCTTTGGCTCCAGTCTGGCTTTACGCTGAGCTCTTTAAAGGACAGCCTCCTTCTTGCCTCTGCCTTGAGTAGTGACACTGCCAATGAGGCTGGCCTCCAAAGTGCAAAGCTCCATCTGAAGAGAACAGTTGGGAGGATCCAGAATACTTAATTCAGGTTTATTCAAGCTTTGGGCTACCTCTTTTATTTCTTTTTCCAATATCGCGTAACACAAATTTCACTACATTGGACATCAGTTGTTTATTTTTTGTATATACAGTAAATGAAAACAAATGCATACTTGATCTGTGAAGAAAGTTATTCCATCCATTTCAAAAGACAGAAGCAGCAATTCTTTGATGCAAAATAAGCTTTGTAAAGGAAACATTTTTGTCTCTGTGGTGAAAAAATAACATAGATTTCACTTTCATGTTAAAAGGACAAGAACATATATTTTAACTTCTAATTCTATTAGAAGCTGTGAGATAGCTATGCGAGTTTTATAACATTTATTGTAGTATGTATTTTCAGTGAGAATACACATTATAAAGTTTCTTAAAAGAAAGAAAAGAGGGAAAATTACTTCATTGTTATGTAACACTCGAAGTCATGCTGTGAAAAAAACCTGCCCTTTAATGTGGAGCGTAAAGTGGGCTTCTCCAGCTCGAGTGACAGCAGTCATAAAGGAAAAGGAAAACAGTTACTAAATTTACTTTCAGATTTTACTTTTACATGAGTCTCTGAATCTAATGTCTCATGAATCCTTTTTGCCAGAGAGGATAGATGTGTGCCTCATAATGTAGATGGTAGATAGTATTCAGTGTATATTATCCTCACACTTTCTGTGATATCACAGAAGCACAGACTGACAGACCGGTTGAGGTTGGAAGGGACCTCTGGAGGTCATCTGATCCAACCCCACTTGGAACTGGTATCCCAAGACCATGTTCTTTTGAATATCTCCAAGGATGGAGACTCCACAGCCTCTGTGGGCAGCCTGTGTCACCCTCACAGTAAAAATGTTTCTTATGTTATATTCAGACATCACCTCCTGTGTTTCAGATTGTGCCCATTGCTCCTGGTTCACTGGACACCACTGAAAGGAGCCTGGTTTTATCTTTTTTACATCCTCCCTTCAGATGTTTCGAGACGGTGCTGAGATCATCCCTAATGTGTATTTCATTATATCACTGAAAGCTTGGAACTAGCAAAAATAACCTGCTCAGAGTAAAACTTGTTTTGTCTAAAATATTCATTGCATTTGAATTACTTTTGTGTAACAGTGCATGTTCTCTGAATTGTACTCAATGATCCTTTGTTAAAATAGATCCTGTGTATTTCCTAGCTCCTATTTCTCCTGAAATCCTTAGAAATTTGGGCACTTACCAGTGGGTGACGTGGGAACATGTGTACATGTAGATCAGATGGTGGACATTATCTCTTCTGTTCCCTTATAGGTCTTGTGCTATTTCTGTTCATGGTTTTTTTATCTTTTTATTTAGATGGATATACCTTTTGGGGCAAAAAAAAAAAGGGAGTACCAACAGATACGTTGTGAGCCTTATACAGTTTTAGTTTGGTCTGTTCTTGGAGGCATAAATGCAGCAGTAGAGGGACTACTCTTTCCCTCTGCTGGCATATGCTCAAGCAGTATGACTGCAAAACGGTGTTACGTTTGCCAGGGAAATGAAAAGTTTGCATATCTTTAGGTTACAACTTCTGGCATATCAGTTACTGGCAGCTCTGCTGTCATTGTCTTAACAATAATGTAAAGACAGCCTTCTTTCCATGCAGCAACTTCTCCTCTCACAAAGAAAGGCCCTCTCTCAAGTTTCTTAGCCTTTTATGTTGACATGAATTTACAAGGAATGTTTTTCAGCTTTTTAAACATTAGAGCCATAGGTACTCTGTTGACAGCTTAAGCTGTTTGTGTAGGTAAATCCTTCTTGGTCTCCCCTTCCCGTATATATCTGTTTGTCTTTTAGATTCCTTTTTCTACTCAGTAAGACCATAATGTGCTGTGGATATCTTGCTGGCATTTCTAACAGTACAAACAAATCTTGGACTGTGACAGTGGGGTTTTTTTAATATGGCAGCTGCCACTGAGATTCAGATATCCCAGTACATAACTCTCCTAATTTGCTTTCTTTATTAAAGTACAGCCAAACTTCTGTCTTCCCAGTATTATAGCTTAGATAGCTGTGGGTACAAAGAGATCATGCTCACACTACATTATTTCAGCATTTTTCATAATGGCAAATGTCAAACAATTCTAAAGGGTCAGAAATTTTTTCCTAATTTTTAAGGTGTTGGAATAGCTGATGCACCAGCTGGCTCAGGAGGAAAAAATATATTTACTTAAGGCATTATAGTAGCAGAAGTAGCAAATGCCAAACGATTTTCATAAATGTGTACCTTCGTTTCCATTAAGAAGCTGATGTAGTTTCTAAATCATTACCATTAATTAAAATATTTTGATATTAATTACTGGCAATTAAGATGAATAATTAAAAACAGATTTAAGTAAATGTTTACCTCTAAATTAACTATAAACAGATCTATATTCTATCTCATTGTGGAAGAAAGACCTCCAAATAAGTACATTTTTGCTACATGTCTGAGGCTGTTTTTTTTTTCTTGATTTGGACTGAATTAGGTAAAAAAAAAGGTTTAGGGTACTTAAACATGGCATAAGCAAAGCCTCAGACTTCTGTAACTGAAAAAATGGGCTAATTTTGAGTTATATTGATTAGACTTGTTTGGATAGGGTTGTGATCTAAAGGTATTAAATTCAAACCTTTCCTCAGAGCCTCATTGGTATAATATGCCTTTAAGATGATGCAGCCACAACCATGGTAGTTATATTTATTTAACTTTCTTAGTAAAAGTATGCAGTGTTCTAATGAAGGTTTCCCCCCTTTTCTCAGGGAAGTTTTCCTAGTGTATAAATAGGTCCTTAGGGACATGTGGTGTCCCTAAGTGATCCACAGATAGACCGTTAGTATTCACTTAAGTTTTTCTGCTCTAAGCAGCTGGACAAAACAAGGCATCCTCAGTCCCTTGTAGTAATTGCCATAGGTTTAAAGCTTGTTCCTTATGTGGTAAAAAGGCCATTTGAGTTCACTGGTATATCTCGAATATAGAAGAGTTTTATGTTTGTTTTGTGCAAATACTTCTGTGTTAAGAACATTATATTAGCAGTGGGTTGGGTTTTTTTCTATTTTAACTATACAAATATAAATTTAACATTGAACTCTGTAACTTTTCTAGACTTTATTTGGAGAACCTGTTCTTTGGCGAGAGCTCTGAACATGGCTTTATTATTATGTAAAACTTAATGGTTCAACACATTTTGTTAAAAACAGAAATAAAATTGGGGGGGGGACACTGAAATAAGTACGAAACATATTTTGAAAGTGACTTGCAGAGAAATATTCTAGCAGTCTAATGCTTTGAAAATCTCAATTTAACTGAAATAGCGTGCTTTTGTCAAGACAATACATGTAGGCTTTTCATAGCAGTGAAAATACTTTGGGAAGGAAGAGTTTTTATGCTTTTGATTAGGCAAAGCAATACATTTCCTCACAACCCTATACATTAGAACAGTTACAAGTAAGAAAAATCTGTCCTGGTATAAGCAGTTTTCTTTTAACTACACATACAAATGCAGCTGCCATAGGATTGCTGTATCGTTTGAATCATGTTAAAATGTCATAGTTAAAATGTCACAAATTTTGGACATAGACACAGAGCATGAATTCATCAAGTTTTCCAAGCAAGAAGTGGTTGAACATATTGTGCTCCATGTCTCCATGGAAAGATTTGCATTAGAATAAAATTTCAGGCTACAACTCCTAAGACAGTCAGAGAGCAAACTACTGAAATACTGAGATCTCTTTTTTACACCAGAAATTATTCAGCCAGAAACACTGAATATTTGAATGTAAGCCTTGTTTGTATATACTGGCGTTGAAACTTACTGTTTTGGAAGGAAGATAAAGATGGCACTAACTGCAACAATAAAAACATTTCCTAGCCCATCTTGAAATTCCTGGCACAGATGGTGAGTTTAAGGATTTTAGACCTTACAATGATGGGCTTCCTTAAGCTTTAACCAGTACCCTCCATTCAGACTGTGCCGTGCTATTTTTACCACTACTTAAAAGTATAGGTTCCTGAACTCTTGCTTCTAAACTGTGGTATCTGTACCAGAAACCTGATAATAAGCATTAACTGTTCTTGTTGCTGCATCTAATCATGGTGATACTTGAGCTAGCTAGGTTTGGGTACCCTTGCCAAGGGCAGTCCTTCATAAAAGATGAGCTACGAGAGTATCAGTGGTATTTTTACTTAGATTTTTTTTATTACTTATTTTCTATTTAAGCTGTATTCATTAGAATCCACATGATCTGCATGTCTATATTTCAATAAGCACCACTTGTGCTGTCAAAAAAATCAGCTCCTTTTGGGAGAAGTTACCATTTTCAGAGTAAGGCACTGCATTTTAGCTGATGCCTCAGGTTCCTCTAAAGAGCACCAAGACATATTTCCGTAGCTTTCTTCTGTCCAGTTCTGCACGTAGCCTGCCAGCTGAAACCACTGCTGTCTCATCCCTACCCAGGAGTGTTACTGAGACTAATGTCCATAATTTTGAAAAAGAAAAATATACTAATCAAGGGTAGTGTTATTTGCCTATTACCAATATAGATGTCATAGACAGCAGGTCATGTTCTCAGAATATCAAAACATGTTTCCCTGAGGTATGTTGGTCCTCTCTTGGGTCATGGTTTTGGCTATCTGCTCACACAGTACCATTTGTGTGACTTGGATGCACAATTTTTCACTGTCCTCATCTGGACAGCATACTCGTTCTGGGTGTTAATATTTTCTGTATATTTCCAGATGTTTAATTTTAACATTTTAGTTTCAGATGGAAGAAATTAATTCCCCCGAAGTTAGGTTTTACATTTCAGTCAGGTCTAATTGCTTTCTTCCTTTTAAACTAACAAACTTAGACAAATAGAGAAGAATGCGTTTAACCCCAGCTTTGCCTGGGGTTTTATATGGTGTCTAAACAGGGGAGAATAATTCTGTTTGAATATTTGGTCTCTTCTTGATCTGTAAATATATCTGCTTTAGCCGAGATCCAAAGCTTCCAAGTTCCTTCTAAATGTGGTTAGGAATAATGTCATATAATTCTGTAAAAAACAATGACCAAACTGTAAGACTGTCTAGTTACCTGCATGAGTCTTGAGCCTCATGGAACTTTGTGTTGACATCAAGTCACCAGATTAAGCCTCTGTCTGAAGTGTGACAGTACTTTTGGTGAGAAGTAAAATGGATTTAAAATAGTGCAGTCAGGTGCCATCAGAAGGAACAGCTTTTGTATCTCCTGCTTTATAGGATATAAATCAGTTCAGTCAATTGTAAGATGACAAACTGAGGGTTGTTTTTGTTCTGGGCTAATAGGAAAGGGTATTTAAATGCTCTGTGGTTTTGTGCAGTATTAAAAATCCCTAAAAGGAAAAACAAAAAAAGCCAAAATACCAACTCATGGAAGCAAATGATCTTCCATTGTGTAATACTTTTATTTTATCTTCTAGAATGTCATGTTTTTACTTTTATTTTAAGCAGTGTATTTGTTATGTGGTATCATACATGGGTGTTTTGGTATAAGGCAATGTCAGAAAAACACATCAATTCCTGATGGTGATGTACAGGGTTATTTATTGAGGACGGATTTTAAAAATAGACTAATGTTGTCTCACTCTCAGGCTTTTGGAACAGTGTCAAGAGACATTTTTTTCATTTTTTTCTCTTAATTTGCCTGTGGGTCTTGACCTCATGATAATAATTTGTTAATGTGCACTCATAATTATTCAGTTGATGTTATCGTACGTTAGACCTGATTTCACCCTGGCCGTGTGGCTAACCAAATTAAGAGGGATGCAGGATGAGGCTTTTCAGGTTCTAAGCTGTGATCAGAAATGGGGGTCAGCAGGTCACATCTTTGGTTCTGCTGTCACCTTCTGCCTCAGTGCTGCATTTTTGATATTGTAAAAAGCTGAAATTTAGTGAAATTCAGTAAAGAATTCAGTTAAGATTGCCGACTTCGGCAAAAACAGTAATTTAAAGAGGAAATTAGGCTTCATAGGCTTTATTTACGTCAACTAAAATGAAATAGTTGAATTAAGGTTCTTTTAACTTCTAAACTTCTTTTAACTCTACAAATTGTTTAATTCTATTTAAAAGATTTGTAGTGTGCTGGCAAACTTTTCCTTCGGTTTGACTCTAAAATTTCTCTTCTGCTTTTACTTCTTTCTAGCATCTTTAATTTTGTAAATTACATTAAAGAGAATCAGCATTGTTTAGCTTTCTTATTTAAAATGTAACCGATACATTTGAATTTTGAGTTTGCACAGTGAGCAGAATCTTTCTGTATACTTCATGAAAGCCATGCAGTTAGCTACAATCCATTTTTCCCTGTATTCTCTGCTAAAATGAATAAGGGGGCCTGAGTGTTTGTGTCTCTCTTGGGTGAGGAGGGGGAGTAAAAAGTAAATACAGTACAGATTCTAATTTTGTGCTGTCTGGCTATGTTTCTGCATCAACAGTAACACGTCACAAGAAAACGAAGGTAAAATTGGGTATGGGTTCTGTTATATTCTGATAAAATCATGACTGTTCTTTCCTAATGCTAAATTTGTTGAATGCCAGCTCGTCCATAACTATAATAAAACCAGCTAATGCATAAATGAATTCTGGCAATTTTAAATAAAATTTTAAAACCTGATATGACAGGGAAGAATGCTAAGAGGTAACCAAGTGTGTAAACACTAAATGAAGGATTATCCTTATTTGTGAAAAATCCATTCCAGCGAGAAATTGAATTGGGGTCTTCTCTCAAAAAAGAAGGGCTACTGTGGCCAGTGAGCCAAATCAGCGCCTGATTTTATTCCCTTTACAGTAATAAGGTTATGTGAGACCCATAAACAATATACAAATGAGAATAAATGTAACTGAGTACTCTCTGCTTCCTCCTCTTTAAATATTCTCCTCCAAATAGTGAAGTACCCATTATGCCAAAGTTTTAAAAGTGGATGAGATCAAGCATATTAGGAGTGATGCACTTCATTTGTTAGAGCATATTGCCTAAACAGCCTCACCTCTTGTCTGGTATTTTTACTTTGCTGCAAGGATTTTCTCTACAAAGTGCATATGAATGTTATATGCATAAAACAACTAACACATATAAAAGAGTAGATCTTGTATTTATTACTCTTTCAACTCAAGAAAGAAGATTTCACCTCATCAGTGAAAACAGCTGGTCCAGAACCTGGTATTTGTCAGTATTTTAAGTTACACAGAAGTTAATGATAAAGAAAAGATCACAAATCTCTGTGCTACTGACACTGACTTTTAATGGGTCTCAACAACGTGTAGCGAGTTATTTTAGAAACTAGACCTGTAAAGAATATTAGACTGCAACAATCTTGGCACTAGTTTACTGTAAAAAGATACATCCCACTTAGAAAACCAATTTGCATTAGACTTACCTGTCCGTATGTACTTTAATTGTATATAAATGTTCTCCAATTATACAGTGTGCATAAATCCAAAAGCTGCTGGTGAAAGCTAAAACAGTAGATTAACTTCTTTGACAGGCTCTTTTTAATAAGTAGACTCTAATCTTTGTGTACTGTGAGCAATTTAAACTCTCTCGGTGTACAACGTGTTCCCTCAAAAGCTGTGTCTTATGTAAAAAAGACAAGTGTTGTAGCAAGTGGTATAGGACACAAAAAAAAAAAAAAAAGGAGAAAGAGAAGGAGAAAAACATATGGATCTGCTCCTTTCTGCTCCTTTTCAAATGCAGATTGTTGAGGCTGGAAGTCTACCACTTAGTCACTGTGTTCTCCGTTGGACCATATGGTTGCAAAATCTAGTGGAATGATATAAAACCCCTTGTTCTCTTCCTGAAAATAAAATACCATAGAAGAACGTGGAAAAGGGAGAGGATTTATTTTATTCATTCTTGCTACACAATTTTTAATATGGTTTATTTTCAATGACTTTGATATTTTATGGAATCTCTATATGTCTATCAGGATTTAACTTGGTTACTGTCTTTGCCCTTGAAATATACAGGGTGAAATCTCTAAGTATGCTCCCTAAATATAAGATTAAATTACAAGCATTTTTCTGTCTAGTTCCAGTGCTCTTATAGCTATACTCCATACACAGCTAAAACTCAGCAGAATGCAACACACCTATTAACAAGGTATCTCATATTTGTGCAAAAACTGAAAGCACAGAGATGGAAAAAGAAGTTATTTTGTGGTCCATTACAAGCTATGTCAACCTCAGCTTTTGATGAATTTACTGGGATTCAATCTCCATATGAAACGAAAAAGGACATGATGATCTGTAGCAGCTCCTGAGCTACCCTCCTGCTCTGAATTTGCAAACAAGGCTCAGGAGAGGAGGGATAATGCAGATAGAGATTAGGATTTTGGGGGGAGAAAGGGGGTGTTTAGTGTGCATGTAAAATACCTTGCAACTGGTGATCCTGAGGGAGGGGGTGTCTCAGTCTGTCACCACCAGCACCATGTTTACACTGGAATAAAATTTCAGTTTGGGCGCGTTTGGAGATAATCATGTCGTGATGAACATGGTTGTTTCTTTTTTGTCTTTTGGACAAATATCAATAAGCATATTGGATTTAAAAGAGCACTTTACTGGCCTTCAACTATGGTATTTCACAGTTACAGTCTAGTTTTAGTATAGTGTAAAATCATGCAAACAGCAAGATGGGTGCAGTGAAAGTTGTATTTGCAGGAAGTCCCACTGGCTAAGGCTGTCCTCAGGCACCAAGCTCGTTGCACAATGCTGGGGAACACTGAAACAGAGAGACTTACAATCTGTTTACAGGGATGTTGTGTGATAAACAAAAACATTGTTCTCTCTTTATTTCAACAGATTACTTTATTCATGGTTTGAAAATCACATTGTTACTGTATGCAGGCTTTTGTATGTATACATAAATATACAGTATTTCTTCATGGTTAATAACTATGTACTGTAATAATATTTGAGTAATACATTTTTCTAGCCTTTAGTAACTGAGTTAAGGTATATATGTGAGTTTGAAAGTTCATGAAGGACAGAAGGCCTTATTCTCCATCACATGCCTATTTTACATTACAGTAAAACTTTTAGATCTGTAATCAGTGAAGTTGAGTGGTTATACTTCGTCCTCACCCATAAAAGTGAAAAGAAAATTAATCCTCCAGGAAAAATTAATCTTCAACTTTTTTACACTCCTCTTCATCACCTTTGGAAAGCGGTGAGCGAACCCTTCATACTGTGGTAGAAAGTTTTCACTATGATTTTGTATCTTTGTAATAGGATTTAGAAAATAATGGTATTGGCTGCAGTAGTTACTCAGAACCGTAACAAAGCTACAAGCTACAGACTACTTCTTCTATGACTGCTGTAGCAGAAAATCTTACGTGGAACAGTTAAAGAGCAGATCCCATTGGTTAAATTAATTAACCTGTTTGCTACACAAGTGTTTTCAGTTCAGTAACAAGGATTAAGTTGAAAATTTCTCTTGTGAGAACAGTAAATCTGGCATTAACTATGCCAAGAGATTTACAAAAATGGTAATTTAGCTTCCTGGATTTACCTTCCTGTCGCCACCTGTCTGCACTTGGATATGGGAATTCGTTTTCATTTTCTAGCCTATTGTTGCCGGTGAGAAGGTCTCATGGATTATAGAGCAGAGCAGAACTTGGTCCCATGTTGATGGTTGTACCTGAACTTCCTCACCTCGGCGAGGCATGCCAGCATTGTCTTCAGCTTTGGTGCTGAAGGGTCAGCCATAAAACACTTTCTAAAAATGCTGTAAATCCCATATTTAAGGATATTGTGATTGTCATCTATCTTCTTTCCCCCACCTCGACCAGGCTTATCTTTCAGAACATATGGTTTCCCTCAACAGATAAGGTTCTGTAATGCCTAAATTACTTCTGTTCCTTCTGTATTACCAGTCCTGCTCTTCCACCTTTCAGGAACTTGTATTTCCTCTGTTCATGATGTAGGGGATTAAGGAGATGGTCTCTTTATTTACCTACGAAGACTCTTTTTTCTTTTTTTCTGTGAAATAGCAGTGAGATTATTGGTAAATAATTTATCTAGTCTTTACATTTGCACAGTATTTTTTTTTTTCTAAAGGAAAAAAATATTTGATACTCTGGGTGTCTGTGTGTGAATATAATAAGTATATATGCAGAGAGAAAGAATTATAAATTCAAATATTGAAATCCACTGTGGGATAAGGGAGAGAAATCTTAATCAGTCTCCATATACTTCTTTACTGCAGACAGCAGGGTAGGGTAGATACATCAGAGTGATATATATATAACTGGGACCTCAGCAGCAGAAGGTCAGGAACTCAGTACTGATGAGCTGAACCCACTTCTCTCATATGTTTGTAGCCTCTGTTGAGCTCCAACTTGTTCTGTCTAAACTTCTATCAGTACCTAATGTAGCCCTTTTAAAGGTCGGGCATTCCTACATCTACAGGCCTACTCACAGAATAAAGCCTAGCTTTTTATGAAAAACAGAGTAGGATCCTCAGCATCCCGTTATTGCCGGATGAGCAGGCAGTTCTTTCATGTTTAAAGTCTCAATTAAAAATTAATCAATTAATGAAATGCACTTTATTGAATTTAGTTACACTATCTTTAAGAGATGGAGAACAAGGAGACTTACAGACTTGTAGGAAGTAGAGTTGTAGGATATGGCTCAGTCCTTAACCTTAGAGTATTCGCCCATCTCTTTCAGCAGGAAAGCAATGAGCAGGTCCTTGTTTCCTCAGTAGTAAAACCTGTTTTCCTGCCTAGTTAGACACTGAGGAATTTACCTCAGAACTGGATTTTCTGTACTTGATGTCTTTACCCAGTGGCAAGGTGTATAAGTAAATGGGACAAGACAAGTGGGAATTACACGAAGTAAAGGGGTAGCTTTTGATAGACATAAATAAAAGTGAAATGCCCTCTCTTCTCCCCTCCTTCCCCCATTCCTTTCTCTCCCTATTGGTGACTTTTGAGGTCTCATTTGTTTGTTCCTAATCTGTACTCTCTGTCAGCTGTCTGCATAGAATTATAGAATAGTTTGGGTTGTAAGGGACTTTTAAAAGTCATCCAGTCCTACCATCTTATTTGCATCTTATTTACAGGCAAAGTGAACCATCTTTCTTTACTTGCACTAACTTTCCTTTTGCTCTGCTGTCAGAATATAAACTGTCTAACCTTGTATGTTCACACAGGAACATATGATTTATGTACAAGTTGTAATGCTGGTCCCTGACAGTGATGGGTATGTGATAACTATTACAGAAGTTAACATTTTACGGAAAATATCCGAACTATTTCTATTTTATCACAAATAAACTGTCAGTCAAGTCAGTAGGCTGTTTTCAGAACATAGGCTTCTATCAATAAGTAGTTCTTGCACAGCCAAATATTTAAAAATAAGGTTACCTACTCAGAAAATTTAAGCTATAACTCATTATACAAAAGCGTGCACAGGGGAGCAACAAAAGAGACTTTTTTTTCTGGGTTGCACTAAAAATTTCTCTCTCATACCTTTATTTTGTCTCAGGTTTTAATGTGTAGTTCTAATAGGGAGGAAAGGAGAAAAACTTCAGTGCATTGAGTACTGAAGAAATGGAAGCAAACACTTCTCAAGTGAGCTTATTGCTTTTTAATTAGTGCCTGTGGGAAGATACTTTGCAATATCAGTGCCATTTATACTAGTACTATCTTGAAACAGTGATGTGCAAAATTTTCCCACAACTCCCACCGTCTTCTGTAGCCCCAGAGCAGACTTACATAAATAAGTAATGGGAAAACTAGAAAACAGGTTCAATCATGCCAGTTTTGCTGATGCCTGATTAAGGGAAAAAAAAAAAGGGAGAGGTTACAGGGGAAAATGAAGAGTATGTACTTCATAAATTCACTGTAACAGCTGTTGTATGAAAGACTGGGATCTGCTATTCCACATAGCACAGGACGAAGGCAGAGCTTGCAAGAGTATATTTCTGTGCGTAATGAGGTAGGCAGCCACGCAGTTAAATCATTTGCTTTCCCTGGGACACTGCTGGGTTCCTAGCCAGTGCATTCAACTGCTCTCAGGTACCACAGTGTCATTCTCACCACCTTTGTTAAAATGTTTCCCCTTGTACTCCCCAGTAAATGGGAAGTTTTACAGTGAAGCAGCTGTTAGCAAAATTATTGACCTAAAATAAAGCGATCAGTATTTTAGAAACAGTTGGTTGAAGTCCCTTCAAACTTCTGAGTACAAGAAAACAGAAGCAGCGGCTGGATGGCAACTCTTTGCTCAGGAGCTGTTTTGGAAAATCTTATTAGGCTTGTAAATAACTCCTGTCAACTTAGTTTTCCTGTTCACCCAGCTGAATTTCCAAAGATAATCTTAACTATTATATTGAAAGCAGAGCAGAGCACTGAGAAAATAGGATATCCTCTCTGAATTAAAATATTAAAACAAATAAAAATATACTTAAACCATTGCTAAAAACTTTAAGATTCTGTATAAAAGTAAAAATTAAGCTTTTTTTTTTTTTAAATATAGAATCAAGTCACTAGTAAAATACCTAGTTTGATGTCTTATATTGAATCCCAGGATACGGGTGACTTCAGATAAAAAATCATCTGTATAAAACTGGTTTTACAGCAACAATAAGTCAACTTAGTTACACAAATATTTTGCAGTCTCTTTGGCTGAAATAAGACAGCTTGAAAAGTGTGGGAAAAACCTCCTTTGTGGGATAGGCCTGTTAAGGTTACTGTAGCATGTCAAGTTGAGTAGATAGTCTTGGTTTAAGCCTGTTTAAACTGTGGTGTCATGTCTGTTTTCTGAAACTATTTAAGAATCTAACAATATTTCTTTTATTCCTAACCATGGCAATTAAATTTAGTTCTTGAAAAGCAGGAATCCAGAAGAATCTGTGCTCTGTTGTCATTGCTGTGACACAGCACTGACTTTTTTTCCATGAGGATTTTCAAATAAAGACACTACACAAAGCCAGTCAAATGCACAGGGCAAAAAACATCCGCCTGCCGTTGTGCTTCTCATGACACGTGCTTCTCAAGTGTGTTTGTTCTGTGTCTTCAGGCATATTTAATGTGAAGAGTGGAATGTAAGAAATAGAAAGATCCCCTCAGAGTGTGTGTAATTAAATATTATTTACCCAAAAGGCCATACTTTGATCATTTCTGTAAATATATACTTAGATAGGTTTGTTCATATAAAAATCTCTGCGGACCAAATCTGGCGGATTTTATCCATCTTTTCTAATGGAAATCTTTTCTGTTAGTGCTTGCATAAGTTTTGACTAACCATCACACTATTTGGCCTTTTCAATTATTTTAAACTTCTCAAGTGTGGATTGTATATTTTATAAAATGCACCATTTGGGGTTTTTTAAAGGTACATATTTTAGTGATTGGATTATTATTATAAACAAGGGATAGTAAAGGAGCTTAAGGAAGATTTTAAACCTCCAGGTTATACCATACCTTTGATAAATATGTAATGTTTTTTAACCGCTCTCTCTGTTCATTCTCAATGAAATATTTCTTAAAAATGGAATTTTAAAAAGTGTTTATGACTTATAAGATTCTTTAATTGGTGGGAGGTGTTTAGTTTTTTCTGTTGAAAGGAAAGCAGAGGATTTAATAAAATCTTGGCATTTGGGCTGAGATGTCTAAGGCTCAGGAAAAGAGCGTATTTTATATCACCTCTGAAAATGTTGGTTTGTAATGGAAATTCTGATGGATCAATAACTATGGCATCATTAATAGCTATGGCATGTTATTGAAGGAGGTAATATGATAGTGTTAGTTCTATGTTGCAAGAGCTGTTCTGTTAATGGCTGAACTCCTTTTGCTGCTTTTCTGTGACTGTAAGCTCCTCAAACACTGCTTCAATCTTTTAGGAAAACTGCTTTAGAAAAATGTTCGAGTCCTCTAGAATATATTTTGATTAATGTCATCAAGTCCTGAGGGTTTCTAAACCATGACGGAGTTTGCCACACGCATCATCTTTGTTGAATCCGAGGTAAAGCCCTGGTGGACCCTTATGCAAGCCCCTGGTGAGTGTGGAATCCATGGATTTCTTCTACCTCTGAGTTTTCCAGCTCAGATCAGCTACCCTACATCTCATCCCTTTAGTTTAAGATGCTGATATTCTCTGTTGTGCAGTGAAATGTAACAGATAAAGCAGAGACCACACTCTGAGTGATAACAAGTTTTTGAGCCTGTTCCTGTTTCCACCGATGTCTTTGAAAAAAACAAACTTCCCCCTTTCCTAAATGCTAACTCCAGTGCAAATGGTAGTAATGAAAATGTCAGACTAGGTATCCAGATTCTTCCACCTGTACAAGCTCTCTGCAGGAGCTTAAGGAAAAGCAGAAAGCAAATTTAGCCCTAATTTAAAAATTGAGGTGGGAAGAGATCTCTGGAGATCATCTAGAGCTGGTGCCTAGGGCCGTGTCTGTTTGGACTCTGAATGTCTCCAAGGATGGATATTCCACAGCCTCTCTGGGCATCCTGTTCCAATTTTTGAGCATGCTCACAGTTAAAAAAATGAAAAAAATTATCCTACTTTTAAATGGAATTTCCTGTGTTTTGTGCCCATTGCCTCTTGTCCTTTCACTGGGAACCACTGAGAAGAATCTCGCTCCCTCTTCCTTACTCCCTCTATCAGGTATTTGTGCAGATTGATAAGATTCCCCTGAGCCTTCTCCTCTCCAAACTGAACAGTCCCAGCTTTCCCAGCCTCTCCTTGTATGGTCACGTGCTCCATTCCTGAAATCAACTTCACTGGGCTCACTCCACTGTGTCCATGTTTCTCTTGTACTGGGGAGCCTAGAACTGGACATGGAACTCCAGATGCATCTTACCAGGGTGAAGTAGAGAGGAAGGATCACCTCCCTCAACCTGGTGGCAGCACTCCTCCTAATACAGCCCAGAGTGCTGGCTTTCTTTGCCACACCACAAGGGCACGTCGCTCATTCATTGTTCACCAGGACCACATTTTCTGCTAAGCTGCTTTTTAGCTGGTCAGCTGCCCTGGTGCAATGCAAGGTTGCTGAGAACTTCAAACATAAATACTTGGTGGAAGATCCATGAAAATGGAAAACTCACCTAAGAATAACCACAAAGATATATATGAAGCTTTCAAGGCATCTCACACCTGAGGTATTAGCAGATCATATGAAATCTGAGCAAAAATCATTGCTGGTATTACCTGAAAGCTGCAGAAATGCACTTGATCTAAAGTAGATACTCAGTATCACTTTAAACTTTTCTAAAAATTCTTTTAGTTTTAAATGTTTTAATTATATTATTTAACACATATTCAGGGTCACCAGAGAGCCTGAGCGGGCTCTCCTGGTCTGTATCACTGACACTGAATCTTACACAATAAAGTGAAACAATGAGTGAGGATCTCCTAGTTCACTCCAAGAAATATATCCCATAAAGAATCTTGTAAACCTTTATTTTTATATTGAAATAAAGTCGTCCATTATAATACTTTTGCCTGTGATCCCAAGTGGGTGTCACATATTTTGGATAATTCACTACTTAACATCTGGCATTGCTTTTCAAATATATGAATAATTTTCTTTTGTCTCTGTGCAGTCATTAACATTCAAGAACATGTTCAGTTTTCTGGGGCCTAGAACACAGCCACTCCAGCAGGCAGCGTGGCAAATAAATGTATTCCTTCTCAGCATAAGCTTCACAGACCATTCTTCCAGTAAACAAACAGAGGCAGAAAGAATCTCCCTTATCAAAGGATTCATTGTGGAGGCATTTCCAACAGGAGAAGCCACTCCTACAGCTTTACTCCAGAACCACTAAACAGATTCTTATTTTATTATTTAGAACTAAATACCCATGAATGAAATTACTGTTCATCTAAAGGTGCTGTGTTCATCTTGTCACTATACAAGACCTTTTCTTAAGACTGTTCTAAGCAGAATGTAACTCAATTTAGACTTCCGCTTGGGAAACTTGTGATTATAAGATGATACTAGATGAGGATTCTCTTAGCAACTTCAGAAAGGTTGTAGAAAACCATCTGTGATGGCAAGCCTCACGTGTTCCAGCCATTCCTCACAAGCATCTCCCATACCTTGACCACCAAGTTTCTAAGCAGAGGGCTGGATGTCACTGCTGATTTAAAGAACTAACCAGCTGAAGAAATTTCTGCAGAGTAATACAAAAATCTTTTTCTATTTGTCTGGGGCATGTGCACCTTGGGATCTAAAGAGGAGAAGAAAGGAAGCTTGCTCTCCCTGGAGACTGTTCAGTGTAAAGTCAGAATATGAATGTGCATAGCTGCAAAAATCTGCTTTTATAAATGTTTTGGGGAGTCCTGCATTCTCTTTTAGCCGAAATGACGCAGACGGTCAGCATGGACCCTTCCAGAGCAGCATGTCATTGCACGCGCATAGATTTTGTTGCACGTACATAGATGTCCTTTGGGCCGATGCTTCCCTTTGTGCATGCTCATTCCCTCTCCCTGGTGCACATGTTGTCTGCTCATTTTCTACACAATTAGCTTTGAAAATGTTTAAGCGTGTGCCTATGTTAATAGTGAGAGAGATGCATTTGCTGGTTAGTAAGATTAGTGAGATGTGCAGCTCACCGTGGGTGACGCTAATAAGTAGAAGCTATGTTGTTGAGTGGAACTCTGTCTCTCATTCACAGAGGGCTCTATGGTGACACTCCTATTGGACTAAATGTGTTTTTTGGAAGCATCACACTGTTTTATGGAGCTGCTTAGGACTGCATAATGTGCTGTGTTCATTTTCTTGGTTATTGTCTGGTTTAAAACCATTAGATTTTTTCCTAGCCTATTTGTGTACTCAACTGAAGCATGATTTCAGGATTTTATCAGTCTTCAACTGCAGAATCTACCAGCTTTGCTGTTTTTCTTCCATCCCACTTTTGTCAGCCTCGAGCTCTGTTATTTAAGTTGTGTGTATCTGCTAGCAATAATGTATTTTAAGACAGTTTTTTAGGCTACAGAAAAACAGTGGGATGTATCGTTAAAAGTGATAGTCATTAGGAAAATGCTATAGGGGCTGATGGCAGTTTCAAACACAGAATTTGATTAATGAGAAAAAATGAGCAACATTCACTGCAGAAGGCTTTCAGCGCATTTTTACTTCCTGTAAAGATAAAAGCAGGCTTTTTAAAACCGGAAAAAATTCAAATAACTTTCATCGGTAAATATATATAAATGCGCACTTTGTTGCTTTTGTGTATGGCTGTGCATTTCCTAATTGTCTCTGCCAGTTTTGATACTTTTAGTAGGTGTTTGGATCTTTGCCTTTTCCTCCCCCTACTATTAGCATGCAACGCGTACAGGGTTTTTTTTCACTATCATTACCCACAAAAAAAAACCCAGTTTAACATTTGAGCAGCCTGGAGGTGGAAAATTACGTGCATCCAGCTCTGGAAGCACAGGGCCCTTTGAACACAGAGGGTCTTTTTTACATTGACTTTTCCCTGAACACACAGTCATGTTTGAAGTCTCTAATAGGTAGTTGCTAATTAACTAATCTTTGCCTAGGAAACTGTTGTGATTCCGACTCCACACTGAGGTGTCGTGTACATGAACACACTATGCAGACCTTGACTTCACTTTTAAAGAATGCTTGAAATATGCAAACTCATGGTGTACTTTATCTTGCCACAAGCCAGCTGGTACACAGCACAATGTTTTCTAGTGCTAGCAATAATTCTGCATCTACTTAACACACACAGTCCTCTACCAAGCCTGCTTAGTTGATCACCTCTTTCTCCGTTAAGAAACATGCATGGTCTGTTGTACTTTTTTAGGTTTCATAGACATCTAAAACAATGTATTGTGATGACTTGTTTAATTTTAAGTAAAAAATGTTTTAAATTCATTGTTCCATTGGTTAGATTATTTATACTGGATTTTAAGAGCACATTTGCAAGCAGATATTGCAGTTTGCTATCCTTCCAGCGGACACTCTGAGAAGTTTCTTAGCAGTTATTTTATTTTGCTTAGTCACCCCATGGCAATTTTATTTATCAGTGTCCTATGAATTACAAAAATCCTGTTTATTGTGAAGGGTTCTGTGTGTTTGTACTTGATAAAATTTTGGAAGCAAATGAACTTTATATTTTTAGGCTCCACTAGCTGGATAGGTAGAAAGGTAGGTAGGTAGAAAATTAGTTACTATATATATATATATATATATATGTATGTATGTAGTTACTATAGGGAAAGTCTTTATATTGGCTTGGACGAACTAGCTGTGATGAAGGATTTTGGAATTCAGGACACCAGAGTCATTTCTTCAGCCTCATGTTCTGATATTTTTCCCATTCGGCAGTTCCTTGTGTGCCAGTGATAGGTGTTTCATGCAGGGTCTCTGCTCCCAAAAGTTCAGATTGACTCTGGAATCCAAGTTTTAAGTGAGCTAAGGACTCCTTCATATGGGTGCAAAGCACAGTGCTTCTAAAAAACTGGGAGTGGTTTAAGCTGTCTGTATTGGGAGATGCTGTAGAGGAGGTAATGGATGAAACAGAGTGGTAGTGGAAGGTAACACATGGGACCATTTCGGATTAAATGCAACACAACTTTCTTAAACCAACTCTTCAAAAGTAAATTGCTTTCTATCTGTTTTTCTCATACTAATTCGAACAAGTCTAGAAAAAAATCACAATATTTTCTCCTAAGCATGGAAGGAAGCAAAAGAAAGATAATTGTTGATATATCTGTTTTTCAATATTTGAAAAGTGTTTAGTACAACAGAAATGGGCACTGTGAAAGATGAGTAGTTAGGTATCAGGCAATTTATCTTCCAACCAAAACCTTCAGCAAAGACATGATGATTGATTTTTGACAGTACATTCAGCTGTTGGAAAAACAAAAAATAATTTTTTTATATAGTTTCAATCTGAAGTGCGGTGTGTACTATAAGGAGGGATATTTCTGCGTTAGTTAGGTATTTTCAACAGTACCAGAGAATACACTGATGTTTGTTGGTAAATAAATATGTGAGATGGTTATTTTGTGGTTTGTATTAACACAGAAGATTCTAAAGGAAACTTAATAAAGTGGAGAATTAATTTCCCAGCAATATTTGCTAATTTCTAAAAAGTTCTATAAAAGGACTTTTATATGTAACATCACTACTATTATGAATGTGATTCCCCCCCCTATTTTAATAAAAATAAGATTTATTGAAAGTTTGCTATTATATTAGTTTATGCAACCAACCAGCCTAGCTTAATTGTTTTAGGATAGTAAGTATCCTAAAGTAAAGGATATAACAAAGTAAAGAATATAAATAACGAACAAAACCAGTAAATTAAATTTGGGATTCAATCATTATAGATAGCCAGAATTTCACAGTGCCCTTTCTAAATTAGAGAATAAATTTACAAAAATTAGGTTTTCCAGGGAGCAGCTGAACTGACCAAAAGCCCAAAGCAAGCAGGAGCCTGTGAAGCCAGTTTAAGGGTCAGTTTGCTCACTGTGTTTTAAATATCTTGTTATTCAGCAGTGAGGAACTGTCTCTTATTAGAAGAGAAGCACCATCAATTCTTTTATGAAACAGGATGTTCTCGTGGCTCAGTGCTTTCCAGCAACCCAAGAAAGTGCAGCCAAGAGAGAAAGGAACAAGCACAAAGACAAACCGATGCTGTTAAAAAGTCCTTCAGCAGGGGAGTACCATGGACATAACTATGTGAGGGTTTTTTGTGAGGTTAAGCTTCAGCTTTAATAATGAGGTTTTGTTTTTTTTTTTTTTCTTTTACATTTACAGTAAGGAGAAATAGAGCACTGTTAGCACAGTGGCTATAAATTTATATTTGGAAAGCGTCCGAGTAGAACTGCCTAACGAAATAGATATTTTAAGTAATTCTTTTAGAGAACTTTTGTTACTTTTGCGGAGATGTTTTTATACCTCAGAATAGCCCATTCTAATGTATTTAACAAAGCAGGTCACCTTCTCTTTTGTTTTTCCTGCACTGGTTATTTCTGTCAACATACTGAACCATTATGTAATCATATTAAAATATATGTTAAAATAACAGCAGTGCTTTTGCTTTTAAGAATGCATTGGGTCCAGGGCCTACGGTGTTTCCTCATTTTGTTGTTGTTGATGCCTTCAGTTCCTTCGTGGCTGCTTGTACATCCTTCTAATGATTTTCTGTTAACCATGCATCAAACAAAAGTCATTTCTGTTACTAACATACGTTCTGTGTGATCAAAATAGACCGTTGTTTTACTGCAGTGTCACCCTGCACGTACCTGATGGAACCCAAATGTTGGGCAGGCTGTAAAGTGGAAATACACTCAGTATAATCCAGTAAAACCAAACCAGGATACTGCTGCAGTTATTGAGGAAAAGCACTTATCACTTGTGTTACTTCTGGTTGAACTGCTCTGTAGTTTTCCCACTTGGCAAAAGAGGGAGGTTTTGGATGGAAGAACCAAAGAGAAAAGACACGTGTTGGATCCATTTAAAGGAACTGAACATAAACCACCATGCTATTCAGCATCAATAAAAAACAACAAAAAAAATCAGATCTGTTCAAAGGATAGGTTCTCAAAGTCTTCTTTATAGTAGCATTTAATAATAGTGTTATTTTGAGCATCATACTGAAAAAAAAAATTGAAAAAATGATTAGGATTAAGTTCCTATAGATTTAGAGTGTTAGAGCCTACACTGACATTTTGGCTTCTTTGCCTTGTGATTGAATTAGGACTAGCAATTCAGATCATTTTTCTTTTCTGTGTATGAAGTTCACAAGTAAAAGAACATAGCTGAGGAAAAAATAATTGTTACACCTCAGAGCTGCATGAAATCCGTGATGTGTCAGCATCCAATGTGATGAGATAAAGGTTTTTTTCACCTTTTGCCTAAATTTTATTTAAAATCCCTACGTTATAGTGAATGCAGGCTCTTCTTTCAGTGATTTCATCTTAGTACTTTCCAGGGGCAGCCTGCAAGGACCAACGTGTAACCAGAGAGAACCCCCCAGAATTGCTAGGGTTTTGCAATTTAAGTAAACTGCAACAGGGATTTTTATTTTTTTTTTTTAATGAGGCGACTGAGAGGATGGAGGTGGTAGTTAGGCTATGTGACACTGTCAGAATGTTGCTAAGCTTCAGAGTGGAATAATTGCAACTGGCAACATCCTCATTAATCATAGCTAATGTTAATGATAGCTCCCTGTAGTGACTCATGAAGAGGTGATGGCCTTAATGAAAGCTGCCTTAGAGGCTAACAGATGGTGGTTGAATTTCCGTATTTTAAATATACAATTGTTCGGTTCTTTTAAATAACTTCCCTACTGAATGATAATATGGTAAACTTGGTATTCAGCCCTGCTCTTTACTGAGCTTGTTCTTTTGAATTATTGAGTACATAATAGACAAGAGCAAAATGAAAACATCGCAGCATGCATTGTAAATTCACATCCATACATTCAGGTTAAACATTATGTTTTCTGGTCTATGTTTAATGCTATAGATGCTATTGTTAATGTACTGAATAACACAAGAGTGTTTACTGTTACAGATTATAAGAAATATTGACTAAGATGTAGAAAAAAAAATCATAATAGTCTGTTGCTTCATCTCTCTGCTAATGCTTCATAGCTCAATATTCAGTGTTTACCAGTGTTGCTAATCTCCTGGTTATGTTTATGAGTGCCTTTGGCTTCTGCTGCTGTTTTGGGGAGCTTATTTGAATAGGAGAAGAAAAAAAATCAGCTCTTAGTTAAGGCACCAGTTAGAATCTCAGAGAACCTAAAAATTTGGCTCTCCTAGCAGTTCACTCATGAGCCCGGACTTGTAAGGTGCCCAGTCTTGAATTAGTAAGATACTTGTAGTTCAGTTACAAAAGTGGAATTAGTCAAGAGCTTAAAGTTAACACTTCAGTAAATACTTCACTGAATTGAAACCCAATACCGATATTCTCTAACAGAAAAAGAGAAATAATACATGGCCATTTCACTGGAGTAGTTGAGGATTAATATTTAATATTTAAAATAATAGTTAATAATAGTTAATAACAAGTTAATACTTGTTAAATGCACATATTTGATAATATTTTGTTTTGTAATAATTTGTTACCTTAGTTGATGCACACGTATTTGTCAATAATATTCTGGAAGAAAAATTAAACAAAGGTGTGGTCATGCAAGAACTAAATAGGAAATGCATTTTATCATCCTTTCCAGAGATGGAATAGCTTTTATGCACATAGGTGAAACGTATATTAAACCCTTTTCATTCCCATTGCATGCTCATCTCTACAGCAACTGACCTGACACTACATCATGTCACATTGTTTTTCAGTATTATCTTTGCCTCTGAAAGGGCGGGTTTCAGAATATATTCCCTAGAACCATGTTGTGATCACTTTACTTTTACTTACATGTCAAGGTGCATCACATTTTATTGGTTTGTGCCTACCTTTGTCTGTGAATTTCCCAGTGTCCTCAAGCATTAGCTATTCCTTCCAGTTTAGTATGTACAAGAATGCCAATTTTGGAACATTTATGCAATAAAGAAAATGTTAAAAGTAGAGTAAGGTACTGCTGTATTTGATATCCCTTTTTGAACAAATATAGTATTTGGGATTTTTTTAAGTTGCAGTGTTTTGGCATAAGGACAAGATACACTGTAATATCTAAAATTAATTCAGAAGAAAATCTGCAGGTTTTTTAATGATTTGAGCAAACTTCATTGAAGGCTTTATCTGTGTGATTCCCTGTTGGGCTACTTCCTGATTTTCCTAGCATCATGGCAGGCTTTTAGGAGATACAGATTCTTCCCAGTTCATGGAATTAATTTTCATTGTTTTGAAAATTGTTAATTTCCCTCTGTTTTGAGGGACTTTAATATGACAAAAAGTCAGACATCCCAAAGAGCCTGGGTGGGAGGATAGGGGGTCACTTTGGGGTTTTTTCCTCCATACTATTTTTTTTCTTCTGTTGTCAGCTCCCGTGAGCACACTGATATCTGAAGTAAAAAATTTGACCCTTCCCTATATGTAATCAGATACAAGACAGTGATGTAGGGGACAGGATGGCAAATATCAGAGGTCAATGGGATGGAGGGACAGGCCACTTCCCTCCAAAAACAGCATGTTAAAAATCTTTTGTGGTAGAAGTAGAAGCTGAACTGGTGAGACAGAAAACTAGATTCATGGTTTTAAAAGAGGAAAGCAAAGAACATCCATCATCCAGACAGATAGCAGCCTTAATTGTATTCCCTTTTAATTTGTGCTGTTCAATAATGCATCATGTTAGTCATCTAAGTTGCACCTCTCTGTGTTACAGTGTGTTGCAGGTAGGAAAGTAAGTTTATTACACCTAATCAAACAATTACAACACAGTTCCAAGGCAGACAGCTGATGAAGGATTGAAGTAATAAATTGTAACTTCTAAGTGAAAATTTCAGACAAAAAAAGCCAAATGCAAAGAAATGATGAAAGAAAGGATGTTGGCTAAAATTAGCTCAGCAAGGATTCATTTCAGGGAGTTAATGCTTTGTATTATATTTAAAAGTTAAATGCTTTGTATTATAGTTCAAAAAAAAAAAAAAAGGTTCTCTTTGGGAATGGCTTTGTTTCACCCATTTTAACTAAATATTTGTGCTGCTTTATATCTATACCACAATATGTACATATTGCAGAATGACAGCACTGTCCTGCCATACTAGTAGAGAACTGAGAATCAAAAGATCTTATTTCATTTTCCATGTGCCATAGACTTAAATTATTATGTTTATATTTTGTCCTTCATGTAACAATGTTAATAGTAATTCTTCCTTCTCTTTCTCAAATTCTGTGAGATCACAAATATATTGTTTCTTTCATGGCAGGATCTGCCTTCTCCAAAACTCTTTCCAAATAATATAGGAAGGTAGATTTTGCTTTATTATAACTTCAGTATGTTATTGATGATGAGAATATACTGCAAAGTTCAATCATCTCCCCTGCTATACTCACTTGACAATCACATACCTTCTCTTTACATTTCAGACATGGTTTCTGGCTCTAGTAAACATTCTTTCAGATGATGTTATTGCTTAGGTTTCATGTTTTAATCTGTTGACTGATGAGCAAACTGTGATGCTGCCATTGACTTCATTGGGTTTGAATCAGGTCTTAGCAATGGGCTGTGACTGTCCCTAAGCAAATCATGTTCTCTGGTCCACTAAGCAATTGGAAGTCATGACAGCCACAGGGCTATCCACCAGAGGTTTTTTGGTTTGTGTTTTTTTTTTCCATTATTGCTCAGGTTTCAGAATAGTTTTGTAGTTAAGACATTTCATTGTATCACCCACTGTTTTTTTTCAGAAAAATAGCTCGCCCTCCAATAATTACTCCTTTTCTTGAACATGGAATGAATTTTATCGAAGTCTGTAAGCAGGTCCATTTAAAAATTAAACTGAATTGGACTGGAAGGTTAAGAAATTTGGCATTCTTCATATTCTTCTTTCCTAGCTGTATTCCGAATACACAATGATTTTAAGTTGCTAAATGCACCTACTTGACTTTGAGTGGTAACACTACTACTTGTCAGAGGAAAAATCGTAATTAATGAAGGGAAGATTCTTTTGTTGCGTGTTTGTTCCTGAAATACTACCCAGTAATGTTGAACCTAGACAAAATTAATATTCATAGGTTTGTAGTTTTATCAGAACTTTCTTGTCTGTAGATTTTTTCAGATCTTTTCCTAAGGCAATATTTTAAAAAGATTCGATTTGTGGCTTTAGGTTTTCTTTTGGTTGCATACGCACACATTTTTTCTTCTTTTTTTTTTCTTGTTAAGGGTTGGTTGAGTCCTTATCCTGTCTTGGTTTTATGCTCTGCTCGTATTGTTTGCCATGCTGTTGAAAGTGCTCCTTAGAGTTAGATAAAAGCCGTTTCCCTGAATATGGAGTTGTTTTAATCCTTTGAGATTGTTGCAGTCTACTCTTTTTAGTAGCACGCACTTTAGTATGAACTTTTGTGAGTTTGTGAGTATATGATTATACTATTATATCCATTTTTATTGTAGTTGATATTAGGCATTAACCAAATGTTCTTTCCAACAAATAGTCTGGGATACTTTTACAGGGAACATAAAATGGAAACTATTATAAGAGGTGTATGAAATATTGGTCTAAATGTATATTATTATTTTAAAACTGAAGCTCATTCTTCTACAGATTGCATGCTAAAATCATACGGATAGATTCATAGGCTACAGGTTCAGTATTGTAATATAAAATGAAGGAAAAAATTCTCAGCAATGATGCTATGTGAAGGAAGCAGACCAACTCACATTTAGGTAGCTTATATGTCTGAAGTGTACTTTCTGCATCACAGCCGTGCCAAAGATGTCATTTTTTTTCCTGTGTTATGTAGTGGTATCATGGGTTGATGGGATGTCAAAGGAGTCCCAACATAAGTATTTTTCAGTTCCTCAAAGAAACTTCTCTTTAAGAGACCAAACCAGCATTTGTTTCATTTTTGTGGCTATTGAACAAGTTACAATTATTATGTAAAACAGAAGGCAAACATATATATGTACACACATATATATAAAGAACAAGAAAACATTGGTTTAGTCTGATTGCTTTGATTCAGGCTGCTTGGACAGACAGAGGGAATCGTAACTTAGGATGTCATGTTTGTCTTCTGAGCAATTTGATTTCAGGGTTTGGATATCACCGACTTTGTTGTGATCAGTAGTAGCATTTACCAGTCCATTTTCTCTCTAAAATGCTGTGCAAAATAACAACACCAACAATAAAGGAAGGAACAGTGAAAGCTAATTTTGTCAAATCATCCTGAATAAAAACAAACAATCAAAACCAATGAGCCCTCTTAGGCAGAGCGTCCATGAAATTAAAGGGAAATTCGAATCATATGTTGCTTATTATGCGTGACTGCCACAGTTTGATGTCTGTCTGATGGTAAAAATCAGTAATCTGTTTTTCTACTCTGGTTTGTTCTTCCCTTCCCTCTCCCCTCCTGGCTCATTCATCTTGCTTATAGCATAAGGTTGTGAATACCGCTCAGTTATTCAAAATACCCAAGTATTAATTGTTCTTCTCTCCTTCCAGTCCTATAAAGGAAGTGATTTCTTTACTTCTACAAGGACAAAAGATTTAAAAAATTAGGTACCCATTTGTAATTTCAGTTCCTTTGGAGACAGAGGTATGATTCTTTGGGTTTCCAAAAATAATTGCTCTGTGAAAGATGATTAAATGTCTGTCCAAAGACATTTTAATGAATTCTTTTACTCTTTGGTGTGAGATGCCCTAAATACAATTTATAAACAAATCTTACCTGTTACATAATTAAACTGTATTAATAACCCTGGCAAGCAACCATGTCTTGTTATTAGAAACATAATCTGTCACTTTAATTTATGCATTTATTTTTCCTGCTTGTGCTCGTTATTTGCCTCCTATTTACTCTTCAGTTAAACCAGAATAGGTTGGCACTACATTCATCTGCTGCCATTCTGCATACATTTCCCCTGGACTCAGGCTTCTGTTGAGTCATAAGATATTCTAAATTCCCCTATAAAAACCATTAATGAGAAATTTTGAAAGTACAATAAGGGCTTAGTTTACTGGGAAGAAAGCTATTTGGTCAACACACATGAAGCACATTCATTAGAACTAGGTTAGATGTGTTACAAAACACATTATTATGTTATCGGTAGAGTAACAAGGACTGGCTTTGGTAAGATGTTGTCATTGTAACAGGTAGGATGTATTTCCAGTTTTATACTTTCAGGTTTTATACTTTATACAGAGTTTATAAAACTCTGATTTTATACTTTCACGTGCCTTTAATTCTTTGTTCGCATTTTAACTTATGAACAGATGAACATAGCTTGGAGGTTTTTTTCTTCCTTTTATTCTCAACATGTATGAATATCTTCCTGGCATTCTTATGCTGACAAATAAACAACCTTATTTGGGATTTCTTTTTCCTGTTAGATTTTAATTGACATGTTTCAAGGATTAGCAAAGGACGAGCAGAAGGGTAAAAGCTATATTGCTTTGTCTCATTTTGTTCTATGATTGCAGCTTTGTGAAGAAATCAGTAAAAGGGGAAGGAAGTGAAAAAGATAGGACCCCTACAAGGGGTTCCTGCATTGTGAGTGTGAACTGTAGCATCCTGGTGGGGAAACTTCAGCCTGACACTGGCAGTGCTACCTCTGGCCTCTCAGTAACTCAGCCTCTTACCTAACAATCCAAAAGTTTCTACAAGCTTGCAACCTAGTAAGAAAAACTGAAAAAGTTATGAGGAACAGCTTGACAGTGTCCCTCTAAGATAAATGTGTATATTAGAGATTACACACTTGAGTTATAACTCGGATGAGTATTTTCATTTCCAGCATGCTTCAGTTATTTTCTTAATATCCATCTGTTTCTGTGTTCAGTAATTTATACTTTATTTACTGGCAAAATATAGCTCATAGCCTCAAAAATAGGCTGTTTGCAACGTGTTTTCTAGACCACTTATGCCTTCCCCCCCACACCCCATGCCCTGCAAGCCAATGTTTGGACAGACTCCCAAGCAGGTGTAGGGCTCTATCCAAGGCTTTACCTCTGTGTTGGGCTCTGGGAGCTCCATCAGAAAGAAACACAGCGCTCTGTTCCATGCATCTAATAGACCCATGGCACCTACCCTGCTACGAAATTAGAAACAGGAGCTTTGAGACATTTCATTTATCCAGCAACACCAGGTATGTTTAGTATTTAAAAGTAAAATTCGGATGCTCCTTAGTAGATGCCAGAGGAAGTCAACTGAATGAAGTAAGGAAGAAGCTGCTTCATTTTAACACAGCTGTTGTTGGAGATCTCTCTAGATTCTTAAGATTCCCTACAGGCAGGAAGTCACATCAGGGATGAAAATTTGCATGCAAGGTGTAGTGGTTTCAAGTTTGCATCCTATCTCCTGGAACACCTTCTTTTTCATTTTACTTGAATTACATTAACTATTAAACTCTGCTTTAATGGAAGAAAATTATGGGTGAAGGAAAAGTCAATGACTTAGTAATTTTCATAAGATTGTTTATCATGATATATGACATAGAAAAATATTTTGCTTAACATGATTAAATGGAATATTGGATGAAAATATGTAGATATTTTAAAGATGTTTGGTGGTAACTATTGTAAATTATTATCTTTGATTATTTGCAGCTCACTAAGTCCCCTGGGATATAAGCTCACATTTAAATATATCGTTGAAAAGACTGAGTTCAAGGGCAAACTTGATATTGAGTATGTGCTTTAACATTGGTTTTAGTAGTAGGCTTCTGAATCAATATCTTTTTGGTTTCTTCATCATTAATACAAAGGGAAAATGGCTGACTTTTTTTTTTTTTTGAGCTTTCTGAAAAGTTTGTTGTCTTTTCAAATAGCAAGGAAAGGTTTGCTTCCTCATTGTATTTGGAATAATTTCCAATTCACCACTGAAGAATGTCAGCTGTATTTTGTGTCAAGGGTTTATGGAAAACCTCATGCAGGTCTTGTTCTATACTGTATTTTAGATATGTAGACCAGTATGGTCAAGGAAAACCCACTGCTGCTTACAGCCAACTTTCAAATATTTTGTATTACACAATGTTTTACTGTCTAAGAATTTATTATAAATATATTATTTCATTCCTTGGTTAACATATTTTCAAAAGCAGAAAAGTACCTAGTACTTACACACACATTGGCGGTATGAGTTAACATTGTTAACATTTCTATGTGTAGTCTATAAATTTATAGAAAACAGGGTTGAGTGAAATAAGTGAATCACAACTTTTTTTGTGTATACTGTATGTTATTTGGTATATTTCCGATTATATTGGAAAGCTTATTTTTAATGTATTGTTACTCATAAAAATAAACTTCTAAATATAAACAAGATTTTAAAAAGAAAATTATGACATTGCTTTTAATTATGAGGTAAGTTGTGAAGACGATGTAGTATTCCACACAAAGTTACCTTCTCTCCCCCATAGTTTTCTTGTGAAATCCGTATTTCCCAATTGCTGCTTTTCTTTGAATGTTTATGGTATAGCTTCTGAGTGTAGAAAAAGCCAAACTTCTTGTAGCAATGAATTTCTACTGACATAATTCATCTGCGTGTGCTGGACTAAATTGCTTTCTTTTTGTGCAGCTGTTTCAGGGGATTCTTTTGGAAATGCTTGGGGTTGTTTGGCACCTTTCATAAATAGTTGTCACTTTTCTTCCATTGCCAATACTGTGCTGCTTAAAGAATACAAGAAAACTAACATAACACTCTTTTTCTTTTAAAATAAAGCTAGAAAAAGTGAACAGCTTTTACATTCTCAGCTCTCTCTCTCCCTGCCCCCCTACTGTGCTTTGTTTTTCAGTTGTCATGATTGTTTTTCTTCACTGTGTGGCACAGAGCACCTCTGAAGCCAAGCACAATTTATATTGCCAAGACAGATGCTATAAAATGAAGCTGAACATGGCAGATGTTGAAAGAGTTGTATGTTTGCAAATGATTACCTGTCATAATATGTTTCTCTGATTCTTTATTTTTTTCTGAAACAGTGGACTAGAAAAGAAAGCAAGGTGGCCTGGTCTTTCAGTGCATGATTTGATGCCAAGGAAGAGGAAGAGTGTGGCTGCTCTCTTTTAGATTAAAAGAAATAGCTGACACCATAATTTAATTCCAAATAACATGTTGACAACAAACACAGTGAAAAAATGTTACAAAACTTTGAGTAAAGTCCTTCTGTCTTTCCTTAGTGTAAATGAACTTTGCCCACCTGAAAGTGATTCTGAAGGCTTGGGTGGAGAAAATAATGAAGAAAATCTTAAATTATTGTTATAGGGCCTTATATTGCATGAACTCAAAAAGTTACATATTACAAGATGCCTTTGTGTTAGTAATTTTGCTTAGACCTAATGCTGAAAGTTTCACAGAGAACAAAAGATTGAAGAATTTTTGTAACAGTAACTGTTTTCCATTTTGCTGTCTAAGAATAAGTCTAAACAAGTGGGAGATAACTTTAGAGATTTGTTTTAGTTTAAGTAAGACATTTAAAGCTTGTTGAAAATAGTTTGCAGAAAAGAGATTGGATTGAAATTGTTCAGTGATCCATTTTGTAATTCCACTGAGTATTTTCTTTTGAAAGACTTTGAGCAATTAATGCTGAGGAACCTGTGCTTCACTGTCTCTGATATTCTCTCGATGGTAGAAAGTCTGTTCAGAGAAATGTTACAACATCAGAAGCAAACCCAAAATTCCACACACACGTCACCATCAGAAACAGGCAATTCTCCTAAGAACATATGGAGGCTTGAGGGTACTGAGTTTTTGTAAAGTCTGTGCATCCTCCAGACTCTCCTTGACAGTGAGACATTTCTCCTGTCAGTAACTTCTGTGCTCTCCTGGAAGTCAATATATCCTTGGTACAGGTGAATGCAATTTGCATCTGACTTTGCCAACTGTTATGGGGGAGAGACACTGGAAAATCAATTTTATTAGTGCTAGCTGCATCATATTCAGTACAAACAGGAATATTGTTCTATTGTCTCTGAAATGGCTTCAATACAAAATTAGATGAGTAATTTAACATTGCAGAAACCCAAGAAGTGCAAGAAATAACAGCAGTAGCAGTACCCTGTTTTGCCTTTTTCAGTAGTTTTTCTGACTGTACTTTATAGTATTATCATCAAGACATTAAACAACAGGGTTTTATAAAGATAGGAAAAAACTTCTGAGAAAGAATTTTGGAAAATATTTTATTTTGTGTGATCCCCAGTGGTGACACATTTTATCCCCAGGAAAAGGAATATGCTCTTAGTCATCCTAGGTGATGCTAGGTCCAGCTGGTGTTATGTAGTCTATGCTACTGATGGATAACTGGTGTAATTTTGTACCTGGCTAGTCACTGGAGCTTACTTATATTCTCACTATGTTTTTGATTCTTTCTAGAGAATCTAGAGATCATTTCTAGAGAATGTGTTAATATGCAGCATCTCTTACTGCATACATATCAAAGTTACTCAAGAGATAACCAACCTGAAAGAAAAAACAAATATTTTTTAGCAGTTAGAACAGTGGCACGGATGGTATTTATACCATGAAGAGACATAGGGATAGATGTGGGAAGAAGTGCAACTGAAGTTAAAAGAAAAAAGCAGTAAACCCAGAACACAAATAAATGAATGAGTGAAGTTCAGAGCAATACTCAAAATATCTTTATAATATGTCCTCTCTAGTAATGGGAGAATATGTAAATTATAGTATATATTAAAATGGTTTCAGTGTTACATCTGCCCCACATGAATTATTTTTGTTGAATGATTAGAGGACAGTGTACGAAGATGGATTTCAATAAGCCAGTAGTAATACAGCCATTGCAAAACAGTCAGCTTTTGGGTCTTTACTCTTTGGTGCCAAAATACCAGCATGACAACCCAAATATCCTTGCCTGGCTGTGAAGCTCACTGCACACGATTTTTATCACCCCATTTCCTTTCAATTCCAAGCTTATTAGTTAAAATAATCTTCGTAATTCTTACTGCATCCCACCTTAATGTGAAAGAATAGATGTTTTAGAAATGGATCTATATCATTTAGCTTATTAATTATTTTTAGGATCGCCTTTTGTATTTGTTATACTTAATAGCTTTAGAAATTACATAATGAAATTAATTGCTCCTATATGGAACGCTGTATGGGAGGAGATATAAAATGAAGCTTTGCAAAGCTAAACAGTTGAGCTGTGAGAATGGTGTGCTGCAGCAAGGAGCCTGTGCTTCCAGAAGAAAAGGCTGAATTCTTTGAAAAAAGGCCTTTTTTAAAGCTGAATTTGACTCTTGGGTTTATCACAAGGCAATCCCATACCAGTAGGAGCTGCTCCCCGACTTGCTCAGTAGCTGACCTTCCGACAGCTTCTGGCCAAGGCTTATGGTTGAGACTGCCATCCATTCACCTCCAGTTGGTTATGAATTTGGGAGACACGTTGGTCAAGGTAGGCAGCACTTATCTCACTCACCGTCCTCTTTCCATTTGACTCAGGATGTTTAGATGTGCCCACCACAAAGGAGTTCTCAATTCTGTGACTATAACTAGCACTACATCTTATGCCTCTTAACACTCTTTTTTCTTTTTTCCCCCTATGAACTACGCCCATGGTATGACCATGAGGTCTGCAGATATTTATTTGCCAACAGCACTTCCATTTCCATAAGTTGGCTTAATTTGTTTCATCTTCCTATTCTGCCCATTTTAAAATTATTTTCGTTTTTGGTAAATGTCTCAGGTCAGATAGTAGCTTTTCTTAATGCTCCTGTTTATGCTTTGAAAGTCTGGAAGATGAAAGACTTTCAGGAAGGAGTTGTGTTTGTTTTTTTCCTATTTAGCTGATATTTTTGGGGAAAGAGACACTTTCAAAATACAAGGTTGGCCAAGCAGTTTCACACTGGATTCCCTTCTCTTTATTGTGCTACCTTCTCAAGGAGAAAAGAAAAAATGTCATATTAGTTCATTCTAAGGTTTACAGAATATAGCTACGTTTCAGATCAAAACTGAAACGTCAGTTTTCCACTGTGCAAAGATAGCTTTATTTATTGTTTGGGTCATTACAGGTATTTCTTAAAAGCATTTCGTGGCACTCCTCAACCTAGTAGTCCCTGCAACAGTTTTTATGACTCTCACACCAATTTACTGCAGCCTTGCTACCAGTTGTAATTGTCAAGAATGTCTGGTTGAATTAGAGTTATTTCTGCAATTTTATTTGGGAAAAGATTAATCTTGTGACCCAAAACAGCTTATTTGAAACAAACTATTGTTTAATTCAGTAGTAGGAACAACACAGAACAAGAGAAGGTGATTTTAACTCAAACAAGCATCCATACTTGTCAGTCTTAATCCAAGCCCTCCACTTCTGTTAAGTGGGCTTCAGTCAACTTCCAGGCAGTGTTTGATTTTCTCTCCTCTCCTTTTGGGACTCTTCTTTTCTTGCCATTCTCAGGATCTCTAGTTTCTTTATGTTGTTTTTTTTTTCCCCCATAGTTTCCTAACAGGCTTCTCCTCACCTTGCACAACTGCAATATTGATCTCTATGTGGCCTCAGCAAATAGCACTTGCACAGTTTACTGAGGGTGAGGGAATGGGGCTTTCGGAAGTATTTATCTGTTTGCTAGCAATTAGCTCGTCTTGGAATTAACTCCTTGCCATTGCATAGCAACCACCACCATAATCATCAAAGAAATAAGTGGATTGTATAATATTATTAAAGCATTATAGGCAAGTTTCAGGGTTGTCTTACCAAGTAAGTTGAGATAGCACAAACATGCAAAGGGCAGAGTTTCATTAAACTATTGCATGTTAAATTATTATTTATTTTTGTCATGGCAATGGGTGACTTAGTCAAAAAGAAAGGCAAAGATCTCTCAGACTTGATCATCCATTAGGCTAGCGCTCTTGGAGTAAACTAGCTTCTGTAACCAATAAAAAAGTTATATTCATTTAGCATTATGTCCACAAACAGGGGACTTCCCAATTTAAATTAAGAGGGTCATGTTTACACACAGCAAATTTCAGCAAAAATCTAAAGGAGGCCCGGGAGCTGTGGTGAGACACCTCATCTGCTCTACCTCCACGCTTCGTATCTGACTCAGCAGTGCTAAGTTCTTTGCATAAAATGGAGTTAAAAGTTTAACTGTCACAGAGACAAAAGAAGTGAATTCCCAATATATGATATTATAGTTCTGTCTTCATTAGGAAAAAGGTGTGCGAACTCCTTAGTTACTTAGGATTAGACAAAATTTTAGGAAAGATAAAGCCCATTTTTTCCATACTTGTCAGATAGTTAGGGTAGCAGTGATCTGTGACAAAACAGGACTGAAATACACAGAGTTTGTAATTTTAGATTGACATAGCCTAAATGAAATCTTAGATGCAACTGTAATTCTGAATTTCCTGCATACATAAAGTTCAGTTTGGGACAATTGTAACATCCCTTTACCATATTTTTTCTCAGATATGAACTATTCCTGGTACGTGCTCTTATTCTTAACTGCCAAACAAACATTTTTGATTATCTCAGATATAAAAATTTACCTGCTTTTCTGTTAACCCTCGCTGTAAAATAACAACATGATAAGGAAACAGGTGGTTGATTGATAATAGATAAGGTTAGAGTTTTGAAAAATACAAATGGCAAATCAATGATGGAAGAACCACCTTGCAATGCTTTGCTTGCATTGACTGTTTTAAGGTTGCCATGTGTAGCAAGCTGTAACCTCAGCATCTTCTCCAGTCATGGCACTTCATGTTCTTAAATAACAAAGCAAGGACAGTGCTCTGAAACATCAATTTCAATCCCCCAAAGAGAAAGCTACTGATGTAAAAGGTCAGTAAACCGCCATTTGCTCTGCAGCAGTGTGGTAGGGGGGAAGGTAGAAAAAAAAAAACAACTAATGTTTCACGTTACAGTGAATTGTGTGTGTGTCTAATGAATTGGAGACACTGCTCAAGAACACTTCATGCTTAAAAAGCATCATCTGCATAAAGCTGCCGGAGTCAGCGAGGGGCTGACTTTGCTGTGCCACAAAAAAGTGGGAGAAATAATAAACCTCTACTCCATCTCATTGTCATTCCCTAGTTTTCTCATTCACTGTCCTTTTTTCACCTTTTCAACACCAAAGATCCCTCAAGAGAGGCAGATAATTTCTTATGCTGTCACTTGTGCTGATTTTTTTCCCATTTTTTTAAATTCAGACAAGAATATTCTCCATGCCATTTCTCTCATAAGAATGAGCACGTGGCATTCTTAATAGAAGTGATTCTTGCATAAACATGACTTGAGTAACTAGCCATACCTGTACGGCGCTTCACTTTCAGCTCCGGCCCTGAGAAATCTTTATATTGCATTTCTAAAAGCACCACAGTTCTGACAGGTGCTCCTTAAAGGCTGAGAATCAAATGCAGATTTTCTTCTCTCTCTCTGCCCCTGCCCCTGCCCCTGCCCCCCCTTACCAGCGCTGAGGGAGAACGTGTGGACCGCGGGTGCGTGCCAGAGCATCGAGAATTATGCCTGCAGTCTTTGGGCTTCAGTCGAAGAGAAAGAAGACGGTCATTTCTAGGCATCTCCTCATTTCTGCAGCATCTTGAAAAAAAGACAGGGGAATATTTAGGATCCGATCCAAAGTCCATTCAATTCGGTTGAATGTTTATGTCAATCCTTGGAGGTCAGCGTGGGAAGGATGATTGATTTACGTGTTCATGTTATAGACCCTAACGTATACATTCCATACTAGTTAGACATCCCATGTGCATACTGTACTTGTGCACGGACAGTTGAGGTATTATCTGCGAGGACAAGCTTCTATTCAGAGGCACTGCAGGTTATACTCATCTGTCAGTAATACAGTAGTACCATTTTCAGTCATGCTCAAATTCCACTGGGATTTTTACTGAAACATATTTTAAGAATTTTAAGCCATTGTACTTTACTAAATTGTTTATTAATTGTTTATTAGAGGGAATTTGCATATTGTTTATACATTTCAGAGTCCATTGAAATAACTTTAACTCTATAAAAACACATGCAAAATTGAAGAATAACAGATGTCATTTAAAAGCACGATGTTTTGGTACAAAACAGAGAATGAATTGCATTGTCACATGAAACAGAATATTGTATTGAAAAGTTTCTCTTTCCTATTTGTTGTAATTTGTGATCAAGAATATCACAGTTTCAGGAAGTTGTTTAATCTGTGTGGTTTATGTCTAAACTGAGACACTTATTCCGCACCCCACAGATTAAAAACAGGATCAGGAACAGGTTGTGTAAACAGGTAGAGTAAGATCTGCTCATAAGGAAAGAACTATATGTACTTATGCACAGAAAAGCTCTTTTTAGTAAAAAATTAAAATCATATTATTGCTATTTTGAGATCTTGAACTAGCTTCCTCGCTGAACTCACTTGTTCTTACTAACATTTGAAAATACTGTGTTTTGAAAATACTAATACAAAAAGGATTGGGTTTTTTCTCTGTAATTTTTTTTTAATATTTTTTTATCATTATATTTGAATTTTTTGTTACCAGAAGGCAATGCAGAAATTAAATATGATTCTTTGACGTACACATATTCTTTTCTTATATTTTTACACACTATAGTGACCTTTGCATCCTTTTTTCAAATACCTCAAATAATTTCCCAGATATGATGATATTTTTTAATCACTGCTTTGTACTTAACTCAAATTGTGTACTCTCGTGGTCATGCTGTGAAATAGACATTGTTATCCTGTATTTTTTGCAGATGGTTAAACTAAGGTGCAAAGAAATAAACAGCCTTTACGGTAGAGAACTGTCAGGCATGGCTTTTCCCATCATAGAGAAGTGACTGATTTGTAGGTCAGAGAACTGCAAGCAGACAGAGAAATGGTGCATGAAACTCATTACCAGAGTGGGGACAGAGGAACAATTACACAGAGAAACTGGTGCAACTGCACTTTATTGCCTTTTTTTTTTAAAAAAAAAAAAAAAAAAAGCATTAATTATAAAATTTAAGGCATGCTGAATGCTCCTAAGTACCACATTACTGAGTGTCTTTATAAAGGCATAAGGTAATAATTATGCATATCCAAATGGTGCAGTGCTGCCTTGGTGTGCACACTGTCGCAAAACTGGACTAGCTCATCTTTTTCAAAGGTGCTGAGCAAGTACAATTCCTTTTAAGTCTATAAGAATTTCTGGTGCCCAGTGCTCTTGATCATTACTAGCTTTTAATATTTTATCTGAAAGGTGCTTCATGTAGCAAATTGCATGGAACACTCTTTACTTTAGAAGTATAATGGGCTGAGACATTCCTGATGAAGTTTCAAGTGTTAAAAAATGAATATGAGGCGAGGAAAAGTTGTTATAAAGTGTCTCTAAGTATGTTTTTTTTCAAGATTTTCCCCATTGAATATGTGTTTTTATTACATTTGTTGTAGCATTTGTTGTACAAAGCAATTATTTTAAGGTGATAAACCACATCATTATGTAGGTTAGGAAATTATTTATAGGGTCATTCTCTGTATTTCAGATGTAATTTACTCTGTAATTCTTATTTTTTACCTAGTTTTTGTAATGGTTTCCTAAAAGGCTGAGTGGGCTTCTGCCTCAGTCTCTCTTAAGCCTCTCTTTTCAGAACTCTTTAGGTAGCCTGTAAATGGGGATGAAAGCATCTTCCCCTGGTACACAGCAAGAGCTAGCTCTTGTATCGGACCATTTCTTCTCCTCACTAGAAGGAGAAGCAAAAAATATCTCTGAGAATCATCTACATCCTGTTCCACAACAGTCTCCAACACATCTTCTGATAAAATGCGGAAAGGGAGTTGTAAAACAGCCAAGTTCTTTGCAGCATAATTAGCCAGCTGCCACATTGGCCCTGCTCTGCTGCCACCACCCAGCAGCCCCGTGGACCCCTTGCTGCTCACCGGCCGCTAAACCCTCGCATACCCTCTTTTGAGGGGAAGCCCTGTATTCCTGCAAGAGATAGGCAGGTGGTTACTTTATAGATATGTTTCTGCCTTATCCTGCAAGTGAGTCTTAATCACGACAGAGCTCATTACCACAGAAAGGTTTCTGACATGCAGTTTCTGCCGTTTCTCTGTTCTGTCCCTAAAAAGGGGAGACGAGAGTTTGTGGAGCTGGGGAAAGTAATAGCCTCAGTGGAGGGGAGAAAAAAAGGAGAGCAGTAAGTGAAATTTGGGAGAGGAGGGTACTGGCAGTGTAGAAGAGGCCACTGAACTGTTCTTGAGGAAGAATATATTTGCAGTGAGAAACTGATGAAAGGACAGAAACAGGGAAAGCTGATACAGGGCCATCTGAGACAGAAGGAGAGGAAAAGCAGGAAGGGTTGATGGGGGAAACTGAGACTGTGGAGCAAGGGCTGTTGGGCAAGGAAGGGAAGAAAAAGCTCAGCACTGAGGGTGCAGTCCCACCTAAGGAGAGAAGCAAGTAGCAAACTGTGGGAAAAGGAGGGCAATGTAGAAATTATCATGGGAAGTGAAATAATAGTACAATAGAACATCTAGGAACACAAAGATGAATATGAAAGTGCCATAATAAAAATTACTGCAATGTTAATGTTTAGTGTACAAGTGATGTGTGTAAAACCTGATGGGAGAGAATGCAGATGGCAGAGATGTGCTCTTTTCAGTGGTGTCCAGTGCCAGCACAAGAGGCACGGGCACACTCTGAAACTGGCTGCCCAGGGGGGTTGTGGAGTCTCCACCCTGGGGGATATTCAAAACCCAGTTGTACACAGTTCTGGGCAACAAGATCTCTAGAGGTTGCTTCCCACTTCAGCACTTCAGTGATTATATGGGAATTTCCAAGGGTTATGAAGAAGATGGAATTATTATTTTTCTTCTTTGCAACTTGTTTTTTATTAATGCAATGCTTTCAGGTTTTCTGGTAATAATTTGCAAGGGCCTGGAAGGATACTTCTGTACCTAGGCATGTAATTTGGCTTGAATTGTTTGGTTGAGTCTTTCCTCCTCTTCAGAAGTAATGAAAACAGCCACAGCTAGATAAAAAATGTATGAAGTTGCCTTTTATTATAATAAAATCTCACACTTTGCCTGCATGATATATCCCACTTGTGCTTGGAGTTAAACTCACAGCCCCTGTGTAACAATGTGTTGTTTTCTTCTTTTTTTTTTCCTATTTTCTTATATTTAATGCACATCTTAGGTTTGTTTTAGGAAACAAAAGACATTTTTTGATCGTGGTCTGATAGTGTGAAGAGTAGATATTTTATAGAGAGCTTTGAATTTGACAACCTTTTATGAGATATGCAGTTACAGAAAGCTGACTTTGTCTTCCATTTTTGTCCCTCTGCTGTCCTATTTCAGCAAGGAGCTAATTTAAAGGAAATAAAAAGGAAGGAATCCTTGCGATTTATGAGGGAAAAATGTAGGTGTATGGTCACATGCAGACATTTTTGGAAACACATTTCATCTGTATAATAAGCAGATAACACTGAGTGTGGTGATACATTTGGATTTCAAACTGTCTCCATTAAACCGTGTTTCTTACCCTGAGATCTCAGCAACATTGGTTATAAACATGCTTGTTTTAAATAGTTACTTAAGGGTTTTTTTTATTCTTGTTTTATTCTTTGTTGTATTCTTGACATTCCTTACCACAGTATCCGAGAAGCTACATAAATATTTTCACTGAAAATACTCTTTAGCTGGAAGCCTCTATGTTATAAGATACTTCAGCCTTATTTTAATTACTCTGAGGGCCAAGTAGAAAGCTATTACAATGCAATTACAGATAAAACAAACATAAAAATGGAATTAATTTTGGATTACCCTCTGCTATGACTCTCAGTTATTATCCCTGGAAAACATAAATATTAAGGAATTAATGAAAGCATTCTGAGGCAAATTGTTATAAATAAAAGTAAAAGAACTTACTGGGGACAAATGCAGAAACAGTAGACTGTAGGAATGCAGAATAAATTTATTGGGTCAGATTTTGATCTTTTGACAAAATATTCCAGCTCATTGCAGATCGGATTCTGTTCACTGTTGACACTGCTTTATAATGCATCATAACTCATTGTTTTACTTCAGATTCTTTTAGCTTTGATAAATAAATCAGAAATTCACCTCACATTTAAGCTACATGGACTTCTCATTACATTCAGTGAGCTGGTACCCCTCACAGGTTCAGAGAAATAATTGAAAGCACAGTGCTGTGGATGTTAGGATCCACAACATGGCTTACTGTGCATATTTCTTATATCAGTGATATCTTGAAATGTGCAACAGCTATGTAAGTTCAGGAATGTGAATAAGACTCATGAAACATAATTGGCTCAAGCCCAGGTGCAGCCAAGCTCATTATTTCAATGGAGAGTAGTTTTATGTTTGAAAGTTAACCCTGTGCTTGAGTCCAGGGTTTTAAAGATACGCTGGTTGTATAAAGAGTGTCTTGAATTAGAGCTAATATGTTGTTTGACCGAGCAAATGATTATCAATGGTTTTGTAGATAATATTTTGGGAACAATTGAGTTACAGATCTAAAGTAATTACCTTCTTGAAAAAGCAAACTCAAACATGGGTTTATCTTTGATACACAGTAACCCATAGTTATGACATAATATTACCCATTTTTGTAATGTTAAGGATGATTTCTTAAATTTATGGTCAATTTTAGCATCTTGTGGTTATATATGTCTTGTTAAGAAAACTGATTTTCGTATTGAGTGTTTGCAAAGTCTTATTTTGTGACAGATTACAAATCAATAACCAAGAACAGGATTCTGGTCTCAACTGTGTCTGTAAATATACTGTAATACTGTTAAAGCCATTACATTTAAAATGCAAAGACCATTCCTTGCCATATATAATAGATCCTTTTTCTTGAAGAATGTCAGGAGTTTGTGGGCCATCACTACCTGTTGACCTAGTCCCTGAGTATTTCTTGCATCAATTGGGAGCTTGTGTGAGAAGCTGTAGGTAGTTAAATGGTTCAGTGTGAGTTTTGTAGGTATTATTTTTCATATTATTGTACTGAGGCTTTTTTTGGTTTTCAATTTTGTAAAAAAAAAAATAATTATTATTATTGCTGTGAATATTTTAGATATTATAAGTGCCCCCGAATGACTAAATTGGAAACTTATATTAAACAAAAAGGAGTTTGGCAAGGCAGGAAAGGGAAAACTGAGAAGTGATAATATGTTCACAAACTTTATTCTCAAGACTATATTAACTTCATCTTTTTAATCTGTTTGCTTCTTTGTTTGTCTAATTATTTTTTGATTAGAAAAACTAGCCAGATGTAGTTTTAACAGATTAATTTTTTGAATGTATTACTCAAAGCCTCATTGAATAATTGACATCTCCATCTTATGAAACAGAAGTTTATGAAATATTGTTTGCTTATTTCTGGAAACTAAGATTCTGGATTCTGCATTACTTTTTTTTTCAGCTTAGTTTTTGTCAGAAGTTAAATTAGAATGAGACTGAAAATACAGATATAGAAAATACAGCCAGAAACAGTGGTCAGATTTTTTTTTAATTATATCTATTTAAATTATATTCAATTTTCAGCACATAGCTGCCCCCATCAATGGGTCTATATGTAAATCTTAGGCATTCACTGGCATACCTTCCTGAATCAGAGATATTGTCAGGGCACATGCTACTGTGAAATAGCTTTATTCCTCCTTACTTCCAGGAGAGTTCTATTAGTAATAATTCTTCACAGGTGGACTATTTTATTTCCACACGAGTAACTTAAAACATAGAGGAAACATTTACTGGTAAAATACCTCCCACTTCTTATTAGTAATGAATATTATTCATAGTCTTAGGGAATTTTAATGTGGGGGAATAAAACCAAAAAATGGCAGATTGCAACTAAATTTCGAGATATATAAATGAATGAAAAATGGGATTGACTTTTGCAGAGTATCCACTCACCCATTGATTTACCTTCCACAAAATCATATTCTTTTTATTAAGATAAGTAAATATATATGTAGATTATTGCTGTTTAGTATCCAAAGTTTGTTTTCTAGAACCAGGTAGTCACAATTAATATTTAATATTTGTCTGTAATTAGCTTGTTTTGTAATATAAAGCAAACCTGAAAGTCAGATTTCTGAAAATTAGTTTCAGACTAAGAAGTTTATCAATTATCAGAGAGAACATTAGCTTACCATCCTGTTCATTACTCCATAACGGCACCAGCAAGATCCTGAAACATTCAATTTGGGGTTCTTACTCTAGTCATCTTACATTCTCCTCTAGCTTGATAATTTGTGATATAAATGTTTTTAGACTGTTTTCTACTGTCATGCTTCCCTCCAGCATGCAAAGTCAAAACTATCTCTTGAAACTCTTAAAATACTTTATTTTATAATTTATAAGTATATCCTCCAGTTAGCTATCTATCTACTAGCATAACATTCTTTGTGGAAATTACTTAATTGTAATTTTTTTATTAATATAATTTGGATTGATGTTACTCTTGAAGTAAAGATTTACAGTCTACTTAAACTACAACCTAAAGCTACCCCAAAACCATTTCATTCTCTTACACTGCCTTATTATCTTTAAAAGCTTGTTTGTTTGGTAGTTGTAATAATGATCTATAATGATTTTTCTCTCTGCTGTTAATGTCTGTCTTTTGAAAAAAAGGAAGTTACTTTTCTTTATTTATTTTTAATCTTTCAATTTTTTTCCAGTCCAAATAACTCTCCCATCACTATCTATTGGGAAAGTTAGTGCTGTCTTCTTGTCTGCTCCTGATGCAACAGAAGATGGCTGGGTGCAGCACCTGCTGTCCTTCCTCTGAGCAGAGGCATAGCTTGCTCATTTAAATCTCTAAACTAAACACCCAGCTACTTTCAGTGCCAAAACTCAGATCTAGAAGGTCATTATGAGCTTAAGCCCACATCTGGCACTGAACAGTTCAATGTCTGAGTGCAGAAGCGAGAAGCAGTTGATATGTTGAGAACAGGATTTCACAGATGAATTTTTATGGATATCAGAACTGAAGAGTGTTGGCTATAGGCATGCAGGGAGGGGAGACTTATTTGGAGAAAAGAGAATTTCATTCGTGTGATAAATTGAATTCTTGGCATTTATTTCCCAGAATGCTAACTTAAGCGTTCCCTCTGCCGTTACTTAGCCCATGCCCTTTCCTGGCTTTGTATCAAACATTGTTAAAGGCTGCTGATTCTCAAAAGAGTCTTTGAAGTGGCTATCTTCTAAAGAGCAGGCAGGGATATTTTTCTGTAACCTTTAAGAAGTAAATAGAGTGGGGTGATGATCATGCATAGAGAGAAAAACATACCTGCAGATTGACAGAAAGCAGTGCTTAAGTAAGTTATAAGAAATTATATTTGTTTATGATAATCCTATCTCGACAAAACAAATACCAGGGATAATACCAAAGTTTTTAGGTATTCTGTGAAACAACTCTTCCTGTTACATTTGTGATTGAGAGGCATTAAATTGAGATTTAATGGCAGAGGGCTGGACAGTTTTGAGTGTAACTTTGCTATTGATTATACTGTATGCAGATATAACTGGTACAAATGAAAGCATCTCTCCTCCTGTTTAGTTTAATAGAAAGAGCTCTAAGAAATAACTGTAGATCATAATGTTGACTTTACAGCAAAGGAGACATCACATTCTAATGAAAATTCTGCCATGAATCATACATAATTTGCTCAATAATATTTTACACATGGCTGCACTTTATTGTGTTGAACAGAATGTAATCAGGCTTGATGACCTTTAAGTCCTCTTTTAAGTTAGGTATCTAAAAATGTGATCTGCACTCAGCAAGGTCTCAGAATTGCATTTTGTACGGAGCTTTGAAATAAAAGCCTCTGCAAAGACACAATTCATATCCAATCTGTGGATTGCCAGTACATTTATTCTCGGCTTTGTGCATAACTGATTTTTATTTTGTTCATGTCAAATTGTAATGTAATGTATTAGTGATTAAAGAGACAGTTCAGCCTGGAGGCAGAAATGACAGAGAACACAAAATGTTTCTCTAAGAAAATGATTTAAATAATATTAAAAATAATAACAATTATACCTATTATATATGAGCTGTTCAGTAGGATACATTAACAATATACAGGCTCCATCTCTAGAAAAAGATACTTTGGGATAAAGTATGTTCTGCTGTTGAAAATGGCAAGCTCTTTTGAAAGTGAAAAGTGATGTTCCTGTCTGTGTTGTCAAAGACAGCAGAGATCCTCGTACTTTCCTTGGACTTTAGTGTGCAACTAGAGTAAAATTAAATTCACTGTAATTCTTTTGAGTAGATCATAATCTTAAGCCTTTGGTATAGTTAGAATCACTGCCAGTTTCTCTAGAAGTGAAAGACAAAAATTACAAATCTCCAAATTTAATTTTCCTCAACAAAAGCTTTTTCCTAGGATACCTTAATTGTCCTTCTATGAAGGCCCTCTATTTCTTTGCTTCCTAATTGAGATAAAGTCTAATGGGGCTGAACTCAGCTTACCTCTTCTCCTCTGAAAGCTTAATTCCTTCCCTGCCACAGCACAGCAATATGTTCTGACTTGGTTAAGCAGCTGGACTGCTGTGACAGCAGCAGTGTGACCTCTCACAGGAATTCTCCAGCCGTTTCACTGTTGATATTAAATTTATACACCTGCTCAAATAAAGAGGTATTGTCATGGCATTATGGAGGTGTAATTAAAGGCTCTCAAGAGAAATAGGATATGTACTTGGTTTTTGTATAATAATTATTAACAATGAAACAAATTCACTACAGTCCCCTACTTTCCTCCATGAGGAGCCACGTAGATCTAGGTGAAAAAATGTATAGATCTTTGCTCAAGACCATTCCTGTTGTCCAAGGCATGCTAGGATTTGCTTGGTGCTTATTTCAATGCTGGTTTATGTGCATTATCTCGGTAACTAATATAATTGCATTAGCAATCTACAGCTGCATAGATGATTGTGCTACCTTGACATTGGGTGTATTCACCAATTTGACTGAAAGTATTTTGGCATGCAGTCACGTGCAAGAAAGCTCAAACGTTACATCCCTTTATAATTTTGTTCAAGCTATTGTCATGAATTAAAAGGCTAGAGTCTTTTCATCTTTAATGAAAATACAAGCATCATCAAATGAAAATGTAAGCTAGACAGCAAAATAAGAATGGAAATCATTCCTAGGTAATAAAATTTCAGGGTTCTTTTTAAGATAAAACATCTAACTGAGACGTTAAAAAATAAAGGCTCTTTCAGCCTTAACTAGATGCTCAATAATACAGTTATAATAATTTGATAAGTCTGATTTCAGATGACTATTACCAGCATTCTCCAGAAGAGGAAAATCAGGAAGCAAATGTTTTTTAGACTGCAGTTTTGCTTATTCATCCTTAAGCCAGAGAAAATGCTAATTACCATTGATTTTTTCAAGTTGAACATTAACTGACATCTAATTCTGACCCACACAAACACACATTTTGTCCAGTTTTGAAATTATTTCTATTTGGAGATTTCTTGCCTGTTGCTGTGTATTTATCTCATCAGGTACATATTTCACTGATTATTTTTTTTTCGCTGATTTTTTTTTTTAGATTTGGAAGGGACCATAGAGATCATTTAGTCCAACTCCCCTGCTGAAGCAGGATTGCCTAGAGCATGTTGTATAGTCTA
>JAOTQQ010000023.1:48622313-48650444 GCA_026546715.1 Gallinago undulata
TTGGAAGGGACCATAGAGATCATTTAGTCCAACTCCCCTGCTGAAGCAGGATTGCCTAGAGCATGTTGTATAGTCTAGAAACAGTAACATCAGCCATGTTCCTTTATGTTGGTAATGTCACTCCATTCCATAAATTTCTTTATTAAACCTTATTTAATATGCCTTAATTAGGCTTCAAATACTTATTTCTTTCTTATTTACTCTATGACCACGTGTTAAAGGCATATCAACACTGTAAGCCTCTTTTATTATGAAGCTGATTTTCCCTAACCTCATAGATCCCAAACAGGTGCAAATAATTAATATTATCAGTTGCTTGAAAGAAAAAGAACTCTTCAATAATTTTTTTTAGATAGTGCTAGCTCAGAAACCAGAGTTTTATTCTGCATATCAGTAAGGAATAGATTCAAATAGATTTGAGTTGACTTGATGTTCTCTTTATTGGTAAAAAGGAGTAGACAATTTCAGGACACAATTCATCTGACCCATTCTAGACATCTGCTTGAGAATAAGATGAGTCAAACTGAAACTATGTATTTTTCTCCGTTAGAGCTTAAGAAGTCTTGCTCAGACATAAATGTCTGTATTTGGTTAAATAAATACCACTGTAGGTGTCTCTGGACCAGATTTTCACTGGTATTAAGTTGCTTGTATGCTCAGCATTGAGATGTTCGTGTGATTCATATAAGTCAGATTTAAAAGTGTCATAGGTGAATAGGGGCCTGAGCATCAGTGGAACTGTGATTTACTGCTGCCTTACGCTTTCCACAGTGGGTCTTTGTCATCTTAGTTGCATATTCCTTCCAAAACTATGTGCTGCCATGTCTAAAAGACTTTAAAAAATCTGAACCTTTGTCTCAAGATAGATATTTGCTGTTAATGTAGGAAAAAATATTGCCTTGCTCATTAGTAAAAAGTTGTGGCACTTAAAAAGGGTAAGCAGGGAGTAGAAATTAGAAGTGCTGTGTAGTTTCAGTATTTTGGATAAACAGCAATAAACAAAGTTGGTAGTTTGTGTAAGTATTATTGAGTCCAATAAACACACGTCCTCAGCTGGGTTAATACATCATGTCATTTTTCTTGGGAAAGAAATACAAAGCTTGCTTCAAGTAAAATAATATATGTGGAATGCTGATGGATACACAGAGTTTTCTTTGGAGTTATAACATGCAGATTATTAAACATGGGGGCCAGTTTCGTTCCTTTATGATTAGGTAAGAAGATTACTAAGGTATTCTGTGCTTTAGCATATGGTGGCAATCTTACAATCACTGAACTAACTCAGCTGTTCTGGCTTGCCTTTCTCATCTTCTAGTCATATTAAAACCAAGCACAAATCACCTGCCTCATTGACACAGTCATTTCCCTTTTGCTGACTACCCCTGTGAGTCCAGCTTCCTCGGGGTTGTATAGGCACAATGTTCTTTTCTACTTAAAGGTACCTAAATGAGCCATAAACCCAGAGTTTCAGCTTCCTTGACTGCTTTAACTGTTAACAGAAAGCGCTTCCTAGGCATTTTTAAATTCTGAGTAATTTTCAGATAACTGCTTTAGCCGATTTACGTGAGAGCACTCTGAGAACTGTTGAGAGTACAGTGTTGTCTGGACCCGTGCACCTTCCTAGCAATAATATTACTTTCCCCCCAAATATCTGGTTACAAAATATAGATATGACAACCCTCAGCATATTGCTCACATTCCCTATTCTCTACTGGAAAAGATGTGACCTAAGTAATGCCATTGGCATTTGCATTTGCAGAGACCAGAGCTCCTATTCCCTTATCAAGACCTTATCAATGCCTATAAGTATCTAAAAGGTGGTTTGAAGGATGATGGAGCCAGACTCTTTTCAGCGGTCGCCAGTGAGAGGATGAGGGGCCACAGGCACAAGTTGGAACATAAGAGGTTCCACTCAAATATGAGAAAAAACTTCTTTACAGTGAGGGTGACAGAGCCCTGGAACAGGCTGCCCAGGGAGGTTGTGGCGTCCCCTTCTTTGGAGATTTTCAAGACCCGCCTGGATGCCGTCCTGAGTAACATGCTCTAGCTCTAGGACTAGATGATCTCTATGGTCCCTTCCAACTCTAAAAATAATTCAGTAATTCAATAATTGCTCAGCCTTTCCCTGAATTAGCCAGGACCATCTCTTCAGCCTAGTTTGCAAGTGGGTCCAGGTGCTGTCTCAGCACACAGGACCTACAGCTGTGCCTCGTCTCAACCTTCACCTGGGATCCACCAACTGCCCTGTCACTGACCCAGTGCCCCCGGCTGGAGCCAGCCTTCTGACTGGGGAACTCAGCTGCATCTGAGATACAAACCATCAGTGAGGATCCTGCTCACCTGTTTCCATGATGCCCCTCACCCTTTGTTCTGCTGCAGTCTTGAAGGGAAACTCAGAAATGCTGAGGGAGAACTCTTATCAGTGTTTTGGAAGAGCAATGTTTGAAGGTAGATATCTGTGACTTCCCAAGGTTTTTTAGGATCCATTTCTTATTCTGGAAAGAAGAGAGGTGTATTTCTGGTAGGTGATTTTCTTTGTATTACCTGTCTCTCTGTGGTGCTCTGGACAGATAGAAATCCAGCAGACTGAAATTCCAAATCCCAGACATATTTCTTCTTTTTTTGCCTGTTTGGATCTTTAAACATCTCCTGTTCAACAGGTTTCCTTTCAGTGCTGGAGACTGCTTTGCTAAATAATTCTGTTTACTTACACCCCTCCTTGTCTGTTCCTCTTTTTCCACTCCAAATTTCTCCCTTTCCTGGTAAAACAAAAGCAAACAAAAGAAAAACCCAAAGTAAAAAATAAACAAAACTAGTATCTTTTTTGACAACAGCTATCTCTAAGAGTATTTCCCAGGGTTGTGCCGTTTGCTTTGGTCTGGGCTTTGATTTGCATAGGAATTTCTCATTATTAATCCACAATATTTTAAGAAGATATTACCTTTTTCTTCTGTTTTTCCTAGAGGAATATTTGGGAATCATATGTTTGGTTTGTTAAAATAAATGTGTCCTGATGAGTAGAAACTAAATATGTCATGATGAGTAGATTTGAAATGCTCTCTTTCACCTTACGTCTTTTTTTTTGGGTGAAGCTACTTAACAAGAGACATGCTGTGGAATTATCTGACTTGAGGGAGTTTAAGTACAGCTAACATCAAATGTGCATCTCCACTTCAGTGTTTCTCTATTTATTTATATGTCTGCCTGTTTGTATGTTTCACCAAAAATAACAGCACTCAGGTTGATAGAGTGCAAATATTCAGTAGCTGATTAGTGCAGAATTTAAAGAGAAAGTTCAGCCAGTAAATATCTGTGATGTTCTCAGCAGGAACCAGACAACTGGAATCGCTGATAGGAGTCAAGGGAAAAAGTGCAGTTAATAATTTGTAGATATTTACACCTTTGCTGGTTTCTTCCGTGATACAAAGGCATTAACGAAAGTGACAGAAACGAGTTATGAGCCATTTACTTGGGCTATCTGGAGGGATTTAATCTCACTTGGGTCGTGGAGTTGAATTCTCTGGGAATTGGTGTTACCGTGATAGGCTGTATCTGAAGGCCTGGAGAGCAGAGATAAGACTTTAAGTCCAGCTGGAATTAGAAGCAATAGAATTAACTGGATTGTAATGCTGTAAACCTTTTGGTTCAGATCCTGAAATGCCTCTGGATGGTAGTTCAAATCTCTTCCAGATGGAGGTTTGGCTCTGGGACCTAAACACAAGACAAACATTAGCAATGTCAAGGACTTTTTTGGAGCATGCACAGTAAAATCACCCTTACATGGTTCAGAATGCTTTTTTTGTTGTTTAGTCTTACTGTTTTCTTAATATGGTGGGGAGGATGGTTTACTTGTTTCAAAAGGCTAATTTTCCACTTCAGTGGTACTCACATGTTTGATTGTGGTTATTTCTTTTAAAGGAGTCCTAGGAAAGTGTTTGAAAGGTCATTGCTTTTATAACAAATGAGTCAAGGCTGAATATAGTTGGCACATGCATATCAATTTGAGATAACAGGGATTGCTATCATGAAAAACATAAAACGGTTATAAAGGAGCTGTTAAGGGTTGGGGGTTTTGGTTTGTTGTTGTTATTGGTTTTTTGTTGTTCCCCCCCCTCCCCGCCCCGAGTTAGCTTTTCAAGGAAATGATTTAAAATATTGGATGCATGGAGACCTACAAACACATGCCTATTTCCCATAATGAGGTGTGTTTCTGTGATCATCGGTATAATCAGACAAAAATGACAATGCATGAGTTGATTATTTCTATACTTACATTAAGGATGAGAAGTTAATTGCAAACCATGATTGTAAAACACAAAAATTTGCTGAGCTTAAAATCAAGTGGTTTCCTGTAGTGTAATAGGAAATACAGTCTTTAAGTCTGCTGAAGAGAAATGAAGTACGCAACATATTTCATGTTGTTTGTAATACAGACAGACAATGCTGGTTCAGGGATTTATTTTTTATTATTTTAAGGTCTGAGTTGAGAAGAAATCCTTCTTCTGATTTCAATGGAAAACAATTTTATAACAGCCAGTTGGACTACTTCAGTTTTTATTTTCTTTTCTATAATAATTTTTATTTTTAAATTGATGTTGTTGTTATTAACACTGTTAAATTTATACTAAATTATGGGTTATGCTAAATTTAAAAGTAAGCGCTTCTCAGTAACTCTGAGGAAATATGAAGGAAATCAATATATTATGGATTTAGGAACTGGAGAGCGAAGAAAATGTTGATCCCAAAGCCACTCAGTAGGCAAGTGAGAGCTCTGAACAGAAGCCTGGTTTCTGAAATCCCAGTCCAGAGCTATTCCTTTTACATATGGGACTACAAACCCTTTCTATAATACATTAAATTGATTACTACAAAACTGCAGTCTTCTCTTACCTGTTTGTAATAGGGTTGTGTTCTGTGCTTGTGGGACTCTTTATCTCAAAGACATTGTACCTGATGGGAGTTTGTCCAATGCAGCATATGGATATTTGTACAGTATAACTAAATGCTTATGAATAATTATCATGCATAAATGTATGTCTATAGCTATGTGGTGGTAGCACCAAAGCTCTAGAATACAATACTTCTTTTCAAAAGTGTTTTCCTGAGTAAGAAGGTTTGGGGGAATGTAGCAGGTGAAGGCTCAAGAACCGGAGAACATGAATATATTCTTTATTTTATCTTACTTAAATTTTTAAGGATATATTTTTCAGATCTAAGCATATTGTCAGAAGGCACAATAGCTCAAGAATATTTGTTTGGTCTTCCAGCAATGTGCAAACTTGTAGAAATTGTATGAGAGAAAAACTTATGACTTGTTATTGACAATTCAGAAGTTGTTCAAGTGGAATTAATGGAAGGATGTTGTTTAATTAGAAGGAATTAAAAGGAAGACAGCATAACACTGATGTGGAAAACAGCACTCTTATTAGTTTATATTAGAGCTCTGTGTCTTTATAATGTAGCATTTTGCTGATTTTGCCTGTTATTGGCATTCCAAATTAATGAAGCTATGAGAAGAGATATTAGGTCCTGTTTTAACTTGCTTTCAAAAAATGACAAAAAATTAACTCCAGGTAGCAACTCTTTCATAGCTTTCTTTAGTTATAGGCAAGTAAAGCACCTCCCAACTTGGGAGATGGGATAAAGAAGTTGGATGAAGATGATTAATTACTTGGTTTTCCTCTCATCTGGGAAGGATTCATTTTTTTCAAACTTCGGGTTTTCATCAGAGGAGTTCACTGTGTAATATCTGCTATCAATTTTTGCAACCAGGAGATACTCTACTGCATTTCCTTGTCTACAGTCTGTACTCTATAGAGGTAACAGGATTGCAAATGCTTTATCTTTGTGAAGAGAAACCAGTACATTAAATTATAGTTATCTCATTAGCAGTGTTGTAGTTTTGGGCTGTTAGTTGTTCTGCAGATATAGTGTCTGTTCAGACCAGAGCAGAGCAAACCAAAACTTGAAATAAAGAACGTAAAGTAACGATGAAGAACAGCTTGTACTTAATACACACTCTAAGAGAGTTTCTATAAGACCTGGAATGGTGGCACGCAGTTACAAAGAGCAGTTATGTAGAGTTGAATGGCTGGGCCAGTGTATGTGTGGCCGAGGAAGTTCTGCACTTTCTTGTTTATTAATATATAGTGTGCTGTACTGCACATCTATGTCCCGATTAAAGTGCTGGTTCTAGATCCTTTTCATTATTATAACTAAATTTGTTATAGCTAAGCCTGATGATAAATAAGTTAAAAGTGCTGATTAAGCCACTGCCATAAGCACTGATCTGTGAATTAGTTATAATATTAATTCTTTTTAATCATCTCAATTTTATTTGTTGTCATGGTTTACACTGAGCCATAAGCAAAGAAAGCAACATCACAGTGATAGTTAGTATGTTAGTCTCACATTGTAAAATGCTAAACATTTAAATAATGTATGTTGTCTTTCCCAGTGATGAAAGAAAGAGATACTAAAAGAGAATTCAATGAGAGAAAACAAAACTCTCTTCAGAATAAAATGTAATGAAGGCTGTGGAAATTAAGATTATTTAGCAATGACTGTCCAGCCAATGTAGAAGTACTCTGATTTTTATGTCTGAGGGCCTGGTCATTTCTAAAACTAAGAAATGATTAGCGTACTGGGTTTACAAGTGGTCTTAGCCTGACATGGATTCAGTAATTTGAATGTAAGTTGTAACCTCCAGAAATGAAATATAGATATCATGTCTATAAAACTAAAATCTTTCACTCTCGCTGTTTGGAATTCAGTGGGAATCTCTGAAGTCTACCATGAAAATAAATGGTATTTTATGTAGCTTCTAGATAATCTATCCTGATTTATGCATTTCAAAATATCTTTTTAGCAATCACCTCTTAAGGTGACCTATCTCTGTACATTCTAATGCTTGTGAGGTGACTTCAGACATACCATTCATGACTGAAGAGTTATTCATTTTGTATCAGAGAATATCTCTCGCTTTACAGTATGGAAGGAAACTGAAAACTAAACCTAGGAAGACACTGATGAGCCTGAAACAGGGTGTGTGCAGAGTGGAGTTATCCAAATGATGGCTTGCTTGGTTGCCTTGTAAAATTTGCAGGTGTCTGTCTTTTCAAGAGACTGGAATAAAGATAAATTCAGTGCTTATGCCTGAATTCCTCTTATTTAAGTAAATCATCTCCTAGAATTAAATGAACAATTCAGAGCAAGTATAAAGAAATGGGGCATTTCTCCAATGTAATCTTATCAAAAGCTGATCCAGCAAGACATTCACAGAGATCACTTTGTATGCACCAACAAGATTGGGTAGTTACAAAATGCAGGTGATAGGGACACCCTTTACTTTCATGCAGAGGTGTCCTCAAGGGCTTCTGTCAGAAAACTGGCAAGTTGGGTTGAAATGCCCCTTTAATCTGAGTTGGTTTACCTCTTCTGTGGTTGGAGTGAAAACTGTAAAGATTAACCCTAGAGACGTTCAAATTTCCCAATGTGCAGAAGATAATTCAAGAATAATTCAAGACTCATGCAACCAGAGGAGGGGAGAGAGATGAGAAAAGAAGCTGAGCTGCAGTCTGTAAAACACTGCTTTAGGAGAAGAACAAGTTCAGGAATTTGACACTACGTTATAGGAATATATCTCTGTGTTATTAAATGGTGTTATTAAGTGGCTATTTTGGATCAAATTTAACTCTTCTCTGTATATACAGTTTACTTCAAAGTATTTGGCACAGCAGATCAAATTCAGATAAAATTCAGGTACCGTAATCCAAAACGGGTTCTTAGCTGAGCAATTTTCTGCTGTTAGAAGAGATCCTGTACTGTCTATCATGCAACACCAGAGCAGCAGTTAGATTTCACAGGGGTAAATGCTCTCCTGTCTTTATTTCCTGCTTATTTATTTTTGAGTTTTTTGGTCCCTTTTCTGCTTTTTCTTAATTTCTTCCTGGGGTGTCACACTGGCTGCTCTCACTAGTGTTTGCACACTCAGATGTCTGCCTGCCAGCCAGGGATTCTGTGTGACAAATGGAATCTCTCACAAAGCTTTCACTAATATGTATCACACAACCTTAATTCTTGAACACTAGCTATGTGCTTGTGTAAAATGCTTAAAGAATCCTCTTTTCATTTCTTCTGTGTGTCTTAGCAGGATCATGTATGAAGAGGTAAAAAACAAACCAAACTCTAAAAACACCATGCTTCCAACATAACCTTAAATCACTCCAAATTAAATTAATCCAAATTAAATTAATCCAAATAGTCCACCTGATGCAGGGTTTCCTGTTATTTCTCAATACCTATAATAAAGATGTATTCACCTGTGAATGCTGTGGTGGGTATATAAATTTACCATAATTGTAGCACTCAAAAAATAGCATATATAGTAATATTATTTAGTTGGGGTTCTGTTTGTTTTTCTATTTTTTTTTTTAAAGTCTTTGATATCCTATTACCTTTCCTTTTGGAACATAGGGATATTGTTGCTGAAATTGATACAGTTTTGGCTTTCAGGTTTCTGATTATGTGTAAAATAAAAAATGGACTATATAGCAATCTATTTTCTTCAGATACTGTAGTGTGTAATCTTGATTTTACTGTTTTATATAACTGTTGTAACTGAAAAAATTGCTTGAACAACTTATGAAGTTTGTCTATTACTAGTGGCTCTTTTTTGCTTTAGACCTTTGTGTTGATTCATTTAGAAACTTATTCTCAGTAAAAATGTGGAATGAATTCCCACCACATGGGGATGAATCTGGTATCCTCAGAGAGTGGGTCTTTCCACTGGAATGGGAAGGAAAACCTTTGTACAAAGTGAAAATAGTGGAAATAAGGGCACAGTAGATGATAGCTCAGAGTAGGAAAGAGAATGGCAGGAATGTGTGGATAAGGGTAGTATCCTCTCCGCATGGATCTACCACAGCCCAAGTAGCTGATATGACTATTGTCCCTGGATGTCTCTAACGGTGACTTATGAATGTGAATCGATGAGGTGATGGCTTCTCCAGGTATTGTTTATAACTGGAATGCTTCACCTTCATCTCTCATCAAAAGATGTTTTTAAACCCTTATAATTCAATTGGGTTTTTTATGGGACATGAAATTATCACATCTGAATTAAATTATTACTGTGGAATATTCATGAGGTTTGGATTTTTTTTTACATTTGGTTTATTACCTTTGTTTAACTACAGCTCAAGTTAATTTGAATTACAAGGTGTCTAATTAGCATTATTAGCAAAATGCTAATTGTAGTCCATCCTTGGCTTGTATATTGGCTTGTTTTAGATAAAGTAGTACACAAAAATACAGTATTAGGTTCATATATTTCCCATGCGTACATAGCTTATGATTCATTCAAATTGCAGGACTGGCCAGATCTTCTTAGCCTAAAATATATTAAGTTGCTTAAATGTTTCTATAGGACAAAACTTTTAGATAAATTGTTTCATGTTCAAGACAGAATTATAGTTATCACTGGAAAAAAAAAATAAGTTCCTTCACACAAAAAATGTAAATTCTCCCTATGCTTTTCTCAAAGGTTCTCCTTAAGGAGAATCTATTAATAGTAATCCCTATTAATTGTGAGTTACAGAATGACCAGCACATTTTCATACTGAATATCAAATATGTTTAATGAATTTTAACTCTACCATCTCGTTACGGAGAGTTGAAAAATACTGAGCGTTTGCTATCAGATCTTGAAGGTGCTTCGCCTCTGAATGGCTTGGCATTTCCCTGGAGCTCTCTGACTCAATGGGGTTTACTTCTTGTGTGTTTAGGAATAGTTTATCCTTATACTAATGACTTTTTTTCCTTTTTTCCCCTCTTTTTCTTTTTCTTTTTTTTTTTCCTCCACTTGTGCCAAGTCAGTCCAGGCCCTGAGGGCACAGACCAGGCCTCAGCAGCTCCTTTCCACCTGCCCAGTGAGGCCTGGGGGAAGCTGCCTCCTGCGGCCTGGCCCTGGTGGTGCTTCCCTGGGGCTGCTCCTCACAACCTGGAAAATCCTGTGGGACAAAGTCCATGCACTGAGGGAAGCTGCCATTTTAGAAGAAGCTAAAGTATAAGTTGGGTTTTAATTCACATTTAGTCAGTTTACAGCTTCTAACTGTGAGTTGGGAGTGGAAAAGACAGGAACAGAAGCAGTATTTTGGATAGACTTTGAAGAAAGCATTTGCACTTTCTGATTTAAGCCAAAAGCCTGTAAAACACAGATGAATATTTTTAATGTAGAGAGTTGTAGCTCAACCAACCATGAGTGTTCCTGCTTATGTTTGAGGTGTGCTTGGCCCAGAAGAGGGGATGCACCTTTCAGGTTTTGATTTCTCCCACCTGTGAGCTCCCTGAGCTGGTGGCCATCTGCCAGCTTCCCTTCAGGAAGACCCCTGAAAAGTCACCACAGCAGTAACTGCAACTGAAGCCACAGAGTTGGTTGTTTTTTTTCTTTTTTATTATTTGGTTTCTGGAGATACTGACCTCAGTGGTGTTTGCTGGCGTTAACGATTGTAACTGTGGATGATTTTTTTTGAATGCTATTTCAGTGGCCACAGTAGATACATGGCATGTTTAAAGAATTACAGACGTTTTCTCCAGTTCTGTTTTCTTCTTTCAATCTTGAAAAAGCATTTAATGCCATCTAGAAAAAGAGTAATATATTTTACATTTATAGATTACAAATAATTAGTCTGACAGAGGGCTTGAATGGCATTTGGTGGTTTGTTTTAGGAGACTTTACATCTATTTCTTCTTTCATAGTTATCTCTGTCTTTCAAAACTAATGTTAACTACATTCCTCTCAAGCAGTCAAGCAAAGCAGGACTTTTTTAGTTCAATTTCTCAGTTGCAGTTGTTGTATTTTAGTTCTCTTTATTCTCTTTTTGGTGGAGGGCCCACCAAAATAATGTTCCGGAAGCACATTATCAATTGGTGTTTTGCTTATAATAATTGTTAGTGCTGGCAACACAGTGCACATTGTAAAATACTATTGATGAAGAGGTGACTCTGGAAACCTTTATCTTGTGTGTCTTTGCATAAGCTTTCATTATTCTGTTGGGATTCGTGAGATTAGTCTTGCAAATCCATGTGCTGCAATACAATGGGAACGAAAAGGAAGACCACAACTCATTAAAAACATTGTATTAACAAGTTTTCTTTTGAACAAAGATACCTATGATAAAAAAAGAAAAAGTAATGATCAATAAAATAACATGATGGAAATTATTTTTACTATACTTACCTGCATTTTCAGTTATGTATCTCTGATTTTTGATTTGAAATAACTAGCATGCAGGAAGTCTTCCTAATTGCACAACTGTGAGCAGTTCAGCAAATTGTCAACTACTTAATTTTGAAAGAGTTATGACTATTGACATAAAACTGTCAATTTACTAATTAGCCAGGGCGCTTGGAAAGGAAAATTTTGTCTCTAAGATACCCTATAAATCAAACCAGTAGGCTCAATCTTTCAAAGACTTAAAACATATGATTTACTCTCCTTTAGTATTATTCCTCATGTGAATGAAACTATCCATGTGCTTTATTGATTGCTCTACTGATGGAAGTCAATAATAACCAAAAGATTTCTTCTGTTGGATTCTTTAATGTGCTCTGAAGTCTAAGCTGTTAACTTCAGTCCTCCCACAAAACCCTTTAAAGCTAGCCCCAAGGCTGATTAAGTGGTGTTCTTCTATACTGCTCCTGCTGCATGGGAGGTTCCATGTCAAAGCTGGTTTGTCATAAATTGTTCACTTTGACCTTGTTTTCCTTGGTTGGTTTTACCTGTGGTGAAGTGTGTGGTAGGAGACAATCTCACTGGTACCTTGGCATGACATGCAGAGTCACGTCATTCACAGTAGCATTATTTGAATGTGGCATGTAGGAGAGAACAACTCCGGTGCGTTATTAAATTAATCATGGACTGCCGGATACATCCATGTATCCTGTCACCTGTGTCCCGGTCAGTTCATATCAGTCTTGGCAGAGATGTCAAAAAAATAAATAGCTTTGGAACAAGAATTAGTCTCTCACTGCTGGAAGTGGCCTTTTCAGGTCTGTGTAAACTGTGAGTAGGCTTTAATTACCTCTGCCTTTGTGATAAGCTTTGTGGCTAAGCAGAGGATTTTGGTTATAAAGGTTGCCCATCTGTCAGTTTTTACCTCCAGTAGCTTATCTAATGTAATACATTTTCAAGTATTGTAAATGGAACATCTGTAAAAGGCTAGCAAGCACTTCCTGGCTAAATTGGTAGTAATCTCTTTTATAAGCTCTTATTTTACCTTCTCTCTCCATTGGTGGATGCTATTAGATTGTGCTTTGGGCATTTGGAGAAATGCATTTTGTGCTCAACTGGATACTGCTGTTTATAGAGTTTTACTTAGGAACAAAATAATAATGCCTATCTGATAACTGAGCATTCAGTGGAACTCTAGCAAGTGTCTTATTTAATAAACATTTTCTAGTTGTATTCATAATTGTCAAGATAAAGAATGCTGAAATAAATACAGAGTTCAATGTGTTCAAATAGGTTTATTTCTTTCGAATTGAAATGACATCTCCAATCTCTTTGCTATTCGAAACCTGCCATACAAATCTTTTCTGCTGAGTCTAATTGAGTGTAACTCATGTAACAGCTAGATTTTTCTTAGTAAGTGCTTCAAAAGATGATCAGATTGCTCTCCTAAATTAAGCCCGTTAAGAACGTATAAAATGCGGAGTGGTGTATCTAAAAGTCTTTATTTTTTTCTCCATTGCTGCACTAATAAAGTAGGATGAAAGCTTTTATTTGAATGTGTTATACCCATACTATCCTCGGAAGAAATAATCTAGCATTCAGCAGTGCCATTCAAATGACAAGTGTGGACCATGAAGACCAAATCATGTTATGGGTTAGGGATGTTGACTCTAGACTTAGCCCAGTTCCTTGGGGATTTATCACCTTCTGACCCTTCTTCATCCTTACCCATCTGTTCTGAGACATTCATGAGCATCTGGGATCTATCTGTAGTTGTCTTGCAAGTGACTTTCTCTGAAATGTTATAGAGGTAGTATAATAACAATAAAAGTCTCTAGTAATAGATTTTAAAGAAGGAGACAAGATTTAGTCAGGTGGCACTGATGCAAGCAGCTCTGATTATTTGTTAAATCACCTATGCTGTTGTAGGAAAATACGTGTTCCCTTTAAAAAATTCTTTTTCTAGGCTGAAGTACTCATATTGTGAAAGTGAGCTCAAACTTGCATTGAGAAGAGGAAAAAAAAAACAAAACAGCAAAAGGATTGTATCATTTCTGCTGAGATGGGTTAGGTTTGTGACAGTAGGTGGAATCTGTTGCTGTTCATGTAATATTAATCCCCTGTGTTAAGCTGTGTTTTCAGTTGTATGTTTACTGTCAGAATGGTTGGCTGACACTCCAGAGGGCTGTGCCACCATGCAGTGTGACCTGGACAAGCTGGAGAGCTGGGCTCAGAGAAGAACCTAATGAGGTTCAACAAGGGAAAACGTAAGGTCCTGCACCTGGGGATGAAGAACCCCAGGCACCAATATAGGTTAGGGGTGGATCTGCTGGGAAGTGCTACTGAGGAAAAGGATCTGGGGGTCCTGGTGGATGGCAGGCTCTCCATGAGCCAGCAACGTGCGCTTGTTGCCAAGAGGGCCAATGGAATCCTGGGCTGCATAAGGAAAAGTGTCATTCTCCCCCTCTGCACTAGTGAGGCCACAACTGGAATACTGCATCAATTCTGGGCTCCCCAGTTTAAGAGGGACTGGGAACTACTGGAGAGAGTCCAGTATAGGGCAACGAAGATAATTAAGGGATTAGAGCACCTCCCTTATGAGGAAAGGCTGAGAGAGGTGAGGTTCTTCATCCTTGAGAAGACTGAGGGGAGACCTTATCTATGTTTACAAGTTCCTAAAGAGCGGGTTGAAGGCTGATGGAGCCGGACTCTTTTCAGTGGTTTCCAGTGATAGGATGAGGGGCAACGGGCATAAACTGAAGCATAGGAAGTTCTACTCAAATCTGAGGAAGAACTTCTTTCTGGTGAGGGTGACAGCACTGGAATGGGCTGCCCAGGGAGGTCATGGAGTCCCCTTCTCTGGAGATTTTCAAGACCTGCCTGGATGCAGTCCTGGGTGATGTGCTCTAGGCATTCCTGCTTTAGCAGGGGAGTTGGACTAGATGATCTCTAGAGGTCCCTTCCAACTCTGTCTAATCTGTGAAACACATCTTGGTTCCAAATGTCTGGGGCACAGAGTTACTGTGTACTGGCACTGGAAACAGTGGATTGTGCTAACTTGGTGTGGATACCCTTAATAGAGAGAGTGGTGAAAAGGAGATCAATTTTTAAGTAATTCTACCATTTTGGAGACTTTTTTTTTTTCTTATTGGCTCAAGATACTAAAATCATGCAGAGGGGTCACCATACAATGGTTAGCTCTTCAAATACTCTCATGTAGAAAGGTCAGTAGCCATCATTCTGCAGTGAAGTCTTGAGTCCACGCATGGTTTGCATTAGATTTAGCACTTTTTCAGTGGCTTGTATGCTGATTTTTTTCAAACCCTCTCAAGTAACTGAAATTATTTCTTACATTATTTTAAAAATCTTTCTGCATTAATACTTGTCCCTCAGTTGGGTCATTTGCTCAACATTTTAATGATTTATGTCTCTCATGTAGATATTAGCAGGTACAAAGATGTGTTTTAATGATATTCTGCTGCATATTGTTCAATGGGGGAGAATATAAAGCAGGGAAAATACACCGCATTGAGTACATGGATAGTTTCTAGACTTTTAAATGATTCAAAGTCTTTGATGAATCACTAGCTTCTGTTGCTGGCCTCTGCTTCTGACCTTTCCCTGACTTCCCAGGGCAACAGGTCTGTCAGCAACTGCATTTTTAATAATTTGTCATCTGAGATCTCCAGATACTATTTATGTTCTCAAAGATTTATTTTTTATTTTTTTACAAGTGGTTGTTGACCAAAACTTAGTTGTGGTTCTACAATACAAAATCAGATCTTGATTACTGGAGAGAAGGTATTCTGGGAGTAGAGTGTACAGTTCACTGTACTGGGCACCAGTGCAATATACTGGTGGAATGTACACAAGGTTTTCAGTACTTCTCTCATACATTGAAAAAGCAACTTAGTTTTCCCTGTTCTCCGTATGCTGCTCATGAGCTTCAGTTCAAATTTCATATGCCATTTGCCATCTTTTTTTTCCTGTTTTCCCACTCAAAAAGGGAAGGACCAACTGCCATACAATCAATGCTTAAAAATCTCCGTACTCGGTTATTTGGAAAATACTCAACTACGTTCGATGTGACTTTATCTATTCAATGATACGCTACTGTTCTTTCTATTTCTTTCTTTATTCTGTCACTTTTCCCTTTATACACCAGAAAAGTCTTCTCTGATAGATCTATTTTAATGCATAGCTTTCTCTGGGAGCCATTTGGCTGTGTAGAAGAGGGCTAGTTGCTTTAATTCGCAATCAGAAGGCTTTGTTCTTCTCACAGTGTGTCCTTGATTAATGCAAACTAATAATTATAAACACCACAGTGTGCAGTGTTAGAACACCACAAGTGATTGGCTAGCCTGCAGTTTGACAGGCTTTTCTTAGACTCAAGAAAGAACGTTACAAAAATTGCATTTCAAAGTGTTTATCTCACCAGAATTCCTGATTTTATTTTGACGCAATTATAGCAATGACATTTAGCAGTGCTGTTAAGAAACTTTAACACTTTGAATCCAGTGTTTTTTCAAGGAGAAATGTATTTTTTTTCTTTTCTTTTCGTTCTTTGAAGGTGGAAAGCTAAAATTCTCAAGCAAACTAAATCCTTTAGAAGTATGTTACGTTATCATTAATAATAAAATATGATATAAAGGCCTAGCGTTTTGTAGGGGGTTTTGTTTTTTGGGGGTCTTAATTTTTGTTACTTTTCCCAACCCCCTCAACTCAGTGCCAGACAGGCACATACCTGAGTTACTCTGCCAGTCCTTCTTGGCCTCTTCCTGCTGGATTAGTTTCCCTTGAGAACACTTGATCTAAGCCTTGCTACAGTAAAGAGCAAATGCTGTTGACTTAAAGCTGGGGCTGGTTAATCTTATCAAAAGAGTTAAATACATCTGACTTTTCTTATGGGTTTTATGGCCGTCATAAGTGTAAAGAAGCACGGGATAGGCTGTGGGTTTTATGAAGAAAAAATAGGAAGCTGTTAGCTACAGTATGAGTGAACCACTGAGTAGATGCTGATAGTGTGGGACTGTACTACTAGTTCCCGGTGTATATGCTTTTAGCACACCTTAAGTGGAAAGTGACATATTCTTGTTTTAAACAGAGAGTGGCTTCATGCGGAAGGTACTCTTCTGTGCATGAGAAATGTTGTGAGGAAGTTATTGCAGAGTGAGAGCACTGTAAGTTCACACCATGCCACATAACACATTAGCTTTTTGTCGTGGGTAAGACCTTAAAAAGTGACCACAGGACTCATACAATTGTTGTTTCTATTGACAAATGAAAAGGAATTTCCATGTTAAGCACATTTGGATCTGATATAGTGCCAGTTGTAGCAGCTGAATTCTAACAGTAGTCAATATTGTATCAATTCCTTTCTGTTCTTGTTTCTTTCAGGATTCTTTATTGATTTTATTTTGCAAATAAGCTGCTCATGTCTCAACTACTGTGGCATAATCAATATAGTGATGCTACTTCAAATCCTTTCTAAATATGCACTTTTCTAGAATCTCACTCAACCTTACAAATGGCCCTATGCATGTTTTCTTTCTCATTTAAGAATTACTATGACTTCTTACATTTTTGTGATTGTGGACCTAGACCTGCAAGCTACTGAATACGTGGGAATTTTTCTTCTGAAATAACTTCAGTGATGTTAAAGGATTAATTCATCTTAAAAGTTTAGCTTATAATATTTTCTTCTTCTTAAATCAGGATAACTAGTACCAGAGTTGATAACATATACCTGGAACTGCTTCTATTAGACTGCTTTAAATCATCTTATTGTGTTGCAATCTTGTGACTCTAATTTCTTTGTGTGTATACTAGCATAGCATCATTAACTCTAAGAATCTCATATTAATCATGCAGGAATGAAGTAACAGGAAGATTTACTCCTGATGTTATTATCAGGACCAGGAAAAAATGGTTATGATTGGGATTTGAGTGGGTTTTGTTGGGAGCATTTGCGGTTTTTTTTCGGGCTTGTTAATGAGTGCTTCCCCCTGTCCTCATCCCTTCCCTTCCCCCAACTTTTATAAATCACACTTACTTTTTATTTATTATCCTTTCTTTCTAGTATCCTCTTTCTGGGTGTAAATTATATAAGGATTGTCTAAAGATATACAAACCTACTGAGTTCCTCTAAATGGGAAAAATCAATGTTCTAATAAAAGTATGCTAACAAATTTGAGTATGAAGGAAGAGGGATAGATGTTAAGGAAATGTTAACTTGTTAGTCTTACTTGTCTTTAACAAGTCAGCGAGTTATACAGTATCTTCATGGAGTGAAATTCTAGGCCTGAAAAGACGAAAAAACATGAGACTCCTTGACAGCCACTTGACTAGATGATGATAGTGAGTCTAACATGCTGGGGAAAATCAAAAGCTTGAAAGTATAGGAAAAATGATTATAATAGGATACTTAAATTGCTTTCATGTAAATTATGTAAGTATTGTGTCAAACCGTGATCCCAAGAGTAAACTTTTAGATGCTGTTGGGTTGTGTTAATGGAAAAGTTGAACAAAGAACATGGAAGAGAAGGGTAATGCAGAGGACCTGGTTTATAATGTTAGTAACAGACATCTTCTTTATTGACGACTGTAAACGTTTACGTTCAGCAACTTCCCAAAATCTGAGAGACACAAGTATTGAGCTTAATTTTAAAAAAGAGAAGCTACCTAAAGTAAGGGTGCTTGATGAGAAGAAGCTGGATGAGGTAGATAAAAAGAGTTAAATCTTTGGAGAAGACATGAAAATTATACTGGAATTAAAGATTATCTGCACAGAAATTTGAGGAGGAATGGCTGGAGGCTAGCGTGACTAAATTGTGGGGATTAAAAAAAAAAGGGAGGCTATTGGAATTAAGGATGCATCTATGAGAAAAATTAAAACAAAAACCCCAACCCTCCCCCTAGCAAACAAAAACAAATGTATAATTCCAGCACCTGAAATACAAAAATGCAATTAGGCAATAAAAAAAAAGAAGTTTTTGACTTGCAAACAGCAGAAAAACTGTTACTGAGTCCTTTTAAAGTATGACTTTAAGGAGCAGAAATTGTATAATTCCACTAGATGATTGCTATATCAAATAAACCCTTGGAGAGGATGAGTTGCACAGTTGGGAACAGTTCATCCTTGGGTGTGTTCAGTATGGATGAACCCGGGAAGTACTTATTAGAAGTCTTTCTGTGGACCTTAGGATGGACACTTAGTCTGCTGGTGATGTAGCAGATGGAATTCAATGTATGTTAGTATTAAATCACATGCACTGGGAATATAAACCCAAATTTTATATATACATGATTGATTTTGAGATAACTATTACTTTTAGGAATGAGACCTAGGAACTACGATAGTTAATTCCACTAAATGCTGCTTCAGTGCTTACTAACCATCAGCAAAGTAAATCACATTTTTTTTAGTTACATAAGAAAGAAATAAAGAACAAATTCAGAGATGCCATCTTCCCGTTCACTAGTCCAGCATAAAAATAATTCTTGTATACTGTGTGATGTTCTTGTATTCTAAAAAGATAGAGTAGAATTCAAAGAGGTACCATGAGAGTAAATCACTGATGCTTTTCTGACTGGAAGGTAAACTACTGAGAGGTGTGCTAGACATCTGTGCAATCCTTGGTGGCATGGGGAAAAATGGATTATTTTTTTTTAATTAACAATGACCAGAAAACCTTGCACGTAATGTAAATGTCCAAGAATCTACTAACAGTCCTCACTTCACATTTTCATTGTTTTATTACAGTTAGGTAAAGGCTTTATCTGGCAACAAGTCGAATGTGTTTACAGCAAACACTCAAAATTTACATCAGCAGCCCATGAAAACAGAAACAAATTTCAGCGAAGTTACAGATATCTAATACTTAAACAATAAAACAGAAAAAAGCTACTGAACCTAGTCTTTGTGTTACAGTCCAGTGTTTCTAACTGTGTATTCTACTTCCGATTGTTATGGTTTTTCCCATTTTCCCCTTAGTCAGCTACAGGCCCAGGTCTAAACAGTGTTGAACCAGAAGTTGAGTCTTTGTAGCTTTTTAATCATAAAAAAAATTATTAAGAAGTTCCTGTCTTAAGCTGAGAAACTCCTATTCACAACTCTGACCTAAGGACACATGACCTGTAAGACCTGTCAGAGACTGAGCTTTACTGAGGAATGTTGTCCTGTAATCTGTTTGGACTTTTTCAATGTAAACATCTTAAAACTGTCTAGCTAAAGCCTGAAAGAAATGGAGGTAGGAAAGAAGGCAACAAAAACAACTTCTATGTTTACTTACTAAGTAGTTTAAAGCCTTTATATGCTTTGGTTTTATTTTGAAGGGTCCATCTTGCTGGGACGATGTGCTGATTCCCAACAGAATAAGAGGGGTTTGCCAGTCCCAAAGGTGCAACGGGAACACAGCGGTAAGATTCTGTCATGTTTCTCCAAGTACTGTGGCACTTATAAAAATAATTGTTTGTAGGAATACTAACAATATTAAAATTGCAGAAATTAATGGAAATTGACACGTAAGGTGCACTTCAAAAGAGATCTTCAGTGTCAGGTAATGTATCTCCAGTGTATAGCAAAAAGGAAGAACTTGGTCAGTTGCTCCTTGGAATGAAGGAGGAAATCATCTTATGTCATCTCCTTCACTGAAGTAGTACTTAGATAATGAATTATGCATACGTTAAATGCAGAATGTAATACTTGATATTTTTTTTTTATGTCAATGCTTCTTTTTTAATTATTGTGTATATATCAGTGCTCTGAAAGCTTCACATTTCTGTGTCATCTCACATATCAGATATTTCATATCAGATATTCAGGGCCTGTCCACAGGAGCAGATTCTTAACACTGTTGATGATTTAATAGTCTATTCTCCCACATACTGTTCTTTACTTTGTTTCTCAAAGTGACATCAATGAAAAGCCTGAGTAAGAAGCAGTATAGACATTTCAATGTTTTGAAAAAAATCTTCATTTTTAAGAATTTACTTACATATACTTATATTTTTCATTTGTTCAATATATTTCAGTAGAATTTAGTACCAAAGATGTCTAAGAGGTACCTTGTTCTCAGGAAAAAGCTTATTTTGAGATGTTCCTTCTGGACACAGCTTTTTAAGACAAACACAAAACTTTGTATATATGAAAGGGTTCTATTCCTCAAAGACTTACAGACTGGGGCAATGTAAGGATGTTCCCTCAGAGGCACTTGCCTCTTCTGCTGTAGCCTTCTCTTTGTCTTTCCTAACAAGACAGTTATGAAGTAGTGCATCCATGTGGTTCCATAGGTGTCTCATGTCTGGCTGCAGATGAAGTCAGGAAATATTTTTTTATCTAACTTCAGAAAGCAAATGGTTGCTTTAACAGTATGGGATTTATGGCTGTCTCCCTGCACAGGCAACAGAAAGAGGTCTCAACTTTTGGACTTCTATTAAGAGGGATCCCCTCCTGGGATTTATTACTCTCTCCTGCTCTGGTAAAACAGCCGATCTGTACTGTGCCTATTCCCAGAATTTTTCCTACCTGAAGTGGGTACGTAGTGACTTAATGTCATCCTTTTTTTCCCAAATACCATGTGTGCTACAGACACAAAACCTCTTGCTGGTTCTTGAGATGATCTGCAGCCAGATGATTAAACCCCACCACAAAAACAAAGGAAGATGCAACTAACTCACCTGGGCATCTCTTTGCCAATGTCATCTCTGTACTATCATCCAGAGGCTATTGCATCCAAATATGGATATTTTTTTTCTTATTTTTTTTCCCTTTAAAATAGACCAAAGATCTTGAGCAAAAGTTTTTGACTTTTTAAATCAATGATGAACTTCATGCCTCTGACTTTCATGAATGCATCATATGTCCTTGGAAAAGAGAAAAAATAACTTTGACTAATTCACAAGTTAAAACCTCTAAGCCTTTCAGAGACTGTCACATTTTATGATTAAGTATTCATTTTTGCATTGTCATGAAATGTTTGTGCAATTATATTCTGCCTATCTTAAATAGCCCCACAGTGTACACCCATCTTTACAGTGATGGGTATCAAAAAACCTTTGATACTCTTAGTTGTCAGTTATCAACAAACTGCAAATATTGCTGTTTAAGCAAAGAAGATTTCATTATTTTGCCCCAAGACATAAATGTTTTGCTTAAAAATTTTTTTCATTGGTTTGCAATTCTTATAAACACCAGTTTGCAACATAGCTTTGAGAAACAGTGTGTCGTTTTCTAGAATAAATTTGTTATGTGTTTTGATATAAAAATAGTCTCTTGTCAGAAATTACAGACTTTAATTCCTTGGTTGCAAATATGAAAATAGAGTAGTTGACAATATTAGCAAGCAATAGAAATCAAATTCCAATTTAGTTAAATAAAATTTGTAAGTGATTGCCAAAAGTTATAATGAATATCTTAATAATAAATGCACTATGATTCAATATATCTTCCAATGTGCTCACAAATATGAAAGGTATCTGATTAATTTTTGTGGCTTTGCTCAACACAAACAAAAATGAACTTAAATTTTCATGTGGTACACTCTATGTGCTTTATTTTTTTTTGTGATTCCAACTTCTTTTGAGCTTGCAGTGAAAAACAAAGTATTTTGTGACACTTTTTTGTTCTATGCCATAATAAAGAGCAAAATAAATACAAGAGAAATAATTATAAAAGGTAAATATTGCAACTGTAACATTTTAAAATATGACTGATTGCTGACTGAGAAACTGGAGAACTTAGAACGCTGTACATCAGTCCCCTGTGCTGCCTTGGGAACTTTCCCACAGGGTGTCTTCATGTTCAATTGCAGACTGTTACTCCATAGCCTGGGGTAACAGGCTCTTGAGAAGTTGTGTGCTCTATTGAGAAATACAAAAGCTTACACACACAGGTGAAAATAGGGTCTAAACAGACAATGTGGATTTTGGAAAGATAATAAGCAGTGCGTTTTTCAGAATTTTGATGTTAGACTACTTTATGAAGCAAAATGATTAGTCCAGCGTTTTGAGAAATAGTGAACAAAATGCAGTGTCCAAAGCTCTGTCCACAGAGCTCAATTATTTGTTTTTTTTTTCACATTAATTGCAGTCTGTAAGACATCATACATTCACTCTGAACTTTTGCAGCACCAAAAGGATTAAGATGTTGTGGACACATGTTAATGCCATTGTGGAACAATCAAATCATTTTAATATACTTGAAGTTTGTTATGAATTAGAAAATGAAAAAAATGACTTTAGTTGATTCTCATTTAAAATGTGTGAGCGTGAATCAAATTGGAGTCTTTCAAGCTGTTTTGAAAACTAAGACCATTCACTGTGCCCGTTTGAGGTAAAACCAAACCAATTTTGTGTTCTGTAATTTCACATTTTAGCTAGACCTCCTCTAACTCTCTGAAATTAACGGCATATTGTGGAGAAAACTGCTCATTTTTAGAGTGATAAGGCCAATGTTTGTGCTAAATGCCAGGGAATGGTATGCAGAGAGGCCCTTGCTTATAGTTATTGCTATAACAACCAAGGTAAGTGGGGCAGAGCCTTGTACTTTGGTAGCTGTCTCAACACTTTCAGCCAGAAGTGCTATGTAGCTGTGCAGGCAGATGCTTATTTGAGGGAAACGATTGAATGCACCAGCAATGCTCCAGGCACTGGGTTTTCAGACATATTTATTTGCTTTGCTCTCCAAGTTTGTGGTTTGTTTTTTTTCTTGTAATTCTCTGTGTTCTTTGAAAAGGGTAACCCAAAGGCTATGGAAACAGGTGTGGTTCTCTGAAATTCCAGATACTGCTCTCACACAAGCATAATTTAGTTCCATCTTGAATACCTTCAACTGTTTGCGTTTTTTTTTTTTAATTTGGCCACCTCATTAGATAGCCAAAGGTTGCATTGTTCAGTACAGAGCAGCACCGTAGTTCAAGTTTCACAGACCCATAAAAGTGTATGAAGGCTTTACTGATAGATGAGATTTGAGGTTCATTAGTAAGTAATTTATCAACTGCTCTTTATATCATGAAGAAATCTGTACAGGTACAGAGGACCTGTACCTCTGAGGTCCTTCTTGTGTTGTGCCTGAATGTTACCAGAAAGCTTGTTCTAGACAGGGAGATTAAATTTTGTTCTATGGATTGAGAGACAGTTTTTTTCCCTCCTATAGGCATGTAGTTCTAGTTTGTGTTACAAAATACTGGAAAACTGAAATATTGGTTTCTCATGTCATTATTGGCATTTTTTTAATTATAATTTTGTTTTATTTTTGAAAAAATAGGCTGCCTTAAAGGAGGAAGTGGTTAGCTCTAAATTTTTGTCAGCAGTATATTCTTAGACTAGACACATTCTGAAATGGCTGCGTAATTGAAGATCAAAGATTATTGCCATGTTAAAAGAAAGGAGTTGCCTGAACAAGCTCCAATTCTCCTTCTTTAAAAAGACAGAAAGAAACTTATCATTCTTCTGAATGCAGTTCTCCTATTCAGGGAGAAGGTGATCCAGTGGTGTATTTGAAGTAATGTTTCAAAGTTTTCTGGTATTTGCTTAATATTTGTAAGACTTTCAAATAGTCTTAGAACTGTTTTGTATAATTGCTTTGTCCAAATCAATGACTAAATCATGATAATGAGATCACAGTAATTTTTCCAAGAAGATAAAAAGAAAACAAAGCTTTACAAAATATAGAATTAGTGATGTAGAACTTCTGTTAAGTAGAATGTACCATACCTCAGAGTTAAAATTAAAGTGCTGCTTTTCTTGGGGCATTATACATAATCAGCTCCAGTAACTTGGAGAAAAGGACAGAAGCAAGCTATTTCTCAACCGATTTTAGGCTTGAGTGAGTGCTATTGGAGCTATCTTGAGTTTGGTTTTTGTTTTCAGTGTAATGGTAATAATTGGAGCATATGCTTTCTGCTGAATAAATACAGCTGTTGAGTGTAGTCAACAAAAATTATAGATGAAATTTTAACTGCTATTCTGTGGAGGGTCTGATACATGTTCCTCCTTTTTGCAGGGGTGGAGGAGAAAGGTATTTATGATATTATTTTGGTAGGTTCAGGTTTGTACTTGTAAGCAATTTGAATACAAGACTCTTTATTCAGTAAATAAACTTTCCTTATTCAGATAAAATATTACTGAAGAAGTGTTCTTGTTAAGCTCAAACTTTGGCAGGTCTCTAAAATACATAAAGAACACTTTCTGTTTATCATCCAATGAAGTGAATTTCTGTTTGTGGAGAGGAGTTTCCTACTTCTGTGTATAAAAATGCTATTACTTTTTATTTCTCTCCATTAACTCCTGCTGTTCAAAAGTCATCAAGAGCCACAGAAATAATATGACACTTTCCATAGGTAGGCAGAGACAGAGCTGTAACACCTCTGTAAACACTGAAGTGGTCATTTCACCTCCACATCAGTCCCACACTCAAGTGAACATGCGTCAGTTTCTGAAAGACATTGCCATGTCTCCATGGCAAAATATAGGGCAAATTGTTTTGAACTTTACAAACCTGCTGGAAAACAGCGTTGATGTTCTGTATGTGTTCAAGATTCTTCTTGATGTGCTTAAAGAGTTGCTGTAGACTTTAAAATCTCAGAAATTATATAGGAAGAGTTAAAAAGGTTTATAGGTCAGATATGGTTAAAGCCATTGTGAATAAGGAAACATGAAAGTTATTTTAATGGCAATATGAAAGTACTTCTATCCTGGTGTGATGTCTCACTACTGTTATCTTGAGCTTTTCATTCCTGATGAAGTCTAGATCAACTGTACATCATCATAATAACTGAATAGTGCTTTTGTGTTTTCTCCAGTCTCCAAAAGACATTAGGTTTCCGCAAAGTGTTTCTACAAGAAGCAACAGGCCTTCTGTGAACTTATAGAAGCATCTCTGAGTATTGAGTTTCCTTAAATATTAGTATAGCCTTCTAATCAAGTTCTATAGCAATCTCCTGTGTCCAGAGCAAAGACTTATTTTCCAGTTTGGTCACATCTATTTTTACTCCATTTTTAGAAAATGATCGGTATATGGCCACTGTCCGTGGTTTCTAATGGTCACATTTCACTGTACAATAGCACTACTGTTCCCGTGTGTGTTGGGACAAAAAGTTTGCAATAGAAAGCATGTTATGTAACTTCTCTTATTATTTTCATACACTTCTTTCGTGTGATTTGAATCTTGCAATTTTATTATATTGATATTTTTGAAGATGTGTTGTGAATATTTGTCCTTCTCCTGCACATTTACTATAATTAGGTTTAGCACTAAGGACAATATTTTGCAATCTTTTCCTAGCCAACCTGTTCCACAGGGAGTCAGTGCTCATCTGGAATAGGTTGGACTAAGAAATCAGGGGGATAGTGTTCATCTTGAATGCTTTAAATATGCAGCTTACCAAATGTTTTTTTCTTTCAAGCATCCAAAGCTATTTTTCTCAAACCTCACTGTTGAGATGAAACAGGCTTCATTTTTGTAATCTCATTTTTCTTTGATCAGCTCAGATCAGTTTCAGCTGAGAACAGAAATAAATTCTGTAGTAGTTAGAGTATCAAGAGTAAAGTAGTAAATTTAATGATGTTATCAATACGAACATAGTAAACTAAAGAACAATCATGTCATTATAGAAAGGCTCTGATATATTGCTATATTACTTATTCATTATTCTTTATTTACAGTTATGTGGTTGGTTATTTGTGAAAGGAACCATGTCTCTCTGTCCTTGGAGCCATTAGAATATTTTAAATGTCTGGTTTTCAATTACTATGAGTAATTTTAAAAATTCTGAGATGTACCATACTACCAAGAAACATCTTGAATTTTTGTTTCTTTTATTTCATTTTTTTAATCAAAATGTCAGTGCCATATCAAATGCCACACACAAATCTGGATACATCACAACATCATTCTTATGTTGTTCCACTAAATTCCTAATTTTATGAAAATTTCAGGTTTGTTTGATAGGATCTAGTTAATATAAATCCTTGTAGCTTGACAATATTTAGACTTTTTTATTGTATTAATAAAGTGCCATATTAGCTATTTATTCTATCCAGGGCTGGTGTCAGGCTTACTTGCCTATAATTACCTAGATTATCTCATATAAAGCTGCCCTAAACTATGCCACAGTGTGGTTCTGTTCCTGTGAAGCTCTTTGTTTTAAGTCGGCTTTAAATATGGATGGTTTTGTTTTGTTTTGCCACCAGTGCATTTTCTAAAAAAGAGCCAAAAGGGGCAATGGCACTGAAAACAGCATGTGTAGGACATGTGAATAACCTGCAAAGGTGCTGTGATTATGTTATTGCAATTTCTGCTAGGCCTTTAATTTAATGTCCTTAATAGCATTTACAGATTAAAAATGCTTACTTCAAACACTTGTTTAGTGAAGAAAGAACCAAGGCAGTTAACTTCCCTTACTATTTATAGATCTTTAATATGTTTCAGAGTTCTTTGCACTGTAGTTACAAATTATTTCAGCTCTACATTTCTTCTTGATTGTGTCTTTAGCAAACTATAATTATATTTTTTTAATTTTTTTTTTTACAGATCCTTTCAAAGTAGCCTCATTCTGTAGTAGATCAATTTTTCCTTTATAAAGAAATTACGTTATTCCACTTCTTAGAGCAGAAAAATCAATGGTAGGGGAAAAAATGAATTATGAAGTAGAATTAATTCTATACAAGGACAAAACCCCTAAATTATTTATCTTGGAAGTTAAATCCTTTAAAATTAAGACCTATATTCACTCAAAAAATAAAAATAAAAAGTGAATCCTTATTCACTTTTTCCAAGTGCAGAACTACAATATTTCCACAGTACATTGGACATTTTTTGTGGGCCACAAATGGTGTCTGCTTCAAAACCCACCACCAGCAAGCATAACTATGATTTAAAACGGTTATATATTAAATCATTCTCTCTTGGCTGCTTCTTTAAGTAGCTTTTTTTGATCAAGGCATTATTTGTGGCACTATAAAAATCCCCAAACTGAGATCAAACCTGGTCTTTGGGTCTTTTCGTCAGTTTTCTCATCTCACCTACGGAGTAAAGAGTTACTAATAATTTTTGAAAGCTGGAATTATGTAGGAGTTCTGGCAAACCCAGAGGAAGTCATGCATTTTTACTCTTTTGAATGGCCTCTGTATTGCTACCACCATTTCTATTCACATATGGGGAAATGTCACAATTTTGTAAAAGATCAAACAAAATATGCTGACGATTATAATGTCAAACAAATCCTCTTCCCTTTGTTGTTCTTAAGTTTTTAACACTGCCACTGAAAGAAAAAAATAAAATCCTTTGTTGCTTGTTTGGTTGTTTGGTTTTGGGTTTTTTTTTTTACTTCTGGTTCAGTTCCAGAAAACCTTATCTGAAAACATAAGTATTAAGCACACTTTCAGAGAAAAAATTTTCTGTGTTTTATTCTGTCTTATATTAACAATTCCTTAGCATTATTGCTTTCAGCTACTAGGTTTTGATGGTCCCTCAGAATTGACTTTTAAAAACAAGCAGTTGTTTTGAACACAACTTCACGTCTCCTTCAATGATAGAGTTCGTATTAAAAATCTTCAAATAGTGTAATTCAGAATGTGATGAGGGGCAGCGTCAGGTGAGTTGAAGGTTTGTCCTGTAACGGGAATTGGTGAGAGTTTTGACAGTTCTCCTACCTTAGATTAACAAGTCAACAATTTTTCTTCAACTCTTGTAATGCCCCCGGATTCACTGAGAAAGCAGTTAATGTTTTATGAATGATCATTTTTACATCCTCATTGAGACTCTCAGTATCAAGGGTTCAATGCTTTGGATAGCGAGCAGAGCTTGTTTTCATCTGTCCAATCCTAGATCTTTTACAGCTTCTGTAATCCCATTGACTATGCTGAAAAGTAGATTGTATTCACAAACCAAAATTGAA
>JAOTQQ010000023.1:48655770-48706187 GCA_026546715.1 Gallinago undulata
GAATGCTAGCCTGTTCTTAGCAACGTTAGAATGGACTTGCTGCCTGCCCAGGTTTGGAGCAGGGAATTTCAGGGTGTCTTGCAGGAATTTGAATTAGAGTCTCATTCAGGTCCCTGGGTGTACAAGAGTGACACAGTTGGAAATGTCTTTCAATTTGATGAAAAAATTGGTGTGTTACGTTTGTGACATCTTATCATACGTAATTTATGTTCTCCCTACTTATGTTCTTCAAAAGCAAGCGAATTGCAGTGTTACTGGTTTGCCAGCCTTTGGCGAGGCAGATGCTCAGCCTACAGCTCGCTCCTGGCTCTGCTTCTTGGCAGTAGTCAGTGGAGGGTCCAAACCAGCCTAGGTTAGAGGAAGTTTGTGCTTCTCTGGAATTAATTTTCAGCAACTGTCTTTTCATATAAGTAATTCAGTTGGGGTTATTTAATCTAGTCTGGAGGAAAGGGTGCTTTATTTGCGATGTACTGCGGAAAGGCACCACCACCACCATTTGGCCCGTGACTGACAGTAGGTCAGTTTCTGTGGAGCAGTACACAGGGGACCTTTGTTTGAGAAAGTGGGCATGGGGTTTTTGGAGGTTTTTTTGCAAATGGCAGCCTTGTTAAGTATTGTCCCCAGGTTGTCCTAGGCTGTCCTGTCCTGGGTTCCTGTCCCTGCTCTCTGTGCTAATTAAGCATTTTGCATGACAGACTGGATAAAACATGCAATGTAGCTGCATATCCACTCTCTAGGAGCTCAGCTATGGAGCTCCGTTTGTTCAGGAAAGAGCTGCACTCAGGTTTTCTACTTCGTATACATGTGTGAGTTTTCCAAGGTGTTGCTAAGGAAGGTCATGTTACAGATCTTGAAAATAAAGGAAGGTTACTTGTCATATCAAAAGCTGGACTCCTTTGCTATGGGAAGTAGTGGCTTAGAAGTGATGGGGTTTGTTTCCACAAGAGTGGGTTATAGTGAGATAGTAATTAAATTATAAGTTCGAACTGTAAATGTATGAAGGGGGAAAAGCAAAGCAAAACCACATTCAACACCCAGCTGTAATGTCAGTCTGAAATTGTGAAGGGTGCATTTTGTAATGTCACATAACTTCACATACAAATTTGCCATACAAATTTATTTCTCATTTTAACTTCTAATTACCCTGAAGGGATTATTTTATTTCATGTACTTGATGTGTGATGGAAAGTTTTTTTTCAAGTTGTGTTGTTTCCAAGTGAATACTGATATTAAATGAGATAATGCCTGTAATGGAAAGAGTAGCCATCAGGAAACAGCAAAGGCAGTGCTAAGAGCATGGCAGGGTTTGGCAAACGCTAGCAGTTTAATTGCTTATGCCATCTATGGGACAATTTTGGAGTCTGAAAAAAGATTTCTTGTAACAAATGTTATAATAGACCTGTTATGTTTGTGTGAACACAATATTCATGAGGCCAAATTCATCTTGCTGGCTCAATTACCTCCACAGGTTGTACATCTTACACAGGGAACTTGAGCCAAACAGATCGGTATCTCTGCATTTGGCTCTGCCGCCACAAACCTGTAAGTCATGGGCAGCTTTAATTTCCAGCAGTTATTTTAATTTCCAATGGTTATTTTGCTAGAGCACTGCTAGCGCTCTGGACAGCACGAGTTAGTGAGTTAGTCCCCACTGCTGTAAATACATGAAAACCCGTATATTTATAGTACTAGGGACTCAGCTAAGTATGTTTGAAATATTGTGAATAAGACAAAGCATCCGGACAACTGTTTTAATTTAATGTCCATGGTAATGTGTATCTTTCTGGTTTTCTGTTACTTTCCTGGTAGCCCATTACAAGGCAGTGTCATGCATTTTTATCTTTTAAATTATTGGTCTTCCTTACATAAAGTTGAAGTGGTTTGATAATGAACACATTTTAAAACAATTTTTTTCAGAAATACATTCTTGAAGTAATTTGCAAGTTAAAACTTTGCCAATTTTATTTGCCTTTAAGATAGATATCTAAATAAAATGTCAAATGGAGAATGTGTAGAAGCTATTTCTACAGCTAGAAAACTACTTAGTAAAATCAAGGAGCAGAAAGTGTTTTGCAATACAGAAGGGCAGAAAAGCTCTGCCCAGAGTTGCCTACCTGGTCAGAAGACCAGAGGATATCGGTCAAGCGTTTCTGGTAAAAATCTTCATACCTGAAGGCCAAGCGGCACAGCATGGCTTATCTGCAGCTGGTAAGTTTTCTCAGTCCCCAGGACAGGGATGTAAACCACATACTGCACCTGGGTTTTCCCACTCTTGAACTCTGCTTGTCGAGGACCTTGCTAACACTGCAGCTGTATGGATGACTGTGTTCAGTCACCCAGAAATGCTCTTGAATATTCTTTAAGAATAAGCCATTTGCTAGTGTGGATGTAGCCTTATTCTCCCTGGATACAATTTTTTAACTTAGGAAAAAACAATTATTATCTTTTTCTGCTGCTTTTTTTTTTTTTTACAATGAAGGCAAGGTAAATAGATACGGGCTTGCTGGAAAAACCTAATTGAATCGCTTCAGTGAAAAAGTCTATCAGGACAGTACCAGCGTTACATTAAAGCTATGCAAATAGACATCTACACTAGACAATATTTCTATGTATTAAATTGTGTCAAAGGAAAAATGTCCACATCTTTCTGTTTTTAATAATAGAAAATACCTTTTCAAATCAGATACTGTGCTATCCGCTACTGATAAATATTAGCTGCTTCTGTACTGCTATCCACATGAAATGTTTGTGTGAAATGCTTGTTTAACTTATTTGCTGCACTTTCTTTTCTTTTTTTTAATGCTAGAGACTATAGGTATGAGTGTAATGGAAACATAGATTTCTTTTTTTCCAAACATGTTTATAGAGGAGATAGTGGATTTCCCATTGTGACTTATGTTTTCTAGTTCATCTTGCATATATGTTGCATATGCCTCATCTATATATACTATATATAAAAACATATATTTTAAAAAGAAAACAATATTAAGAATATTAAACTAAATGCCAGAGAACAAACTCAGTTTAATGCTAAGATTTTAATGAGTTTTGTAGTACAAGATTAGCCAAAGAGAAGAGTTTTCTGTTGGGGTTTTTTTGTGGTTTTTGTTCTTTTGTCCTGTATTCCCACCTCATTTACTGCAGCCCTCTGTAACTTTCAGGAACCTCTATTATCCTGTAAGAACCACTGGGGAAAGTTTTGTAAGACTTCAGCATTTTTATTAGATAGTTTTATATTCAATTCCATAACAACCCTGTATGCATTTATTTTCTGTTGTACCAGTCATGTAAAACATTAGACTCTTATTTGTATTTCATAAGTTTGAAGTAACTAATCATGCATTTATGCATTGAAAATTATAACAGGGTTGTGGGGTGTTTCTACTAGATATTATGTTTCAAATCTTGCCTTTTAAAATGTTATCTAAAATGCTTATCTCACTAATGAAATGTCTTTATCACATTTCACAGAAGTGGAAGAAACAGTTATAATGTTCTTTAAGGAGTTATGTATAGATTATACTTAGCTGAAACCAATAAAATGAACTAAACGTAAATAGTCCTCTTCCCTCCTTGGATGATGGCAATATGAATGAACTATTTGCTTCTGTCTATTCATGTGACTAGATTTGACGTGATTCCACCTTTTCTACTTATCATATAAACTGGGCATCATGCAAGGTATTTTGTTTGGTTGCTTTTTGTATTAAGAAAGCTTCACTTTGTGTGATGAAGCACAAGTATTCCATCTGACTGCTCAGTCCACGTAGAAGTAAAAGGTTTAAACCAGAGGTTCAGGAGAGAGAAAACAAACCCATCTACATTTACTCTCAATCCCATCAACTGTGGCAACTGGACAAAGTTGAAAAATAATTATTGGGAAAATTCTGCAGAATTTCTCTGAATCTTTGGGTTTACTGTGTCTTCCTTGATGTGGGTTAGATCTTACTTCTGTGTATACAAGTGGGACACAAGGCTGGCTCTTTAGCACCTTTGTAGAAAGGAGAATATTACGAGGATAAACCCCAATAATTCAGTAGAACTTGATTAAGACTTAAGTATAGTTATGCTGTCCTAACAGAATGCAGTCATGGCAAAGAACACACTTCAAAAGAAAAGCAACAAGCTGGTGGGTGGGAAATAGACTTCAGAAAACCCATTGCCTGTTCAGTGAATATTCAGAAGGTGCCAAACATTCTTTAGTACATTTTTGAGTCTTCAGAGCAAAAGGCAGGCATATCTTCTACAGAGGGAGAGAATAACACTTCTGCCACTTCATCCCTTCTCTTGCAGTTTCCAACATAACTGGGCAGTGTCATGGCTGGTTTGTTCTCATTCATATCCTGATATATGGCTGCCATTGGAAAGATGACAGAACAAACTATCCAATTTTTCAAAGCTGAGATGCAGAGATGAGGCAAAGAGCCACTCCTGTGGTGTTACAGCCTAATTCTGTCTGCCTAGCATCCTCACATAAATACTGATGCTTCCCCTGAGGCAGCCTTAGTGCTAAATGAAAGGTGTCTTTAGTACTGCCTTTCAGCGATGTTACAGACTTGTAGATCATCTGTATGGTTAATGGATGGATGTGAGGCTTTAGGACATTGGTGATATTAGCTGAAGGCTGGAATCCTAAAACCAAAAATAACAGTCATTTTTTAAGACAGCTGATAGGTTAAAATAACCTTTTTTTCTAAGCTTTGAACCTGACCAGTTCCTTAGATATCAAGGGATAAAAAAATGTAAATTTTTCAGTTGTAATAGGAGCAGATGGATGGGAATCTACTGCGTATATTGCAGAAACACAGCAATATTTATAGAGTAGACCACAGACCTGGATGTGTCATAAAATGCTCATGAAAGGTAACAGCTAGTTAAATAAATGATGTAGTTTACTTAAAAATTTGTGATTTGTTAACTCTGCAGGCTTTTCTCTGAAGCTTAAAATGAAATTCTTTGGAAGACCTTAAAACAATTTCACCTGTGCAATATTTACAGGTCAGGTATGGGAGTCCTGTTCCTTAATGTTTTAGGTTTATTCTGTAGACATTTTGAATTTTGATCACTATCTTTATCCCAAATGCTTGTTAGCGTGCCTGGAAAAGAAACAAATCACTCAAACCCGTAATTGCGAACAACTTTTTGTGCTATAAGAGTTGAGCCATAATGGCACAACTTTTTGTGCCATTAACAGTGTGAGGATCTGATATCATACAGTGTTCGAGTTTCTTCCCTCCTTCAGCCCTTTTTGTGGCTTTCTTTCACATAAAAATTCAAATCTGATTGCCAGAGGAAATTAAGCTCAAAGTAAAGGATTGATTCTCTACAGGAAACACTTGATAACAAATTTAAACAGTTGGATTCTACTTTAAAAGAGGCTGACAGGAAAGTTTAAGTCCTAGAAATCAGCACTGATGTTCAGGATATGATGATTATAATACATTCTAAGTAGCTGGTCTGAAACTGAGCCTTCTGCTGTGGCTCAAGTAATTCAAAGAAACTTTTCCAAAATAAACTACTTCAAACACACTGAAACCTGGTGAACAAATTCAGCAGAACAATTTGGGTTGGGTTCCAGAGGCTGGGCTAGGTAATTTAATATTTTATTTATTATATAATTAAAGTTAATTTATACAATTAAATTTATTAACCAGGACAACTACACTCTTGGCTCAACCTATGAGTTACTGTTGATCAGAGATGGTATTTGAAATGAAACATGAATGAAAAATGTTTGGAGCAGAGAGGGGAAGGGGAACTCTTTCAGGGCAAGGAAGGTCTAAAGCATTTCATGATATTTCATATGAAAGCATAGCCGATCTCATTGAAAAGTTGTTTTCTTGCAGCTGTCTTACTATATCTTTACATACCATGGACATTACAGTACCTGAGGCATGTTATTTATGTATTTCTGGTGGCTGGCTAAATATCTATAGGGCCTCTGATTCCACTATGAGGAAACATTCTAGGCAAAGATCCATTTTATAAGGAAACACGATGCCTTAGAGCCTTCATTTCTTTGCCTACACTATGATAAAATGGGTGATAGAAAATCTGGATCATGCTGGAGTCCTGTTCAGTCTGTCTGTGTCACGGAAATATTGCTACTCGAAGGAATGACAGTAGAATTAGAGACAGGATTGTCTGAGCCTGAGCCACCAATTGCAGAAAAAGGAAGCAAGTGTAGTGTGTGGCTGCCTTTAGACAAGCAAAGCAAATGAGGAATGCTGCTGTTAAAAATTATAAAAGTCACTTTCACACAAAGTGCTTTCCTGGGTGGTTGAAATAGCATTGTCTGGGCAACAGCAGCAGGGATTCCCAAGGCATTTGTGCTCTTTGTTTCCACTCTGTCTCTTCTAGTGGACAAGGAAAGAATTATACATGATAGGTACTGCATTTCTTGCGCACAGAAGTCCTACAAAACTATGGTTGCACCTTTTCTCCAGAGGCCAGATGTCATTATAAACTTGTATAGGTAATAATCCATTATACCATTTATTTGAGTATTAATTGTATCCATCTCCTCTTTTTGAATTTTAATACAAATTATTATCCAAAAAGTAATAATTGGTTGGGGTTTTTTTATAATGCAGACAATAGATATGCAAGCTGTATGCATCATTGTACAAATGCAACATATTGGTATAAATCACTGAAAATTGCAAACAAATAAGTGATGGCTCCCTCAGAAATGGATAGTAAGATATTTTCAATCATTAATAATCTTATTTATATCACATTAGACTACTGATTAAAATTGAATGGTAACTATAGCTGGCCTGTAATTAATTTTTGAACAATATCTCTGTTGTTCTTCCAGTGAATTCCGCAAAAATGAAAGATAGAAATATTGTCTATTGGCAAGGGGTATTTATACTTAAATAAAAGATAGTTTGTTTTCTGTTTGTTTTGGGCGTTTGGTTTCAGAGTTTTTTTTATAGAATGTGGATAAAAGTTGGATCTGGGTCTGATGAGAATAGCGGCTGTGCTATTTTGTAGCCTTTGAAAATGTCTCATAGAAAAACATTTATGATGAGTTTTTAATACTTTTTTTATATGCCTAAAACTTTGCTTTGAGTGATTTGGTCAGAACTAAAACAATATATTTTTTTAAGAATTATAAATAACATGTACATTTCCCATTCCGTAATCCTACTGCACTCAAAATACTTTCTGTATCTTAGGCTACCTGTTCAAATATTTGATATACAACAAATTGGGTTTGATCTCTTCAACTGAATAAAAGACATGGTGAATGTGTTTGGTTGACACAAGTGGAACTGTAAGTTTTTAATGGTTTTCTTAAATGAACTTTAAAGTTGTCCAAGAGTAGAAAGGAGATTTTTTTTTCTCTTTTTTCTTTTTTTTTTTCTCTGAAATACCAGTGTTTTAGTCACTTGGATGTATTTAGATTGCAACAGTTACTGCTGAACAGAAAAGAGGGTTTGGAAAAATGCAGGAGTGTAACATTTCTGCCCCAAACTGATGCTTGTCTCAAAAACATAACAATAATTTAAAAAGTTAACTTCCTCCCTCCCCCATCCTTCACAGAGGTCAAAGTTGATGTATTCATTGAGACCAAGCATACTCTGACAGCCTCAGTGAAGAGCTGGCAAAGGATACTCATCCTAAAGAGCTTTTATTGTGAATAGCAGATATTTCTTCTTCTTAGCCAGAGGCAGTTGGAGAAGGGCAATGGGGTTCAGTCGGAAGGCAGGTATCAGAGAGATGCTCATATTACTTCAACATTTTTATGCTGCTTTTGTCTCTTGCCAAATTAAATAAATATATACTTATAGACATTGTAATGTAATATATCAGCAATTTATTGTCATTCTTCACATCAAAAGATGTTTCAACTTATCTTTGAGGTCATCTTAATTATCAACAGTATATTAAGAAGGCTTACTGTATAGTATTTGATGTCTCCTGGGATATCAGTTTTTTACCTTGCATCCCATAAAGGAATTTCTTTCAAAGCTCACACTTCTGACAGTGTCCATGAACTGCAGTGCTGTCCTCCTACTGCATGTTCTGCTGCAGAGATTTTGTGAATTTGAAAATGTAAAAGCTGGGGAAATATTTGTGGAGATGTATATAAAATATGCTGGTATCAGTGGTATCCTTTTATTTTCATTCTTCCTGATTATTCTGATTCCATTCTGAATATGTAGGTCCCAGATCAGGTGTTGAGTTTTTCCACAGAATCTTCTCTTTCAAATAGAAAAATGTCTTTAAGATTATTATTTTTTTATGGCAAAGAAATGTTGTCTTAGTGAACATGCTTTTGAAAGATTTGGTTTGGTATTGGTATGCGAATGATTAAAGTGACCAATGTCTTTAATATTCAAGTCACAGTATTCCTAAAAAAGCCTCTGCTAAGGTCCTTAGAATCCACTGTCACTTAATAACCTTGGTTATTGTTCTGCTTAATCTTAATAGAGAATTAGAATCACACAATTATTCCACTTTTTGTAGTGATCAATTTCCATATTTCTTTAACACTGAAATGTTCCTAAGGAGTTCTGGGCTGCAGCTTGAAGGCTGGTCTAATACTGTGTACAAATTCACATTCTCAGAGTGAGATATGTTTGTCTGAGAGGAGGGAGGCAGTCCGTGGGAGCTGTATTTGCTGCTCATTTGCCCAGGAGCTGATCCCACTACCTGTGCCTAAGGGACGGCGGCACTGCTCCTCTGAGGGAAGTCAGCTGCCCTCAAGATGAGTGTTTACAGTATTGATACCACGATCAAGCACAGGATTTATGAGTCACAGCAAATCCACAGAGAGGAGTTTTGACCAAGAAGATGAAAAGGCTGAGGTGCTTAGTGCCTACTTTGCCTCAGTCTTTAGCAGTGGAACCAGCTGTTCCGTGGACACCTGGCCTCATGAGCTAGGAGACAGGGAGGGGAAGCAGAATGAGGGCATCACAATTAAGGAGGAAGAGATCAGTGACCTGCTATGCCGTTTGGATGCACACAAGGCTATGGGACCAGATGGGCTACACCCAAGAGAGCTGAAAGAGTTGGTAGATGTGCTCGCCAAAGCGCTTTCCATCATTTACATGAAGTCATGGCTAACTGGGGAGGTCCCAATGGACTGGAGGGTAGCAAATGTAACACCCATCTACAAGAAAGGCAAAAGGGAGGATCCAGGAAACTATAGACCTTTCAGCCTGACCTCGATAACAGGGAAGGTCATGGAAAAGGTGATTTTGAGTGCCATCACAAACCATATAATGGGCAACCAGGGGATTAAACATAGTCAGCATGAGTTTATGAAAGGCAGGTCCTGTAAGATGAACCTGATCTCCTTCTATGTCAAGATGACCCGATTATTGGATAAGGGAAAGGCTGTGGATATTGTATACCTGGACTTTACACTGTTCCCCATAGAATTCTACTGGAAAAACTGGCTGTACATGGCCTGGGCAAGCATACGATCTGCTGGATCAAGCACTGGCTGTCTGGACAATCTGGAAGAGTGGTGCTCAGTGGAGTTAAATCCAGCTGGCAGTCAGTCACAAGTAGTGTTCCCCAGGGCTCAGGGTTGGGACCATTTCTGTTTAACATCTTTATTCTATGATCTTGATAAGGACATAGAGTGTATCATCAGCAAGTTCGCAGATGACACCAAGTAGAAGTGTTAATTCAGATGAGGATAGGAAAGCTCTACAGAGAGACTTGAGCCAACATTAATGGTATGAGCTTCAACGAGACCAAGTGCCAGGTACTGCACTCAGACTACAATAACCCCGTGCGTTGGTACAGGCTTAGGGAAGTGTGGCTGGAGCTGCCTGACAGAAAAAGACCTGGGGGTTCTAATTGACAAGCGGCTGAATATGAGCCAGCAGTGTGCCCAGGTGGCCAAGAAAGCCAATGGCATCCTGGCTTGTATTAGAAACAGTGTGACCAGCAGAAGTAGGGAGGTGATTGTCCCCCTGCACTCAGCACTGGTGGGGCCACACCTCAAGTACTGTGTCCAGTTTTGGGCACCTCAGTACAAGAGAGACATCGAGGTGCTGGAGCGGGTGCAGAGGAGGGCAACGAAGCTGGTGAAAGAACTGGAGAATAAATCATATGAAGAGGGGTTGAAGGAGATGAGGCTGTTTAGTTTGAGGAAGAGGAGGCTGAGGGGAGACCTCATCACTCTCTACAACTACTTGAAAGGACACTGTAGAGAGGTTGGTGCTGGTCTCATAAAAGAGTGGTGGTCACAGAAAGAGTGGTGAGACACTGGAATAGGCTGCCCGGGGAGGTGGTTGAGTCACCATCCTTGGATGTGTTTAAGAGTCATTTAGATGGGGTGTTGGGGGTTATATGGTGTAGGGGAGAACTTCGTAGAGTAGGGTAGATGGTTGGATTTTGATCGCAAGGGTCTTTTCCAACCTAGATGATTTTATGATTCAAAACCTGCCTGGATGCCTTTCTGTCCAGCCTGCTCCGGGTGATCCTGCTTTGACGGGGGTTGGACTTCATGATCTTGGAAAGTCTCTTCCAACCCTGACAAGGCTGTGATTCTGTGAATGGAGATCACCTTAAATAAAAGGAGTGCTGATGCCTGGAGTAGAACCTAAGGTTAGTTTCTCAGCTACAAGTGTAGCAATAACAGTTCCACATGAACTCCAAACATAAAAGAAGCAGAAGACTGTCTGAAATTTAGGTAGCTATAAGAATGCTTTTGTTTTATTTATGTGTTTTTTGACTCAACCCAATTATATTGCAAAATTTTGAATCGTTGTTAATACTTTTCTTCCTTTAGTCTTAACGGTTGTTTAGGTCTCAGAGTCATTGCTTCATGAAAACAAGCCATGCAGAGTAGCAATCACCAAATAATTTGTACAAGGCGATGCTCATAATGCTCAATACCTTCTTGGTTTTTGGCAGTACTTCTGAGCGCATAAGGGGAATTGGGAAGTTGTTAGTGCAGGCCACTATTTTGAGGAAGATTTCTTCCAGTAACCAGAGCTAGTGAAAATACAGTTGGCTCAAAGAAGCAAGTGGAGCAGTCTTACATATTCAACTCATTCATGAGTCTATCACAAAATCATTTAAGACTTGATTGATATAATCTCCAAGAATTATTCTTGGGCAGTACAGCCTTCCTCATATTAGATAGCCAGTGTAATTCAAACAGCTTTTCTAGCACTTTTTACTTATTTAACTTTAAAAACTGTTCCTCTTCCACATGCGAACTGTAACGTTTTACAGATACTTTTTTTTTCACCAGAGATATTTCTTAGTTCTGGAAAGCCACTGTTTGAAGTTCTTCTGGGATGTGGGAACCTTAAAGTGTCCCTGCTCAGAGTTGAATCCAGTCTTTCCCATAACATCCTAGAAGAAGTAATTGATTCCACAGCTGTTCTGAAGTGAGTTTCTTTCAATCTCTCCTCAGACCTGCTGCATATCTACTTAATTTTTCAGTTGGAAAAGGAAATGAAGCATTATCACAGGAGTATTCTACAGTGGTGTTGAAGTTTTCTCATTCAGAGGAATAATTATGGAGATACAGATTAAAGGAGCTTTAAGAACGCTGATAATTTGAAAAGTGAAAACTACACCTTCAGTGGCTATAACACATATTAATAAATGGCTTTACCTGTCAGTCCTAAATAAACACATCTGTGGGTAATTCAGGGGAAAAATACCATAGGGCCCCCACCTTGTTCTGTAGCTTTTTAAGCTAAGGGAATAAGAAATTCAAAGGCTGTTCCTCTTTAGGATTTTTAACCCATTTAAGCAGCAGTGAATGAGAAGCAGGCTTAGGAACCTGTATTCACATGAGTATATGTTGTATATATTTGCTTTTCATCAGCTATAAGGAGTACGCAAACTCCTGCTTTGTTTGAAAAGACAAAGTTTGGGGAGAGGTGCTCTTTTTCTTTTTTCATAAAATATCAAACAATATTTAAAAAAAAAACATTGAACATTTTCTTCTTGAGTTTCATAAAAAGTAGCTAACACTGACCATACTGGGAAAATGCACCATCATCAGTGAAGACATCTTTAGCAAAACTGAAGTTTCAAATTGTATGTCTAAAAATGTAATCTTGTAAATGTATCCTATATAACAAATAAATACTTGTGGATTGTTTATTTACACAATGTGTAAAACAAGCCCACGTAAATTTTTATTTGCAACTGGAAACCTAATTGAGTTCATGACTTTTTGAAGCTTTCAAACAACTAGAATGTGTATTTCTATGATTAAAAAAAAAAATCAAAAACGTGGCAATTCAGTCCACACTATGCCAAAACAGTTAGTTACCCACTTAGCATACTGTGTTTTTCAGATTCCAATCTCTCCCTGTATTTCTGAGCTCCCATCATAGCACTGATGTCTCAGGCCTGCAGAAGTAGACTGTTGTGTTGATTTTATAGAACTATGCACCTTTTGTTTTTGCGAGGACAAATATTTTATAAATATTATATATATAAAAATTATATATATAAAAATATATATAAATTATATATATAAACTATATTTTTATAAAGATTTACTGTACTGCTAGACTCAACATATTTGTTATAAATGACTTTCTATATTCTTTAATCTTGAAGATTTCTTCTGAACAAATACTTGATATGTAAACTTGAGGTGTTTTTTTTCTCTGTAATTTTAATGATCTCTTTGTTCTGTTTGAATTTAATATTAAGATTTGCTGTTTCTTTAATTGCAGTTTACTCAAGCAGGGAGTCTTTCAATGAATGCTTTTGGAGAGCAGCAATGTTTTCTTTTGTTATTTCAAATATTATTTTCACATTCTATAATTTTCTCTATTCAGCAACAGCAAAGCACATCATAAATGTAATTAGTGGAAGAATTTTCTTAAAGTAGTTTTTGGGCTGATAAATAGAATTATAGAGAAAGTATTTTGGGGATGTAACACTTCAGTGTAGTCCAATGAAGACTTGACTTTTTTTATTTTCTTCCTCTTCCCCCAACTTGTAGGCAATATACTATACGTGTTAGAGTATGGAATAAGAATTGTATCACTTTATTTCCCTTCCATCTTCATTTCATGACAAGAAGCTTGTAGCCATTGTGAGGTATTATCAAAAGCAATAATCAAACAGATGCTCTTTAGAAAAAAAGTATAAATTAAGTCTAAAGCTTTTTCAAGTGTTTTAGAGCTTACATCCCTTACTACTTTTTTTCTTTTTGCTTGTGACCCAAAGAAAGTTTTATTGTAGTGGGAAAGTAATTTTATTAAAAAAATTTTTTTTTTTGTATGTTTCCTTGCCCATAGTTTATCTGTTCTGGAATAATGAGTTCTCAATATTCTCTTAGTTGTATGCAGGAGGTCTACTGAAGCGAGATATTTTCAAGACTTCTCCTGCATTGAAATAAATCCTTCTTAACATTTAATTCAAACAAAAGTAAAATCAAATTAAAGGGTAAAGAAAACCCAAACCCCAATACCCATTAGCAAATAATACAAAGATCAATGGATACATTTTTAAAGGTTGAAAATAAATTAAAATTACAGATTGTCTAAGGTTTCATTCCAGATGAATGTGTTGTTCCGTTGACTCATTCTCAATTGCTGAAACGCTTCAAGGTGAGGTGACATAGCTGGGTTTTGTACAAGAGAAAAAAAAGTATGGAAAGTAAAAAATATTGTCTAAGGATGACTTAAGCATATTTTCTTGCTTAGTACTACTTCCTGATGTTATGGAATAGGACAGAAAGATGATTTAGTTATTTTAAAAAGTTATCTCTATGATGTAAAGGTGCGTACTTCAGAAGTTGAAAAATTACTTCAATTCAAAGATAGGCTTACCTTTAAAATATACACTTACCTCTTAGTTCTCTCAATAAACTACTAGTAGCACATGCTTCAGACAAATTCCTTGAGTTTGAATATTTCATTTGTGTTGAATATATTGCATGTATCAGTGCATCTCTGAGAAGCAGGATCGACTAACCTAGGAGGAAGGTTGTATTAACACTTGTATTGTAGTCATCAGATTCCACCTTAGAAGTATTAGTGCATAGGACTGTATTTGTTTCATGTAGAAATACACACTGTATCTAAATGATCACCACTAAGAAAACACAGTCATTGACAGCTGTTTTGCAGATGAAGAACTTCCTACTGCAAGGCTCAAGGCAGTAATAAAAAGCTTTTCCTGGACTTATTTTAATACAGCATTGTAGCAAATCTCAGTGCCAGGCTGTAAAGGGGGAAGGTGGGTTTTGTATCAAACAAAACTGATGTCATTCAGCCACATTCATTATCTTGTTTTCATATATACTAGCAAACACTAAAGTATATGTCTTGGGAAACTGGGGTGACAATAGGAAAGGCCACCTAATCGGTGGTGGGTTTTGGATGTGGCTGGGTTCAGATGTAACTTTTGCACTCTAAAGAAGCGTGACTGTACTTTTTTTATCCTTCATCCTGTTCTACCTCCATGAGTGATTAGGAAACACTGCTGATTTTTATTCACTGACTTTGTGGGGTTTTTTTCTCTAGCTGCAGTTTATTCTTTTTTCTTCTCTTTTCTCTCTGAGTGTCTTGAGAGTCATCTGTGATCTTAATATCCCATCTTAATAAACCATCAGCACCTGTCATTCTTTTGTGCTGCCTTCTTGTTATTTCTTCTGATGCATTTACACTCTCTCCTTCCAATTCACACTTCGTCTATAACAGTCTTAATATTTTCATTACAAAAGCCCACAATTTGATACCTCAAAAAGGTCTCATGGGAACAAAGAAACTGTGAACTGTCACCTGTGGCTCCTATTGCAAAGCATGTGTCTTCAGACTGCTTTTATTTGCATACACGTAGAGCGATTCAGACATTTAAAACAATCTCTTATAACGAAACCTTATCAATGCACAGCATGATATGGCCTTCCTTGGGGTGCAATGGAAAAGCAAACAAAGCATATAGTTGTGAAAAAAGTATTATGGTAATGAAAGAGCGTAGGAGGCTATATAGAGCAGTGTGGACTAAAGCAACTTAATTCAAACACAAAATAATATATAATTGCAAATGTAATACGTGTCGCATGAGAGCTAGAGCTTCTCTTTAATATGGTATTAAAATTGTATAGTATAGATTTCCAACATCACAACAGCAAGGCCAGACTTCACCAATTTAGAGCTAAAATTCTGTGGTTTAGAGTTCAGAAAATGGTAATATCTGTAACCAAAAAAAAAACCAACGTGGAAATATTAATGCATAGTGACAGTGCTTACTATTCTGCCTTTGATGGCTATACTTAGATGAAGTAAATTTTTTTCTATAAATCCAGAAAATCCCAGAATGTGTCAGACTGGTATCAAATTAGTACACAAGTAGATATCTTCTTTGCTAGGGAAGTCACTGAATAAAATACACACCTATACTGGTATTTTTGCAAGGTATTCTTTGTAAACCTTTCCTAACGATTGTCCTCCTTTTCTGCTGGCAGCGGTGATTTGTCTGTTGTCTCAAATGTCAGTTAGCCTAAGATAAAGGGAGGACATGAGCGGCGGGTATGTAATCTTCTCTTTATCTCTCCTTCAATATTTCAGGAGTTTTACTTTAAATGTGGAGCACACCCAACCACTGACAGTGAAACATCTGTGGCTTTGAACCTCGTTACAGCAAACAGTCGCTCTATCACGTGTATAACATGCACAGATATTAGGTAAGTACAACAAAAAGTGTCAGAGATGCACAGTCTCTGTGCTTCAGAGTACTTATCACTTTCAAAGAGCTTTTTTTGCTGCTGCTGCTGGTTTTCCTTTTAAAAAACTTTTTTCCCCTGGTAGTATGGTAGAAAACGGGCCACATTTTCAAATGTGTTCTTTATTTAGCTGGTATGATTGCAATTTATATTTTTGAACCTTAGTTGAATTGCAGGTGGAAATCTGACTGCTTAAGTTCTAACTACAACCTCAATTGCTCACGATAGTGGTGTGTGGAGATCTTCTCTGCTAATCCGTATTTAAGAGCCAGTGAATGAACGTATAACTTTGAGGGGGACAGACTGTTCCTACAGAGAGGAACTTTTTGATGTTTGTTTTATAAATCAAAGCAAAATTTCTTATGATGCATCTGTTCTTGTGTTCTTATTTATTGCATTTTAAATACTATAATCCATTTTTCTGCATGGTATTTGGGCACATACATTCAAGAACACCATTACTTGCAAATGTATGGATTAAAACCCAATTGCCCGAGAAAGAAAGATAGCATTGTTGTTAAGAATTACCTGAAATACATTCATTACTGATTAGGAGATATTTTAAGGTGGAGCCTGAAAACTAATAACACCATGTTTTATGCTGTAAATACGTAAGTACATCTTGTAGGCCAGGGAATTAATTGTTTGGCAGGAGACAGTGAAATCAGTTATCCCAAGAGTGAGTGGGAGAGTATTCCAGCAGCAACTTCCCATCCATGAGCAGGTCTTTTGCACTGGCCTGTGGGATTGCACAACATGAAATCAGCAGGAAGTAGGCAATATTATGTCAGTTCTTATTCTCTTTGACGGTTAAGTAGCATGAAGTTATTGTACCTTGACTCTATATTGGTGCAGGTTGCAGAGTCGTGCATTTTCCTTATGTGAGAGTATATACCAAAGAGAAGTGCAAAAACTGTTGGTCAAAAGAGGGAAGTTGCAAAGGACACTTAAATTCTGTAGTGATTCACATGGTGTGTCTTCTGGAAAGAGCTGATTTTGGCAGCATCCTCCCCAGTGTATTTACAGGACTGGCTCCTAAATTCAGTTTAAAGGCCAAATATCAGTCTCTGTCAAATTGGTACGTCAGCATTTTGCAGCAAAGGTGCAGACTAAACTGCTTAAAAGTAGCTGGTTCTACTGTCCCTTCTAACGATTCACAGGACAAGAAGAAAAATTTGGCTTCCTGCAGTGTGGAGCCCTGGAATGTGTATGTACAGCTACAGGAAAGAGGTCCAATGGCTCATCCTTGCTCCCAAGCCAAATGGCAACGATTGACAGATGTCCTACACAGTACTATGATAGGTAGCCTGGCTCTTTGTCACAGCTAGCTTGGGATAATCTTGAAGTGAAACCCAAAGACTCATTGCTGAAACTAGATCCACAATGAAAGTATTTTATCCTAGCAATAAGATGGCATAGAAAAGGGTAATTCATGTCCCAGTATTCCCTTTGGAAGGGCTTGGGAAGCATCAAAAAGAAGTCACCAAACACCATGAAGTACAATGAAGGGGTGAAATTGCTAAACAACTGAGCTTTGTGGGATAAACAGTACCTATCTCCAGGACCTGGTCCATTGGGTTGTCAATCACTTGAAAGTATTTCTAGACCACAGGAAAAGTTGTCTGTTCTTGACAACTTACAGTGTTTTTCTTAGACTTTTCTCTCTATTAAAAAAAAAAATAAAAAAAATCTAAGAAACCTGCCTGAAATCCTCTTCTCTAGGCAATGTTACAGAAAATGAAAAGGAAGCAAATTGTTCCGTCGCATAATGTCAAAATATTGATAAGAATTTCCATGATAACTCTAAAGTATTGGGAATTTATCCTTATATTAAATGCTGATTATCTTTCAGAAGTTGGATTTTTGAAGTCATAAAAATCGATTATACAGTTTTATGTAATATTAAACATCTTTAGGTGGTACCAAGAAGATCTTACCCCGCATCATTTTTATATGGCCTGTCTTGTGACTTGTTAAAATATAATTTCACATATATCTTTGGGTGAATGAAATAATTTTCAAATTGAATTTCAAATTAATTTTCAAATCTATTTAAGAAGATGAATTTTAGTTTCTATTCCTGATTTTCTTTTTTTTTTTCAGTCGCATGGATAGTAAAAGATAAACCCATTTTGCAAAGAGCTAGACATCAGACCAGAGGAGAAAATCAATTATCAGTGTTGCACAAAGGTCATTGTAAATTCTTGGGCTACGTATGAAATGTCTGCTCAGTTTTTTGAGTTTCTAAATCTTTTCTGCAACGTAGTGTTCTTGGAATATTTATATATAACTCAAAGAAATTTGAGAAATACCCATAACTTTTTTAACTTCAGTTAAATGTTTAGGTGATTATATGTATCTGTGCTGGCCATTACTTTCTAATACTCTGATACAGTTGAAAAGTAGTAACTAGAGCACTCTGCAGTTTGTAGTATTTTGTGAAACATTCTTCCATCATTCTGTAGCATTCCGGTGGAAAAGAGAAATAACTGTATTTGGTACATTAACTATTACTTTGTATTACCTTCACTACAGTAAAAAAAACTGCGTTTGTTCTTCAAAATGCATTTTTCTTCCTTCTTGCTGAACAAATTTAAACAGGAAAAGATGACAACTAGGTATTATTTATGTATTTTAAAAATATTATTTGCAACAAGATATACCATTGTTTCTGTCCATTTATCATGGATAGTTAGTCTACCGCAGGCAGAGCAGTTAAGCTCCAAGAGTCCTGGCATGGCATATGTATGGTTTTAGCAAGTTTTGCAGAGCTCATAAAAATTGCATTTAAAGCAGTAGAGTGCTCTATGGTAGGTAGAAAAAATACAAAATGGAAGTAATGTTTAAGCCTATCACTGATTTTTATTCTTAAGTTTACAGTATGCACACTTTCTCTTTGCCTTGAGTTTATATTTTATATTAATATTTTCATGCAGCTCTGCCCAACAGAGTGAAATACTTCAGAGCCAAATACCCTTGTAGGGTTATGCTAAATCCATAGGCGGTATTCCATGTAGTGTAATGCCTTCCAATGTATTCTGCTTATCTACAACAGAGTTAGCGTGAATTGGCAGCCTTTATGCATTTATTTTTTTCTGTAGCATTCAAGGTGATGGGTTGCTATTTTATGTCTTTGAAGAAGCTCTTAATAGGTTGAGCAAACGGCTGAAAGTTGAAACAAATACTAAAACTGTGCAATCCTCAAGGGGAGATCTGCTTTTGTCAACTGTTTCCAGTAGAAATAACATCAAAAGGGGTTAGAAGTACCCCAGGGTACCCATAAATCAGGCTCCAGAATAACAGCGGTGTTAAGCAGTGTAAAAATAAAATGTGCAGAACAGAAGTGCCTCACGTCATCTTTCACAAACTAAGTAAGGTAGAATTCCTAAAGGCACCATTATTTTTAGCTTCCAACAGATATGGATAGGTGTAAAAGCTATATAGGGCTTGCTGTCACTTAATAGGTAGAAAGAATTATCTAGAAGAAGATATATTTACTCTTGTGCTATCAGATTTTTTTTTATCAAATAAAAATATTTTTTATTCATATACTTCATACTCTTGGACAAAAAAAACATTTTGTTTTGTTTAGACAATGGAATCTTGTAATATGATTTTCTGCAATTTGGACTTTCTAAGAGTAGAGTTGAAGTGAGAGCTTCATTTTTTTAGTGGTAGGAGTTAGAAGTACATATGCAAGTTCTTTAAGGGTAACTGTGATGTAAGGTCTTTGTGATAATTCTCTTCAACCAAATCAATTCAGACTGTGATCACATTAGACTTTATGGGCAGGAAAGTATCAGAGAAGGTCAGTACTTGGAGGGAAAAGCTCAAAGGGAATGCAGTACAGGAAGTCCTATTAGAAATGTGGTAGACAGCTCTCTTCTTTAGTCAATAAAGAATGAATGACTCTGCATGTTGTTAGGGATAACTGTGTGTTGCTCTGGTTCTGGTGGGACTATTTGAACCTCCTAAGCCTCTCACTAGCTCTTAATTAACCATCTTTTCTCTTCAGTCCTTTTTTTTTTTTCCTAGAGAACTTACAAAGTGTTTCCCTCCAGCAGTGGTTTGTGCCTTCCCTGTCACTCCTACTTAGTCATTTCCATGACTGTAGAGTCAGGATTGAGACTCACAAGCTTCATTTTTATAGGGTAGTATTTCCAAATTGATAAGAGAGAGAATCACTTGCCTCTCAATAAACATATATGGGAATAGTTTTCAGTTGGGGATTTTATCTGTGGATTTTACCTGCCAAGGAAAGACCAACTCCCCCAGGTTATGATGGAGATCAGGATTTTTGTAATATAATATTCTGGGGTTTGATCTTCATGACATTATTTTTGATGTAGAAAGTGTGCCAAGTTCCTTATTGACCACTACATGCTGTCCCGTATTGCTCATTAACATTGTATATTGCTTTGAAGTAAAATATTTCCTCTATTGCAGTTCAAAAGATTGTTTAGAAACATCTGAAATTATGTGCCATACCTTTCTTTTTGTAAAGAGCTGATATTAATGCAGCCTGGATTAAAAAAAAATAAAAAATAAAAAGGGATGGGGGAAAGATTGTCAAAGGAGGAATATAGCAGCAAATGTGACTAAAAGTTTGAGGTAACAGGTCTGCCATGGTATTCAAAACCTTAAAATACAAATCATTTCAGATTTGTTTCACAGTTTGAATCAAATGTTAGACCTGAAGGGACAATTTGCAAAATTCAGCTTCTGATAAGGATCCACATCTGGACTGTAAACATTTTCAAAGTGAAGAAGCTGTCCTAAAAATTTGATTCATGTCAATTTTGTTGTTATTTGAAGAGATTTTTACCAGGCCCCTTCTGTTCTCTTCCAAGATCAAAGTGCAGACTGTGTCCATTAAAAGACATTGCCCGTGTGATGTTCTTCAGAAAAGTAAATAGCACTTTATTCGAGACTTATAATTACTATTTCTCTTCACTACTGGGGTATAGGATCCTAAAATTACCCATTGGGCCATTATAATCCAAGCAAGTTATTAAATCAATCATCTTTTTTAAAGTACATTTTCCCTCTCTGTGACCTGTGTTGATAATGTGATTTCTGCTCCAAATCTCTGCCTGTTACATTCTGTTGTCTTTATATACCTTTAGTAGTTCAAAGAGGAGCGGGAAGAGATTATGTTAAGAATTAAATCTACTTTGTCTAAGTACTATGACCATCAGGGACAATGTCTACTTCTTTCTCTCCTAATGCCTCTGAAATTAATGGGATTTCTTAAGAATCACTTATTTAAAGTAAGAAATTAATCAAATACCAAACTAAGAACTGTTACTAATTGGTTTAGAGCTTTTTTCTTTTCCCCAATAAGGTAGCCTATAGAATACTGATTTTTACAACTGTAATATTTAAGTTCTGATTCAAGCGAAACCGTGCAGAGAAAACATTTTTGGCACTTTTGTTGGTATTTTGAAATGTGAACAAAATCTTATGCCAGTAAGTGACCTTCATTTCATTAATGGTGCACACCATGGGTTTTAGACTCAGTTGTACCATGGGCTTCTGGAAGATGTGCCTTGTGAGTGAAATTCAGTTGCCTTAACCTTTCCATTGAATTGTAAACCCTAGTGTACAGCAGCCCCCTATGGCAATGACAGTACAGCATTGCAAGTCTTATCTTTTTGCATCTTAATGTATTAAGATCTGCTTTGCAACTGCATCTCAGTGAGACAGCTTCCAGCGTCTACAGATTTATTAAGACTAGATTGACAAAGCTATTGTATTGTCATATTGCATATGTCCTTTGCTGGCAGGGGACAAGTGAGGAGAATTTTATGCAACCTTACTCATCTCCTTTGCTAAACATAAAGCACGAACTTCTTTTCTTTCCATCTGAGAGAGCAAAACCTGCCTACTTTCCCTTCTTTATGGTGCAGGAGTTTTTTTACCCCAATCTTTTATTTCCTATGTATGTGTTAGTGTACAATTGAGAGGAAGGACAAATAGAAGGGAATGTCTTGATTACTTGCTGATTTTTATTTTTTTTATTTTTTTTATATAAATATATATGACTTGTGGTATGTTTACATATTTTTGAAACAGCCACTGCTGTTTTTAAGGTATTTTTAAGGTAGTCACTGAATTTTTAAGGTAGTCACAAGTGAATTTTATTTCTAATTTGAATTTATTTCAGTAACATGTGTGTCCAGCTTCATGTGGGATTCAATACATATCACCAATTTAATTTTTCATTTGAAGTTTCACCTGAAGCCTGCAGATTGCAGAATATTATCAGTAGACTCTATATTAGATTTTTTTATCTTCTCTGCCATTCTAATTTATGGCATGATTAATACAGTGAGCTTTTTTTTCAGATTTCTTCACTTGAGTATTTTAATGCATGTTGCAAGATACAAGGACTTAATACTTTAAAGGTATTTGGATTAATTAATAGTTTTAAAACTGTAAAGTGTCAGGTATCCAAGCATACCACATGCAAAATTCTGTGGACATCACTTCCAAAATATTTTGAGGAAACCTAAGACTATGACTACTTGCATATGAGCAATGAATGGAAAATGTTAGCTAATGAATATACTTTTTGTGCAAGTTCTGTAAGTTTAAATATAAGTTAGATTTCATTTGCAGTGTCTAAGGAAGGCAGAGTAGCAGATGTTTGTGAAATGTTGTTCAAAGAGACATTTTTGAAACTTGCAAGCCCACAGTATGCCTCTTCTGTCACAGGTGTTTGCTGGTTCATGTGTTGTGACTTTTTTATCTTTCTTTTTAAAATTAATTCCTTAACACAGAAGACAATTTTCATCTCTGGTGGGTTTTGTTTCAGGTAATGTTAGTAATAGCTGAATATTATCCCCATCTGATAGCAGTATAGTGACCTATGAGAAATATTATTGTAGGTCACAATCCAGTTGTCTTTGGACAGATATCCATATTTTAAAAAGTCACCATAACAGGTAATACTAATTAGCAAGCCTAATAATCTCAGCAGGGACCTGAGGTCTGAAGGAGCAGGGTGAACAAATTGCAAAGAGATATTCCTTTCAGGTCTCACGTGAAGTATTATGAGAAGGTTTTGTGGAGGAAGTTAAACTGTTGCACTTCAGTAAGCTGAGAGCTGCTGGACCGTTGCCTTCCATGGTCTCTGACTTTCTTTTATAATGTGTTAAAAATACGCAACAATAAATAATTGAATGTGAATATATGACAGCTGAGGAAAGATTTACAAAATCAACTGCAACAATGGGAAGTCTGCCCTTTTAAAAAAAATGTCACTGCTTTAATGTTTTTAATGAATTGACATTTAGTAACGAACATTCAATGTGTCAGTAATGAGTCATTGATGGAAGATGGGAGACAGATAAATGTACTTTGGAAGCAAAGTTAAGTATGGAGAAATAACATATCTTTATTGTGTGGAAATTGTTTTCAAATATAGAACAGGTAAAATGTATTTTAGTTGTGTATATATAAACAAAAATGTATACGTACACATATGGATTGATAGCATATATGAAAAAAAAAAACGTCTTTTAAACGAAAGCTGATTTTGTGAAGAATGTTCCTCTGCTTCCCATTTTACTCATGGTTATGTGTTTTTCCTACTGTATCGGGGCAGATTTGAAATTTAACATATCCCTGAGAAGACAGTCCATGGTTTCAAAAGAGGAGTGTACTTATTGTTATCTTTCCAACTTTCCCAGTCACAACCTCTTCTCAGCCATTCTCCAGCTACTTAGAGGTAGAACTGCTCTGTCCTGATTGACTCAACACCAGCAGAAGAAGTGAAGGCACAAAATTGCATTCATTTCAACTTAACTGAAAGAATTTATCAAAGATGGGAAGGAGTCATAGAAGGGAATGTCACTGCTGATTTTTACACTTATACATAAGTTTGTTCATATAGGCATATGACTTTTGATGTGTTTAAATGGTTTTGAATCAGCCACTGCTAGGAGTATTTGAAACAATCACAATATCACAATTTAATTTTATTTCTATTGTGAACTGATTTCTGTAATGTGCATTTCAAACTTCATATGAAATACAGTAGATCTCCTCAATTTCATTTTTCCAATTTCAGTTTAATCCAACTGTCCTTTTTGTTTTTCTTTTTATTTTCTGTGTTCTAGAGAGAAAGAGTATACGTAGAACATAAATTATTTTAGTTGCTACTAATATGTATCTATTTAATTGAGTTTAATTGTCAGAATTTTTCAGTCCATTATTATCAATTGTTGATTAGGAAAGAAGTGCATTTCACTAGGACAAAAGAAAATGATAAGATATAAACCACTCTGCGAACTGAAAAAGGTGTAGGGAGTGTAGGCTGTTATTGAAGCAGAACTAAAATAAAAATAAGTAAATTCCTAAACATTCCTATAAAAGACATTGAAAAATCATGAACGCTAAGTCCATTAAAGCCTAAATTTTGGAAGATGACTTTGTAAGACAGTTGTTTAACATGGAAGAAACAGAGTTATTAAATCAGTTTCTGCCAGAAAGTCATAAAGAGTTTGTAATTTGCAGTTGTTGTAATTTGTTAGTATTTGCATTGCTAATTGATTAAACCTTTTAGGCTGCTGTGTCTTGGATGAAATCTACAACAGTTAAGGTAACTGTAGCTTTAGATGCATAGAGAAATAAATATTCTGTATATTTAGCCCTATAAAGCTCTACCCCCACTAGGGTTCATATTTTCTAGATTATTTTTAAGTCACAAAATCATAACAAGATCGACATAGCAGTATTGTCAAAATCCAATTATTGTAATTTAGCAACAATTGGAAAGGAAAAGAAAATGAGCTTGTGGAAGATGTGGCTGGCAATTACAGCATAGAGAAACAAGAGTGAAAATAAAAGAGAAAGGACCTAAACCTTTAGGCAAAAACCTAAATATGCACACGACAATAATTTTGATTTGCAGAAACTTAGCAAAAATTGGAAATAGATATACAGAGGAAAAAGTACCAGGATGTTTCTTAAATAAAATACATTTTAAGGGCTCTTCATAAGACAGAGAACCTGTCATCATATGCAGGGAAATTATTAAATATTGCTTGACACTTCATAGAGTCTCTTAATGATCTAATATAGAACAGTAACTGTTGTCTGAGGGAATGCTTTTAATTGCTGTTCCATTCCTCAGTATAATAGCTCAGGACAGATTGTTTTTATATTCTATAAATGCCTAATTCAAATAAACATTTTAGGAAAATAATAATGTGTATAAAATTTGAGGGCAATTGTACACATACTGCATTCAATAGATGTTCAAGGCAATGTATAATCCCAAATTCTAGAATGATATTTTTTAATTTTTCATCAGTTTCAGGGGCACATGGGTACAAAATTTCATCTGAGAGAACACGGAGGGATTGAGAAATATGTTCAAGACGTATGTTTGTTTATATATTTATAGTAAATGGGCACAGTTATTGTTTCATTTCTCTGTAAACCATGGTGTAGAATAAACTGGCACTGTACTGAATTGGCATCAGTGTAAGGAAAATAGTTCACACATTTCCTATTGATAGATTGATAGTTATAAACAACTGAGTGTGCAAAGCTCTCAGTGCATTACAGTCTTGTGATCTTTTAAAAGGAGTAGATGGAACTTTAATGGAATTTATTACCCAGAAATACCTTTTTTTTTTTTTTCTTAGCAGCACATGATCATTCGTGTTTCTTTCCTCCTCCCTGTCTTTCTTTGGATGTTGTTACAGATGTTGTTAAAGATTGACTGAAGATGAGACAATTTCTGAAGCTAGTCTAACAAAGCATCTGTTCATTATTTCTTCTGTAAGAGAAACCAGTAGGGTTCTAAGTTTCTTAGATCTTTTGTGGAGAAATCTAATTCCTTCTTTCTCCAGAGGAAAGTTTTTGTGTAAAACTTAATGTAATAAATTTAAGTACATGTTTATATAATTTTTTCAGGTTTTTAATATTATTTTAATTACAGTATCATTATTGTATAAATGATAGGAAATATTTTAGTGTAAATTGTGATGTGACAGACTAAGTTCATTATCAACTGAGATATCAACACAACTAAATTTTCCCCAGAAACGAAAATTCTAGAAAAAGGTCAGGCAGGGACAATGAAAATTAATTCAGTCCCCTGGTGGAATTTCAAGCATAGACAGTTAGAGTTGTTTATAAATAGCTGTTATGAAGTTGGTGAAAAAAAATGCTGATTTGCAATGTAGTTTGAATATGACAAGAAATAAATCATAGGGGTTTTCTTATTAAGTTCAGGCTATGTCTGTGATACATTAAGGGCACTGCCTGCTGACATTTGAGGACTGGTGAAAATGGAGACCATTAAGGGAATTATCATTTTCCCTGTAGAAGTTCATAAACGGTAGGGAGAGTTGCACTAGCAACTAGTATCTTATTTTCACTTGAGATGTTTATTGTAAAGTAAATCCTTATCAGCATCCACTGAAAAGCAGGTTGAAAATAAGAACAGTTGTCCAACAAAAGGTTTTCTTTTTTTAGAAACATAATTTCTTGAATTACACTAACATAACTTTCTGTTGCAGAGAAGACCTGTCTTGCAGTTGGTCTCTGGAGACCAGCTGTGACTGTGTTTGGAAATGTTAATGGAAGAATTAAGTATTAGTGAATAGTGATTGAAATAGTAGAGAAGGCATGCATCGCTAGATAGTAAGATAAGAGAAAAATGATGCCTGCTCTGCGGAATACATGAGGTAGTGTAAATGCTACTGTTTGTGCAGATTTCTGTGTTTACTCAGAGTTGTTCTACAGCTATTGTTCTGTCAGTTTCTGTTCTGTGTGACTTTATGTATTCCTCCATGTTTATTTGTCGCGGATGAAGTGATTAACTTCACTTATAAGAGAGAAGTAATAAAATATTTATTGAGTTGAAACAGTGATTTAACCAAGTTAGTAGTAAATGCAATAAGTTTTACAAGACTCAATGGCAAGGTATCACAGAATGATACAGGGTTAGAAGGGAGCTAGCTCCAGAGATCGTCTAGTCCAATCCCCCTGCCAGAGCAGGTCCACCTAGAGCAGGTTGCACAGGAACATGTTTAGGCAGGTTTTGAATGTCTCCAGAGATGGAGACTCAACCACCTCTCTGGGCAGCCTGTTCCAGTGCTCTGCCTCCCTCGAAGTAAAGAAGTTCCTCCTCATGTTTAGATGGAACTTCTTATGTTCAAGCCAACAATTTATGTCTAAAGGATTGTATATACTCAATCAATCCTTTATATTACTTAGCTAAGATTTCAAAGTTTGGCATGCTGTTAGTCACTTGTTGAGAATCTGTTGCCGCCAAGAATCACTCGGCCTCCAGGAGCAGAACCTTAAGCGAGCGTCCCCACTCAAGAGGAGATCCTGGCGTGCAGGCTGCTGCCATGCAGGAGAGCTCAAAGGGCTCTAGGGTTGTCCACTATTTATGGAGTAAGATATTTGACCTATAGTCATATCCTCATGGTAACAAAATATCTAGGTCCCCACTCCAGATGGTGTTTTGGCTGTGTTGCCAGCCATGCCCCAAAGTCTAGATGCAGCTTACCACAATTCCCACTGGTGGTTATGGCTTGAGCAGGAGCTGGGGGGAAGAGAGGGATAAAAGGGGAAGATCACACCACCACATTATTAAGCAAAATAGATCTTTGATTAATTTCTTCATATATATTTTTATATAATGCATAGGTATACATGTGTATATATATACATATTTAAATACATATGTATATGTACTCGTTTCTTCCTCTATCTTGCTTTCTTCTCCGTAAGCAGTCTTTAGTTATTTGATGGGCTTTATATTTTTAATTTTTTTTTCCTTCATAGTAATTGCACTATTCTTATTTCACTTTGCACAGGAGACAAATCCACCTGTATTTCTGGTAAAAGCAGGAACCAGAAGCAATGGGCTTTGGCATATGAATGCCATTTGCATTTTTCAAATTGCAGATTCAGTTCTTTCCTCTTGTTTTGTTCACAGCATTAAAAAGAACAGTCAAACCTCTTCCCATAAGGTACATTCTCTTTGATCACTAAAGCCAGTATCATAGAAACAGCTGCCAAGAAACCCAGGACCAGCCTCTTGAGATACACTGTAGTAAAGCTGACTGCACCCAGAGATGTTACCTCTATGAATCTGGCTAACCTGTTCTTGTAAACGATTGACAATGCTGATGTCAATCTTGAACTATTCTTGTGAGCAAGACTATGACTTTCCTCCCTAAAAAGCCTCCAAAATGGCTGGCTTGTATTGGATTTTCTGACAAAAGAGGTTATATTTGTTCACTTTTTCTATATGTGCCTCAAAAGGAATCAAACCATGCCCTGGTCAGGAAGCATGTGGTGAGAGGGAAGCTGCAGTATGGTTCAGTCTGGTTACATAAAGGTAAAACAGCTTCAGAAAGTCATTTATTCATTTCAATGCATTTGTAATTTAATCTTGTGTTTAATGTAAAATACCAAGTTAAGGAGAGTGAAAAAGCATTTTAAAGACTTCCATCATTGAGTTTTCAATAGCTCTTTTCCTGTCTTGTACTTCAAATATATCCATAATTTCATCCAGTATAGTTCTTATAGTTTTGTGGGGGCATATTTTTGTGCATGTATCTGCTAAAGTAATGGTATTTAAAGACTCATTTTAAAAAGAAAGAAAAATCCTGCAGTAAGTGTTAAATCAAACTGATTTTTCTTAAAAGCTTTTATTTCTTTACCTTATTTCAAAGGTAAATATAATGGTCCCTAGATGTAGAGGACAATCAAGTAAGCATTCTGACTCTAAGTACTCTGGTCTCCATAGCTGGTCAAGAATGGCTGTGATACTGCAACTGGATAAACTGGTCCCTACCAGGTCCTACAGGTTTGAATGTTGAGATTGTTAAGCTGCTTGTCAGGAAGAACGGGTTACCTGTTTATGCTTAGGTCACTCTGGTGGCTATCATCTGTCATCAGAACCATCCATCTCTTTCTTGAGTCTACTGAAACATTTGGACTGTTTCTCCCCTAAATCAGCTTCCAGTTGAAATTCTGTGATCACTTTTAGGAGTTACAGTTTGGGGTGGTATTAGCAGCTATTTAAAGCTCCTTTCCTTTAGTAAGATTTCCTCATTTGAATCACTCTTGGGAGACAACCAACCCTCAATTAATGTCAAACTAGGGTAACTCTCTCCCTTCTTTCTTTAGCAGCTATGTGATCCATTTTTATTTCAGCTGCTTGCTTCACTGCTTTGCTTTGGCTGACCGATTTCTTTAAACAAAGCCAGGGAAGCTGTTTGGATATTATTATTTTTTGCATTTGTTTGGGCTCTTTTGCTTGGGTTAGGGTATTTTGCCCACTTTTTACTAGGTTATAATTATTCTACAATTTTTATAATCCCTGTATTGTCTTATTGGAATTTTACTTTCAGAAATCTAATTTTAGTACTGTCTGGCCACATATTGATACCTAGTAATTTGTTATGGTTCACTTAGCAAAATGTAAGTGTCCTCAAAGACTCTGCATAACTGTGCTGTGCTGGGATCAGTGGAGAAACAGGATGACTGCTCAGAGCTGCACTTTCCTCCCTGCTGTGCCCTCTTGGCCAGTCTCTTTTCCTTCTCCCACCTTCTCCTTTAGTGGGAGAGGAAGCTGCACTGGGCAACATAACATATGAAGAGGAGAACAAAGCTAAATCTGTCATTCTTCATTCCATCCTGTCAATCCCATAGTTACCCAGATTCAAATTGGAATGACACATTCCTATGGTGGGTGCAATTCCTCTCACCTTCAGCATTTTCTCCTGTCAGCTGGAAATCCTGTGATGGGTGTGCAGACACCTTGGGCAACTCTCATTTGACCCTTTAGACTTTGATTTTGCAAACAATTTTTTTTTTTATTATGTCAATGGGAATAAGTGTTTGCAGGTTTGGACTTACGTACTGCATAACCGCCTATCATTTTCACATAAATAGGACTATAATTTTTCCAGAAATAAGTATCTTCTACAGATGCACAGCCTGGTTCTCTTGCATTCGGCTGTGACCTTGAGAACTGATTAACAAGATTGTGCTCTAAAGGACACAAGACTTCACATAAAGCAGTGAAGCATGTGCAGGCCCTTGAGGGGTACTTAGAGTGTCTCATAGACTCTAATGGTCATTCCTTTCTCTTTAATGCTATTAGGTGACTCTGGCTTATGGCGATGTGTAGTACTTTTCTCTTTATTTAATTTCTGTCCTACGGATTTTATGGATTATCCTATTACAACTTCTCTTTTGTGTTTTAAAGACAAAGTACTCTATGTGTCTGGTATGTTTAGTATCTTCTCCACCTACTCAGATATTTTCGTTTGTTTTATTGGTTTTACAATGTCATAAACTTTGGCTCAGTAAGAAGATGAAAAGTTAAGGAGAGTTATGATTAGCTAAACTTGAAAACTAAGTAGTGCTTGTGAAAAGCATGCAGAGTGCTCTGAGTACAGATACTAAAAGGGAAAACACTCTATATTCAACTCATTGGCATTTCTTCCATTTTAATGCCGTAACTTTTAGATGCAGCATCTAATATTAAAAAAAATCTCAGGAAATATTCTAGGCATCATTTGTATAGCTTTTGATGAGAATTAGAATACTGCAAAAGCCTGGCATTTTTCACAGGTGCAAATGAGAAGAAAATCAAGACTGCTGCGTGCCTGCTTGGTAATACAGGCACAGGAATTTGCTCCCAGTCAATGTACTTCCTATACATAAGTGAGGCAGCACTTTAATAGTCTTCCTCACAGTTTGAGATGTTCAGATTGGCCTACATAAGCAACAAAATATATGCCCTTCTGCTTCTGTCCTCTGAAAGGCCTCAAGGATTTCCTTGTTTCTGAATTTAGATATTCCATTATGGCTGTGTCAAAAAAAGTGTCTTCAGTTTACAAGAGTGTCTGTGTTCAAAAAACTTGCCAGAAAACCTGAATCTCTGAATTCAATAATATGACCTTGATTACACTAAAATTTTTATGTTTTATTTTATGCGCTTCTTTCCAATGTTTCATTTAAATAAAATTATTAATTTATTATTTAAATTATGTTTAAGCAGGCAACTAAATTGATTGTCATAAGTGGCAATCCAAAAGATACTTGTACAGAGCTGAGGGCTTAGATCTCTCTATTCACTGGTAAAATATCTCATAATAAAACCATACCAATGCTGTTCATGTATTATTTTTTTTTTCTAAAAAGGAAAATTGTGGATATCTGAAATTTAATGAGTAGCATTCATCTAATATCCTGACTCGTCTCAACAGTTTGAGCCACTTCTATCACCTTTGACACGGGATAAATTTTCCTGGATGTGCCTGCATTTCACGGAATCGTAAATTTGCCAGTTGGTTTAGGTTGGAAGGGACCTCTGAAGGTCATCTTGTCCAGCCCCCCTGCTCAAGCAGGGTCACCTAGATTAAACTGCTTGGACCATTTCCAGGCAGTTTTGGAGTATCTCCAAGGAATTCCAAAACCTCTCTGGACAACCTTTTCTGGTGCTTGGTTGCCCTCACGGTGCCACAAAGGCACATTGCTGGCTCATATTCAACTTGGTGTCCCTCAAAAACCCCGTCTCCTTTTCTGTAGAGCTATTTCCAGCTGATCAGCTCCATCATGTACTGGTGCCTGGGCTTTTTCTTCCCAAGATTCAGGGAAGAACCTTTTGATGAACATCAAGAGGTTCCTGTCAGCTCATTTTTCTAGCCTGTTGAGGTCTGTCATGATCACAGCATGACCGTCTGGTGTATCAGCAAAGCTGCTGAGAGTACACTCTGCCCCATCATCTAGATCATGAATGAAGATGTTCAACAGGACTGGACCCAGTATTGGCTCTTGGATTACACTGCTAGTCACTGGCCTTCAACTAGGCTTCATGCCAGTGAAGACAACGTGACAGTGTTGAAAGCTGACATGGTTTATCCCCATGTTAATGTGGCCACTCAGCAACTTCTGCTCTGGATGTGGTGCATTTCCCTATCCTGAAAAAAGAAAAGAAATTTAATTTAGTGAGAAATAATTTTCTCTGATGTCTTTCATTTAATACAGTGTCTCATGTTTCTTGTAATATCAGGGAATAAAATACTTCTATAGAGGTTCCTTGTTATGCTGACAGTGTCACTATGGTTGTTTGAGGTTCTGCAGAACATTCAGACCTGAATTGTGGCCTCAGCTATGTAAGCAGTTGAATCTGTGTTTACCTTATCTGAATAACGCCATCAAAATCAGCAGAATTTAAATGCAGGTATATGTGCTTAGTGCGTAGCTCAGTCAGGGCCTAGACTCAACCATTCTAATCATTCTACTTTTTCTGAATGACATCCTCACACTCAAAAAGTAGTCATGGACTATCTGTCTATGTGAGATGGATTTATAATAGTTTTCATCACAGGAAGCAGAGATAATAGTGAATATTCAGGGTGGGTTTTTTGGTGAGAACAAGACAGTTGTTCCTGGAACTGTCTAGAGTCATAAAAATGAGAGTATCACTGGAGAGGGCTCTGTAACAATGCCTTCTTTTCCGATAATCTGTGCTAAACTGTATGTGTACAAAAAGATGTATCTTTTATCCTTCGCTTTGCTGTTTACCCTGATGCTTTGTAATGATCCCTTGTTTTCAGGGAGGTTTTTATATTTTTTGTTTATGCCATATCAGAGCTTCTTGTTTTCTAGAAAATACATTACACATATTTGCTGTTCAGATGGCATTTATCTAACGGTTTAAGCATCAACACTAATATTAAAACATGGTAAAATATTTCTGATGAAAATTAATATTTTTCTCAGTATGGTGGCCAATATTTTTGGCATTTCAAAATGTGTCACAGAAAAGTGAGCATTCCTTCAGATTGTAGTTGCTGATAAAGAAATAGGATACAATTACTCTGTGCTCACTTTCCTTTCCTTTTTTAGTTTGTTTGTTCTTTTCCAAGTGTAAGAATATGTTAGTTCTTCCTTTTCCAATTCATAAGATTGTCTTAAACTCCTAAGGAAGCCAGGAGAATATCCTTGAAAGTCCTTTCTTCCATTGACCCTCTCCTTCTCCCTGCTATGTTTATTAGATTCTGCAAAGAATTTTATTTTTTTTAATCTAAAATAAAAAGGCAATAAAAAAGAGAAAGAAGATTTTATATTAGATATGTCAAGAATGTGCAGGAGGGTGTTTTTGATACCAGCAAGAATTTTTATTTCGTTTTTTCATTTTAAAAGAAAAATCTTCCATTAGATCCTTTATATTTGCAGTAAGAAATCATGCGGTTGAATTGCACTATAAAGTTTTAAGAAAGTCTGGTATGAAGTGGATTGGTCACTATTATATTGTCCCCAATTTAAAATGCCAATGTTAAATAGTAGTTTTTGTCACTTGGGCAGAGCATTCCACAGACATGGTAATCTCAAAAGAAAATTTCTACTTTGTGTTTACTGACATCCGTCTTATTGTTTACTGTGTGCAAGACTGAAAAATATCATACAGGTAAAAGGATCTATTTTCAGGGTTTTTTTTAAAGTTGTATTTTCAACGTTGCATTTTACAGTTATCTTAGCTTGGCTTTTCTTACCATGAACATGTTAGTTTGATTCTTCAAAGTTCTGATTACTCGAGCATGTCATTTAAACATAAGTAGTGGCTAAATACACCGACAGAAAAATAAAGGCTTAGTCCCATAAGCTGTTTTTTTCAGTTTCCCCTTACTAATTTTTTCTTCTTTGGTGTTTTGCTTTGTCAAGGTTAGGTCCGAATATCTAAATTTTGAGAGCCAGGAGGTTGAGGTACCTAACAAAATTGCTTACCATTCAAACAAGGAGATTAAAAAGAAAAAAAAAAAAACTAACATCTTTGTGCATAGCAAGACAAAGGATTTTAAAGACAGTGGAAAGATTTGTTTTCAATTACATTTTTAAACACAATTGACATGGACCCAATGTTGAGTAACGTAAAGAAAACTAAATTTGTTACTCAGCTATTAAATTGATTTTGAACACATATCAATAGTCAAAATCCATTATCTCTGGTAACAGGATGTTACAATGACAGTATCTAATGAATAAATTTATTTGATTTATTGTGCAACTTTAAAAAATTGATTTTTTTAATAGATAATTCATCCTTAGATAGTTTAGAATGTGAAGGGGCAATTGTGTTACGTGACCTCATGCTTTGGGGAGGTGTGGTTAATCCTGGTGAGATCTTTGAAGTGGTGATTTATTTCTGCATAAATGTGTGTCCATTTTGCCTTTGCAGATCTTTAAAACATGCTAGCATACTTGTGCTGTGGGTACGGAGTTAGTCTGCTGGGAACTCAGCATAGACATTTAGATAGAACATTCTCATATGACTGTATTTTAGTTCAGGAAGTAGAAAACCTAATACCTACTCTGGGAATCATTTAGACTTCATATCAAGTTTGAAGCTTCAAACTACAGCATTGCCTGCATGTCAATAGTGTCTCAGTATTTTATTAGTCTGTTACATCAATGCTACCTTTGAAAATGTGCTTACTGTCCAAAATTGCTGATTATCTCATAGCTGCTCTTTGGACAGCATTAATTTTTTCCTCTTCCCTGTTGCAGGTAAATTACAAGGGCATAGCATTGGTACAGTTTTTACTCAAATGCTTTTCTAGAATTAGACCAATTATATGACGTGGCAGACAAAATCCTGTTATCTTTTGAAGTTGATCACTGTTGTCCTCACATGCTGGTTGAATGCTGTGGAGCTTATTTTCCCAGTCACCACCAAACAGATTTGCCCAGGATTCATTCTGTCTCACATGGCTTGTGCAGAAACAAGGGGTTTTCGTGGTTTGAGGTACCTAACATTGCCCTTCAGTATGCCTGTTTTGTATTTCTATTAATTTAGAAAAAAACTGTATTTTTTCCTCTCCAGGAGCTGCTATATGTTCTGACCTTGGCCTGCAGTTTTATCATCTCTGCAACTCGCAAAAAATAAGTCATATCTGTAAGCCTGGCTTTGATAAATAAGCTTCCAAAAGACATTGTTGTATGTGAGGTGACAGGAGGCTGTGCCACCACCTACGTCTTCTAAGACACCTCCATAGAAACCTAATCAGATTAAAATCACAACTGAGCTACTTCATTTCTCCCTTACTAATTTAAATCTTTTCCTCCTGTTTCTATTTAATTCTGTTAAAATTTATGAGTTCTAGTTCTGTTATTTCCCCTAGTGTTTACTTTTTTCTTTTTTTTTAAAAATAATTTAAAGTATTGAGGTTATTACCCTGAAAAAACAGCAGAGTAATAGTTCTCTGTCCGTGGAACCATAGAATTGTCTGTCACTGTGATGTTATGCTCTGTCCACAGAAAATTTCAGGCCTTCGTAACAGTTTTGGTTCAAGTGATATTATTTTCCATAGATTGCTTGACTATTGTCAAATTCTTGCTGCTTTGTTGTCTAAGTATGTTCATCCTCTGTGTACTAAGTACTTCTCCAACTCATTCTCTGCTGAAAATCCTGACTTAATCTCTTCTGAGGTCTGCAAGTTTTTCCTTCTTTTCAGCACCCCAGAGCTCCAGCTTATTTGTATTTGATTGGCAGCCTTCAGTTTTGTTTGTTTGATTTAAAAAAAAATGCAATTAGAAAGGTTTATAGAGTGAAATATTTTATGTGCTGATTTTATGAGTATAGCTTTATTATTGTCATGATTTTAAACGGCAATGACATGAATTTTCTGTGCGGGGTGAGTTATAAAAAACCTCTCTATTCCCTCCTTCAGAATAGTCTTTTTTTATTATTATTTTATTCTATTTTTTCTAAATCTCTTTTAATGATGCCTCCTAGGTAAAGAGATAACTTCTTGAGAACTTATGAAAAAAACAGTTTTGTGGTTGAAACTTTGCTTACTTTGTGACCTACATGTATATTTTGACAAAGGATGTTTCATGACTGTTGAAATACTTTTGCCTATCGAGAGGGAAAAATAAATAATTCACAAAGCATATTTTAACCAAATACTGAAATAGAGAGATATTTACCTTGGAATATAAAGGCTTTTTAAATTAAATGCTTAATAGTTGAGTCAAATATAAAGCTGATATTCTCATAGCTCTTTGATGCTGCTAAGTAGTGTGGATAATGCCTGACAAGGAACCCCCAAAAACTGAAATTGTTTGATCCCCTGCAACCATTTTTGTACTTTTTTTTACATTTTATCCTTACAGATCATTCTCTTGACCATAATTGCAGCCCGGATGGTGCCAATTACAGAATTGTACTGCTTACTTTTGTGGCCATTTTTATATCCCAAACTTGACCTTTCTGTAATGTCACACATACTAGGCTTAGCTGCATCTTGCACAGAAAAGGAAAAAAAAAAAAACACCCTGAAACTGTCAAAGTTATCAAGGTTGTATTTCCAGTATAAGATTTTTCTATAAGAAAGCCCCTGAGGTTTTGTCTAGATTAAATGACTTTTGAGAACAGGACTTGCAGAATATCCTATTGAAGTCTCTATGCTACATCTTTGCATGTTTCATCTCAAGGGATTTTTTTCATTGTTTATGCTAAATTTGCATGTACTCCATTTCACCTAATTGTTTTAGTTATTATATACTCTTGGACCATTCTTAATATTTTTTTTTCTTGTATGCTTTAAAAATTCAGTATTTCAAAAACACTCTAATCCTTTTTCCTCTCAGTACTTAATGTTGCACTACCATATAAAGCAGGGAACAAGTTTCAAGCCCTTCACTGAAGATGGTGGTATTTTACTTTTTCCGAATTCCCTAAATGTTTGGAAAGGAGGTACCAGTTGGACTTCAGTGTGTTTTACAGGCCGTATCTATCTGAGGTAGGCATCTTCTAAGCGGGGAAGAGGAAACCAAAACAATATGCAATTCAAATGAGTCCCAATATCAGTTGTTTGCAGGGAAATTTATTTTATAGTCAGAAATTCTTAGTCCCATTTTCTGAATAATAGGCATGCTTTCTTTTTAAACTATAATCTGTTAATTTTTCATCCTATCTCGTTTACTCTAATTATCTGGGCTGGATTGACTTCTTTTTATCTATTGTCATCCTAGACTCCTAGACTTGTTTTTTTTGTTCTCTTGTTTCTCTGTATTTTTTGTGAGACTTATGTTGTTTGAAGTGATTTGAACTAAAAGTATGATGCTTTGAATCTAGAATTGAATCCCAGTTGTGTTTTATCTACTGCCTGTAGCTCTATTTGTCCTGAGTGCATGAAAATTATTTCCACTTGAATCTCCTTTGGCATGTAGCACTTGTGTTTAGGGCTAAATTTGACCAACTGCAAGGTAACAACTTTTGACAAAAAAATTGTTTGTATTTCATTTGTCAGATCCACAAAAATGGTTTACTTCTCTCCAATAAATACATTCTTGGAAATTGTGCACGGTCTGGCTTCTACTCCCTTTTTGATACTTCATTAAATCTTTTTTTTTCCTTTTCCTTCTTTCTTTGATTTCTTCTGCCCCATGTTAACTTGAAATTCATTGCAGAGACTCGCTGTTCTTTTGAAAAATTTACTTGCTAGCAAAATTAAGATTACCATACATCCTATCTGAACTGACTTCTATTCTTTACTGCTTCCTACTTAATCTGTTCCAATAATCTGTTTCTCTCAGTAGTTGATACTGCTAAATATTGGATAGTGATTCTGAAAGCTCAATTCTATGACAATTTTGTATCAGAAGTGTGACGAAACGAGATAGCATAGTTTTTATGCTTGAGCAGTGAATGGCAGGAGCTTTCATTTCCCTGTCATTTTCTGGGAAAGTACTATGCACAGCGAGAGAAAGTAGGAAACAGAAAATGCAAGTTGAATCACGAGGGATATAATTGAGTTATCTATATCTCTTTGGGAGAAGGGTAGTTGCTTTGGATGGATAATCTATCATACTGGAATGCATGAGAAAAACTGTTCAAAGCATAAACAAATAACATAGTGAAAAAAAAAAGCTTTGGCATGGTCTGAACAACCCTTTTTCTGATGTCATCTCATATAGGTAAGGAACAATTTAATAATGTTCCAAAAATAAAGTACAAAGGACTTTCTAAGCATTATAATTTTTCAGGTGATTGAGCTGAATGTGTGCAGTTTTAGTTTAATGGTCAATAGAGGACTGAATGGACATGGAGACAAAACTACTATGTACATCTTTTTTCTTTTTTACTTTTTTTCTTGTACATCCTACCACAGTACCTATTTCTTGCTCTTTCTACCAGCAGGAGAATATTTTTTTATTTTTTTTTATTTTTTTTAACCATTAATGTGTACTTAGAAATCAGCAGCCATGGGACTTAATTTCCAGACCCATTCAAAGATTGGGTTGAAACAATAGTAGTATTCCCCCAAAGTGTTACCTCTGTTACCTGTATTTTAGAAGTTGGGTGCCTTACCTGCTCCAGTCATTGGTTTCTTGCTAAGTTATTGCTAGGCTTTAAAAAAAAATAAATCACATTTTGTTTCTTAACTTACATTATTGTTAGGGATGCGTTCTTCTTATTGCTCTTTTCTAAAGTCCTTTTCAGATATGTGTTCTCACAGAAACTTACAATCAGACTTCAGTTTGTTATCAGTCCATGATTTGTTATGAACCCATTAAGTGCCATCAAGTGCAGTGAGACGGTATCACTGACTAAGGAACTTTCTGCTGATGACACTGTCTAAAGAAAGATAAATTCTGTGTTACTCTTTATGGTGACAGGTTTGTTGGGCATGTGCATATGAGCATTCTGTAAACACAGCAGTAAATGTTTCGGCATATACTTTTGCAATTTCAAGGATAAATGTTTCAGCTTCTCACTGAGGAAGCTGACTACTTGGATGTGAGGAGGCTCCCCCATGTCCTCTGCCGTATTCTTCAGTTCCATCCAGTATTTCAAGATTTCTCATGTCCCAAGTCCATACAAATTGGTCCTGTCATCATCTTTGGAAGAAGACAAACTCCCTAGCCTTTGATGACATTTCCAAACTTTCTCTCCTTGCCATTGTGAGGGAATGGATCCATACTGAAAATCCTTTGTTATAAGAATTTCAGTTTATGCTCAAAATAAGTTTTCTGTGTTGTTTTGGTCTCATACTCTTTATCAGTCTGCAAATTAACATGGAATAGGTGCTTTTGAAAAATGCAACAGTAGCAGAAGCAGCAGCTCAGATATTCATTATAAAAACAAGCTAGTGACTAAGGTAGATGATGTCTCAATTTAAAGTTTATAGTTAACATGAAATTCAGAAATTTTTGGACACTGTACAACTGTCTATTCTTTTGGTAGGTGTTTTAGAAGCAGCCTACAGCAGACATAGAACAGTTGGATAGTGACTATTTATTTGCTGAGGCAAAAGCAGGTTTAAACAACATTCTGATGATGCTACAGGCAATGTTGTATCAACTAGACCATCTAATTTCTCTATAGGTAAAATCATTCTTAAAACAAGCTTGTGTAAGGTTTTATTTTGAGAAGCATTGAAAACATCCCTCACTGAAGAAGTAAATTCTGCTTGTGATTTTTTTCTAAAGAGCACGCAAGTCAGTGTAAGGCACATTTCACACTAGATGTGAATTTTCATACACCTCCATTTAATGGCAGAGTTTTTCACACACAGGCAAAGCAAATCAGTCTGCCTCACCCTCTCTTAGAGATTAATTGCTAGTTCTGAGCAGGAACATTCTAAAATGTGCCTAAATGCCATTTTCTTTATGTTAGTAAAACATTATGGAAATACACGAGTAGGCAGAATTAGGTTCTCTTCTGCTATGTATGAAAGATGCAGTCTTGTGGGACACCTTGCCTTCATCAGACAAAGCACTGGAGCGGGGACAGCGCCAATGAAGTTGCTTTTGATTTGCTTTGCTTTTCCAATAGGAAAAACAAAATGGGGAGACAGAGGACCCCATATACTTGCCAAAAAGTGCCGTAGAAGCAGTAGATTGATTAAACTGTCTCTGGGTCCATGGTTGCATTTTTTCAAAAGCCTGTAAGATTAGAAGCAAGCATTAAAGAAGCAAAATCAGGTGAGTCTGGTAATGGTGCTTCTCAGTACACAAGGTTGCAACTGGCCTCATTCCTTTTCTTAACAGATACATTTGCTGACTGGTGGGGATGGCCAAAATGATAGAAGAGACCTGTATCTTGCACATTTGTTTGCACTTCCCTTGCCCTTTTCCTAAACAATCATTTACTGTTAATTATGATGGGAAACAATAATGCTTTAACAAAACATAAGTAACTCAGATTAATCAGCTGCTTTGCAAGCAGATACTTCCTCAGTTCCCTGGGGTTTCTATCAGCAAATTGTAGTAATGATGCTGATTTGCACAGAGCTATTGTTTCAGCTGTAAATACCTGAATTGATTACCCAAGAGCCCTGGTCTCGGTGTAGCATTGTTTTGCTTTGTTCTTTATTATGTTAGGTATCCTGCATAGCAGGGGGCCTGTAACCACGGCAGAGTCACCTTGGGACTTCAAGTATGGTAATCTAAATGAATTCTTTGTTGCTGTAAATTACAAACAGAACAACAGCAGCCTGCTCCCACTTTTATAAATATGTATGGTTTCCCTGCCAATGAAATTATGGTGAGGGATAGATCAAAGTGAATTAGTACCTGTCAAGCAAATTTGATAGGTCATTTTGTAGTTTAATTTTATTCCTTTTTCTCTGTATTGTGACACAATAACAAAATTAACTGTTCTGCTCGCATTATAGCAAAGGCCGTTGACCACTAAATATTTTCTTCAGAAAATGCAGCACTGACAAATGAAAGATTCTTCTATATGGACCAGCTTGGTACCACATCTGGTGCATATGCAAAGTGCTCACAGCGGTGGCATACGCTTGCACATTGTGATGTATGAATTCTGTCTTGCCGTGTACATTTGAAACAGTGTAAGCTGTGTAACAGAAAGTGTCTGATCTCTTCAGGTTCTTGTGATAGGACTGCTTCTTTTTCTTATTTTGTCATGCAAATTGTTAGGCCTTTTGAGCCTGTAGTTACAGTCACTATCAAATTTCTGAATATTTCCTTGAGTATTCCCACACCCAGTGCACACAAACATGTGTGTGCTCTTTCTCCCCCACCTCCTTTTCTCTGCTCCTTGTAAAATGGGAATTTCTGGATCAGCCTCACTTTAAAGTGGCTGAAATATTCCAAGAAACCATCAACATTTTTTTCTTTCTATTTCCATTTTCAGCCTTTAATTATCACTTACCGAATGAGACAACTTCATAGCGGGTAGCATCTCTTCACCTTAAAATGATCTCTCAGACAATAAATGATCTATCAGACAAAGCAATTATTTTCTGCTGTTCCCATATGCCTAGCAAAGAGCCGAAAACAGACACTTTAAAAGAAATGTTCGTGTGAAGATCATAGACGAGATTAAAGAAAACTCATCTAGATTTGGTAGGGAGAGCCATGTCTGCCAAACAACTTTTTTATGTTGCTAACCCAGATATGCAGATAGATTGTAAAGAACTGTGTTAGCAAAGGGGAACTCATTCCAGCAGAAGCAATGTAAAACAGACTGGAGAAATCAGAGGAACTGGGACAAAATAGCAGGAGTTTCCTGTAGCTTTTTTCCTTTTTCTTTGCATACTCTGAGGCTAGAATTCATTTGTCTTAAGATAAAAGGAATGAAAAAGGAAAACCTTTTCATTATTCCTTATTGCTGGTCTTGTTTTGCCAAAGCATTTAAATAGTCCTATACATGTTTCCTAAAAACAACATTGCCTTGAAATTATTTTTAATAAAACATGAATGGCTCTGTGATGGGTACATTACTCAACCCTGCAGTAATAAATTAAGGACACGTATCCCAAGGGGAAGTCCTGCCCAAAACAATCATGTTCCCACAGAGTAGAAGTCTAAGATACCGGAACGCTGATATTGTGAGAAATTAGATCCTGATTCTACAAGCATATGTTAACAATATTAGCGCAAGTAGTCTCCAGTGGCTTTAACTGGGTAACTGCTTATCTACAGAAAGGTGCACAGTCATGTCCTCTCTAGGTATTTTTCCAGATCCAGTCTGCAGTGAATTATTGGCTTTTTCACAACAGCTGTAACTGTCCTCAGTCATGTGCCCCATAGTGTATTTTCAGTGTGGAAGGTGTGCTTACTTTTGCCTACCTGCAAAGTAAACAATGGCAAGAGTTAATAGAGTATGCTATGTTGTGCCATGCTGTCTTTAGTTTTTTTCAGATGCATTCTGCTAATTGATGCAAAACAAACTTCCCCGCCATACGAGTATTTAATCCATCCATTTAATCTAAGGCCATTTGGTCCATCTGGGTGTACAGTAGTTTTGGATATATCACAGGCATGTAATCTTCAGTGCCTTTCACCCAAATATATCAAAAATTGTTTGCTTTCTGAAAGGTGATACTGTTTTCATAATTGTTACAGGCTTGTATACGTTTAGAGCCAAACTGGTTGTGTAGAAACAGTTTTTGGGGATTTCTGTTTAAGAGCAAGATATGAGATTTACAGTGTTTGGGCAACTTCCTGCTGGTCTATCTTAGACAGAAATGTTTGGTCCAAATTCTTCCTTGCTGTAGTTTTGCCAAGCACCAGTAATTAGGCAAGAATTAGTTTGGCCTATTGAGCCTATGTGAGTTAGAAGTCACTTTTCTGTGAGGAAGCAAAAAAGTCACAATAACAGTTGAAACATTAACTTTGATGTTGAAAAGAGGATTTTAATACACTTTTAAAGTATATGTTTATTAAATTATGTTGGGAAGACAGTTATATTTTTAAAAGAAGAATAAGAATTATTTTTGCAGTTTTTATTCTTTGAAAGAGCTATGTACCATCCTGAAATGTAGGTGGGGAACTTCTTTATCCTAACAGGAAAGAAAACAATATTCTGAAGAGAAGTCTCAGGTGACTGTAGTATATGGTCTGATTCATCAGTTACTGTGCCAGGTTAGGCTTGACTGCCTACCCCATTCTCGTGGCCATTCCTGTCTCTACTGCTTCACAGGGGCTGGTTTCTCTGGCAGTCCACAGTTTGTAAACAGCAGCACAACGACAGGAGAGTTCTCTTATAAACGTCTTTTTACTAATTAGTGTCTAAAAATATTTTTATTCCAGCCAATCAGGATATCAGGTGGACAAATGATATTCCAATAACAGTGGTGCATGAGACTAAGGCAAGCCTTCATGAGGTAGTAAATTAGCAGATGGCAAGGGAAACAATTGGGTTCTTAGGATTAGTGAATTTAGAAGCTTATTTGCTCAGGAAGTGCAGGAGTTTGTTGGGTTTTTTGAGATAACTTGTAGCACAACGATGTTGTGTTTCATTAGGAGCTGGTGAGTTGAATCTACATGTGAGGCTTTAGGCTGCTGGATCTGATCTGTGCATGATGCAGGGGTTGTGTACAATGTACTGCTGAGCTACTACAGCTATACTTGGCACACAGCATCCTCTACAGGTATAGGCTAATGCATACCATGGCAGAGGAACAAACTATGAAGCTATCATTTCTGACTTTGTGATGGCTTTCTGACTTAGATGAATTTAGAGAGTTGTATGCTATAATCGTGTCTTTCATTAACTGGGAGGATCATTTTAATGCTGTTTGCCAGTTTTGTACATTTTTAAGATTGCCTTTTTCATAGCTATTATTTTGTATATGTGAGACGCTTGGAAAGAAATAGAAGCCATCCAACACATATAAAAACCTTTGCAATAATGCTTGCTGTAGTCAGTAAGTGTTGAGATGTCTGCATTTTCCTGACCTTGCAGGTGGCAGAAATCTGCTGTGATACCAGATGTCAGGCTAAAATAAGAAATGTAGAAATACGTTATTAGTACACAAATTGCTTCTTTTTTACTGCTAGCATTTAATACATAATGTAGTGTGTAGGCTTATCTCTGAGATTCCAGAATTAGAATTTAAAATTTTATACTTAAGATTTTTAGGCTTAAAACTGTTCTGTTACATACACTCATAATCATGTTCGTGCTCTATGTCTAAGAGTATTATAAACTAATAATGGTAGAACTTAGACAGTGTCACCTGATTCTTGATTAATGGGTGAAATTCCAGTCACTACTTTGACCAATTAAGCAGACGCTGAAGAGACATTCACTTCATTTTTTACATGCTCCTTGTGCCTCTTGAATCCTTGCAAGTAGCTTCAAACTGTAATAAAATGAAAGCAGCAAATAAGTTTTGATAGGTTTAATCATTAAGAGAAAAAGGACTATGCTCTACATTTTAAAAATGTAAATTATATTTGCCAAGCATTCCTGATGCATACCGCTCTCTAGAAAATTGAAGTTAAAAAAAAGCAAACATTTGTGTTTATTCACAACTTATTCTTTCTCCAGCAAATAATGAACAAGTTTACATGAAATCAAATTTTATACCTTCCTTTCTGCAGTCTAACCATACTAGATTACCTTACAGTGTCATTAATATGCTTAATTCAGTACAACAGTACAAATACTTCTTTATTTGGAAACCCTTTCCTTTGGATGTATTGCTGAGAACACAAGAGTCAGGAGAACTGCAATAGACTTATCCTGCTAAGTAAAACCAGACATGACCACTGCTACACATCCTGTATTGCTAAAATTCTTAATGTGTGTAGAGAAATCCGTACGATTCTCCATCATTACTAGACCGAAAGAATAGCAAAGACACTTTACAGAATGAAACTTGAATGTGTTCTGTATCCTGAGCTGAAAAGTTTCATTTTTAATGCATGTCTATTTTAAATTCTGTATTTTTCTCTGAATTTTGTTCATTAACTGCAAAGTCAGCCATTTTTATTTCTATACTTTGAGGTCAATTTGCCTAAATTTCTAAATAGGGTCTTTGCTTCCCTCTGTATTCTTACTGTTCATTTCTTGCTGTAATAATAATTCTAACCAAATCACTGTGTAAAAAACACACATTTTGCTTTTCTGTGACTGCATATGCAAACAGAATATGTGTGTGTGTTTGTGAACAATTGCACGTGCATTTGCACATCTGTGCAGGTGTGTGGATGTATGTACATATATGCATATATACACACTTTTGAATGAAATTCTATAGTAGGGAGCTGAAAATTTAAACTGGCTAGATTTTTTCATCTGTGCTTTTGTTTTGTTTTTAAAAATACACCAAAGATGGTTCCCATTCTTTTACCTGCAGATTTCCTTTCAAACTCTGAATTAATTGGAATATTAGATTACTTTGTTTTCAAATTCTAATCACAGTGCCTTCACCCTTTGCAACAGGAAGGTTAAGGCAATGTAAAAGAACACAACAAATATGATATATGATCGAAGGTTACAGCAGCCAAGAGTAGATGAGGTGGCCATAGAACACTAAAAGATTAAAAGAGGGTAAAAGGCTAAGGAAGCCCAGCTGGCTCCATAACATATTGCTGCTCAGAGTGCATTGCTGCTAAATTGAAAAACAGGTTCAGGCTGCAGGTTTCCAGGATGCTGCAGAGTGGGATGCATACCAAATGTGGTTACTTCAGCCTGGGTAAAGAGTAAAAGAACATGAACTATTGAATGTTATTGGCACCGTTAGCAGCTGTTTACTCTTTCTCCAGGGCATAGGTTAAGGACAGGGACGAAGCACAAAAGTCAAGAGAGAGGAAGTGGGTAAAACCATTTAGACTTTAGATACACTGTAATCCCATATCGATTGCAAAATAGGAATGATTTATCTCCTTTTCTTTTTTCAAAGTTATTTATTTTATATGCATGATATCAGAAAGAAACTCCAAGTCATTTACAGGGTTTCTTTTGACATTTACTGAGAAAAGATCTTTTTCTCAGTCAGGAAATAGAGATCTGTGACTTCAGCCCCTCTCTTTGTCATAAATGTCTGTGTAACCTGGAGCCCATCTGTGGCCCTGCCACAGGTGTTATAAACAATGTCAGCAAGGAGATGTGAGAGAAAGACGATGCCTAAATCACTGATCTAAATTTAGAAAAACCTGTTTTATGTTCGCTTTCTGATACAGACTTCCTCTGTGACCTTCAAAAAGTTGTGTAGTCTTGTCTAAGGCTGAGAACTCCATGAGCAGAATAGCACTGCCAGCTATAACAGTGTATGAAATGTTATGTGCCCTACAAATGTTGAGAAGTTAGGGCTAGGCAAGCATGTGTTCTTTGTTTTCTGTACTACTTCTGTAATGACATATGAGTAGACAAGAATGCTTTAAAAAAAAAAGTCAAACCAACTGTCAATTGGAAATCTTTTAAAGGTCTGCTTCACAACTGTGAAACGCTTGCCAGCATTTCCACACACCTAGCAAAAGCAAGAGATCATTCTCAAAATGGTATTTTTCCAATTTTTTTCCCATATCCATTAAGCGGCACTGAAAAAAGGTAATTTGAAAACTAATTGGCTCTTTTTATATCATGTCAAAACGGTAAGAATTCATGCAAAGACCTGCAGTGAAGTCAATTCTTCCATGGAAAAAAAAGTAGGGTTGTGTCTTCAGGTGAACACTTAGCACTTATGTTCTTTAAGGGAATGCATCATAAGTATGATTTTTTAAATTTTATTTAAAACAATATTCTCTGCTATTCATTGTACTTTGTGATCTTGCGCTTTATCGTAAATTGTCTCTCCGTTCTTCTTGTAATTAGATCCAACTTTGGTGGAAAAAGCCATCTTTATGTACTTTCTGGCACAACGGGTTTGAAGCCAGTTTTCCAGAAAGCTTCTTTAGCTGAATCTATACTTTGTGTATTTTGTGTGCTGCAACAAAACATCTGTTCGGCTTCTTCAGCAGCAATGTGCAAAGAGCAGATTGAGTTTAATTATTTACAACTTGTATCAAGCAAGACTCAGATAGAAGTTCTCTTTCCTAGTGTTGTTTCCAAGAAAGGCTCCAATCATATATCCTAAATAAAATGGCTAGTGGATTAGGAAAGGAATTTTGTAATGCTTTCTTTGCGTTCACTTATTTACTTACTGTGATGCATTAATCCTTAGTTTTTCCCTAAAAAAATCTGAATGATATCACGTCTGTATATACCAGAAAATCTTTTAAGCCATTATTTGGAAACAACTGTGAATTGCAGAAATGCTTGTGATCAAGAAGATCACTTGGGGAGTAAAATAATCAAAATACAGCGTTATTAAAAACAGATTTCATCACTGTGTATAGTAACATAAAATCACTGTAGCTTTATTATTGAAGGATATAATGATTTGCATGACTGCTGCATGGATTTCCAAAAGAAGAAAATAAAAATAATGAATACTGCAGAAGACATATTTTGTCTTCTGCTCTGTTAAACATCACATTGCATGTTAATGTAATTTTAATGTATTAATTGACTTCCAAAATATGTCGGTGATGAAAAAAAACTTGATAGCTAAAGCTCAAGAAAACATTTTAAAATTAAACCTAACATTTAAAAATCACAATATTGAATATTAAACTATCCTTTAACAGATTTTTTTAAAAAAATACTTAGATTACTGGTGATATCTTTTTAGCCTATAGACATATTGTACCATATTGTTAATGCCAGTCCTGTGAACCCTTTAAAACTGAAGACAAATTATAGCAGTCAACAATGAAATTTTAACTGTTTACTGAAGTAGCAGCTTGTTAGGGTAAATAAACTTGTACTAATATGAAAAGCTGATACTGCAACCTAGATTGAAAAATACAGATCTGTATTTTAGAATTTTTCTTCAAAGACCTTAACATACTATTACTACTTAAGCACTGGCTTTATATGAGACTATATTGCAAAATATATATATACTTTTTGTATAGTTCTTATGGTTAACTGCATCCCAGTCATGACAGTCTGGCACAACTAACAGTGTGATACCTTGGATCTATTATTGAATTCAGGGTCCTGCACTGAAGCATTACTTCTGCTGGCATTGCTAATAGAAGATAAGGCTAGGGTACAAAAAAAAAGAAAAAAGAAAAGGCCAACTGAGACTTTCTGGACCTTTTCTTTACCAGGAATCTTTAGCATCTATTTGAGCCTCCATGGAAAGATCTTTTCTGGCATCATGATGTCTGATCTCGTCCTTGTCACTTCTAAGATTGTTTTTGTGCTTATTTATTTTTCAGACTGTACACACTGAATGATGGGAGATAGGTGGAAGTAAAGAGCGGTTGGCAATGCATCCTGGTCCCTTTGCGTCTAGCTCTTTTAACACAAATAAACTGTCTTTCAACAAATAATAAAAAAAAAAATGTTACTTTTATATTATTCTTTTGAGCAGCTGAAACAGCTCCTAGTAGTCCCTTAGGGCTTCCAGGAACACAGTTGTGATGTTGTCAAGAAAGGGAAAATAACATAGCAAAGTGAGTGCAGTGCTCTTGCTCAGCTGTGCCTGGACTGTTGCAGCATTGGAGCAGCAGCTGCTGCCCTTTCCCAGCAGTGACTTCTGTGCTTCCTTATGCCAGGTAGCCATGAAACTCCCCTGTTATCCCTTTAAAGAACAGCATCGTTTAAAAATAAACCAATGGAGCTTTATTTATTATTAGTGTTAAAATGTAAGCTTCTTAGAGTCCGAGTGAGTTTGGGCTGGGAAGTATAATGAGATTTCAGTTCCAGAAAATGATTTCTGTTTGATTTCCTGACGTGGTCGAGCTGACCTGTCGCTTGATGTCTTGGTAAAGCTTGTGGTCATGAGCTAATGAATGAACTTGAGGCAGAAAGATGTGGCAACAGAGGATTATGAGAAAGGCTAAGTTTAATTTCATTTGGGGAAAAAAGACACAGATAAGTCAGCTTTCTGTATGTTGTGGGTTTCAGAAAAATGCAAAGATACAGTAATAGGGAAAACATGAAGAAAAAGAGATATTCAAAACTAGAGGTGCTGGATAATTATTCTGTCAAATTCTCTCCAGTCCATAAAGACTGAGTAACTCTGTTTGTGTGACCTGGTGGAAAATGTATCTCAAACTTTTTCCAGCTGCAGCTTTTCTTAGGCTGCCAAGCCCTTGTGTTTCGCTTTGGCTGCTATGATATACCCAGGACATACTGGAGTAGTGCAAAGTTGTGCCTGTAGATACCAGACTCCCAGCTGCTTCCTTACTCTACCCCCAGCAGGATGGGAGAGAAAAAAGGAAGAATAGGTTGAAGAAAGCTCACAGGTCGAGATAAAGACAGGAAGATCCCTTACCAATTACTGTTATGGGCAAAGTGGACTCAGTTTGGGGAAAATTAACTAAATTTGTTGCCAATTAAAATAAATATTTAACCAACAGAGGCAAGAATCTGTCACAATTCCTCTTCAGATAAAGCGTGTTTACTGGCTGCTGCAAACAAACGTTTTCCATTTTGTCACATGTAGCAATTAGCTTACCCCTGAGATTTGGCACACAGCAGAGGGCAAATTTTCAGCAACAGTGATTGGATTCATGTGGAGAATTAAAAATAAATGCATACATATATTCAAAAGGCAGGAGGGACAGGGCTGAAGCTGTTAAAAAAATAAGGGTGGGGAGAGATATTTTGTTATGGCAGGCTGCAGAGGTTCAACATCACTTCAAAAAGTAAATTATTTTAGTACTTGCCAACTTAAATGGGAGGGAATAGTGAAGTTTTACTGGTTTGATTCGTAAGCATAAGACACACTATTGCTGGAATATTGAATAATTTTCAATATTGAAAACTTCTAGTTTTTAAATACGAGAAACAAATATGTGTTTGTATTCTGGGTGGCATTTATCTTAGAAAGATAAAGAAAAATACTGAAAAACAAAAGGGAAAAGCAAAAATGCTGTCTCCAGCAAAGAAACAACAGATAAACTTCCATCTTGCTTGAACCCTTGCAGTGGCATTTGGCATTCTCCTAGAAATGGAAAAGTCAGTGTAGGAGAAAAAAGTGAACAGCTGTTTAGCTGCACAACATAATGATAGTTCTTTACGCTTTCTGTTTTTGCATGCATTTTAAGAGACATGGAGTTACTAACACAAGCCGGGCACTTTATGCTTGCCTCAGTGAACTCACTGTGAATTTCAAGCTGCAAAAACTGGAAATGGAAAATAAATTGTAACTAAGAAAAATGATTGTATAACAAAAGTTCATCTTAAACTTGCATATGAACACAATATTACAGTACATTATAAGAACTTCTAGAGAGGTTTATCTGGTTTGTGTATCTAGTTTCAGGTGCTTTAAAATATCTTCAAAGATTAAAGATTTTCCTTAATTTAAATGCAGCTTACTCATAGAAAGTAATCTGGGACAAGTATGCAGCCGATTCCAGTTCAATTAGAGCAGCTATGCGTATCTACTGCCTTAGTGTGATTATTCTGTACAAATTAAGCAAGTAGTTTTCTCAACAAAGATTGCCAAATATTTTAGTCAAGAGTATCACTCATTCTTTTTAACAGTTTCCTATCTCCATCCCATTTTACCTGTTCAATACATCTCACATCACTAAATCCTCCATCTGATTGATTTCTTCAGTATTAGACGTCTCAGATAAAGCCTTTCCATTGTGATTACTGCCCAATATATTTAATTATTTGAACTACATTCATTTAAAATCTGCCTTGTCATAATAGATCTGTGTTAAAAATCTTAGTCATCCCTGAACAACCTTTTTCTCATAAATTAATCTTAACACCTAGCAACACCACTTATTTTTGTTGTTAGAAAATACATGAACTAGATGTCAGATCACAAGTCTTATGAGGAGAAGCTGAGGGAGCTGGGGTTGTTCAGTCTGGGGAAGAGGAGACTGAGGGGAGACCTCATCGCCCTCTACAACTCCCTGAAAGGAGGCTGTAGAGAGGTGGGGGTCGGTCTCTTCTCCCAAGTTACAG
>JAOTQQ010000023.1:48706287-48717016 GCA_026546715.1 Gallinago undulata
GAGACGAGTTGACATGGTGCTCGGGGATATGGATTAGTGTTGGGTGGTGTTTTGTGTGGTGTGGGTGGGGTTTTTTTGGTTGCTAGGTGATCTTAAAAGGTCCCTTCCAACCTAGGTGATTCTGTGATTCTGTGATATGAACTCAGTTTTATTTCAAACTAAGGAAGCCCAGTCATTCTGATGCCCTTTGTGGTAAACTGTTCAACACATTTATTAAAAGCATAATATTACTGTTGGAGATTTGATTCGGACCCTTTTGGCCAATCAACAGCAGTGTTTATTTTGCATTGTAAAAATATCCTCCCCTGAAAAATTCTCCCATTTAAAATTCTTAGAGTGGCAATATTTCTCTAAAATGGAGATGAATTTCATTCTGATGTAACAATAACAGCCAAGAAAATTTAAAATGCATTTCATGTTTCATTTTATGTGAAACTTATACAATATAAGCATAATTTCAAATATGTATTTCTGATCCAATTTTTGCACTGGAATCCTACCTCAGTGTGGGAAGTGAAGTACTTGCTGGGTTGCATTTCCTGTCATAACTTTTGGACTTATATCTCTGGTCAGCAAAGATGGTTGGCATTGGATAAAAATAAATATTACCACATCTGAAACTGTGATTTGTGAATATAGTCACTGAAAAATCTGTTCATCTTACTGCAAGGGAAAAGACCTCACAGCAGCCTTGTTACTTCTTATTGAGTCCTGAAATACAATTAAATCTGTATGATTCAATGGGAACCTAGAGGACAGTTTTTTGTATATACGATAGGAATATTGCTTCTGTGGTGAACCAGTGCACCATCATACTACAGGGTTATACATACGCATCTGGACAGAGCTTGTAAGTCAGTGTCAGGATAGAGGGAAAGAAATCCAGTAACATTTTTACTCCTAAGCTCTCTAAAAATTACTCCATAAAAACAGATAGAGCATTCAGGAATCGTAAAGGAATTACTCCAGGATTTCTCTCAGGTAAAAGTTCAAAAGCAAACTGAATCACCAGATAATATGCCTGCGGTTCTGAGAATTTATTAAACATCTCTTTGAACGAATTTAAGTATCACAGAACAAATTCTGGCTTTTCTGTCTTCACTAAGGCAATGATTTCCATTTATAGTATAATGATATATTACCAGACACCATGTTGCAAGGGGCTTCCCTGTGAATGGTAAATCAGAAGTAATACCTGTGTTGATGGCAAGGCTGAAAACTCAGTCTGTCTCCCATTGAGTTCAATTGCTATTCTTCCATTGATTTAATAATGAAAAGATTGAGTCCTCATGATAAAGCATGGAATAAAATAACAGAATAAAAATAACTGGGAATAAAAATGTGTCATTGACTTATTTAGTTATATCCAGGGGTTTGGAAAATGAAAGGAGACTTAATGATGAACAATTTGCCTTACTGGGAAGAGTATCTTATAAAAGCAGAATCTGTCCTTGAGACAGACTTGAGAAATGTAATCTTTAGGTGTTATTTTCATCTTATACACCTCCCTATGTAGGCAACTATCCCATCTGACAGTCGAGTAAGTCCACAAGAGCTTTTACTACCTGCTGAGGTGACTGAAGAAACTATGGTCTAAATCCTTTCAAGTGAACTCATAGAGGCTTGACTTGAGAAAGTAACAAAGTAGAGACAGGATCTTAGTGTTGTATTTTTGTTTGCACCTGTGAGTTCAGGAGCTGTAAATTTTATGTCTCCTTTGGAGTTCAGTTGCTACTAAAGGCTATGATTCAAGTTGTTCCTAAGCTTTGCTGCTTTACAGACTGTAAACAGTAGTAGGTTTTTGTAAACAAAAGTACTTTACATCAGTAGTCCATACATCTTGTCTAGCTATGGAAAGCTCATCATCATTATGAAGACTTTCGGAAAAGTCTGAAATGGGTGAGGTAAACCATGACACTTAAACCTCATCTATTTTCAGGAATCTATTTTCATCTATTTTCTTTCTGCTTGAAAGAAACAATACGAATGAAAATACCTATTTATGCAAGAGTGGAATCCTAGCCTTGGGATCTTAGCCTGGAAGATACAAAAAAATTTCCATGTCTAACATGATTTTGATGTAAAGATGTTTGATTTTCAGTTAATATTACTTGAATTTTTGGATGTTGTTCATTTACATGGAAATGTAAAGTCATAATTAATTGGGTTTTGATGTCTTAATTCTTGTTCAGTATTTTTTTTTTAAATTATCATGATTTTCCTATAGAAATATGATTGTTCATTCCTTCTCTACCTTTCTGTAGACGTAACAGCCCTATGCTTAAACCTTCACTCTTGTTGCTATTGCGTGTCTTTCTTCACAAACAATACATTCAGGTAATCTGGAGTTGTAAAGTTTGTCAGGCTTTGTCCATGTAAAAATTCCAGTTTTTCATTTCAGTCTCTTTCACAGCAGTCTCAAAAGCATAGCTCAGCAATTTCTGGAAAAGGCATTGTGGAAGACAAGTTAGTTTGGAATAGATTGGTATTTTTTTAGTAACTCGTTAACGAGATTTTTTCTTTCTTGTGAGTTTGTAGGAAGGTAAGGATTTTTCCAGGTTGGTTTCAGCAGCTGTATTCCTTTCTGCTCTGCTGGAATATCTGTAGTTCTTGTGTATGGCCAAATGTGCCTGTCGGACTTCAGCTTCGCTTTGTTTTTCCTCTAGAGTTGCCTTTCTGTTTTTCCCTATTTGATCTTTGTAGGAATCATATGCACTAGTGTTGCCTTCTTGTGTTTCATACTGGATTTAATGAAGCTCTTTCCTCTCCTGAGCACCACGCTGCTTGTTCACAACAGTTTCTGTGAAGGAAACAGCAGAACAAATGCATTATGCTGGTTGGTGACTAGCGGTGAGCATTCAGCTAACAGTCTCTGAACGGAAACAGCTGGAATAGATATTTGTTTGTCCTGGTAGCTATGGCACTGTTACTTCTTCTGTGCTTTGAAACCCACTGTAGAACAGAGGGGCAGATATTAGCATTATGCAATTGTTTTTATTTCTCACCCAAAATTTCAATCACTAAGTTATGGTATTGCATGAGGACCAGATCAAGTGAAAGAGAAGATAGATTTGCAAAGGCTCAAAAACTCAGCAAAGTGAAGACAATCAGCCTAATGGGGTTTTAGTGGAAGGTTTGAGAAGTTCATCTGGGAGGAGATATTTTTGGATTTTGGATTGTGACTGTGGGATGGTTTTTAACAAGACAGAGATGCCATTCCAAAAGTGGCATCAGTGAAAAGAATATCGAAGTACTAAAATGGTAGGAGAAGCAGGTGGAGAATTGTGTGACTCATTTCAGAGCACATATGCACACAAATGTGGAACTTAGTGACCTCTCATACTATGGATACATTTGTTAACTTTTGAAGGACTGGGGTATAGATGCAATGCTAAAGCAGGTTGACTCTTTGGCATGGATATGGGGAGCTTGGAAAGTGTCAAGGCTGCTCCTACTATTATTATGTCTACAAACATAAACCCCTTGAATCAGTTCAAAGATCAAGCTCCTGGTCTGCAAGGTCTGTTCTTTCCTGAACTTCTGCCATGGTGCCAAGTCAGATAAATTCTCAGCAATTGTGTGTAAGAGGGGGTGGCTAGGGAACTCCTTGACAAAAATCTGGGAAAATAGCAGCTGGGTTTTGGCCCTCACATCTGTTCATTTTTTGTTAGTCTTGAACTTGCAATCTGGACCACTGCAGCTTGACTCTCAGTACCTGTTTAGAGTACCCGTGTTTTTATCTTTTTGGGGGTGTGGAGTGCAGTTGGGTTTACACATCAAAATTCACCTGTTCAGCAATAATCATATACTTGAGTTCTGTATTTATGTTCTATGTCAATTAATATTAGACCATATTCATTCCAGTAAAATTGAATCATAATAATTCCTTCTAATAGGATTGTTGTTGTATATGTGAAGAAGTCTGCCCAAACATATAAAATAGCAGATACTACACAATAAGTTTTTTGCACTGGCAGTGATACCAGTTATTCTTGTTGCAGAACAGTTTTACTTGGTTTTGCTTTAAATTTAAAAACAAAATTGTGGTCTTAACTCTGAAAATGTAATAATGTATTATCATCTTTTATGTTGCAACATAGGAGGTTCCACTCAAATATGAGAAAAAACTACTTCACATGAGGGTGACAGAGCCCTGGAACAGGCTGCCCAGGGAGGTCGTGGAGTCCCCTTCTTTGGAGATTTTCAAGACCCGCCTGGATGCAGTCCTGAGTAACATGCTCTAGGCAATCCTGCTTCAGCAGGGGAGTTGGACTAGATGATCTCTATGGTCCCTTCCAACTCTAATAATTCAGTGAAATTCAGTGAAAAATTCAGTGAAATTCAACAAACAACATGAACATGGAAATACTATAGCCTCTCCTGAACACAGGGAAGACATATACATGAGATTATACATGCTAATTTATTTGAATCCAGTACAACTTTTTATCTAGTTTTTGGGAAGTTTGATCATCTGATATTAACTCAAGCTAAAAGAAGACAGGAGTAGTGAAAACACCATAAAAATGTAGGTTTCATTGTATATGACAATTCTTACATTCCATGTAATGTTATTTTTTGAAAACAAACCTTGGAAGACATTTGAAAGAAAGCTGTAAAAACCTATAAGGCATTTAGTTGTGCAATACTGTACCATAGGGAGAAATTTCTTTCTGAGTTATAATTTTCATCCCTTTGAATGTGACTGCAGATACTGTTTTTACTCATCTAAAGTGTCATAGCAGTACCTCCTAGGGACAAGTACAAACATTCCGCTAGGGCTAAAACAGTTAATGACTATTGTCTTAAAGACTAAAGACCAGGAGAAATGGGCATTCACTTCCTTGCCTAGAGCAGCCTACATCTAGTACTGGTACTACGAGTCTCATTGTAGATGAGGATTAGTGCTAGTACATTATTTTTCTGTGTGCAGCAGCTGTGATTAATCTCCCCTTAAAATCTGACTGAGAGCTAACAAAAATAAAACTAAAACATCTGTGCTAGCTATTCACAGCTGTGTCCGCCTCTGTCGATATATCTGCAGAGCATTCAGTTTAATAGTTGCCCATTTTTTGGTGCCCTATTTAAAAGGATATCAAGTCATAGGAGTCAACAGCACAATTAAAAATAAAATCTGGGAAATCATTTAATGTTTTATTACATCTTTCCTGTTTCTACTGATTCTTCCTGCTTTCCTAGATTTCCATACTTCATTCATAAAAAAATATTTTCAGGCAACCTTGGCAGTAAATAAACAAGCAAAAGTGTTTGATAAGAGCAAGTTTGCTTGCCAGGGAAGCTGTCCTTTCACACCTACACTACTCCTTCAGTTCATCACAGTACCAGTCAGATATTACTTGTATTGAGCCCTGTTCGGGCAAGCAGCTGAGCATACTAAGTAAGAACTTTGAGTGTTCTCATTTCCTATTATCTCGCGCCTGGGTCTAGGTTTTCTGTCTGCATCCATGCGCCCAGTGATCTTTTAATCAGATGTAGACCTGGACCAGGATACCTGATCTGAACTCCTTTTTACTTGCACTGAATTTCAAATCTCAGCCTTTGTTTACCTCTGCTACGTTATCACCACTTTTGAAGTGGTGTTGAAATGCTCTTTACATGTTTCTGGGGGACTTACTGAGGATATTAAATCCTGATATACTCTATGTCATCATTACATCTACAGGCCGGAATAAGCCAGAGGTATGGCCATCACAGTAAACTTTGAATAGGTGTCCCATTTTATATTCCACTTCCATCCCCTTTTAAATTTCATTTAAAAGACAATCTTTAGCTTGATAACAGCATTTTTTCCTGCTCAGTCACATATGATATGCGCATCTAATATTTCTCATTTTCTGATAATATGAAGTAATGCCTACTGAGTATCCAAATTAATTCTCCACAATCCTCTCACCAGTCATGCTAACACATGGATATCTGTATCACTTGCACTACCCTTTTTTCCTACGCTTGGGGCAGATTCTGAATGATAAAGAAATAAAATCCAAAAATGTACATACTTCAACTTGAGGCAGCCCCAGGAGTTGCTTTAAATGGCAACTATATCCTCAGTGTCTTCTTTAGCTCTTGTTAGGAACACAAATAACATATTTTATTTTCTAAAATATCATTCTGTCTGTCTTAGACACAAACTTCTACAGGGGCTTCCTCAGTCTGAGAACATTCATGACACACATGCTGCATGTCTGCTGTGGACATCCTACTTGGTTCCCTATAAGTTGTTTGCAATGTATTTAAATTAGAACTGATCTTCAAAATTTCCTAGAGGATCAGTGTTCCACTGGAGTCATATTTACAGTATATTAATTTAATTTAAATTTATTCTAGGAAATAAGACAAAATTCGACTTTGATAACTCTGAAGAAAAACCATCTAAACTGTTATTAATTGGCAGAGAAAAAAACAAGCAAATTCACACAGTTTGAATTTCAAGCTAGAAATTAGAAGCCTCCAGCCATGAGAGTAGAGCTTCCCACTAAGAATGATGCTGGGGAACTCCACCCCACTCTTAACTAATTTTAAGTTGGAGCTTGATTACTACTGGGAGAATATAATTTATTTCATACAGTAAAAGATCATTTTTGACTGCCCTCTAAAGTCCCCTTGACTTTATAGAAAGCCTAGATGAATAAATTAGATGCTCTACAGGGAGACATTGTCTGACTTGTTAACTTTGTGTTGATAAAGATCCTTCCCATGGCTCGCTTGGTGCCTTCTGACCAAGGCATGACCAACCTTCTGACCAACATGAAGGTATTGATAAGTCCATGAACCTATAGTTCCAGAAGCAGAGTCTCTTGGTTTCTGCTGCTGGGAGAAGTGAACATTCTCTGTGTTCTCCAGCGTAGATGAATCCAAGCAAGATCTTGTATAACATCTGACATTGAATGTGGCAGTAAAATATTTAGTTTTTAATGAGAAGAAAGTGTACTTCCAAATGTACTAAAAACATGTTTTCACAAAATCAACCCATTACACATTAGTTATTCATTAAACTGATAATTATCTGAGATACGGTCATACAGGATTACTACAGCCTACTGTGCAGGGACTGTGTTAAGAAACAGTCTCCATGTTGAGACAGAATTTCTCCACCTCCACCCTTTGAGAGAGTCCAGAAAATAACTGCCTTCAATTTTTTTGCCACGCATATTGGAAATGAATATGAAGAGAAGATGAAAAGGAGTTGTTTTAGGTTAGTGAAATAAAGAGTAATTCTATAGTAAGGATGAACTGTAAATATGCAGTATGTGAGCTGCGTTAACTCCTGAATTTTTCTGCCTGCTCTAATCAGCTTGGAGAAGAAGTTGTTAACAGGAATCGCATAGATGAATCATACATACAAGAATCATACTTTAAGTTATACCTATATGTAAAATAACTTTGGTATATATACATTATAGCCCTTCTCTGTTTACTTATAATAACACAGAATGCATCATTTTAATAACTCAAATAAGTAACTGAGTTTAACAACATTGAAAATGTTTATAGCCTTGTATGGTTGGGAAGCAGAGTTTTGAGTCAGTCATTTGAATGAGTCAATATTCTTACTAAACTTTAAAAATAAAACATAATTTAAATAATTTTTTCACTTCTGAATGTTGTGCACCTTGATAATATCATCAAAATATCATAGTTTAGTAACACTAAAAAGTCCTGTCTCTTCTCCATTTGTATTTTAGTATCAAGCTGTCTGTGTTTTAACTAACTATTGGGAAGTTGCCAAAGCCTAAGCAAACACAGAATCAAAATATAATTATTATAAGCTTAATCTAAAACAAATTTGTAGCTGAAAAACTTAGATAAACTTCTGCTGTTATCATTTCTCTTTGATATTATTTTTCATGTATTTGGTTTGGTTCTAATGACCCTTGTGAAAGTTTTAATGGTCAAATTTAATAGGAGTTACAGGGTGTGGGTGTGTGTGTCTTGTTTCAAATAGAGCAATTCTGATTCATACCAATTATTCAGTACATTTTTTTAATGTAGCCACCAAGCATCAAACGTTGGTGAAATAAATTTAGTGTTCTTAATTACTGAGTTTGGAGAAAATGATTGAGATTGGCTTTGAAAACGTAATTTTAATACTTTTTCATTAATTGCTAAAGTTTTTGCTACTAGTTAGTGTTGTACACTGTTTACACTATAGAAAAGATTGTGATCATATAATAAAGACCTTTGGAAGACAGAAGAATAAAAGAAAGATGATAATCAAAGATTTGATATAAAATACTTTTAGAACTGAATCTTTGATAAAAAACAGAGCTTCTAGCTCAATTTCTGTTTAACTAGTTGTCTAGTGGTTACCTCCAGATCACATCAATATTAAGTTTTGCAAGTCCATGTGAAAAATGAGACATATTTCATGAAGCGAGTAAAATAATTTTCAAAACAATTAAGTAGTTATAAGAAGGAACTCTTCATAGGCAACTTCATCTAATTTTCTGTCTCTGTTTTAAGAAGTCTAATTTTTTGGGAGCTGAAATTTAAAGTTTCTCGAACATGATTTCAAGGTGAAGTAATATAACACTTTTCCCCCACGTTGGTGTAGAGTATATGTTGTTGCTGATATTCTTTCATTTTTTGGTGAATTACCTATTTCACCTTAATAATAGATGTTGTCTATACATTGCATTGGTTCATTTCATGTTTTCCAACAACTGTGTTTTTTATTTGCACACTCAGAAAGAACTAGTTTGGTGTTCAAATTATCTGAAAATGCCAGAGAAGATGTTTAACTTGTGGTAAGCACAGGGGATTTTTAACGCATTACTGTTAGAAAGGTGAAAATAGAGTAAAAACTGCAAGTCTGCAGGGAGATAAAGAACTGAAAAGCCTAAGACTTCATTTGATTAAGAAAAGTCAGAATGAAGACTGTCATAGAAATGCAGAAGCAGATATACCTCATGAGGGCACCTAATCAAGCCTCTCATCCATGTCAGGTTCAAATACGCTGAAATTGATCCAGACTGATATTTGTCTGGCTTGCTTCTAAAGAACTCTGAGGATGGAGGTATTGTACACTCCAAGCAGGCTGTTTGCCATGGGATATCTGTTCTTATTTGTGAGAAAGGTTGTCTTGTGTCTTCTGCTCTGGTAGGCAAGCTGATGTTTTTAAGTCTTTTCTCTTGCGGATTTTAAGAGCAGAGGGTCACGGAGTTCTTCTGGCTGTTTGCCTATAGGAAACCCACCATGATATCTACCTCCATTATCTCTTTTCTAATCTGAACAAAGCTAATTTCTTCAGTTCGTCTGTCTAGCTTGTGTTTAACAACCGACCTAATGTTCTGTTGTTTTCCTTTGAAATAGCTCAAATGTAGCCGTATTTTCCTTAAACTGTGATGCCCAAAACTAAGCGGAATATTCAAGTGGAAAACCTGTTCTGTTTGATAATGAGGGCCTGTTAATGATATCCACCAAAAGATTTGGAGCTTACTCACAAAATCATGTGTTCTTTGTTTGAATCAAAGTGATTAAATACAGAGGAAGAGAACAAAAAAACCAAACAAAAAACCAAAACAAAAAAGAGTGAGCTTTCTTGATTTATTTGTTCTTTGGCCTTTTAATTTATCTTAAAATAAGTTCTCACGTTAGGTTGATATCAGTTGCTATCAAATTTTGGGTGGTGTTGGCTTTTTCATCAGGCAAATTAAGTCTGCTCTGTCTGAGGACAAAGTGGTAGGCTAATCCAGAAAAGTCAGACCATTGTTCAACAAAGTTTATTTAAAGAATACAACAGATCCATGTGTAAAATTTAAGATACTTTAACATCTCAAAACTACTGGGACTTTTCCATTAACCTCAATATCTATCAGCAGTAGTTAGAGTAAAATACTGTAAAAGAAACAAATCATCAGAAGCAAGAGCAAAGATCACCAGGGTGACTTCATGGTCACCATATAGTTTCTGCTTCTAGGCCCATATAAAGCTGTAAGGCTGTACCCATTAATAAGTTGAGATTTCTTCTAATTCAGAAAATTTTAGCTGGAGCATGAAGGAAAATTCAGTTAAATAATGATAATAATTAGTTTGAGAGTCCTTCTCAAAGTCCTGGAGCAGTCATATATGTTCAACCTATTAGTATTTTTCTTAAAAGTAGGATGTGCCATTTGGTCTTACTGTCACATTACCTAATCTTATGCCTTATGAAATGGTGCCCTTCTTGACTTGGGGCTAGAATAGGGGAATGCCAGATAATAGACTCTGTAATTAGCACTTACTTCCTGCCCTGGAAGACTATAAGACACTATATCTTTTATCATACATATTTCTATAATATACCTTTAAAATTTATTGCCGATTTTTCTTAACTGTATTTGATATGATTTTTTTCATCTTCCCTTTGTAGTTGAATTTGAGCATGTGTGCTGCTTGTATATTGAGGAGAGTAGTCTATGATTCTATGACTCTGTAATTGTTTCACTAACATCTCTTGAAGTCACCTTGTAGGTCTGGAATGCAAAATGCTGCAAGTTTTATGCAGATGATTTTTCCACATTTTATTTTGACTTTTTTCCATGATCTGATTCTCCTGAACTTGTGGCAGTGAAGTGTAATACTAGCCCACTTAGCCAGATCTTGAAATGTACAATTGCATGTAGGAAATTCTAATAGTGCTTATTTTTCCAGCCTCACACTGTTTTTATAGCATAGAATGTATTAAGGAAGTTAAAAAAAAAATATATGGCTGTGGCCCAATTAGCTA
>JAOTQQ010000023.1:48717116-48729529 GCA_026546715.1 Gallinago undulata
AGGAAGTTAAAAAAAAAAAAAATATGGCTGTGGCCCAATTAGCTACCACATTATTATTTATAGACTTATTTAATGCCACTTACAGAATATGAAAGAGTTGGACAATAAAAAAGTGCAACTGTGATTACATTACACCATAAAATACAACATGCCAGCCCGTTAAAGGCTAATGAATCTTAGGCATCATCAGTTACTTTCTAAATATTTTTTCTCTATGTAACGAGGCACTGATGCTGGATAATTTATATTCTACTTTCATTTTCTATCTGTTAGTGGTTTCAAATTTTAGATATGTTAACCATGTTCCACAAACATTGATGGAATTCAGGATTTGTTCTTAAATACAGCATCCATATGCTTTCAATGAAGAATCAAATTGCTGCAATTACCTTGCAGTCCCTGCTTTATAAGATTTAGGGTAGTATTTGTAAATGGCTTATGCAAAATTAATTGTACCTTGCAAACTGCATGAGGGGAATTGTTCACGGCAATGCAACATAATCCAGTGGATGAAGCGTTGGTCTACAAGGCAAGAGAACAAGGCTGGTGCAAAATGCTTCTTGCCATTCCTCTTCTGTGTGCTATCATCTAAACAGTGTCACGTCCCTAAATTACTGTGGTTTTGAGCCATCTCTTACATTCCGTGGGTTTTGGTGGAAGAATTATGTCTTACAACGTTTTTCTTTACTATCTGGGAAAACTGAACGTTGATACTAGTGCAAACTTGTAGGCACAACTGCAAATAATAAGTCACAATTGCCATCCAGTGTTCAATTGATGGAAGTTGTCTATCATTCAGGATTTATGGGATATAGCATCTTAAAGACACTTAAGGCAGGTGCAGTGTTCTAGCTAAAGGAATATATAAACTCATGGCTGGGATAGCTCACTGGAAAGGAATGGGATTTCAATGCAAATAGATGAAAACAATAGGATGGTTACAGCCTTCTGGTCACATAGAAATGAAAAGCTGTGCTGAAACACCATAGTAGATTGAATCTCTAGTAGTAACAGAAGATAGAATATTCCCAAATAAGTAGGTGTGGTCTCAGAAAAAGGGCATTGTATAATCTTGACAGTAATTCTGATAGTTTCTGCCACTCTGATGGTATCATATCCATTTCTTTGAGATTCAGTTTTACCAACCAGTCTTCAGCAATATGCTTCAGTCTTGACCAGATGCTCTGTGACATATTTGGCAGCATTTTCTAGGTTAGATGGAAGAAGAAGCTGTGCAACTGCTTTTCAGTACTATGCAGAGAGAATGAATAGCTTTGCATCCTCGCTTTATCTTTCAGCACCCAGATATTCATTGATATTTGCCAATACTGAGGAAAAAGAAGATATTGTGTAGCATTTAATATAATCATGTTCTTTGGAATGACTGACCATTCTCTTTGGCAGTACTAAGTACAGAGGGATCAGAGTCTCTTATAGCGCAGCCTATTTGCTCCCAATATACAGTTTATATTTGGAAATATGAAGCTGGTGAATGGGTTCCTTAATTTGGGACTGACATGAACATCCTTAGAAAACACTGAAAATTGTGCAAGAAATGCCATGAATTAAGCCCTGAAAATCCTTTAAAAGAGGTTGTTTGGGCTCTGCCAAAACTAGAAGATTCAAAATGATCAACTGCTTTCTGAAAAAGTTTATTTTTCATAATTGACAGCAGTGAAAACAGTTGATAGAGTCAATATTAGTACAGGAATCCATCCGCATCTGTGATTTCTTATCCATTTCTAAAAATCCGCAAAAGTGATAAAATAATAAATCATCTTAATAGGAAGTATTCATAAACTGTTTGGCATTATATTTCTTTAAAATTCTGGGTGTGGCTGTCTGAGAGAAGAGTTTGATGCCTTTTTTGATTAGATGTATTTTCCTTGTATAAGGACTTGCCTGGCAAAGCATTACAGTGTGAGGAACTTCTTTTGTTGAAAGTATTTCTCTTGTACTTGAAATAATTCATGGGTGCTCGTGTTTGCACTATTAGGTTTAGGCTGAAATAAGTAAATTATGAAGTATTATCTATTATCTGTTTCACCAGAAATAAAAAATACATATTTTGATGACCAAATTGGGCAATTACATATGCCAAAAGGTCACAGAGTTACCTAATCTGCATACATAGATACACATTCTAAATGAATAAAGATCATTTAAATAGTAGCCTAAATTCTTGCCCATGTTGATATGAAATATGTATGAATATGTTTTCAGGAAAATGTCTCTAAGGCATGAATATATATTTGTTTATTTTGGAATTTTTAATGAAGCAAATTGTACAGACTGAAAAATAAATGGCCTGCATATTAAAATAATAAATGCTGACCATAAATGAATTCTTAATAGATTCCTCCCTTCATTGGTAAATTGGCTTCTGTACTTTTTGTTTGTTCTTGCTTAGGTTACTAATTACACTATTTATTCGAAATACCAGTATCTTAGTCCTTCTACTGTTTGATCATTGAATAGCAGAGATAACCAGGGAAATAAAGATTCAGTGTTACCAGCATCAGAAAATTATTTTCTGTATTTTTAGTGTGTGCTTCCATACTTTTCATTGAAAGAGAATTCCATATTCTTTGTATGATATCTCTGCTGTGAAAATTGAGTATCCTTTTGGGATAAATGTGTCAACAGAAAGACACATCACAAAAATAAATGGAATAATTGCAAGCAAACAATTTTCAGCTTGTGTTCTCAGGACTCTTTTATTTTGATTGATGTTTCACTCACTCTGGGAATCTTTCCTGATAATGTAATCTTCAAAACAGTTTGGTACTTCTCTGACCTTGCATTCAGAAACATTTGTTGAAGTGGTTTTGCATGCATTTTTTCCCCCTAAGGTATTGCAGGAAATTCTGATCGGGGACAGTTTCACTTAAGTGTAAAATGGCTCTGCACAAGATCACAAGTTTAAAGGAGAAACACGGATAATATTTCCTTCACATTTTCCATACAACTTCCTCAGTTTTATCATTCTGGCACTTTTGCGTCTGCCTACCCTAATAAATTAAGAAATATAATAGCAACAAGGATGTCCCATAAAAGAAAGGACATTTGAATTTAGTTTCTCTGCAACATGGGGCTTGGCTGCCTTGCTATCACATCTTTCTTGTTTGGACCAGTACATGTATCTGGGATCCAGACCCTCAAGTCCAGTTTGCATTGTATCACCAGAAAAATTTGAAGTTGATTTTACTTGTTCTTGTTGACTCCTAGGTGTGAAAAGATAAGCTCGGTACTTGTTAAAAATGAGTAATAGCAAACCCCAATGCTTTTGTACCTTACTTGTGAGCTGCAGGGCCCTAGGGAGGTGTTTGGCCCATTCTGATTTTGATGTCTTCTTTGCCCTCTGCCACTTTGCTGTGGGCTGCCTGCACACTGAGGCCACAGCATCCTCATACTGGCCTGAGACTGGAGCTGAGCCAGCTGACTCTTCCATTGCACTTGGGGTAGTGCATCAGCTCTCTAACTATTTTTTTTCCTTTTGACCTTACTTTTCTGACAACCTGGTCTGAGCTATTTACTAGTTATGCCACCTTAGGGTATAAATCACTTCATCCTTTCCAGATCACTTCATCTGAAATGCCAAATAGTAAAAAAAGGGGGTCTTGAAACTGACTGTAGCTCTGACATCTAAATAGAATAACTCTTTCTTCATGTCAAGATGACTCAGAGCTTTTTCCTCTATTCAAAAAAATAGAATATCCTTGTGGCAGCCGCAATGGCTCTTCATGTGACATGAAGTATATTTAATTAATTAGAATCAAGAAGCTATTCTAACAGTGGAGAAAAAAAGGGTGAGTTAGCACTTTGCCTAGTTATCTTTAGCAAGTGTTTCCCGGTACCAAGCCTTGAGAACAAACTCTCATATGCAGAAGTTTGAAAACCTTACTAACAAGGATAATCAAGCTTTTTAATGACAAAGTCTTTGCAGAGTCTCTGTGCAAAATTATGATTATGATTAATTTCCTTAGGGAATGCATGATTGACAGCAACTGACGCTGGCTATCACACAGCCATAAATTGAGATGTGGTTAAGTCACTCTGTTTGCTAACCAGGGGCAAGAAATACAGACTTGTATGTTGAACTGCACAGGACAGACTATTTTTTTTTAAGTGTTTTGTGTTGCCAAACTAGACTGACAGGGCAGGATTAAATCTTCAGTACTTTTGCCCCAAACTCTTTCTGACCTTTTGCTGTGCTCTCTGGTGCATTTGATATTCCAGAGGAAGACACAAAGCAGCACAGCAAGTATTTTCAAGGTTTTCTGCAAGGAAAATTACACAAGTTATCCTGAGTCCAGGCTGACATCATGTTCTGCCATTTGTGTTTGTTGTCTCAGTAGCATTAAACAGGTAGCCAAGTAGCTTAGTGAGACTTTTCCATTTCTTCTTCCATAGGGTAACCTATAGCTAACAGTCCTTTTTAGCCTCCCCTTGTCAAGCTGCCATCAGAGGAGATAAGTCCAGAATGAATGTAAAGTGCTGAACTGTCCAGAAGTTCAAGGATGTCTCCTGAGGTACTCAGCTTTTTGTCATTCTCCTGAATAAGCTTCCAGCTTCTTTAATTTCTGCCTATAAGAACAGGACTGAAGCATCCTACACACCAAAAAAGCAACTCTTCACAGTTCTGTTTTTCATGCCTGCGACAATTTGGGCTCAGGAACCAAAGGCAGGGTTTTCTAAAGATCTCTATCGTCACATATAGTCCAAACTTCCAAGGATTTTGACATAATTTTTAAATCTTCATATGAGCTCTACAGAATAAAAAGTCATCTTTTAGAGTGTTTAGGTACAAACCCATCTGCCAGAAGGTACTGAGTTGCCTAAAACAAAGACCTTTTTTAAAAAGGGCGCAAGAAATAAAAAATAGGAGAGTTATATTTCCCAGCTGCAAAACACTACCCCATCTCCTGGTGTATATTCCTCTTTATAGTCATTATAAGATAGAGGAAAATCTTATAATTAATTTTTAAAGTAGATTTCTTTTGTTTGTTTTTAAAAGAATATAGTCATTTGGGAGCCCAAACTTCATAAACTTTCAATGGGTTCTGTGATCATAAATGACTCAAATCTCTTTGAAAATCCTGTCCTCAGTCATTGCCATGGCTTTGTTGCCGTTGCAGCTAGTCCTCTGTCTGGTCTTTGCAGCATCAGATGCCTTCATGAAGAGGAAACAGCCTGCTTGACAAAGAGGTGTCAGACCATGGCAGGATAGCTGGCCTGTTGTGGAAGAAAAAGAATTTGGGTCTTTTCCTTATCACAGGTGACAGCTGAGGGAAGTAGAGCTAGATTTTAATGCCGGAAATGGGTTTCATTCTAGAAACCCAATTGTTTTATTTTCTTTTATTTTTTTTTCCTGTATACTGTATCAAAATGTTACAAATCATCCCATGGAATTCATGGCACTGTCAAACCTTCTGATTTTTTCTTTATGTATATAAACTTTATCATAACTTTTTTTTTCTTGAAGGCTTTTCCTTCTGGTTAGTTTCAACAGTAAATTTATTGTAAAGACCAGTGTGCACACTGCTGATGCTTTTGTTCTAATTCCTTCTCTTTAGGATGTAATCCCAACAGAAAAAGGTTTTAAAGTGAAATTATGTATTATATAAAGTGTATAAATGTTTTAACTGCTATCAACCCAGAATGAGTGGTACAGGCTTCCTTCAATGATAGGAGGATATATAAATCTTTGACAATTTTCCTTCAATAACCACCTATTAATATTCTAGTTCTGGGAATGGTTCCTTCTTTGTAAGCGAGAAAGCTGGTGGTTCTGGGACTTTCAGAGATTATTTTAATCCCTTTCACCTGGGCAGGGTTCTTTATCAATAGCTGTTTTATGTTCCGACAATAAAATGAAGACTGAGGTGCTTGTGAAATTTCTCCCAGAAGTGAAACATTCAAGCTGACTTGCGTGGCTAATCAAGACAAAAAAACAAGCCTAAGCTTAGTTAACTGAAAGGCACGACTAAGCAATTACCCATACTGTATAATACTGTTTCCATGCAGCCACCCACACATTTTACTGATCCCGAAGACAATCATAATGCTGTTCTGTCTCCTTTTGAAAGGAGTAAAGAGAGGCCTTTTAGAAGTATGATTTCGTGGTACCCACCCCATCAAGAAAATAATATCTTGCTCAAGAAAACCTTATGTCACGATCCTTGAATCATAAAAACACCATATGAATCATAATGGAAAGGTATCTTATGCAGTAGGCAGGCACCTTGTTGGAAAAGTACAGCTGTTACTTTGATTCTTTTCAATACTTAAGCGATTACTCAATAGACAGTGAATGGCCAAAATGTTTTTAATTCTTGTCACAGTTTAAGTAACTGTTCAATAAGCAATATAGCTGCTGGTCACTCAGCTAATTTTTTTCTATGCTAACTTGCTACTGGGAGATTAATTGAGAGAAGGATTTTATCTGACTTTAGGAGTAAATGGGAAGCAGAAATATGCCTAATTTGATAGCCACCAGACTACTGGTTGGTTTAGGTGCCGTTTAAAAAGATATTGTGAAGTCAAAGGGTGGAACATTGGGCAAACATGCAGCCATGGCATACTTATCACAATTTGGGATCCAGGGTTTGAGATGTGTTTAATAAGTTCAGAATATTGTTCTAAGCTGAAACTAAATATTAGGGGGAAACTTGCTGTCCAGTAGTGAAATAGTGAAATGCAAACATGTTAATGGGATCAGGTAGTGAAGATATCAAAATGTTTAGAAGTCAGTGAAGATTTAGAGTTATAAAGGTAGGCATCTTTCTATCTGTAAAGCCACACAGTAGAAGCATTTAGAAAATATTTATCTGTTGAAAATATTTTGATTTAGATGGCAATGCTGAGAAATTAATAAAAAATGGCAAAAAAGAATATATCTTCATTTCAATGATGATAACTTAAGAGGAATACGAGTCTCCATACCAGTGTAGTGGTTATAACCAGTTTTTGATCCACAGGAATATGTGTCATGGTTGGTAGGCAGTCAATCTCCAGGTGTGGAGAACCTTCATGAAACTTGATGTGGCAATTCTAAAGAAATATAATCAGATTGTGATCTAGATATATTTCATTTTGAGCTGTGGTGATAAAAGCAGGCATAGCCTCCATGACTTTACTGTGCCTGTTGTCATCTTTGGAGTTCTCAAGGCTCATAGTGCCTCCTTCTAATGGCAGTGCAGAGTATAGGCTTATTTCACATTAGAATGGTACAAACTGTGTGGCATTGATAAGACAAACCTGAATTCTCATTATTCAGTTCCTTGATCTCATGGAAATATTCTTTCATATAGTTCAAAATACATGGATCACTGCTTAAGGTTTGTGAGTTTGAACAATTTGGGAAAAGTCACCCATAATTTTGAAAATCTGTTTCTTCTTCTCCCTTATACAGAATTAAATCAGAAAAAAAGTACTGAAAGTAATGGATGTCATATGAGGATCAGTTGGTTGTAAATGTAAGAACTACCAGGCCTCAGGGATTTAACTGGAATCCTTGTCACTTAAAAATGGGTCTGTGTAAAATTTTGCCGTAAACTGTACTTGGAAAATTATTTCCTGTAACTCTTAGCCTTTCAAGGACTATGTCATGATGGTACCTTCAATGAACACTGTAGCCTCTGGACAAATAGAAATTTATCCTAGGACGGTGATTTAGGGTCTTGACAGAACTCGGTGGGACATATATTTACCTGAATATCCATTAACCACCTTCCTGCCTTGAAAAGGCCTGTTTTTAAGAGCTTCCTTAACTCTCAGTGGTTTTGCACTACCTGATAGAATGATGGAAATTAGCACAACTGCTAGCAGATGTTAATCATGTAGCTTAATGCACTGCTGGAGGGCATTCGCATTATGGTGGTGAACATGGTGTAAGTACCTGTACAGAACAGATTAGACCATGTTGCCCTGTGTGTTTTCAACAGATGCCACAGTCTCCACTCCAGAGAACCTGCTTGCAATGAAGCCATCAGCTATATTTTTCTGGCTCAGTCACAGTGTTTTAGTCTTCCCTAATTTCATGCAAACTTTTGGCTGTCTTTGTTGTTCTGGGATATTTCCTCTTCCTTGGCATCTTTATCCTCTAGCTCTCATGAGAGCCCTCTCTTGGCTCTGCTGTCACTCTCCCCAATTCTTTAGTGGCTGTCCTTGAAGATTCTCCTGTATAAGCCCTCTTTCTTAGCATGCTTTAAGATTTTGCTTTTGACCCCGTTTGTTGACTCACTTTCTACTTTCGTCTGTGTGGGCTCTTTGCTAGTTACTTCCATACCTGCTTCTTCTTTCTAAATCTTTCTTCCATAGGAGAAGCTTACAGTGTCCTCCCTAGCTCACCCAGGAATTTTCTGTTTTCTTATATATATCATGGGCCCAAAGTAATCCATACTTTTGCTTTCCAAATTGTCCTCCTGGTATCCATTTGCCAGTTTTGCTGTCAGTGCTTCCACTCCAACACCCTAGGCCTGAATCATTCAGCCTGTGGGACTTGCCCAAAATTGGAGTTAAAATCAAAGTTATTGAAAGTTTGACTGAGGAAACGTAAAGTAGGAAAATCCAGTACTGTGAAAAATGAAGCATTTCAGGAAGCTTTATTTTTTCAATTCATTTTAGTGAACAATCCCACTGAACATTGTCCGCTTGGCTCCCAGGTCTCATAAGCTGCAGCCAGCCAGCCCAGCTTTCAACCTACCCAGATCTGCTTTTCTTGTAAGGCAGAACTTGAGGTTTACTGATTTTTTCCTGTATTCTATCACATGCAAAAATTGAAATTTTGATAGTGTTTTCTTAATTCCAAATATTTGTGATTTTTCTCTGTTAAAATGACTACTCCACACTAATTAAGTTCCAGTGCTATCTCTCATTCTTCCTCATTAGTGAAAACATCTGTCAGCACCTTTCTGTTTTACTGCCTAAATCAGACATGTTGAAAATATTTCTAGTGCTAGCAATTGTGATCTCCTTCATTCTGATTTTTCTTAGTCTCTTCTTTGTAGCAAATACTTTAAAAGTCTTGCTCTTAAGTAGTCTTTCTCTCCTATAATTCTGTTGCGCGATGTGTTTAGGGTCTGAGAATGAAGCCTAGGCTATATATGGCTGTTGAAGGAGCTTGATTAAGTATATTACAGTAACTTATATAGGTTTGGGATTAAAGGAAATGGTTTTCATTTCAGTACTTAATATATTGATTTAATTATGGGGATTGACTGCAGATGCTGCAGACTTGCCTTATCCATATGTCTACAAATTCACAATATGGTTAAAACAAAATAGTATGAATTTGTGTTTATGTTTCCTGTAATTCTGTTTATACTTTTTATTATGAATTTTCATTTTGTTGTTTAAAGCATCATTGATCATTGCAATCGAGTCCTTCATATTTGTGAATTATAGCCAATGAAAAGCAGACATAGTGAGTTCCAGTGAACTGCAAACCAGTTAGCTCTAGACATGGAATTTTCATGATTCAAACTCTTTTTTTATTTTACTCCATGCCAGTTGCACATAACGACATTGATAAAGGGGAGAAAAATGCACATGTACTCTCACTCTCTCTTTTGTTGTTCTTTTTCTCTTTTTTTCTTCCCTTTTTACCCATATCTATTTATATTATTAAAGCACTGAAGTATACTAGTATACTACTAGTAAATCTTTTTTTAGTGTCAGGTTATGCCTCAAATGAAGAATTAGACTAGACTTTTTCCTAGCTATAGTGTGTCTATGTTCAAAATCTGTCCATTAAATCATGCTTTTAGCTAATCTGGCTTGGAATGTCATACGGCCAGATGAATAGTTTCTCATTCTCTTGGAATTATGACCTGCACAGTTGGTATCCAGGGTGGTAACTAAACCACTCAAGGTCTGGTAGTCCCCAGTGGCCTCCTTGACTCCTTCCTGTTCACAGAGGTGCAAGGGGAGTTCAGTGTGATGAAGCACAAAGAATGAGATGATATGTCTCCTCTAAGGACATGGGATGGGGTGGGTGGATATTTGCTGTCCTGTAAAGACTGGGAAGGACACAGTAGCTTCAGTAAGACTACTATGTAGCTGCTGATACCGGAGCTAGGCAACTGTGGCGAGTCAGGCTGGCTGTGCTGTGAAACCGTTGTTAAACGTAACAAGGTTACTCTTGAAATCTCCTGGCAGCTATTTAATGCCTACCAAGTGCTGAGGCTATAAAAATGCATTTTGCAGGAGCATTCAGATAATAAATACCATGAACAGTTTAAAGTCACTGGTTTGTCCTTACAGCTTTATGCTGTAACAACAGTAGAGTCAACCTTAAGCCAGTTCTTGTTTCATGTAATCAGAATCAAGTAAAATCTGAATGTTCTTGATATGATATATAAAGTGTCTTCTCAGGTTGCCCAGAGAAGTTGTGGGTGCCCCATCCCTGGAAGTGTTCAAGGCCAGGGCTTTGAGCAACCTGCTCTAGTGGGGGTAGGAACTTGATCCTCAAGGTCCCTTCCAACACAAACCATTCTATGATTCTCTGATTTTAGAAAATAAGTGACAAAACTCTTATACAGAACATTAGTATAGACAAGAGGTACTATTCTGTTTGCATTACCAAGTTTTTTAGACTATATTCAAAATGTTTTGCTTTATGAAAAGTTGAAAAATTGAAAAAAGCAACAATAATAAATAAAGTTTAATTGTTTGCATACTGAGTGTGGTCTTTCCCCAATTGATTAGTTTTCCAGCATACATCTAAAAGGGATAAAGCTGGCTGAGCTCCCTCCATGGGTAAATTCTGTATCACCTTGTATATAGACAAAGTCTCTGCTGCTTACACAGTTCTGCTCCAAAATTATGTCCAGTAAAACAAATAATGTACTTAACTTCAGCATCAGGCTGGTCCATAGTCTCCAGGGTATTTTCAGGACTGCACTGGATATCTTTATTGTATATGCAAATATGGTGCTCTTTGATTTTTATATTGCATGTATAGAAGGATATTTGTCTAATACCTTGATACTCTATAGTGTTTTTTAAGTTAACACACACTTAAAGACTGTCCCTCAAAGCCACAAAAAAGCTAAATCCTGTAGCTCTACCTGAACTAACTGTTGTTAATACAGTTATCAGCTTTCCTTTTAATGTTCTTTAATTCCACTGGAAATGTACAGTATTGGAAAATTATCTGCATTATCATTCAGAATATTAATATTCCAGAGGAAGTAATTGAAGCTTTTACTTCAAAAACAAACAAACAAAAATAATCCTCTCAAAAAGAAACAGAAAAAAAAAAAAAAAGAGAAAAAAAAAGAGAAAAATGTAGGCTCGTTTGCCTTTGAAAACTGGCAGTATTTTTGGCTACCTGAACTGCAGCCATAAATACTTCTAAAACTGTAATTTAGTGCCATGTATAAAAAGTTGAATTCAGAGGAACCAGTAAAGTGGAACTGAAGCATATAAGAGGAAAGATGACAAATGTTGGCAAAAAGCATATAGTCTATCTTGTATGGCTTTAGTGAAAATATAATAATATTGAAAAATAATCTTCATTGGAAAATTTCAAAGTCTGATCTGGTTAGAATCAATCCTTTCCTTTCCCTTCTCTCCTCCTGTCAGATTTCTGATGCATCTGACAGTGCTACCAGGCTGTCTATTACTGCTATGGATATCAGAGCCCTGGAAGCTTCTGTCTCTGAGCAGAAAGCCACATTCAGTAAAATGCCGTCTGAGGAAGGATGCCTACACAAACAAAAAAAAATCTTTGTCAGAAAGAGTAGGTACTAGAAGTGTTTCAACAAAACAAGTCACGATAACATTCTTTTAGGTTTGATAGGTATCACCCTTGTATCACTGTAGTAAATTCCATTAATATAGTCCCCACTCTCCTAGAAATTTTTCAGTCCTTAGCTTCTAAATAGTGCAGTGACATAATGAAGTATACTGTATTTTATGCAGTTTAATGACCTGATTTTTTTAGAGAGAGCAAAAAGCTGTTTTATTATGCTTTACCGTTCCATTAAGTTCTAAGTAAGCAGCGTAAGTTATACATATGACATCCTTTACCTCACTAATAACTTTATTACTCAAAATTTACGGAATCATGGAATCACAGAATTGTCAGAGTTGGAAGGAACCTCTAGAGATCATCTCATCCAACTCCCCTGCTGAAGCAGGAACGCCTAGAGCACATCACTCAGGACTGCATCCAGGCGAGTCTTGAAGATCTCCAGAAAAAGGGACTCCACAACCTCCCTGGGCAGCCTGTTCCAGTGTTCCGTCACCCTCACCGTAAAGAAGTTTTTCCTCGTATTTGAATGGAACTTCCTATGTTCCAGCTGGAGCCCATTGCCCCTTGTCATATCACTGGAAACCACTGAAAAGTGTCCAGCTCCAACATCCTTCAACCCACCCTTTAGATACTTATAAACATAAAGAAGGTC
>JAOTQQ010000023.1:48729629-48742001 GCA_026546715.1 Gallinago undulata
CACATTGCTGGCTCATGGAAAGTGTGCTATCTACCAGGACTCCCAGATCCTTCTCCTCAGTAGTGCTTCCCAGAAGAATTCTTTATATTGGGTTCATTACTAAAGGAATTAAAACACATATACACAACTTGGATTTTTAATTCTTTAATGTACGTACCCTTCTTTCTGAGACAGGGTAATATTATTTGCTTCAGGTCTTCATCAGTAAGACATGGATAAGAGATGTTAAAATCTTATTTGCAACAAGGGATTTAAAAGGAAAATCTATTCTTGCAATAGCTGTGGCACTCTGCATGTCTTTCAGAATTTCTAAACAAGAACATATTATTCTGGAACAGAATATCTGCACAATACGGTCACTTCAAACATGGCAACTATATCAGGATATTAATTGTGGGATATTTTTTTCTGAATATCTGTTGTAGTTAGTTGCCTGTGTAGGAAAGACCTGTCTTTGTGTATAGGCAGCAAATCTCTTGACAGAAGAAACTCAGCATACCTCTTCCAAACCTTAAGCTTCTGTCTAAGTGCAGGGACATCATTCCTTTCATGAAAATCCACTTTAAAAATGCTTGAGTTCTTATAGTGCTTTCACAAAAAGAAGACTTTATATAAACAGTAGCTATGTAACTCTAACATATTTACATTTATTTACTGAGAAGTGGGGGCATGTTTCTATCTGAGAAACACATAATAGCTATAAAGGTGCAAGTTATTGCACTTCATTGGCATAATTACTGTGATTGTCAGCTACATTCCGATTGCTTATTTTTTCTTACTGGTGTGATTGTCAAAGGCAGCAGTTCTGGGATTTTTTGGGTTCCCACATGGCTTGAAGAACTAGAAATTTAAGAACATCTTCTCTTTGACAGGTAATCTGAACATATTTGATAGGCAGTCATTAGAGAATAAAGCTGGGATTTAGCAGTCTCATTTTACAGGCTCACTCTTCTACAGCATTATGTTAACAAAAATCCTGATGACAGAATATAAACATGTTGAAAATGAGGGACTGAGAGCCGAAGTGAGATGCAAAGCTGTCGTGAACTTCAAAAGTTTTCATTTGCACTCTGATAGGTTCTTTTATCCTGATCAACTTCACATCTATTCAAAATTTAGGTCTTGGATATGGAACACAAAGGCCTCTCATCATAATAAATTCTGTGGGGGGTTTTGCTGTGCCTCACATTGGAGCAGGTTAAAAATTAATAAACTATTCATTAGTGACCTGAACTACTGTCTGAAAAATACTTAAAGTTTTAAAGGTTCAAAATTATGTTGAACATCATGGTTCCACTTCATCTTTTGCCTTGCTGACAACTGTTTTCCTGAAATCTTTCACAATAATTTTATAATAATTTCTTTTTACGTTAACAAATGATGAATCTGATTGTCTAGTAAATGCTACTTTTCTCAGCAAAACACTTTCACCCCAAATTTTATCTCTGAATTCAGTTTCCCTGTGGTCTGTGATACTGTGCTCTCCTATCGCTGGTCCCAGGAACCATTTAAAAGAAGCTTCTGTAGGATCACCTTCCTCTACCCACCATCACTGTCTGGTATTGGTGTAGATCTCTTTATCTACAGATAAAGTTGGCTGCTTTATCAGCTTTCCTTTTTGCCTGTCTTCCCAAGAGGAAATGAGTAAATTTTTCACAGTTTGAATTTTACTGAGAAAGTAAGAAGGACATTAAGTTCCTTGAACCTGTGACCGTGGAATCAGGTAATTGTAGGCTCTGGTTATTTTTCTCTGTTTGAGTTAAATGTCTTGATTTAGATTGTTTGTGAAAGACTCTCATTCTGTTCCCACTGTGATGCTGTGAAGCATAAACATCCAGACACTCATCCTGATTCAGGACACCTATGTGCTGTCTCTGTTGTTCACCTGGTAAAAAAGTGCCTATTATTCCAGAAAAGTGATTTTATTTATTTCCCTATGCCTTTTTACCTCCTTTGTTTATTTAGATTCTTATCTTTTTTATGTCAAGAACTGTCTTTCATTCTGTATTTTATACTGTGCCCAGCACAATGATGTATCAGTCTTCATTGTGTCTTCTGGTGTGAAGTAATACGTAGTAATCACCTATATCTTTGGGTATCTTGTTAATCAGTGGCATTTTCAGGAGCTGAAAATCTTGAGAAGCTTCATGAGAAGCTTCCTTTTATTGTAAACAAAGAGTTTGGTTTATCTTATTTTGATGCAGGGGATCTGGAAAATCCTGAAAAAGTTTGGAACTCAGATGCCATCTTTGCTAGTGGTTCCTCAGCGGCTGTAACACTGAATATCACTGAATCCATTCAATGACACATTTCTGAGTTTAATTTCAGACTTCATAAGACAGCCAACAAATTATATTACTGTGCCTAACTAGTGACCCTGATATGGCTTCTTTACTGTTTCAGGATTGTGTAATTTACTGCTGATGCAGTCCAGGGGAATATACTTTATAAGAGGACCACCTTTCTTCTCCTTTCTCCTCTTTGTTATATGTTGTTTACATTGAAGAAATCAGTGTTCAAAAAATTGTGTTGTGGACTCAAAAAAAAAAAAGACATTTAGTATAAGTAACAAGCGAAAGAAAAAGCATAAAAGTAATTTAAGCAAGATATAAACAGTAATTCTGACTGTGTTTTTGTAGTTCTTGGGATTTGGGGGGAGTCTTGAGTATCTGTTGTGATTCTTTTAAGGAAAAAATCTTAATTCACAAAAAAGTCTTTTTTGCTGATGGTGAGGTTAACAGTAGAATGGCAGAAGTCTCCAGAAGTTTTATCGAATGTTTTGGTAGCATGTAAAGGAAGATACAGAGAGGACAGACAAGGTGCAAATAATACAAAGGAGGTCAGAGAAATGCCAAAGCATCTTAGGATCCAAACTCCATTAAAATCCTGTCTGGCTGAGGTGGGCCATTTCTTATCAATGTCTCCTCCAGGGCAAGCATGCGAGACATTGCTCTGATGCTGGCAAACCAAACTTTTATGTTTCTTTTGTGCTTCTTTAAAATTTCTGTAACTTACTTTAGTGGTCTAGATGCTGCTCAAGGAGATTTCCGTGTACATGGTGGATGGGAACTCTTGAACTGACAATAGAGGACTTGGCAACCTTGAAATTTTGCAGCTCTTTCTATGCCTTTGCTTTCCCTTGTGGCTTATCTGGCATGCAGTTGTTCCAGAGTTAGTCCAAGAAATGCTAAAGCCTCTCCCACAAAGTTTACTTAATCAAGCTGGACATAAATAATACTCTGTGCTCTCATTTTCCTTGTTGAATTTACATCTTAATTAATTATGTTTAAAGTGTGTAATGTGAGCTTATGTTTAGAGAACAAATACCATTGGCTGTTTTCTGACTTTTTTAATTTCTTAGCATTTCGGGTTAATTTTTGCTTTGATTTGGATTTGTTTGTTTGTTTGTTTTTCTCTGCCACTTCATTAAGCATTATCAAGAAGATAAAAAAAAAAAAGGCAAGACCTTGTCAACGACAAGTACCCTGTCGAATCAGAATGCACATTCATATCCAGTATAATTTACCAAGCGAAGCTCCTACCTGTGCTTTTTTTTGTGACAGTCTTTCCAGATTTTTTGTAGTTCTTTTCTTCTAACATAAATGTAGACAAGCTGAAATAGATAGTAAGTAAGAAAGCAAGAACCAAAGAAGCCACCATGAATTATTAATAAATTGCCTTCTTTTCTGATCTATTTGATATTTTCTTTCTTCCCAGAGGATAAAAGATATTAGGAATAGGTATGTGTGCCAACCTTAAGGTACATCAAGCTTGGTATTGTTCAGTATTACAACAGGAAATCCTTCAGTGAGGGTGCAATATGTATACATAGATAAATACGCTTTATATCACAGTGAGGTAGAAAACTACTACATATTTTTACTATCTTTACTATCTTTTCCAAGCCAAACTTTTTTATTATTATTATTTTCTGATACAGTGACATAAGAATTACAGACAAAAGACCTCACCAAAAATCACCAAAACATTTATTTTCTGTTTTCAGAATAGGCAACTAAAACACCTGGGGACATAGGAAGGCTCTGCAAATGCTGTAATTGATCAATGCGTTCTAGAGTACTTATAGGGGGATTTTTTGTGAACCGGAAAGCCTTAAAGAATGGTAATTTCTTTAATGCAAACAGTTGAAATCCATACCATGAGCTAAAGAGATAATTTCAAATATCTTTATTTTGCTAATACCTCAGTGTTAAGTTTTTCTTTGTTTGTTTTGTTGGAATTTTTATATGTAGATGTGTTCAGGTACAAAGAGATCCAAAGAGTCTTTAATAGGAAAACCTAGACAGGAATCAAAGTATAAGAATGAAGATGTTCAGTACTAAAACTTCTAATTCCAGAGCTGAAACAGTGGAATTTGTCTCTGATTGCAGATCTGTAGGAGCTCTATCGTGCAACATTGATTTAAAATTGAAAGTAAGAAAGCATATTATTTTTGACATTTGGTAGAGTATCACATATTATGTTTTCACAGAATTACTATTTCAGAATAAATTTAGGGCTTACTAAGGAATGGGTGTTGCTAAGGGTCTTTCTACTTGATGGAAATACCAGACTTTCCATCCCTGAAACACATTTCCCGAGGGCTGCATATCAGCAATGGGACTCTTTGCTGTGCCGAAGATGATGTATTTCATTTAAGAAGATAACTGACAAGATATCAAGCTTATTTTGGCAGACAAGTTAACATTCAACAGAACAATTGCAATTGTAGTTTGCAACTTCCAATGGTGAAAAGGGGAATAAAATAAAATCTTACCCTAAACTCCCTTTCAGTTGTTATTGCTGCTTTTACTAAAATAAATTTGCACAGAGGGAGAAGAACACAGGAACTGGCCTGATCTTCATCTGACCAGAAGTGTAGAAATCGTAATTTAAATATTTAGATGGGGTAATTTATGCCAAAAAGACACCTTTTCTAAATGCCCAAACTTTAGGCCAGATTAACTGGCCTAAAGCCACTTCCTCATGAAGTGACTGTGGTAACTTCTTTTAAGCATGTCCTTGCTGTTAAGAAAAATGGGTCCCTGAAGTTGTCATACCAACCAGTATCCAAAGGCTGTATTTTTCTTGGTTTTGGCTGCTGCATGTAGCCTGCTCCCTGGATAATCAGACAGACATGCTTCAGCTGCTGGTTTCCAGTTGTTGCAATAATGTGCTAACATGCTGGTCCCCTGAAACAGCCTGCTTATTAGCTGTGATGCCCAAAATGCCATCTGGAGTGTTATTCAGACATCTATAATTATTCTGTCTACTTCTAGTTGATTGTCTGTTTTGTTCCACTGTGCGTGCTCTTTATTTCTTTTCATTTTTCTTTCCTTTATTTTTTTTTTTACTTGGCATGGAATCATTTCATCTTCTCATATAGCAGTACCAACAACTCTTCTGTAAATTCCTTTTACATGAAAGTCAACATACAGACTTTCTAGAAGTAGTTCTAGGAAACGAACTGCAGAATCTCTCTATCTTCAAGTTAGAGTGGAAAGAAATCACGTAATAATCACTTTGGCAGAGACTAGTAATCATAGTGGACTGAATTCTTTGCTTCCTGTCTTTGTCCGTTTACACTTGTAGATAGTGGATATAAGATATTTCCAGCTCATGTGACAGGGAGTTGCCCTCTCAACATAAGTGGAAATGACTTTAAGAGGTGCAGGTCTGTGTGGGACAGGTTCTCAAAGCAATCAAGTAGAAAGGGACCCGTAAATATGCACAGTAATTTTTTGATCTGTTTATACTATCACTGTTCTGTTATGTGAAATCACTCTTGAGGTCTCGCTAAAATCTGTGAAATTATTTTATTTGAATATTAAACACATTTTCTAGGGATTTCTTTTGGCTTTTCAGTATAGTGCTTGTTAGTTGCAACCTGCTAAGAAAAGTGTGAAGCTGAAAATAGAACATAATATCATAATTTACACAGCAATAAGTGTGCAAGATACTATGTGACGTATGAGTTAAACTGAAAAAATAATACATACCTCCCCTAGGTGTTTTCCACATTATTGTATCTTGTTGAAATATCTCAGCCTAGAATCTTGTGGCAGGATTGTCCCTGCATCACTTGCTGGCTGCTGCTAACCCAGAAGAATACATAGCTTTCTCCGAGCAGTCGTTAGCTCTTACGTTTTCTACCTGGTTTTATGTGACTGGAAAATAGCTCTTATTGCAGGATACAAAAGGGATGAGAAAGAGTTAAAGGTTTTAATATGATCACTGGCGTGTGCCAGGCTAGGCCAGAGAAGTATGTATGAAGGATGAGAGGGTTAATAAATGGGCCGGAGATTAATAAATAGTCAGTACTTAATTTTAGTTTCTTGTGCTCAGAGAATTGAATTTGTAATCCCGGCGTAGCGATTTGTGGACAGTAGCCCCATCTAGGGGTAGATCTGAATATTTCTGTTCTCTGGAGTCTGCCAAATGGGGGAAGGGAGGCTTTGGGAAATACCCAGATCCGCTCCGAGATAAAACTTGAGAATAGAAACAGGAACGTGCAGAGCATGTTGCCTTTGTTAGTAGGATGTGGTGGCAGAAGATGCTTAAAGTAAGAATTTGAAAGATCAAGAAGAATGCTGAACTTGCTAATATTGCAGTGCTGTGGTCCTGTGGGCACAGGAGTGAGAAGGGGCACATGAGGGCCGAGTCCTGCCCTGCCGGTGCCCGGCGTGTCATCTGCAGCAAGAGGGAAAACAAGCAACTCGCAGTTTGGGCTCTCCATAGGGCAGGAGCAAGAAAGCAGGGTGGGATGTTTGTACAAAGCCAGCTGTTTCTCTGCAAAATGCAAACAGGTATCCTCTGCTTTCTAAGTATCTTCCCTAGCGTTAATTTTGAATTTTAGCTGTTACGCTCTAGCTGGGGTCAGGCAGGGGACTCTGATGAGAAGAAACACGGGACCTGAGCTATCGCCCAGACTAGATAACCTCATCTCCTTTGAGAAAATTATTTTACGGATGAGGGCTGAGGTCACTAGCAGGATGATATGGGAAAGCTTGCACAGGGGCCATATAAATTGTGCCTGACGTGGAGAGAGGAGTTTTTCTGCTCTTAGGCCTTTAACTTTAATGAGCTACATCATTAACATAAAGGGAGGAGGGGGGTGTTGCTGTTTTTTTCTTGCCTTTTTATATAAAAATGCTCTATGTGAAAATTCATCTTTGAAGTTGAAGATATATAAATAGTAAGGCAGTTAGAACATGAAATATTCTGTGATGTTATTGAAGTGACCTTGTTGCTTTTCTTTTCTCTACATCCTCTTTTTTTCCTGAAATAAAATTATTTGAACAAGATAGTCTCCTTGTATCTTTGTAGAAAATATGACCTGCTCAGTCAGTTACCCTTGCAGGGCTTTCTTAGCTTGGGGAGAGAGAAAAGTAAAAATGACTGCATGTAAGACTCCAGATTTAAGGTCAGCCATTCTGGATGACAAATTTAACAGAATTACGTACAGCATTTCCACCCCCACCCCCCCATTCTGATCAAGTGATCCTGAGTAGAGGGAATAACCAGATTAGGGCTTCAATGTGACAAAAATGAGCCTGTACGTGCAACTGGAACGAACACCCTACCGTTGGCAAAACTCCAGAGACCCTAAATCAAAAACCAGAGAGGGAGAGAGAAAGAGACAGAGAGGGCAGGATGAATACTGTATTCAAACACAAGACACCAGGCCAAATATTTGAACAGTTGTGTCACTGTGGGATGTTTATGATAAAACAATCCTGTTCAGCTCTCCCCCCTGAATAACTTTGCACAAATTGTGATGAAGAAAATACTTGACTGGACTTTATATATATATATATTTTTTAGAAAAAGGTATTGTCTCAGTGCAGCACAAAATTCCTAGGGCTATTTGAAATAATAAGCATATTTTCCACATTCACACACACACAAAAATATACTGCTGCATAACAAAGCCAAAGTCCAAGCAAGGCTTCTTTCACCCAATATGTACTAGTAATAAAACTTCTAAGCTGTGTTGCTGTTCTGATGTGTGTGTGTGCTGTGTGGCAGCCCATTTATGCATTTTCCACTGTGCTGGGGCTTACATCACTGTCGTATTAGTCTAAGCAGAATGCAGCAGACTGTTTATTTTGGTTTAGCTCCGCTGCAGGCTGTAACATCAGATGTAGCTCCTAGAGTGACAAATTCCAATTGCAGTGTCACAGATTAAACAAGGGTACAGAGGAGCCCTGCAAGCAGTTTTGTTTCTCATGGGAGGGAAAGGTTACTGTGCTTGCTAAAGTATATACGATCCCTACATGAACAAAATAAAATTATCCTCTCCCATAATTTCCTTCTGTTTAAAAAGTACATTGCCCAGCACCCCTCATGCACACTCTTCAGTTTGGGGTTGCAATCTTCAGTTAGTTACTTAATTAGACTTAGTCACCTTTTATTAATGAATGGTGCAACTCTGCATTATTTTTATGAAATATAGTAATTTTTAGCTTTTTTTTGTTATTCTACTGTATGCTAATATCTCATTCACAGAATCAAAGAATGGTTGAGGTTGGAAAGAACCTCTGGAGGACATCTGGTCCAGCTCTCTGCTCAAGCAGGATCACCTAGAGCAGGGTACTCAGACCATTTCCAGACAACTTTGGAATATCTCCAATGATGGAGACTCCACAAACTCTCTGGGCAACCTGTGCCAGTTCTTGGTCATCCTCACAGTAAAAATGTTTCTTCTCATTTTCAGACAGAAGCTTCTGTGCTTCCATTTGTGCCTATTGCCTCGATTTCTGTCAGTGGGCACCTCTGAGAAGATCCTGGCTCTGTCATCTTTAAACCTTCCCTTCAGATATCTATACATTGATGAGGTTCCCTCTGAAGCTTCTCTTCCCCACGCTAAACAGTTCCAGCTCTTTCAGTCTTTCCTCTTATGAGAGATGCTCCGGTGTCTCCTTAATCATTTTAATGGCCCTTTGCTGGAGTGTCTCTAGTAGCTCTGTTTCTCTCTTGTACTAGAGAGCACATAACTGGACCCAGCGCTCCAAGTACGTCTCATCAGTGCCAAATGAGGGGTACGATCACCTCCTGGCAACACTCCTAGTTAAGCCCATGATACCATCAGCTTTCTCTTATCAGCTTATTGCTCTCTCTTCCACCAGGACCTTTTCTGCACAGCTGCTTTCCTACTGGTTGGCTTCCATCATGTACAGGTGCCTGGGGTTATTCCTTCCCAGGTGCAGGACTTTGTACTTTTGCCACTTATATAAGCCTTTCTTTTTGCCTTTGACATCTCTCTAGAGATTCAGTTCCAGGTGGTCTTTGGCTTTCCTTACTGGGCACCTGCCTGCTTGGACAATGCTTCTGTTTCCTTCCAGGTTACCTGAGCCATACTTCCTTTTTATGTCTGAATTTTTCTTAGAGCTCCATGTTCATCCATGCAAGCCTCTTGGCATTTTTGCCTGACTTTTGGTGCTGGGATGGACCACTCTGAGCTTGGAGAAAGTGAATCCTTGACCAGCTATCTTGGACCCTTCTTCCCTTCAAGGCCTTATCCCATGGGACTCTACCATTCAGATCCTTGAGGAGGCCAAAGTCTGGTCTCCTGAAGTTCAGGGTTATAATCTTGCATTTTGTCCTGCTCCCTCTTCTCAAGAACCAGAATTCCACTTTCTCATGGTCACAGCAACCAAGGCTGCCTTCAGCCCTCACATCCCCTACAAGCCCATCGTGGTTTCTGAGCATGAGGTCCATCAAAACACCTGTCCTTATTTGCTCCGCTGTCACTTGGGTCTGGAAGATATACCTTCATAAATTTCACTTAGCAACTATATATTGTTCTACACACAGTTGGTTTCCAGGGTGATTAAGTATCACCTTAACTGTGGAGCACTAATGTTACCATCAGAAAACATGTGAAGGCACTTTCTTCTCAGAAAGAGGGGCATTAGCTTTATCTCAGCTAGACTTTTCTGAAATATCCATGACAGATAAGGATAGTGACCTTTTAGAATAAAAGATAGATATATGAATAACTATAGTAAATAATAACTGATAAGTAAATTGGCTGAAATGGCTCGGGATGAGTTTCTCAAACTTCTCAGGTGGCCCATTTTCCCAATTTGAAGACAAGTATTTTTGTAGTAGGCCTTCTTTTGTGTTACCTTAAAAATGTGCAATGCTGTTACCTGTGACACTGAACTTTGGAGATTCCCCCCCACTGAAAAATGTTCCATTAATTTTATTTGCTTTGCATTGTAGTTGAGGTGACATTTTTGCTGCAGTTTTCTGATTGTTCTGATTGTGACTTCCCTCACGATCACGACCCATTATGTGAGAAACGCTATGAGAAAGTTGCAAGTACCTGGTTTACCACAAAATTTTGATCTCCCACAGGTTTTACAGTTGACCAGTTTTACTGTCCTCAGTGTGTAGTCAGTTCCGATTAATGCAGAACTAAGCAAGATTAAAATTGAGTACAGATAACAATCTCAACAAGGTTGCTGAAGATCTTTGCCTTTCAAGGTACATAACAAATGTCTCCTGTGCAATTCACTGTCTCCTGTGCAGGATGTTGAAGGTCATGTGAGCACATGTACCTTTTAAAGAGCTTCCCCCCCCACTCTAAGAGCGTGCATTTAAAGCATAACCAAACCAATCACCCAGCTGTTAGATAAATGAAAGGCCTTATTTCATCATACAACTTATTAAGTATCAAATATTAAAAGGTCAGAAGTTTCTTGGTAGCTAATTGAATGTAAAATTAAGATGTGAATAACGCTAAGAAGAAATCCTTTGGCAGTGTACAACATGCTATGTTTATCATAAATGAATCTATACCTGTTGCCCCTGTGTTTCTAGAAATTGGAGTTTGTACAGTAAATACAAAATGGGGAATCAGACTAACAGGAAAAATGTCGTGTAGCATCACTTTCATGGCAAGGTCATCCTCTTTTCTTGAACTAGATTCCTGGACCCACAGAAACCCAGGGTGCCCAAGCCAGCCATGATTTGGAAATCATAGCTGAAGGTAAAACTAGAGAGAGATGCTGAATTAGGAATCTCAAAAACAGAAAGAAAAACAAAGTAGTAAGGAATTAATTAGGGAGGAAAAGGAGTTGCTGCAGGGAGTACTCTATTTAAACAATGGAAGAACTAGCTGCTGAAAGCTTTGTATCTGTTGTGGAAGATGCAGGTAAATATCTTTTAAAAGAAAATAGCTACAAATACATAAAATAAACAACTAGCTACCCCTATTTTTAGATCTCTGGGATGTCTCTGTAAAGTAGAATAGGTAGCTGTACAGACACAGAAAGAGACACAAAGACTGAAGCTGTGTGTGGGGGTATCAAACAAAATTCCTCATGTTTTATATATATATATTTATTTGTGGAGTTCATGACTGTGTATTTTCAATTCTCCTTTCTGTTATAAGTAGTTGATGTTAGGAAAATCAGAACGCCTCAGCAGAGGTCAGAGATTTTTTTCCTGTTGTCAGCTGACATGTCAAGGTGGTTTTTTTAGCTGTTATGTTCACGGAGCGCAGGACTCAGATATTTCTACACTTCTGTCACTTCATGTTTAACTTTAAAAGGAGTTCGTGAAGCAGAATTGGAAGATATGTAAGCAGCTGACATGTCATATGCACTTGGAAACGTGTCCTGAATACTAACAGTGTTGCTTCTAATCCGATAAACTTCACTCCTTGTAACAAGGCTGTCTGTCGTGAGGCCAACCCTGAAATAAAAGGTCCTTTGCGCAAGTCCACTGGAACCCTGTGTAGGCACTATTTATAAAACCTGTGTGGTTCCAGCACTCAGCTGAGCACGTGTAGGGGGGCGATTCGGAGCTCCAGGAGGCCACCGGGTTTCTAATGCCACAAAGCAAGAAAATGTCATTGACTTCTCATACTTTACTGGAGCAGACTGGGGTTCAAAGGCTACTTTCTTCTCTAGCTCGTACTTAGAAACAGAAGGCAGACCTGATGAAGTATGCACAGCTGAACAGATCATTGTCAGGCTACCTAATGGAAGAGAGAGTGGGAAACATGATTGGTACATTATATAATTGGGAATGTGTGAGCCTGAGCCGTCTTTGGGAGATCAATCATGAAGGGCTTTGCAGTTTCTGGAAGAGCTCTGAATTGAATCCATACGGTTGGATTGCTGGAATACTAGTATTCCAATTAGCTGTCATTTCAAAGGTTATATTTCATTTTTTGTTTGGGTTTTTCCCCCCACTTTTTCTTCCCGGTCTGAGCATTGCCAGGGAGATATGAAGTTGCCACAAAGGAGGAATGAGGCAGAGTCAGCTCCAGTACCTGTTCAGCTGAGAATGTAACCACTAGGAAGGCTGGCATAGTTAGTAGCATGAGCATCCTAAAAATGGTGCTTTATTGTGCTTCTG
>JAOTQQ010000023.1:48743785-48778321 GCA_026546715.1 Gallinago undulata
GCTGAATATGAGCCAGCAGTGTGCCCAGGTGGCCAAGAAAGCCAATGGCATCCTGGCTTGTATTAGGAATAGTGTGACCAGCAGAAGTAGGGAGGTGGTTGTCCCTGAGTACTCAGCACTGGTGAGGCCACACCTGGACTATTGTGTCCAGTTCTGGGCACCTCAGTACAAGAGAGACATTGAGGTGCTGGAGCGATTGCAGAGGAGGGCAACGAAGCTGGTGAAGGGACTGGAGAATAAATCTTATGAAGAGTGGTTGAAGGAGCTGGGAGTGTTTAGTTTGAGGAAGAGGAGGCAGAGGGGAGACCTCATCACTCTCTACAGCTACTTGAAAGGACACTGTAGAGAGGTTGGTGCTGGTCTCTTCTCGCAGGTAATTAGTGACAGAGGGAATGGCTTCACGCACTAACAGGGTAGGTTTAGACTGAACATTAGGAAAGAATTTTTTCACAGAAAGAGTGAAGGGCATTGGAATAGGCTGCCCAGGGAGGTGGTTGAGTCACCATCCCTGGACGTGTTTAAAAGTTGTTTAGATGTGGTGTTGGGGGATATGGTGTAGGGGAGAACTTCGTAGAGTAGGGTAGATGGTTGGACTGGATCATCCCGAGGGACTTTTCCAACCTAAATGATTCTACGGAAGTAGGTACATGTTCTTTCTCTTTTAAATAACAGTAATTTAAAAAAAAAAAAAAAAAGATTGTAAAAACTTTAAGTAAAACTATAAAGTAAATTTTGAGAGTTGTCGTGGTTTGGGCCAGACTGGCCACTGAAAGAAATGACAGATGCTCCCATCATGTTTTTCTTAAGTGAAGTGTTATATCATGCCTTTAGAGATCTTTGTTTGAAGTTGATTGGAGATGGTACCCAACATGGGACTCAAACAAGGCTCTGACAATTTAGAGTACAGTTTTCATATATAATATTCTAGTGATTAGAAAAACTACAATAGTTTGAATGTTTCACTTAAAAGCAAAAAGTAGGGATTGATGAGTGATCATTGATGATTGATTTCCACTGATCTTTGGTAAATACCATTTTAAATAAGAAGAAAATGCCATTTATTTCAGGTGCTGTTCTATAATGTGAAACAGAGAAATGCAGAAGCTTCAGAAACACTTATTTTGGGAAATATTTGTTATTTTGTCCTACATTTTGAATTGAGTAATGCTCATTTGTTTGTTTGTTTTGTCAATATGTTTTGAGAAATACCCTGAACAAAAGAAAGAGCAAGAAGGGTTTTGTCACAAAGTCCAAATGTATTTCTTGGACACGCTGCAGTGGTGTACAGATTCTTAGGACTGAGGCAGCTCTGAGATGCCCTGTACAGATACACTCTCTTTGGCATTGTATTGAAAGAAATGCACCAGTTGTGATGAAAGATTCCTGTGTATTATTTTTAGTTTGATAAGCTTGTGAATGAACATAGGTGGACCATGAAGCTAAGTAATAATGTTATCCATGATGATTGCAAGACATCTCCTGGATATTATTTCACATGTTAAATGAGTTTTATTCTGTTTAAATGTTGGTTTGCTTTTTTTCCATTGTTTCCTTCTTCTTTTTACTCGTCCTTTTCTACCTGTTAGCTAGACTGTAAACTGGACCCTAGCTCATATGCAAGAAGTATGGCATGTTGAGGGAGTTGTCAAAAGGAAATTAAAAGGCAGAGAAAAACTTACCTTAGGAAATGCCTGTTAATATTTGTGAATTTATTTGTCTTAGTTTTTCTCAGAAATTACTGAAATTACATATCAAGTTTCTACCTATAATCTGTCTTCTCTCCCAAGACCAGATTACTTCTTCAAACAGAAAAAGAATGTAACGGTGAGTGAATATGAGTAATCTCTGGGGGAATGATCTATGTGCAGATAAACATGAGAAGTCAAAACTATTCATTAGGGCTGATAATGATGGCTCTTGTATCCCCTTCAAGAAAGTTGCAGTTTGCTTGCTGCATCCTTCTCTTTGAGCAAATGCTCAGTGAGGACAAGTAGTGTATAAGAGCAAAAATCCATACTCTTTTCTCAGCCCCTGTGTCAGTCCATGTAAGTAGCTAAGTGTGATGTGGGAAGTAAACTGCTTTGTCAAAACAAAGGAAAGATGGGCAAAAATGAAGTATTCATGAGGGTTCCCAAGATACATGCCCTTTCATGCACACTCTTTTCCTAGTGTCTTCATATAAGTTATTTGACGTTTATATGAATAGTATATCACTGTTTCATTAACTAAAAGCCTGATCTGCTTGAAAAATAGAGGAAATGACCACCACAATTTTTTTCTTGTGAAGAGATTTCTTTCAGCAGTCAGTCCATGTTAGCACCACAAACAGCTTCCACAGGATTGTCAGAGACTATAGTCTAAAGCAGTATTGTGAATACCCGTGCTTCCATTCTTACAATACTGAGTAAATTTAGAGAAAGGATAAATCTTGCACATGCCTTTTTGTTATTTTCTTTCACTGTACTTCTTGCATATTTTGGGTGTCAAGATCTGGAATTGAATAGTCCTATAGAAATGCGAAGTTATATTTGGATAAATGTCAGCAGTCTTCCTAAGTGTTACACAGATTATTAGGTCAGGTAGACAAATGGGAGAAGATTTTTCCCAGAGTACACTTGTAGGAAGAGCAGTAGATTACCTGAGTCCTAATATATATATTGTAATTCCGTGAAAGAACAGGCATAAAGAGGACCTGCCAGCCTCCAAGTAGGCAGTACAAAACTAATAAAACTGTATTCTAAGATTAAACAGGAGAGAAGCACATAAAATTATTTGAACTTCCAGAATCCTCTTCTGAGTTGAGTTTAAGCTCTGTAAGTCTTTAGAATTTTCTATATTTTTTTTTATTAGCCCAATTACAAATTCAGAATTGATACTTCCCAAACTTTGTAATAATTTGTCTACCCACGAGTTTTCTCACTTTTGCTCTTCTGGTTCTCTCCCGCATCCCACTGAGGTGAGTGAGAGAGTGATTGCATGGTGCTTTGAGGCTGGTTGTGGCTAAACCAAAACAGTGGGATGGGGTTTTTTTTCTGGCTAGAAAGTTGATGCAATTAGCTCTTCAATGTAATAGAAGTTGATGTGTAGGGGAAATGATGGAGAAGGCAAATGAAAAAAATGTAAACATAGAGCTGTGTGCGTGTTGGGTATTTAAATTCCACACTTTTTCCTGTGAAAGGACCATAACAAGGTCAGAAAAAAAAATCACAATATGAATGTCTTATGATAATGGTTGTAAGCAGTATAGAAAATGTTGTAAAAAGCCGTTCTCACTGCTAGTACAATTTTCTGGTGGACATTGAAAACTATTTTCTTTTGACTATTAAGGGGAATTATCTGCTTTATACACTTAAAGTCTACCAAGTCAGAATGCATTCAAAGAGACTTCCTAGCCCGAGGCTTGTTCTTCTTCCCTGAGTGGAGGTGCTGATGTAGAAGGTGTTCTCAGATAACTGCACCTTGATGTTTATGCTAAGGTATTTGCCTTGAGGAGGAAAGGGTAAAATACTATCTGTAAATTATAATGATAGTGAGGAGTTGAAAAAAGTGGTTTTCTATAAAGAAATCTCTTTATTATAACAATAACTTGAGGCTGGTTTTGTTTATAAGATAATAATCATATATTTGGTTGAGACTGAAGACTCATTTAATGGGAAATACCCTCAAGTTATTGTTTGAATGAACACATAAATTGAATATTCATATTTGAGAAGAAAGATGAGAAAAAGCATAAGATGTAATATTAAGGTGGTGAAAGATAATTCTCTAGCAGCAAATACACTTAATGTATCACTTCTACCTCCTGTTCCCTCTTACATCTTTCTTTCCTCTCCCCCTACTCCCCTTCTCTACCTTACCTTGTTTTCCAGTCTTTTCTTTTATACATGTTAAGAGACTCAGTCTTAAAGTTTGTGCACCAGGGTGTATTTTCAAAGCTAACTGGAAGGGAATAACTGAAATTTACACAATGGACACATGGTGTATCCAACAGTCCTAGTCCCCCCTGGAGTCCCAGGGAATGAAGAAGATAATGTGACAGCATCTCTCGAGATGATATCCAGTATTCTTTTTCTCCCGTGTCTTTCATGGATTTCAGCATCCACAAAAATGAAAAAAAAAAAAAAGGGTCATGATTTTGTCTTGTCTTTCATGTTGGGAAACTTTTCTTCTATGTAATGTATTAACAGACATAATTTTCACAGGCTCTCTCAAAATGTTTGGTTTTGCGAATGGAAGTGTGAGTCTAAAAATAAGAAAACAGAGGATAATGCAGTAAGCTTTGGTCCCAGAATAAAGCTGTTCTACCATAAATCTGCACTATTAAGCTCCCTTAGTTTTTACAGCAGAGTGGCCACATGGAGATTGCTGTGGCCTGTTGGAGACAGCACATGGTAACCCCTGGATTAGGCCCAGGAGCTGTTTTAGACTTTGCTATTTGGAAAGCCTAAAACCTTGCCAGGGCCCATTCTAACAATTTAACAGCATAGACAGGCATAAGAACATTTGCTGACAATGTTAATTTTACTAGCATTGATGTGGGCAGTAAGACTAAATAAGGTTTAAATCCTTGGAAGAAATCAATGAATCATCAGCAAACAGTCAGGGGAATAAGAGGCCAGTAGGGTACAAAGGCATTTTGACTTTTTCTATTTATTCATCTTTAATTACTGAGGGATCACATGGGTCTGCTTGTGTAGGCAGTTAGCCCTTCCTCCTCTTATTGTGATACCCCCTCAACTTCAGTTCCTCAACTTCATCAGTTACCTTGATGATTATATTTTTTCTGAAAACCAAACTAGGCTGATTTCTGACTGCATGTCTCTGGACTGTCAAAGTCGAGTATCTCTAGTTAGAAAATTGTGAAAGGGAGGCTCTTTTGGCCAAAATGGAGTGTGTGGCTGGTATGGGCTGCCCATGCCTCGGGGGAGAGGAAAGTCTACTCTGAGCCAGCTTAAATCCAGGAAGGAAGCCTTTGCCACCCTTCAGTGGCAACAGTGGAGGCTACAAGTGACATAGATCAAGAGGTCCAAGAGGTCATAGCATGCAAAAGAGCCAGTATGGAGGAATCAGTTCACAATAACATTTAAGGAGGTTTCTCTGCCATTCCTAATGTGTTCCTACTGATTGTTATGGTCTTACTTCCGAATGCAGTTCATACATGTGTAAAATATAGGGAGCCTGATGCCAGGGCAGTCTTTGAGCTCCCAGGGGATTGCTGGGCAGAATAGAGCAGATCCAAGGGTCCCTGAGCTCTGAAGAACCACATCCATGCTCTGTGAAAAGCAAAGACACTTCACACTTAGACTGTGCTGTTGGTTGTTCTTATATTCCCACTGTCAACTGGCATCAGGGCTTGGGTTAAGGTAGTTTGTGATCTGCTTCCTTTGTTCATGATTGTCATCTTTGGCTTCCATTACTGAGGTATTTTCCTTTTCTCTCCAGTGGAGCATTAATGAGGTTTTAAAAACAGAAATGAAGGAAAAGGAGCAGGTTCTACTGATCTTCTTTCAAAGCATGACTGATTTATTAGTTATTTGCTGTACAGAAGAGCACTGTAGACATGTAGTCTGATAGATTACAGGAAAAGTTTCCTCTCCAGCCTAATCACTGTCCATCCCTTGATATCAGAAGATTCAGCTGTTAGTGCCAAGGGTGGTTATTGAGTCTGAACACAGAGCTCAGACAAGGCATGTCCAAGTAAGCAAGCAGAGCACACATCTAATGCTGGCTATTAATATGAATGTACCAGTACATGTAACATAGAATTCCCTTGCCTGTGTCGTCAGGAGTCAGGTGCTGTTGCCTGCCACAGTGATCACAGATTTTACAGGCAGTATTGTGTGTCACTTCCATAGTATGAAAAAAACCCTAACAACAGAGTTACCAGCAGCACTGCCGTAAGGGGTGCTTGCCATCATGTGCACTAATTTTAAGTGTGCCTGTTCTTCCCTCTTATATTCTGGTTTATTACTGTCGGGCTGTTTCTGGGTTCTGGCCTCTTGGCACTTCTTTCCAATAGGAATAAGAAACATGAAAGCACATTTTAGAGGAAAACATGTAACATAATAGAGGAGAAAGTAGGTCAGCTTTCACTTTCCAATGCCCCTTTAAGTTAACAGCTGTGGGTCAGAATACATTTTTATACTGAAGCACAGCCAGAAAATTTAAGCTCACACAGGGATGTCTCATGCTGTTCATAACCTTCACTTTATGACCTTTGATGGGTTGTGTGGCAACTGATCAAAGGCACAAACCCAGAACTTTTTTGGTTGTTTCAGTTTTCTGAAAATACTGTATCTATATATACCGTTTTTTTTTTTTAATTGGCACAGTCTATGTAAAGATTTATTTTCATCCCTTAGGAAGGGTAAAGCAGGGATATACTTTTTGTGTGTTCCTAAAAGTCCATGAAAGATGGCTTCTTGACTGCAAAGTCATAACAGTGAGATTTCTTTCCTAGTACTTTACCATTCTTTCTTTTCTCTTGTAAGGTCTTGATACACATTTCAAATGCTTACCCTTGTCTAAATATTTAGGGCCTGCACTGTTACTTACAGGTTGTCTGCAATTGCTAGGTCACTGTTTCTATTTATCTATAATAGCTTATTGCTCATTAACAGGCAGGATTTGTTGCTATACTTTCCTCCAAACTGCCTTATTTCTAAAACAGAAATCACTGTGGTAATTTTTCTATAATTTCTATATTTATATTTTATATAAATACTAACATCTTTCTAATGGAATTTAATAATCTACTCTAACTGAAGTACTTGGAAGAATTTTCATGGTAAGAAAACCATGCACTTAAAGTGTTATAAACAGGTAATTTTTTCAATAGTTTTGACTAAGACCGTGGACTGTATGCAGTAGACAGCAAAAACAGATGTGGTACCAGCTTTGTATGAATTAGAAGACTATACTCTTCCTACATACAGTTTTTTGAGGAAGCCACGTGATGGATGAATAATTTGGCCTATTTAGGCATTGTAATTTTGTTCTGCTTCAAGGGTAGAGCCAAAATGGATTGAATGTTGCTCAAGGACAGTATTTCTGTTTAATTACTTTGTTTATGAAGTAGAAGAGTGCCTCTAGTGTCTGTGTCACCAAAGTTTATATTTTCCATAATTTCTTTTTTTTACGCATTTTATTCAGCAATTCGTCTTTTCTTGAATGGAACTTATTGATCTGACCTGTGAGTTAACAAAGATTCATTTTGGAATGGCATAGAGATTTATAAATGAAATTATTTAATGGTACTTATATTGAAAGCTTTTTGAAGTACAGGAAGATTGCCAACATGGAAAATGTATTAGAAATGCAGAAGTATATTATGACAAATATAGCACTCATAGGTCAGGTTAAAGGCTGTGATATAGCTGTGTGTATTCAGATTTATTTACTGCACAGAAATGAATCCCAAATGGCTATTTTTGCTTCACTGACTGTAATCCCAGCAAGGCAGCCTTATAGACATCTGCTAAGCTTTTTTATTATTATTTGGTTAAGATTTTGAGATTGAGGTGAGAAAAATCCAACTGTCACCTAAGAAATGACCTCGAGGGGGTTTCACAGATTTGTCCAACATGTTTTTCACAAATTTCTACAGGCTTAGATATATTCCTTGCTCCAAAGTGCTTCAGACTGTGGCTACTCACATTTTCTAAAAAGTAATGTGGTGTGTTGTTTAACCTTTACTCAGTGAAGCTTTCTTTCAAAATATGAAGAATAAAGACAAAGGAGAGGACAAATTGCCCCACATTTTTCTTCAGTAGGTGTTGAAGATGTACAAATTAATCCACTGCTATGTCTGCAAATAATTCCTTATGCTAAGTAGCCCCTCACATCACCACTGGACTCACTCTCAGTACATTAATAACCGTCATGAGATTTTGGGATATACTAGAAGAATTTATTTCCCAGTGGCTTGCTTATCTAAACAAGATCAAATCTTCCTATCTTTATTTAGCCAGTATACTGTTGCAATCTTGCTGCTTCCCAGTTAGAGAAGGAAGAAGGAGCGTACAGACCAGATAATGCTTCAAACCGTGCTGTTGTTGTGCCACACAGTTATCCAACAGTAACAGCATGAAGCAGAAACATTTAGGTACTCCTTTCTTTTTCATTTAAGTAAATGCATGCTGATAGAATTCTAATGAAAAGGAATCAGAGCACAGGAGCGAGTGACTTATTATGGAAATTTTCTGTGATGCATTGTAATGTTGGATTTTCAATTTTTAAAAGTGGTTACATTCCTAATTGGCGAACAAAGAGGACCAATTTATCCCTTGCTGTGAGAAACATTTTTCTTATATATTATTCTCATGAAGCCTCTAATTCAGCCAAACACGTTATGTAAATGGAACCTATGAAATACCTTCTAAAATGTACATCAGATTTACATTACTTGACTGTTATGTTACATTAAGCAAGGGCCCTTGTTACACTATATGGCAATTTTTTTCACTTTCATAGTGCTCCTTTCTAAAATAAATTGTGTTTGGTTCAAGCAAGGTTTCTATTAATAACCCTTGGGGTTATCCTAAGTGAGTATTTACTAGCTTCACCTGGGCATTATGAACATTATCTCTTCATCTTCGTCTTTACTGATCTCAGTAACAAAACTTTTATCTCGATTTTAAACTAGAAGTGCTTTCTTTTGGTGCAAAACCTCCAAATGTTGGAATGCAGCGACTGTTCCGGTTCCAAATGAATTTGGATAAATCTGCATTGCATACAGATTGAGTCTCTCAAAGCCTTATGACACAGATACTGGGGGCTGAGGAATTATCAGGCAGTGTAATAGCTGTGAAAGCTAAGCTTGTGTTTTGTGACAGGGTCAGAACCCAGACTTTTATCTAGTTTGTATGCATTGCTTATCCATCTGATAGTCTTAAAAGATAGCACATTTTAACATTAATGTTGTTCCTAAAGATGCTCTTTAAATATGTACATACATATTGCCCCTTCGGGGCAATATAGTTTGTGTTCAAAAAATGTTAAATATATTAAGAAACAAAATTGATTATCACAAAATAATTTACATTAGTATCTAATTGTAGTAATTCAGTTGTGTAATGCAGTGCTGTTAGTCTTGGCTTTGTACAAGTTTGGGTGTAAATCTTGATGATGCCATTTTCATTTCTGGCCTGGGATTTTTAAGATACTCAGCTTTTGATAGCTTTCTCTTGTGGATCTCTCCTCACACGTAAGATATATTTTGTCTTTGAAATGAAGATCAGAGAGGTGTGAATTTAGATTCAGGGAGCTTCCCAGGAAATAAAAGGTATTCAGGTATCGAAGCACTAAAAATGAGCATTAACCCTCAAAGAGAGATATCTGTTAAAGCTATAGGCAGATTTGATTATATGTGCATTTCAGGAAGATTTCTTGAACTTACATTTGATTGGTGAGCCGTGGGGACTTTTGCACCGTAGGGACAAAATAACTGCTCCTCTAGCTCTCTATAATAATTTTGGGACCATCCAGAGTTAAAATGATAGAGATCAGCTTCTCATTTTGCCTTACAGCTGTCTTTTTAAAATTATTATTTGTTACATTCAGAACAGCAAGTGGGCAACTAATAAGGATTAGTAATAGGGAGGTTTTATTTAATTCAGTTTTTAAGCTGCTTTATTCAACAAAATCCTTAAAACACAGAGATTATATTTTTTGGAGATACCAACTCACTGCCATGAATTCTATAGTATGTGCAATGCTAAAGCATATTTTCATGGAAGATTAAATGCTTATTTAGAGTATCTGAAGTGATTATTGATTACATTTTGCAGCTGTATTCACACATTGAAGGCTTGGTGATATACTGGGTTTCAGTGGGTTTTCAAAGCATCATCTAGCAGGATTTATAGAAGCTATAGCAGTATTGCTAACTCTAATGATTTTATCACAAGTCCTGTTGTATTTGATGTTGTATTTTAATACCCATCTCCTGGAGTACAGTGAACATGTAAGAATTCCTCCTTTTATTTTTAAAAATAATTCTCTTTCGTCTTAGTTACTAAAAAAAAACAACACACATTTAACCCATTTCTACCTGTGTTTGCTCACACACAAAAAAAAAGAATTTAAGTACTTCAGCCTTTGAATGGGAATCTCACTGTTCTTTTCAGCTTAATCCATCTCTCTTTATTTTTCCAATTTTGATACTTGAGGTTGGTAATACTTCTCAAAGAGAAAAGGTAAGCAAGCAGTATTGCATAACGATTACAGAGCACATACATTTTTCAAAGGGGTCACAGTCATTATTTTGGACTTGACAGTTAAGGTATGTCCATCAGGAGTTAGCAGAAGTTAGCTTACATTAGAGCAAACTCATTACATTTATCACTGTGTTCCTGCAGTGAAGACACTTTTCATGTGTATGTAATATTTCCCATCTTATTAATTTTCTCCTTCACCTCCAGTGTACTGGTCCTGAGCAGGATTTTGGGAGACACTGCCCCTCCTTGCTGGAGCTACTGTTGGAAGTTTTCTGAAGGCAGGCCAGCTCAGGAGTAAAATTGTTGGTCGTCACTTTTTCCAAGTGATTCCTATGTGCATCTCCACAAGCAGTATCCTGTCAAGTTTGGCATACTCATATTTAATTGTCTCCATATAGGTGTCTGCATGTGTGGGGGTATCTGAGCTTCCATCATGGTCCATGAAAATTTAGTCCATACAGAAAATGGAGCCAAGTGGGTGATTTATCTCACGCTAATGTAGATACCTGGAGGCTGATCAGCTCCAACCTCTACTAAGAGTATTGGCTATAGGGGTAATTTCTTCTTTAACATGTGGGTAGGTATTTATATATAGCATTTAAATTTAGTTAGCTTGCTCCCAAATTGAATCCCATACCTATTACCAGAAGCTGAATTATATTGCTAAGGGAATGCCCTCAACGTAGCATTCCAATGACTGCCTTGAGATGCTGAAGGCTCAGGGTGGTCTTCACAAAGTCCTATTTAACTTTCCTAGCTGGTCACATTTCTATTTAATTCTACCTAACACCATTTGATGTTTTACCATCTTACCTCACCTCATAGATGTTTTACCATCTTACCTCACCTCAAGGATTTCTGTTACTAAAGCACTTTCCTTGCTTTAGGTTCCAATTTTCAGTAAGGTTTCAACTTTTAGTAGAAACTTATTTCCTTTTCCTCGCATCTGATTAATGTTAGGAACCACCGTTCTTTATAAGTGCTGCAATATGCCAGGCTAAATTCTGGTTTTATGTATGTAATAATTTTTTGTACTAATAATGAAAAATTATTATAAAATTAGAAGTTTGAAATAGAGATTTTTGTGGAGTTCAGTCCAGTCCTTGTTTATCATTTTCACTGTTTTGTTTTTAACAGGAGTCCTGTGCTTGTGTTCCAGTGCGTGCATCGTCATGTCATTTGCCTGGACTGTTTCCACTTGTACTGTGTGACTATGCTGAATGACCGTCAGTTCATCCATGACCCAGAGCTTGGCTATTCCCTCCCTTGCGTAGGTATGTTTTGGCTAATTTTCTTTTAAAAAAATTATATTATTTTGTTTTAAGGGCAAGATTTTTGTAATCATCTATTAGTTTTGAGTATATCTGTGGAATTATACTGTTTTCATAGAAGTTGTTTCATGGAGAAAATATTTTAATATTGAAGGATCTTGTTGAGCATGTGAACTGGTGAATTAACTGGGTTACAAAGGGTGTTTTTTTTAAAAGCATTGCATACTTTCTTCACATTAGTATTTGATAATCATTAAGGGCTACACTTCTGTTTAAAAAATAAATGCCTTGACCTCCACATTTCCAATTTCAAATTCAGCAACTTGTTAACTTTCTTGGCCTGTCTTCAAGTACTAATAAAAAAGGACTGCAACAGGAATTTCAAATAGCCTTCCTCTTGACAAAGTTATTGGTACTAACTGTCACCTCATTGAGTGAAATGTAGATCTGCAAATGTAATCTACAACACTGAAAAGGCTGTGGATTATCTGTTTTACCCGAGTAGGAAACAAAGTTTGACTTAACTAAACAAAGCTTACACTGAATCTAAAAGGTATGTTTTGAGAATTGATTTCATTACACTGGGACATGAACGATATTAGAAATATGTTAGAATTTCTTTTTTCAGTTGCTAAATTTGCATATGTCGATATTTGTTCGTCACAAGTGCTGTGTAGTGGTATGAGAATCATTTTCCAAGATATTAGAAGCTGCATAGAAGATGGGTTTGCCTGGTTACCTGAATGGCTGACAAATAAGTTTCAAATCACTAGATGGGAGAAAAATTGACAAAATTTCTTAGGAGAGTGGCATTTACTTAATGAGAAGATGTGTCTTGAAGGTATTGAAAGTACAGTAGTCAGAATCATTTAAAATTACTTATTTTTAATTGCTTCAGGAGCAATCTAGCAGTGGTCATCAGTTCATATTTCATTAGAATTGCTGTTTATGTGCTGTCTTTACAGGTCTCATTTTACTTCCCCCAACAGTTTACTCTGCTGCTGCATTTACACACTGATGTCATACAGCACAAAACACTTTTTAATGTTGTGTTAGAAAACTTGTCACGAGGAATCTAACAGGAACTTTCTACCCAGTGCTCTTCCCTTGATGTTACTATAGTACTGTGTGTTCAGTCTGTACTCTCAGCCTCCCTCCTTGCTTCTCCCCAAATATTAATCCATTTTCTCCTCCCACACAAATTAACTAGCTTCTTGAGATTAATCCATCCTTTCCTCCCCGCCCCCCCCCCCCATTAATCAATTCTCTTCCCTGGTCTCCTGTTAGCTCCTTAGGTTAAGCAGTTATCCCAGTGGGGCAGCGTGCCACTTGTCTTTCTCCTCTCTCGTGGGCCTCTCTGCAGCCATGGCGAGTGTCACAGAGCTTCCTCCAGTTCAGGCTGCTGTATTAAACTAATGGTCCTCCCAACTCTTCCGTCTGAAAACCCATTGGTAGTCATGCCACACAAAACTTTTCAGTGTAGAAGTTTTATTCTACGTGTTGAACACTATTGGAATTGAGCAGTAGAAGCAGAGTAGGGATGGGATGAGGAGAAAATGCAAGAAGACAGAGCTGAAATGCTCAGAGATATGATTTCAGTCTTTGAGAGGTGAGAAAGGGAGACTGCAAAGGATGCACAAAGAAGGACTGTACTTCTACTGTTCAAATGAGATAAGGTTCAGCTGTGGGAATGAAAAAGCAGCTATTGCTGCCATTCTAGACTCAGCTGTGTTGTACTTTAAGTGTTAAAATACCTAAATGGAAATGCTAAAATACTCCTAATCTTATAGTTTCAGAACTCCTCAAATCAGAAAGTCGTTTTCATAATACTATACATTAAAGTAGTACTACAAGTAGTAGTAATAGTAATAGTAATACAATTGCAATAAATTTTCTCCCTGAAGTCCAGTTAGTAAGAATGTTTCTTGGAAAAATTCTGCAGAGGTGCTGCCCTGTTCCAGTGAAGTGCATGGTTTAGGCATGGCACAGTGCAGTGCTCTGCCGCCGAGAGCCGAATCAGGATGCTGAAGGGAAAGACATATAGTTGTGTCCATACAGGACATGGGTCAGACCATTTGCCACTTCTGTTAGGTTGATGAAGACAAATACTAGTTCAGGAGCTGCGCTGGTATCTCTGCACAGTGGTGTGTGATGCTGTCTAGGCATACCTGCATGCTCAGAGCCAAGCTGGTTATCTCTAAGAAGCATTGACATTGTACTGTGCTGGCGAGCTTTGAGTTGGAGAGGTTCTCAATCACAATCTCTGAGTATTTGTGGTTTTAAATAATATTCCATATGCATCTGAAATTGATTGCTACTCCTTGCAGTTCTCTTTGTTGTATTATCAGTTATGTATCAATAAATGCATTTGTAAGCATCATCTTTCAGACTGCTTTATAGGAAGAAGAATCTTATCAGTGCTGTTGTAACTTCACTGATTCGCTTCTGCAGCTACCTGAACCTGACTTTCTTGTATGCAAGAGATTTATTTGTTTCTAGAATTAGGTTACATTTTAATTCGGAACTGATGACTACTTTCTATCCTTTGAGAAAGTAATGAGGCTGAGTTGCATCATGCTTGTGAAGAAGAGGAATGCCTGAGTTACCTTCTTTCTTACTGTTCAGCTACAAAGAAATTTAGCCTCCTTCATAGTTATGGATCTAGCACCTTTCATCAGGAATGACTTCAACTAAGAAGCATTCAGAAAAATATCATGTGATTTTCTTATCCACTTACCATGGCAATCCAACTTAATAGTATGATTGTATTTTTGCGACCTACAGTTCAGAATCTTCATTTTTGCAATTGCAATTTGCAGTTGTATTTACATGTGAGGACAATAAAGCACTCTTTGACACAACGTTCTCTAATTACCTCAGTGAAGCTTAAAATTATTTCTTCTTGACAGGAATGAATGTCATGGGACATGCCAAGAGAAGACTTTTCTGTGGCAGTGTTTGTTTCATACATGTTATCTCTAACAGAGCATGTCTTAAAGCAAAATATATTAGATCTGAGCCTTACTGAAAGGTTAGGTGTTGATTTAAGCCTGCTTCTAAAAGGGATACAAAACAAAGTCATATTTAGTGTAATGAGATTTATGTTATGGTAGGTGAGTAGGTTGCACAGACAGATCAAAACAGCCTATATTAATACATGTATTTTTAAACATCACAGACTAATACGACTAATACTGAAGTAGTATTTATGGTGTCTTGAACAGAAAATGCTAGTGTTCCGAGTTCGGATTTTGTAAAAATTATTTTACTTTTCCATTTTCATGTAAGAATGTATTTCCTTAAAAATGAGCCCGTTTCTTCAAGGCATATGTGCACATATTGCCCTAGAACTGCACAGGAGGGTTTGGTTTTGTAATTAAGCGTATTTAAATTGTTTGCACTTCCAATTAGTTCTGTTCACTCTAGTGTTCTTCAAAAACAGAGATAACATAATGAGCATAGCCTGCAGTTTCCATTAACATTTGACTCACTGTTCTTGATTTTTATCAAGGGAATGTACCAACATAGCAAGTTTTTTATATCTTTTATTGGATCAATCTAGAGGTGAAAGCACCAGACACACAACTGAATAAAAATAAACAGCAGCTGCTACAGCAAAGGGTCACTGTGACAGACAAGATCAGTGTTATCACATGTGTACGATAACTTGAGCTGGAAAGGATCTAGGAATTTCACATAAACAATGTTTCTCAAGTAGGTTTAATTTCTTGCTTCCTGGCACAGATATGCCAGAAGATGCATTTTGTTGTTGTATTCGGGTATTTTGTGAGGTTATATCCTTGCTTTCCTTTGATTTCTGTTATGTGGCCTAATTAAGCAGGAGGTAATAGGTGTTGGGAAGAAGGTTATCGTCTCAGCTGATGAGCTATGATATATCACCTTGATAATGTCATAGTTTCACTTTGCTCCAACACAAAATGTGTCATTGCTGTGATTTTTGGAAGAACAACATCAATTCCTTAGTGCTTAGCTGCTAATCTAGTGCCAAGCAGTGCTACTCCAGCTGAGAACAGCCAGCGTTGGGGACCAGAGCTCTGCGCACGGTGACTGGTGCATTGATAGGATTAGCTGTTCAGGGCAGTGTGGCAGCAGCCCCGTGATTCAAACCCACTGTATCAGCTCAGAGCAAGGACTTATAGATAGGAGCTGGCTGGATTTCATTGGTCATTAAACTAAAAAAGTAAACATTACAGATTATACTCTCTCTGCCCTTGTTAAATGGCAACAAAAATCTATCCCATCTCTCTGTATGGTGTCTTGTATTAATGAGGCTTCATGCATAGAAATTTCCATGAACGGTGACCTCCAAGTATCTTTGAAATAATTAATAAGGTGCTTAGAGGGACAGATTTGCATATGCATGAAAGATCATTTATGGTTATTTAGTTACTGTGCAGGGCAAAGAATCTCATAGCATTACCTCAAAGCAGGAATTGTATACAAATATACAGTGTATTACTCCATTTAAACACATACTGTTCCTATGAACGCTGCTTCATTTTCAAAATAGCATTACGGCACTATGGTTCTTGGTCCACAGAGTAAAATAAACTTTCACAGATCTTTGGTAGAAGAAAAGTTGGTGAGGCAAAGGGAAAGGCAAGGTTTTATACTGCTGTAGGTACTTTGCAAAAATGTCTTTGCATCAGTTTATTTCTTACAAGTAATCATATGCATGATGTATTTTAAAGGAATCCAGATAAAAAATGCAGTTCTCCTGATGACTGTAAAACACTATTGTATCTGGAAGTAATCTGATTTTACCACACAGATAATATAAATAAATAAATAAGTGAAATTACCACCAGTTTGTGTATGGAACTGCTTATAAAAAGGACTAAAGCTTTAAAGTATAATAAATTGCCTTAAGAGCCATGTTCCATTGCAAGAAACCTTCTGGGGAATGATTAAGGAGGCATACGTGTTAAGATTAATTTTTTTATCCCCATTACATGCTATTTGTATAATAGCAGTATGTTCTCTATGGAGGATGTCATTGCAGTGGTGAATCTCTGAATCGTAAGTCTTATGAGGGGAGGCTGAGGGAGCTGGGGCTGTTCAGTCTGGAGAAGTCAGTCTCGTCTCCCAAGTCACAGGAGATAGGACAAGGGGAAACAGCCACAAGTTGCACCAGGGGAGGTTTAGATTGGATATTAGGAAACATTTCTTCACCAAAGGGGTTATCAAGCACTGGAATAGGCTGCCCAGGGAAATGGTTGAGGCCCCATCCCTGGAGGTGTTCAAAAGACGGGTAGACATGGCCCTAGGAATATGATTTAATAATTTTTATTTCCTATTTCTTATTTATTTTTTTGTCAGAGTTAGGTTGATGGTTGGACTAGATGATCTTTAAGGTCCCTTCCAACCTAGACAATTCTACGATTCTATGATTCTATCTTTCAAAATCCTAGTACTCAAAAAGAAAATGGGAGAATAAATAGGTAGCCTAAGCAAAGTTTGCAAATCAAAGGAAGGAGGGAAACTGCATTTGATTTGATCAGTCCAAAGAGTATGTTTGAATCTTTTCTGATACAGAAAAAATCTCCATTATATTTAGGAAGGTGTTTGTGTGCAAGTGGGTTTTAAAGTGAAGGTTTGTGAAAGTCAGATCTATGAACAGAGTCTTCTCAAGAGTGTAATGAAGATGCAGACGTAGTTTAGTGGGGCCTAAAACAGAAGAGAGCACCAGTTGATACAAGAAATAAGATTTACCGGGTGTGAAGACTCAATACGTCAGCAGTTTCTGAAATCCGTGTTCACCCATAACCCTTCTTAAAAATATTCAAAGTAATTTAGAAAATCAGAAAATGCAGGAAATGGCAGTGTATTATTAGAGGAATAAAATAAAAAAAGATTGAAAGCACACACATTTGCAGTTTTAGGAAGTTCTTCAGAATGCTCCTTAAGTTTAATATTTCGGGGGTATTATGTTCTTGACACCTGTAAACTTTTTTATAATTTCTTGTTGGTATGAAATGTCTGAGTGTGCAGAGGCAGGTGTAGGAGGCTGGAGAAATGCTTTTTATTCTTTATGTATTATACATCTTAGAAGAGATTTTTTCCACTCTGAGGAATTAATAAACAAGAAACTGCAGTTTTCAGAGCATTTGCGGTGAAAGTTTTAGTTGCAGTTTTCTTTTTCCAGCATTGCTCCATGACAGGGAAAATGCAGATATGCGATCATGTGTTTTCCTGTTCTTAAAGGGATCTATGAGCATCTTTTGGAAGAGCATTTTGCAATGATTGATTTTTTTTCCTCTTTCCTGGATTCTTTCTATCATTAATTTCCCGTGGATGAACCCTACTATCTAGTCTAAAGAGGGGTTGCATGCCCAGTAAGCTGCTTCTTTTCATTATCCCCAAGGGGAAGCTGGTTACTCCTTCTGCAGAGGGAACACAAGGACTGCGGTGGTGAAGGGTGTTACAGAGGAGGAAACCCTTTTCTTATCAATCCAGAAAAGTTCTTCTCAAAAAGCAGATTATACAAGCTAGTATAGACATGCATTGGTTTGATGAAAGTGAACCTTAGATCATTTCCCTATATAAGGATGTCAGATGTTCAGTCTCCTCATTAGTTCTGACGGTATCTTTCCTCTGTATTATGGGCAGAATGAGTATTAGGGATTATTTCCCTTCTTCATATTCATACTATTACTGTTACTATAATATTTATAGTATTTTTACATGCTATTACTATTTTATTATGCACATTATGGAAGTTTCAACATACTCCATTGACGTTGTTGTATATATTTCGTAGTAAGAGGCAATGTCCATCCCTTTGGGCTTACTATTTGTGTAGGTAAAATATGGGATGAGAAGCAGAGGCAAGAAATCACATAAAGGTTACACAAGATCACTGACACTGTGCTGGAACCCAGGTGCAGTCATTCTCATTACAGTGCTTTTCCCATGAGCATATTGCTTCTTTTTCATCCCTAAAGTGTTTTAGAAGTAGATTCTTCTAATTTCCCTCTTTTTAACTTTTGGTCAATATGCTGAGTAATGATTTTTTTTCTGTAAGACTGTATGTGCACTGAACAAGTGGCATAGCTCTGTGCAGTCCCTGGAGAAGACAGCCTTGTTGACAAAAGATCATCCACTTCCACTATTATTTCTTAAAATTGCTGGAATCTTATCAGAGAATAGAGCTAGACTGCTTTCTACCCTGGGCTAGCAGGTGCAGCTAACCTGACTTCATTCAGGTGATTACAAGTATATTGTAACCAGACTTTGACAGAGAAGGGAACCAAAAGCATATAGATAAACCAGATTTTTGCTCTCAAGAGTTAATGGAATTTGCAGCGGTTTCCTGAGGAACTTTTTATGGTTTTCTGTATTCTCCTCTCCCTGTGGGCATAAAATAAACATGAACCAACAGTGTATCAAGTGTTTTTTTGTGTTCCTTTAGTAGCACAGGCACATGAGGCTAGCTCAAAGGACGTAGTTAGAAGTCACAACAGCGCCTTCATTTCCATTTTTAGTGTTGACTGAAGTTCGAGCAGCTATGTCTGAGGTTTGTTCCCTCAAGTCTTTGCTTGGTTTCTGTAGCAGCAGATTGCCAACTCCATATCTAAACAGCCTCAAAATCTGTAGAACAAACAGAAGTTGATCCCATGGCAGGCATTGGATTCTTCTCTGGGAACAACTACAGTGAAATCATACCATGTAATCCTCACAAAAATCTGACTTGCCATAATTAAATTCAGCATGAGATGTCTTACCGTAGGTGTTTTCCACCCTTATCTCTGACTAGTTCTTCTGTTGCAATATATTTCTTCTGTAATTGCATGGAGATGACAGTGCACATTGGCTTACTCTCTGGTTAGTAATAATGAAGGACAAGAGATAATGAAAAAATCTTGCTTAGACATTAATTGGCTTTAAAAGCAAGTAGGAGTGAACGTTCAAAGCAGACTTCTTCTCCTATAAAATAAGATGTTCAGCATTAAAGTAAAATAGACATACTGAAACAGTGGCAAAATTGGGGAGGCAGAGGGGATGTCTATCCATCTTTCATCATTTCTATGTCCAGCTGAAGTGGAGGTGAATTTTTGTCTCAACTGAAGTCAGTGAAAGCTGTGACTTGGTCTATGGAAATGAAAGGTATTTGTTCAGATTGAGAGTACTTCTGCCCATGTTGGTTTATCTCATAATAATCACTTGCTGTGGGTTTATGGTCAGTAAGTCACTTTTAAGGTGCCATCTGATTGAGAAAAATCTTCACCTGCATGAACAATGAAATCGAGTAATAGATTCTTGGTAGTCATCAACTTTACTCTCAACTGTTTGAAAGTTTTTTAATTCAAGCTGTTTTCTAATTCATTTCCTAGAAGTGCTGTTATAGCAAGTACAATTTTGACTGTATCTCCTTGAAGTCCGTCTTCTCCAGAAAAAAATATTTTTTAAGAAAAAAGGATCAGCTTCTGAACAAGAAACTTTTGTGTTCATTCATAGCTGCAGATTCACTTTGAACCACTGCTAGATTCAGTTTTCTCTGGATGGTGCTTAGAAGTCCTGAATGGTCTTGCTTGGTGCTCCCATTCTTGTCTGTGGGCACTTAATGATAGCGAGGAAGACTCTGGGTGAAATTTGGGCATAATGGAGATAAATGGAAGGGAGGAATAGGGAATAGGAAGAAGACAGAATGCAGGGAATAGGGAGAAGAGGAGGGAAGGAACTAAGAGAGAGGCAAAAGAGGCAGTGCATTAAGAAGTCTTGATGACTATTCAAAGAATGAAAGAAAGAAGATCTAAAGAGGGAGGGTAGGTAAAATTAGATACTTCCAGCTTCGCTCACATTTTGACAAGGCTGGGAGTTTAGTTTTTAATGACAGTAGTTCAGGGGTTTTTATGTGGACTGTTTCTTCCACAGACTGGAGACATCTGAGTGTTTGTCCTAAAAATGTCCAATGGACTATAGAAGATGCTGATTTTTACAGCTGCAATGCGCTTGAGGTGTTTATCTTACATGAGACCAGCATGGAGGAAGCTGACCTCTCATGCCTGGATAGTTAGAGGTTTCCTAATGCATCAGTTTTCTCCTGAGCAGAGGGTCTCTTTCACTATCGCACCACCTCTGAGGTGGCCAGTGCAAGCTGCAGCCTTTATGAGAAATCATTACTTCTGCTCCTTATATACTCCTTAAATAACCTGCTGGGACCAACTGTGGCACATTCTGCATGTGTTTAGTCTCTGAAGCCTAGTGATTAATATTTCCTGAGTCACTTTCTGAGCCTTAGTCTCCCACATGGCAGTAGGTAGAGCTGCTGCCATATCACAGAACCAGCTAAGGACATTCCCCTTCAACAAGGAGTTGGCTTTAATTAAATTTCTGTGTCTGGAAAGTGGAAATCTAATTTCCTTTTTGACATTTTCTATATTACTATTTAGACAAAATTATGAAAATAATTAATCCCTCTGAAGCAGACATCAGCATTAGAAGGGGTACAAAAATATTGCATATAAATAATACTACTGATCACCAATCTGTTATAATTTATTGATGCAAATTCTTATTAAAACTCTTAAATCAGATTTGTTCTTGATATAGCAGATGTGTCAAACGATTCCACAATGTAGGTGCAAGTGAGGGTTATATAAAGTAACATGGTTCAAACTGCATCTCAATAAATGCTATTTCCCCAGAAATGTATTTTAAGAAAAAAAATAAGTGGGGCGAAAGCAGATAAGGTGTATGATTTAGAAAAGAGGTTTTCATTCTGTATCTAGGTCAGATAGAGTCCAATAGAGTGGTGGCTGAAATTGGTAGTGGATGAAAGGTCTGTATACAATAACTTAGTGTTCTCATTCTGGTCCATGGGGAATCCATGTTCACATTACAAAAGCCATCCTGTCACCTACTGTCAGTTGGTAGCCTTGTTTCCTTCCCTAAGAATTCAGAAAAGCATCTTGTAAATGTGGAAATCAAACCACCTCTTTGTAGCTGAAGCACTTTGTGGAAATCAGAAGTGAGAGTGGAACAGCGTGGTGTCATTTGCACTGATGAAATGCTACTAAGATGCAATCTGCAGTGCTTTTATCAAGATCCTTTCATACTAACTAAAAAAATAAAAGGTTTATGAAATCTGAACATCTGTACATTGAACTGTTTCAGTCTTGGCACAGTTTTTTTTCCTTAGAATTTGATGTCATAGGCCAATTTCAAGAATTGGTCCTTGAATATTGCAATTGTAATCTGTCTGCTTGAGATTTGTTAGGGGTTTTTTGCTGGGTGGTTTGGAACTGCCATTGAAGAGAGAGGGTAGATAGAGCCATGGCACTGAATAGGCAGGTAGGAGAAGAATATAGAAAGAGATATTGGTCAAAGTAAGTTTGGATTTCAGTCACAGCCTCTTACAATAAGAAGTTGCTAAACTGTCAAGCTATTGCTTATGCAGACTTACCACCATGTGACTGTAACAGAGTAGCTTTATTTGGAAATAAGTCTAGATTCTTTAAGATTAAAAATAGATATGTTTAAGCAGACATTGAGTTTTAGGAAAGTCTTGTAAAGGAACTTTAAGAGGCTTAGATTCAGAGGCTCAGAGGTAGCATTTTTTTTACTTTGATGCCTGATAAATTTGGGCTAGTTTAGAAATGTATATGTTTCATTTTCCCATTTTAAAAGCAATGTAACCTCATTATTTCAATGAAAGTAACAGGACAATAAGATCACTAGAACAATTTAATATCCCTATATTTATTGCAGTATTTTGTGGTTTTTGACCTTTAAATATCTGCAAGGAGACTAACATTGCAATTTGCAGTTTTGGTGAATAGCATGGCTGGACAGAATCAGGATCACCACCTAAAAAGGAACTTTCCTAGAACACAATTCAGGGAAGAAAAAGCAGAAGAGTTACAGATAGTTGAGAATGACAGTGAAACTTATGTTTTGTGTATGCATTGCTTAAATGGCTTGAAAATGTGGGTAAGGGAGGTTCTCTTATAAGACTTTCCCGTTGCTGAAATGATCATGGAAGTGAAATTTGCCAGACCCTAATTAGTTGTGTCCTTCACTAACAATTTGAGTTTGAACAGTAGTCACACATTCCCTGTCAATATCTTTGCATACTTTGCCTGCTGCAAAGGATCACGCATGATTTCAACAGTAAATAATATGTTGTAATACAGCAACATTCATAAGATTACATAATATGTGGAATATTGTGCCTTACATGCTTTGAACAGGCCTAGCCTGAAGCACCAAGATGCATCCTACAATCTATTTGTTTGTAACAGAGGTCAGAATGTTATAGGAACAGCTATATTTGAAACTGAGAGCATCTAGTAGCATCCTGGTGGGCTTGCAGAGGCACTCACTATCTGCCTGTCAGTACCTGTTTTCTTCTATTCTCTGTTCCCCTTTGCCCTAGATGTCTCTTTTTAAACCACATAAAACATGAGGCACCTGCTATAAATGCAATGACCTGGCAATGTGTGCACTTGTTGTTGTTTGGTTCACACTTCAGTGACTCCACCTTCAGCTTTGTGACTGGCACTGCCTGAGACACTCACCAATGCTTCAAGAATGCTTTTACTGATAGACTTTTATTGAAAAGGCCAAAATATCCAGGGCAGAATTTTATTGTATTAACATCAAAATTAGAATTCTGAAGAAATTCTCAAATATTTGTGACTCTGAATCACTTTACATATGTGTAAAACACAAATAGCTTAGTTGAAGGTGTTATAAAACAGACAAACAAAACATCTTACTGGGAAATACAGTGAAAAAAGTATGCACAGTATAAGTCTCCTCCTTAGTTGTTCTGATTTCTTTGTCTCTCTTTATTCTTTTCCTTCTCCCCCCTCAGACTAAGCCTATCCTGATTCTACATTATTTCTTTTCACAATTCATTTTCTTTTTTTTTTCTTTTTGAGAAGCAAAATATTTTCTATTCTGTCCTTCACTGTCATTGCCTTTGTTCTCTTCCCATATTTGTTGCCTTATTTCTTGATCTCTAAATATTACTGCCTCATCCTCTGATTTTTTTCTATCTCTTTTGCTCTTCATTTCTCCTTTGGTCTTTTTTTTCTCTCCCTCACCTTGTCATGGCTTGCTGTCTTCTGCCCTCTTTTTTCTAATTGAGATTCCAGTCACTCTTGATCTCTTCTGTAAGGACCACAAAGCAGCGAGGCCTCTGTGCAGAATAAAGCCTAAGGAAAATTGACTCTGGAGGTGGAGTAATGTAGAGGGGTCACTTCTGAGGGTCAGTTTTATTGTCTGTGATCACTAGGAAAAGGGCGTTTGTTATTGTCCCTTGGCTGCATAGGTGAACCAGAAAGGTCTTACTGCCTGACCTTTTCTTTCCCGGGTCTCTGTGCCCAGCTTAGATCCCAACCTGTGAATTGTGAGCAGGAATATTCACATTCACTTGTTGCACGTGTGACACTGTGACTGCACGTCCCCAGGAGAGATGCAATGGAAGGAGTTACAAATGAAGGCTGGTCCTGTCTGATAACGGCCCAAGACAGCTGCTTGGGAAAGAAAATCCATGTCAAATGGAGTGTGGGGCTTGGGGGCTTGAATATTTGTTTTGGGATTAACAAATGCTGTTTTCGTCGTTATCCTTACCAGGTAGAAAACAGTTAATGAGAACTCTCTCTCTTCTTCTGTAGCCATGCATGCACATAAACACACGTAGGCACAGCCTTCAGCAGGAAATCTGGCCAGCTAAAGCTTAGCTTTAGCTAAATGAAAAGTTTAGGCCAAACTGAAGTACCAAAAGTACCAAAAAGTTGAAAAGTCCTTTTCTTTGCTTTCTACTCTATAAAAGAGTGCAATGCCAGGTACAAAGGAAGCTCAGCTTGTCAGTTAAATAGGCTGCCTGGCACAGTCAGATTTTGCTTTTCATGATCCAATGCCCCAGGTAATATCCTCTCTTTATATCACTGCTGGAGGAAGACTGGAAATTATGGAGGCGTTTTTGGTAATAACTGCTAGCAGGGAGACAGTACTTACCAGAGAGTCTGCGATGAGACTCTCAGGTAAATAATAAGCATTTTAGAAAAACTACCTAATTGTGTATTTAATCGCTTGGAGCCGTTCCAGTCACTTGGGAAAATAATGTGCATTTTGTAAATCTGCCTAATTATTTATTTGTGAATTAAGTCATTCTAGCCTCTGGGGTAAGTAGTGTGAATTTTATGACATTCCATACAGATCTGTGCTGCTTGAGAATGTTGGTATTTAAAAAAAATACCACCACACCCAAAAGTAACTAACCAAGAGAAGGCAAAAATATGTTATTAGGAAATGAAGGAATTTGTCCACTTTTCTAACCAGTGCTCTGGTATTTCTATAAAGGTTTCAAACTTCATTCTGCTTTAACATACCTGTCTTCTATTCTCAATGGGAAGATGATCAGGGAAGTGCAAGCTGCTGTATTTGTAGATGGCACACCATCTGAATAGGGAGTTTTGAGACTACTAATGAATCATACTAACTCTAGTCAACAGTTATTAAAAGCCAGAGCACAGTTGAGGTCAGAAATGGCAAAACGTCTTTGCACTGGACGTGACAGTTTTCTCTTAAAATGGTATGAATAATGAATTGCATACTTTGACCATAATTACTTACTAGCAAGAGAATTGAATGTCTGATATATATGTCAGAAGTAAAAGAACTAATTTTTTTCACAGTGTATGTCAGTCCATGGGGAGTTATTTATTCTACTTGTATACGTTCTTCCCTCTCTCTATCTGCGCTTTTTTCACTGTCAGCCTCTTCCTTTATTTGAGAATTTATAGACTACATTCCATAGACTATCATGAAAGCTATTCTGAATTTACTTGGTGTGACTCTGTATATGCTGTACATTTATTTTTAAGTGCTACAAAAGTCTCCACTTGAGAAATTATTTTTATTTTTGCAAAAAGCTAGGAATAATTTTTGTGAGAAAATACCTCAATGCAGAAGTATTTATAGCGAGTTGGGGGTCAGTCTCTACTCCCAAGTAGTAGCTGGTAGGACAAAAGAAAATGGATTGAAATTGCATCAGGGGTGGTTTAGATTGGATATTAGGAAAAAATTCTTCACTGAAATTGTTGTAAAGCATTGGAACAGGCTTAACAGGGAAGTGGTTGAGTCACCATCCCTGGAGGTGTTTAAAAGACATGTAGATGTGGTGTTGAGGGACATGGTTTAGCGGTAACTTGGCAGTGGTAGGTTAATAGTTGGACTTTGATGATCTTAAAGGTCTCTCCCAACAAAATGATACTGTGATTCTATGATTTACAAATGGTATATTAAACCTATTTAATGAAAAGTACAATTTTCATAATAATACATCTAGTCAAGAGGAACTATGTGAAAAATCAATTTCCTGACACTTTATTTTCTTACAAAGTAAAATATGGTTTACTTCTAAAAATGCAAAATACCATCAGTATTTAGAATATTTTATCAAAACAAATGTAGAATATTGATCAAGAAAAAAAATCTTAATATGTTGATTTGGAAAACTATTCATAGCTTCCTTATCTCCTCCCAACTTCATCTGGATTATGGACATGTTACATGAAATTTTTCTCCCATCACAGAAGCAACATCAAAAGCTGAGGACAAATCTGTCATGTTATGCCTATAATAAATGTTGCCGCTAAAAGACCTGCTCCACAGGTCCTATTATTCCACAATAAATAAGAAGAAGCATTTCTAACAAAGTTTTCTTATATCATTCTGTCCCTGTATCTCTGTTTCATCCTAGGGTAACCTAGAATTCCCCTACCATTTACTTATTGCTCTTATTGCAAGTAAACTATAGTTCATACCTTTATTTCCCTCTTTTTGGAAAACTGGGGTATACTGCGGCTTAGATTCAGTCCTTTACCAATGGAAAGAATATTGCTCATCTGCAATGCACAAGAACACGTACAATTAGCAGCACGTGCTTAATCCAGTTGGTTGGTACTCAAATGTTCAAATGTTTATGCATGAACTTACATACTTCCTTGAATAAAGGAATTTTCTTGCATTAGACTCCTTGCTAGATGTCATCAATGTAATCAAGATGGACTGATTCACTGAACTTCTTTATTAGTTCTAAATAAACCCATTTTCCTTCCATTTTTACAGCATATTTGGAAATACATCCTAATGTGAAAAGCACACTGTTTCAAAACATATTGTATTCAAAAGTAATTCCAACCCATCATACATCGCATGACTATCCAGATGCACAGAAAGCATAAGAGTGTATTTTGTGTACTGGATGAAGCTCATGAAAGCTTTTTCCCTCCTTTGTTCTACTGCTTTTAATTCTAAGTTCCAGTGAAGCATCATTCTGTCATAGATTTGACATTTAAATGTTGAACATATAAAATCCAGGTTGTTAATGGTAAAAAAAAAAAAACCACAACAAAGCAGCCTCTAATTCATCTGTGTTATTCTAATTTTATTTATGAAATAGTAGTCATTCACAGCTTTTGTAGAACTGAAAGAATATATGACACAGTGCATAGATTTCACATTCTATAACAACATACTGAAGCTGTGCAAAACAGTATGATTTAGTGCAGATAGCAAGGTCTAAAGTTAGAGCAAGCCTAAGGTGATTTAACCTGTGGTTTTTTCTTAGCCATACTGGAGCCTGGGAAGATTTGGGAAGGGAACAGTATTTCTCTAGTACAGGCCAGCTCTGCGCTGGGTTTGTTCTCCAGATAACGTACAAGTTGTATAAAGGATGTTGTTCAACAGACTATGGCCACAAAATTCAGGACAGTCCCTGCTCCTCTTACACTGGGAGAGTTTCCCTAACTCTAGTGTGATCCTCCTGTGGCTGCTGTGTATGTATGTTAAGGTCACTTTCTCTGTGTCTCTTAAAGAAGTCAAAAACTGTTAACCAGTTTGTACAGACTGACAGGAGAGTAGAATAATTGAAGTTATATTATATGCAACATAAGGAAATTTATGCTCATACTTTTGATATTCCAGAAATCAGGACTGGTGTGGACCAAGATGTTTTCTCAAAGACAATGTACTGCTTAAATTATGGTAATTAAAAGTACCATGTAATTCACAGTATTTCGTAGGTTAAATATTTGAAAACAACATTAATTTACAACAGAAAGTCACAGCTTCTTTTTCCCAGAAATCTTTATAGTGCTTTTAAAACAGCATTCTAAAGTGATAGTTATTATCCTGCATTTATTGGAATTACATATTTTTAAAATGGGAAATTATGCTGCACAAATCCCAGTGAAACTAATGGGAGCTCTGGATGGATCTTGGTATTTGAGAACTTAAGCTAAAATTATTCATGGTTTAAAATCCTTCTCCACCAAAGTTTAAAAGGGTAACCATTTGAATCTTGAAATTGAAAAGTACCTAGGATAGGGAAAAGTGTTTGGTTTTAGTTGTAATACTGAAATTCTTTATAGTGAATTCAGCCCAGTAGCACAACACTCCTGAATTTGAAACCTTTGGTTTAGGTCGGCCCATGTGTATGTAGCGAGCTTCCTGACCCTTTAAACAGACTAGAAAGCAAAGATTATTTCTTAGATAAATTATATGCCTTATCTTAAGTGCTATTGGAAAATGTGAATTTCTGCCAGCAATAAAGACAAGATGAAATTCTGGCTCTCAAATTTCAAGAGCACAGAAGAGTCTTCTTATGAATGACAATTCTGTATTTTGGGGAGGTTGTAAATATAAAATGTTCTCTAGACCATATGTTGTGATATATCCAAGGAACCTGGAAATATGGTCCTCTGTCTTTTCTGGTTTCTCACAGTTCTGATATGATGACATTCTTTTTTAATTTACTCTTTGCTCTATTTTGAGAGGTGGTTTTACATATGAAATTAAGGCATAGTACTAACAATATGACACATACAGTATGTTATTGTTTGCAGCCAGAAAGTGTATACTAATGCACCGGAAAAATCTGGAAGAGATAACACTGAAATCTTGGCTTGCTTCAGCCACCCACTTACAAACTGCTGACTTGGCAGCATGTAGACAGAGACTTACACCCAGAAATCTGGGCAAATCCAAGCAGAATATAATGATTTCCACTTGCAAAGAGTAGTTCTGATTCAACTTGCTGTTCTAATGCTTTGAGTATTTTTAAAATGAACTAGAAGGACTAAGGTTACTCTAGATTGTTGTGTTTGATCCCTGTCTGTCAAGTTTCATCTGTGTACAGATGTGTATATGTACCCGTATTTTGCTTTCACTTTATGTCATATAACTTCATCAAGATAAAAATTTTATTTTGGGAAGATGATGCAATTCAAATGCACAAGAACATCTTTATTTAGCTTTACACTACATTTTTATATTTTTACACTAATGTACATACATAATTTAACTTTATCAGGTAAACTTAAATATATCGGCTAAATTGTGCTCTGACCATTCTTCAATATAAACCAATCAACTTTCCTGAATTTTCTAGCACTGTAGCAAATAGCCTTATACTTTAGTTCTAATCCAGTCACCCTACTGTATATTGAATATCTATATAAAATGATAATTATCACAGCTGAAAGCAAAATATGATTACCGTCAAAGTGATTGCTTTTAAGAATGGATTATTACTGTAGTTATCCGTGTTTAAACATATATTCTTATTCTCTTAAGCACAGTTTTAGGTTCTTAAATTCTGTTGCGTGAGGCTTTCCCCTTACTTTAAAAGTCCACTTCTGTTCCCTCTAGGAGGCTAGAGAAAGGTAACTTTGCAATGTAAATATATTACTTTGAGTATTAGGCTTAGAAGAGTTTTTATTGTGCTTTTGGAGAAATGAGATCTTCCAGGCTTTTTGAGAAAATCATCACTCAGAAACTGGCCTTCTGTAACTGTCTTAACTCATTTTCTTGGAGCCAGAGTTGAAAAATTTACTACCAAAGCACTTGTTTCCATTTCCTTGTGTGTAAACTAAAACTCTTTAACTTTTGCTTGGGTTTTCTATAATACATGTTTGTAGCCTAAAAGGACAAATTTAAACTCAGGTTGTGCAGTAAGGTTCCTGTGGGGCTTCTCCTAAACACCACTCTCTGCAGTTTCCCTTGCATGCCTGCTCAGCCAGTCTGACTCCTGAAAAGGTCGCTTATTTTATTCGTGTGTCACATTGTATAATGCCACATGCATTAGGTATTCATGTGATCATTTATAAGCTGTGTGGTTACCTGCAATTATAGCCACTTCAATCAACTCTCCTGCCCTTGTTCCACCAGGGTTTAACTGGAGTGACTTTCTAATTCCAGAACTCAGAGGAATATCAAATTGCACGGTTTTTAGTACAGCCTGCAAGAGAAAATTTTTTTGGTTTTCCCGGTTTCATCTTCTCAAATGGTGCACAAACACTCTTAAAAGATTTGTTGAAGAGCTGGTCTGGGTGCAGTTCAATGCTAGAGCTGTGCTGATTAGAGATACCTTGCAAATCTAAGGAATAAAAATGGAAACTTTACGCTCTTAGACAGGGAAGAATCCTTGATTTCCATTGGCACATTCCTTTTTATATGTTGGAAATCTGCTTTGCATAATTTGAGGGGTTTTAAAAAAAAATTATACTATTCCTCTCCCTCAGGGCCCTCTACGGTTGGAATCTTAGTACTAAGGAAGCCTGCTTTTACAAGCAGATGGATATGAAAAATAATCCTAATAAAATTTGTAAAACTCTTTTTAACATTTTTATAGGAATATATTTGTAAAATATACATAGAATACAGGATGAATGATGGGGTTTTATGACTTAATATTGCTCAGTTAGGATCACTTGCATAGGTCCCTCATGGTTTTGCCACTGTTTATTTTATCCCTTACAAACTCAGGTTATGCATTTTGTATAAGCATAAATACATATTTGTATGTGTGAGTGACTACTATGCATATATATTCAAACACAATACAGGTACGTATACACTCACACATGCACATAGGTATACAGACAGGTATAGCTTTCGAGTTAGAAGGTAAGAAATGTTAGAAATTGCCATACTGCTTTGGCTACTTCATTTACTGAAGTCAGATTTTCCTTTTAGATATTTTTCCACAACTCCAAATGAAGTCATTTGGATGTGATTCTTTATGTTAGGAAAATTGAACCACTGGCTATTAAGAAACTTTAAATGTTCAACATCATAACATGAAGCATGCATACTCCTCAAGTGGTTCAGTTACAATGGGAATTTCTACCTCTGTTTTTCACTATTTCCCTAAGTTGCATTCTTATTCTTTCCCTTACTGTGGAATATTCTGTTCCTCTTTTTGTTTGTTGTTTTGTTCATTCATTCATCATTTAATTTAAAAAAAAAATCCATATTTTTTACCATAATGAGATACTGTGAATGTAAATGTAAAACTCATGTAGGTATAGAAATAGCAATGAAAATGAGAATAGATATTAAGAGAAAGAAGCAAACATAAAGGAAAGATGAAAGGGGACTCTAGCCAGCAGAAACAGCTATTGAAATGAAGAGACTTAACTCTTAAGTTAAGGGAGAAGGGAGAATTGGCAGTATCTCCTTCTTCCAATACTCTTCAGGGGGTCACAACAATGTGGGAGACATGATTTCCGCACCCTGGGGAAAGATGCAGTGTAGGTAAAACTTTCCTTCTCTCTACATTTTGGCCTACAGGGTTAAAACTACAGAGATTTTCAAGCCAATATGCCTACTCTGGGGAACTGAAGGGGACTTTCAGAAAGTTGTTATTTTGCTGTGGCTTTCTGTTCCCTGTGCTGGATGGCTGTTTTCTCAAGCCTCTTCCTTAGTTTTACTCGATAGCTGCCCATTTACTCATTTTGTGTATTCTGTTCATTCACCTTTTCTGCTGGACTACCTGCCATTCACTTTTCTTCCTTCTTTTTATGATATCACTTCTTCATGTCATTTTTAAAAACAATATTGAAGGAATAAATTATATTTGACACTACAGATACGTTAACTCCATGTGAGGCTTATGTCTCATCACTTGTTCACACATGTCTACTTAAGACAATAAAAAGAGACTTCAGGGAGTTGGGAAGGGTGGTTAGGGAATCTGGGGCACAAGTTATCTTTTCATCACTCCTTCCTGTAGTGGGCAACAAAGCTGGGAGGAACAGAGATATCCAGTCAATTAACACATGGCTCCGTAGCTGCTGCCACCACCATAAGTTTGGATTCATTGAAAAAAGGATTTGCCTGTACAACACCAGGCCTGTTAACACCTAATGGAAGGTGCCTCTCTCAAAAGGGGAAGGGGCTTCTTGCTCAAGGGATTGCAGGTTTGATTGACAGGGCCTTAAACTAGATGGGAAGGGGAAGGGGGGTGATACCAGGCTTATCTGTGATAAGCTTTGAGGTACCACACCAGGGTTAGAGGGACAGTGTGCTAGTAAGGGCCTTCAGCCTGGCTCCCTGAGTCAAGCTGGTGACCCTTCACTACAGTCTTATGGCCATGAGCCAGCAGCTCCTGGGAGAGACAAAAATCCTGAAGCAAAGGGAATGTAGGAATCACAGATAAAACAACACAAATGATGGCCACCTGAAGAGCAACATAACGGAAATGGAGACATTCCAGCCAGTAAATCAGCCCCATTAGGCGCCCAGCTGAAGTGCCTGTACGCAAATGCACACAGCATGGGCAACAAGCAAGAGGAGTTGGAGATGTGCGCACACCTCCAGGGCTACGATCTTATTGGCATTACCAAGATGTGGTGAGATGGCTCTTATGACTGGAGTGTTGGAGTGGAGGGTTACAGACTCTTCAGGAAGGACAGTATGGGAAGATGGGGAGGGGGTGTTGTCCTCCATGTCAATGACCAGCTGGAGTGTGTGGAGCTCCACCTGGGGATGGATGAAGACCTGACAGAGAGCTTAAGGGTCAGGATTAAAGGGACCACAGGGAGAAATGATGTTACAGTTGGGGTCTGCTACAGACCACGAGATCAGGGTGACAGGGAGGATGAGGCCCTCTATAGACAGATAGGAGCAGCATTGCGCTTGCATACCCTGGTCCTCATGGGGGACTTCAATCTATATCTGTTGGACAACACAGCAGGGCACAAGAAATACAGAAAGTTCTTGGAATGCATTGATGATAACTTTCTTTTTCAAATGATTGAGGAGACAACGAGGAATAGAGCCATGCTGGACCTTGTCCTTACTAACAAGGAGGGGACGGTGGGGAATGTCAAGTTCAAGGGTAGCCTTGGCTGCAGTGATCATGAAATGGTGGAGTTCAAGATTCACAGGGCAGTGAGGAGGTTGTGTGCAGCAAGCTGGCTACCCTGGACTTCAGAAGAGCAGACTTTGGTCTCCTGAGAGATCTGACTGGGAGGATAGCGTAGGAAAAAGAACTGGAAGGAAGAGGAGCCCAAGAAGGCTGGTTGGTATTCAAGGATCGCCTCCTCCAAGCTCAGGAGAGGTGCATCCCAAAAAAGAAGTCATGCAAAATAGCCAGCAGGCCTGCGTGGATGAATAAGGGACTGCTGGACAAGCTCGGAAGCAAAAAAGAGGCCTATAGCGGGTGGAAGCAGGGATGGGTAGAATACAGAGAAACTGTCCGAGTGGTCAGGAACAAGATCAGGCAAGCCAAAGCCCAGTCAGAACTAAACCTAGCCAGGGATGTGAAAGATAATAAAAAGAAATTCTATAGATACATCAGGGATAAAGGCAAGACAAGGGAAGCTGTGGGTCCCCTCCATAAAGAAACGGGAGACCTGGCCATCCAGGATATGGATAAGGCTGAGCTACTGAACCACTTCTTTGCCTCAGTCTTCACTGGCAAGAGCACAACCACACTGCCCAAGTCACAGAAGGCAAAAGCAGGGGCTCTGCAAATGAAGAACTGCCCACAGTACAAGAAGATCAGGTTTGAGACCTCTTAAGGAACCTGAAGGTGCATAAGTCCATGGGACCTGACGAAATCCATCCACGGGTCCTGAGGGAGCTGGCGGGTGAAGTTGCTAAGCCACTTTCCATCGTATTTGAGAAATTGTGGCAGTCTGGCAAAGTTCCCGCAGACTGGAAAAAGGGGAACATAACCCCGATATTCAAAAAAGGAAAAAAAAAAGAAGACCCAGGGAACTACAGGCCAGTCAGTCTCACCTCTGTGCCTGGCAAGATCATGGAGCAGATCCTCCTGGAATCTCTGCTAAGGCACATGGAAAATAAGGAGGTGATTTGAGACAGCCAACATGGCTTCATCAAGGGCAAATCATGCCTGACAAATTTAGTGGCCTTTTATGATACTGCCACACACTTGGTGGACAAAGGCAGAGCAACAGATGTCATCTACCTGGACTTGTGCAAAGCATTTAACACTGTCCTGCATGACATCCTGGTCTCAAAATTGGAAAGTCATGGATATGATGGATGGACCACTCAGTGGATAAGGAGCTGGCTGGATGGCTGAACTCGAAAGGTTGTGGTCAACGGCTCCATGTCCAATTCGTGGCCAGTGACAAGTGGTGTTCCTCAGGATTCCGTACTGGGACCAGTGCTTGTTCAACATCTTTGCTGGAGACACGGACAGTGGAGTAGAGTGCACCCTCAGCACATTTGCCGGTGACACCAAACTCAGTGGTGCGGTCGACATGCTGGAGGGAAGGGATGCCATCCAGAGGGACCTGGACAGGCTGGAGAGGTGGGCTCGTGCAAATCACATGAACTTTAACCAAGCCAAGTGCAGGGTCCTGCACCTGGGATGTGGCAATCCCAGGCACAAATACAGATTGCATGGAGAATGGCTAGAAAGCAGCCCTGAGGAGAAGGACTTGGGGTGTTGGTAGATGAGGAGCTTAACATGAGGTGGACATGTGCACTGGCAGCCCAGAGAGCCAACTATATCCTGGGCTGCATCAAGAGAAGTGTGGCCAGGAGGTCACGGGAGGTGATTCTGCCCCTCTACTCTGTGCTCGTGAGACCCCACCTGGAGTACTGTGTCCAGCTTTGGAGTCCTCAACACAGGAAAGAGATGAATCTTTTGGAGTGGGTCCAGCAGAGGGCTACGAAGATGATCAGAGGGATGGAGCACCTCCCCTATGAGGACAGGCTGAAAGAGCTGGGGTTGTTCAGCCTGGAGAAGAGAAGGC
>JAOTQQ010000023.1:48778421-48810512 GCA_026546715.1 Gallinago undulata
TGTTCAAGGCCAGGCTGGATGGGGCTTTGAACAACCTGCTCTAGTGGGAGGTGTCCCTGCCCATGGCAGGGGGGTTGAAACTAGATGATTTTTAAGGTCCCTTCCAACCCAAACCATTCTAAGATTCTATGATTCTAAGACATATGTAGCTTACTAAAACCAAATGTTTGTTTGCCAGTCTAGCTCAAGAGGACTTTAATTGGTGATTACTGTTGTAAGCTTGAATCTCCACAAGAAAGGAAAAAGGCAGTTAAAAGAAAGTTATAAGGGGAAAAAAAAAGATGCATTTTAGATGACTCTAGAAAACATTTTTAAAAAAGGAGGATCAGTGAGAAAGATGCTAAAATATACATAGGGACATGAATCAAATGATGTTCTGGATGAGTCACTGAACATAGGTGAAAAACAGAAGCAAAATTTCAATACCATTAGATACCATGGGAATTACATTTGAGATAAATGTAAGCACAAGAAAAAGTTGGTAGAAAATTATTCTGTCATCTAATTTTGCTGGCTAGTGAGAATCTATATGGCTATTAAGCTCTGAGTGGTTAGCATCTTGGAAACCCTGCTGAAGGACAAAAAGAGATCACAGTTATTAGAAGTGAAATGGGACACAATAGCTCTATTAGAACCCCCATTTCTAATAGTCCTTCACTGCTCTCTGAAGCGGTCAGCACAGCATCTGTCTGTTTCTTCACTGTAAATGGCTGAGTATTCTCTGCAAATAATGCAATCAACTACATTACTGATAATGCTTATAAAATCCTTGGTGGCTGGGAAAGGACTTTTGTTACCTCAGATGTCAGTTGTAGGAGCAAATAATGTACAGATGTAACAGATCCTGCTGTAAATGGCATTACAGTCTCTGATAAATCAGAATGGGAGTACAGCTTACAAAACTGTTAGTAACATGACTAAGACTTGGTTAGAAAGTTGGAGGTCTGTCTTAGTTATAAAGTAGGACACCTCTGAATAGTGATCTTGCTGAGAGAGAACGTTAGTGATGGATGGAAGCATTGATGAGATATGTAGTCCTGAAAGAGTTCTCCATTGGGAAAGATGTATTGATTTTAAAAAGTGCTGTTAAAAGTGATTCCTTGGTAGTTTGGATTTGTGTGCCCATGTATTTCAGGCAATCAATGTAGATAATTAATGAAATATTAGTCAAATATATGTCAAGTTTCTTATGAAACTTGCCTTTACAGACTTCTAGACTTCAGACCATTCCCTGAAAATATAATTACATCTGTTACTTTAGTACTTTTTTTTTTTCTTTTCCACAGAAATGTTATTGTGTCTGGTCATTCTGCAGAATTTACAGTGCCCTTTATATGAATTGTGACTTACTTGGCTCTTTTTAGTATGACTTTATATTCATATTTTCTTAGTGGAAATTTGGTATTAAAACTCAAGTTTTCTGATTGAGCAAACAGTACAGATTTGTAGTTTTGTGTCTGGAAGTCACCAGGTGCTGGCAAACTGCAAATCAAACTGCAAACCATCAAAGAGCTTAGAACTGCAGAAGCAGTGATATCTCTGGTTGCTGTACTGGAAGCATCCTTGATCAAAAGCAACTATATCTCATAAGAGGGAATCTGCTTATGGGACAAAAGATAAAGATGAATAAAGTTATTCCATCTCAAACGAGTCTGTGCTGGTATGTCTAAGCCCTGTCAAAGTCATCTTACAAGTCATGCCAATGCACACATGTCCTAAAGTGCCTTGGTCTCACTGCTTGGCATCCTTTCTGTGCACCCTCAGATCTTGCCAGTTCAGCTTCCTCTTTTGCAGTATTTTCTCTCAAGTTTACTGGAATACTTAGTAGCAGGTATTGTTTCACTTATCTAGTTTTAACATCTCATTGCTCCCCTCACTATCTCTCTCCCACTCCTTTGTGTTTTCACTTCTCACTTTTAGTCAGCAGAGATCTCCTGATGTTCTCAGTGCAGTGGCACTGTCTTTCCACTCTTTAATTCCCTCCCATGTAACTCTTTATCTGCACTCTGTGTCTTTGATTGCCCCCCACCCCATCCTCCTTTCTTCCATCTGCCGCTCATTTTATTCTTACTGGACCATTTCCCCTCCATTCCTGATTGAACTTCACCGGTTTTCTCTCTTCTTTTCCAGACTCTCACTGTTTTATTGCTTTGGCAGCATGAGGTATCTCATTTGTTTTCCAACCCCTCTGTTTAACTCCATTGGCCAGCTTTACCTTTCACTCTATTCTTTGGCGTTGTTATGCCTCTTCCCTGCTTTTATCACCTCCCACCTCTTCTCCAATTATAAACACTGAATAGAGAAGCAGTTGGCAGCCAGCTTTGTGGCTGCTAATGTCCTTTGAATGAGTCAGAGCCTATGGAGTGAATGAAACACAGCCCAGTTTAATTTGGTCAAGCTGTCTCTTTTTATTTCATAAGAGCATGGGTCCCAATCATATATTCCTGGTCTCACCATTTCCAGTGGCCTAGTGGCTGAATGAAGCCTCCTTACTGTGTTTCTTGGCACAGATACTGCTATCTGTGCACTTCAGTGTTTGGGTTGGAGGTTTTTTGGAAGGGGAGGGGGGCTGCAGGGAGAGTATTCTCTTTGTTTTCTGTCTTTTATACCTAAATTCTTCCCATTGTTCTCTTTCTAATGCCCTTTTTTAAACTTTGTGTACCTTTAATGCAAAAACTTTTGAAGATGGATTCTATTCTTGAAGCTTCAGGAGAAGGTAGTCAGGCTTGACATTAAAGTGATTTCTCTCAACTTCAAGAAACCATAAAGAATAGTCTCCCTTGGATTTGTGATTCCTGGCCAATTGACTGTGGTGTCTTAAGAATATACAGGCACTGATTGAAAAGTTTCTTACAAGTGAGACATTTTAAGGTCAGTATTCTTTGTAGATTCTCTGCCATGTAATACATTATGAGCTCTTAGATCCGTCTTTCCCATAGACAAAAGGTCACTTTCCTCTGTCCATCTGCTTTTCATAGGAGTTGTGATAATTTTAATTTGTACTCCTCTGCAAAATCTCCCAATGTGTTAAAAAACTGGGTGGATGCATGGTACGGGAAAGTGTGGGCAGAGTTTGTCAGATGCACACAGTAAAATCATTTTTTAAAAGTCCAAATTCTGAGGCATAATGTCAAATGTGTCCTAAATGTCTCAGGTGCACCTCAGGTTTTTTCCGTACTGCCATTCTGCTGATGCAGGGAAAGCCAAAAGCATTACCTTCCTAATGCCTTATGGTAGTAGTAATTACATATATGATGTTATTAGATTCTCAACATTCTGCATTAGGACAGCTATGATTGACTTATTGATGAATTCATTAATTCAGGCCAGAGGACAGAAGTTTAAATATTGACTTTTTAAGATTTTCATATATAGGCTTGACAGGTTGAAAAATGTCTTAATGTCTAATTTACAGTTCTTTGAAATCACCAGCTTTTCCAGACTTATTAGTTTCAACAGTTATTAGGAAATAAAAGTCAATTAGCACTTCCAGTATACACCATGAAAAGATATTTCCCCAAGGTGTAAATGTGCTACTTGGTAAAATTGCTAGGCAGTTATGTCCTGTCAGTACCCAGGATGTGAGAGCTTTGGATACATCTAAATAATAATAATAATGAGAAAATCAGTTTACACTTCACATACTGCAATAAGTCAATAAACAAAACTTCCCAGTGTCCTCTGGAAAGCTGTGAGATACGCTGGGCTATCATTCCCATTAACAGATGGATAACTTAAAACACTGTGAAACTTTTACAAGCACATATTGAGTAGATGAAAGGAGTGACTTTCAGTGAATATATTAGTATTTTCTAACCTCCTTAAAGTGAGATATTTACTTTCTGCAGGGGAGAAAAGCCCTACATGACTAAGATTCCTAACCAGACCAGAGAGGGTTGGTTGTTAGCAATTAACCTTCCAACCATCTCATCCTTTTGTTGTGGTTTCACGTGTTAGAGGAGACACGTGTGCTTTGTCTGGTTCCTACTTTCATGCAGTTTCATCATTCCTTCTGGCTGCTTTCTGCTCTCATCCCCATTCCCACCTTTGCTCCTTTGGCATTATTTTTATATCAAATGATAAGAGATTGGCTTTTCAGGATAAGTCCTTTGGCGAGGGACAGAAACCCAGTAGATTTCTCTCTTTGCTTTTAACTCCTTGCTTTAATGTTTGGAAAGATGTTTGCTTTACTGAAAGGGGACAGTCATTCAGGGTGAATTTCTCTCTCTCTCTTTTCTCTCTTTTTTTTTTTTTTTTTTCCTTTGGGAGAGAATTCTGTCCTCAATCCAGTGAAAAACATACACACATGGATTTTCATGTCTTGGCAGCTTTTACTTCCACAGCAATCCCTATTCATTCCAGCTTCATTAGAAGGACCTGCAGAAGGTAACAAGCTCTTAATTAGTGCTGAGTTAAAAGTGGCAAAATAAACTTGCTTTAATTGGGCCAGGATCATAAGAGCCAGGATTTAACTTCCACAGAGATGAGTCACCATCATGAACTAATGCAAGTAGAGACTGTTATCTTGTCACAAATCAAAAGATACACAGAGGCAGGCAAGATGATATGCTAAAAGGTCATGTATTCAGAATCAGAATAACAAAAAAATATTTGCTGTGATTAAAAGATGAAGCTGAAAAATATTAGGGAAAGTTTTATGTATAACATTCTTTTATGTTTTTTTCTTTTAAGTGAATTTTTATGAGTATATTTAAAAAAGCTTATGAAGTTCATGCATCTCTGTGGTCATTTGCATAAATATGATAATAACTATAGAATACGTTTTTTTTTAAATACATTTACCTATATGATTAGGAATGTGCTTTTTTAAAATCAAAAAATTAAACACCTAAATATTAAGTGTTCTTCAGAATTATATAAACTTTCTATTATTCTGCCTGACATACAAAGCTGAGGTATATTTTACTGACAGAAGAGTCAGTAAATGGCAATTGAATGGCAATATTATCATTCTAATAATGAAGGAATCTAACCTTGCTATATACTTAGCTATGAAAGGTGAATTTCACCTTGATACAGAGAGTCCTGTGGAAGACTGTTGCTATAGCATTGCAGAAGACTGGTTCGTCAGATTGAATGTTAACCCTTGTGAACAAATGAGTTATAATGACTGTCAGGTAAAATATTAGGAAGACATTTAGACATGGATTCTTCACTACCTTCCACTTTGTCTACTAATTTACATCCTGTAGAGTTGTATATCCACTTCTCAGAGTTGTAAAGGGCTGAAGATGGAAAAAGGCTGGAGCCTTGTCTCGGGTCCTCCTATTCCCCTTCTCTCCCAGTAGTCGTGTGTACGAATGGCTTGAGAGTTGCAAAATCAATGCGTAGAATGCCCCAGCCATTATAGGAGACAAACACTAAGGACAATGTTTCTATTTCCTATTTATCAGTGTCAATTTTTAGTAGTGCTACCTAATTCAATTTTAGGTACTCTAAATTTACCCTTTATCTTACTATAATTAAATAACATTTTGCATCTGTATTTCGTGCATACATTTAGATGAAGCTAAAACCCCATCATACTAAATTGCTTCTACTGCATGGGATGTCACAACAGAATAGTTCAAGTGTCTTGCTGCGGGGCCAGGGGTACATGCTTGAGCCTTGTTCTGAGCATTTGCTTTAACACCACCATGTAACCAGGGACCTTGTTATTTGAACTACGAAATCAAAGGCTTCTGGTCACAACGTCACCCACATCACTTTTTTGTGTGCTGTCAGCCATAAAAAGGAACCTAACTGTTTTGCCAGTGATAGACCAATAATGAAATATACTTTTTTTTTCCTGGAACACTTTGTGTACAAAATTGAAAAACATTTTGCATTAAATACTTAATCAAGATTTTAAAAAAATCCATAAAAATCTTAACACAAGTCATTTTTGTTCACATAAAGATCATGGTGTAGTATATCTAGTCTCCCCACACCAACTGCTGAGTTCCTGTTAAGATATTTCCCCCACTTTTTAACTACATTTGTCATTGGAGATTTCTGCCAAATTCCATTAAATTCTGGTACTCTGCACAGTAAATAGCCATGAAAACATCATGCTTCTTAGCACAAATCCTCAATCCCCTGCTAACACCTTATATTACAACCGTCTAATTACCATGTTCTGCAGTAACCTTGTGGGACTTCCATAGGTAATTAGAACTCCAGAGTGTTTCTGCAATAATCCGGTAAGGACCTCTTAACTAGAAAGGATTATGTGGTACTAATATTTTTGCACCCACGTGTTCTTCACAGTTAATTGTTTCAATTAATATTTGGCAGCAATGAAGAAATTCATAAAGGTTCATAAACTGAGACAATTCTCCAGAAACTTTTGAGGCAAATGATTTGTAGTTGTGGTCACTTAAAGATACAGAGAACCTTAGAAAAAAATGAGTTTACTAGTACATTGAGCTATTGCAAAAGCAGATTTTTATACTGCTTCTAGGAGAGGTGCCTTAGCTTGTCCCTTCTCCCCTTTAAGAACATGGTATTTGGGTAAGTTCTCTTTTCTTTCCTTGGAAGTTTTAGCAAGTAGTTGTAGATGAAGAATACTGCATGAGTAAAAAGCATAGTGAGTATGCTGTCATACTGTTCCACAGACAAGTCTTTGATGACAGAAAATACTAGGAAGAGATTTTGAGATGTTCCCTTGATTCTGGGTGGCTTTATTTCACTTTTTCTATTCTTTTTCTTTGAGAGCTAAGGATTCCACATACTATGCAGCTATACAGGCCCTATGGACACTGTACACACTGCACATATTGGCAATTATGCAAGTCCTTCAAACCTTGCATTTATATACTACTTACCTTTTTTAATAATGATCCTAATTCTTCACCACTTTACAGCCAGTGTCCGGCTGGTGGTATGTCCGGGGAGTTACAACAGCGTAAAATCTGTGCAAGAAAGAGAATTACTCCACCAATTATGAAGTACACAGGGATGCAAAAAGCAGCTTTGATCCCAAGAGTGCATGTCCCTCCTCCGTGCCTCTTGCTCCCCTCAGCCTTTGGGCTACCCTCCTCCACCCTCACCTTAGCGTTTCCAACAAGATCCCCCACCTCTTTGGTGTGTCCTCAGACCACCACTTATTCCAATGCCAGGACAGAAACAGCAGCCCTAGGAAGACCAACAAAGAGTGGGCATGTGAGGGGTGGCGATGGGCATGTTGCTCCCCGTTCAGCCCTGTGCCCAGCACTGGTTTCCATTTCACACTGCCCTTTCTACATTGTCAAGTATATGCTCTATCTTGAACTGAAAGGCCTAATGCTTTTCAAATCTGTGTGTCTCATCATATGCAACAATCTATTTCATTATTTAGCTATTGGTAGGGTAATGACTACACTTTATTACCTTGCTATCAGTAAGATAATGACTACATTTTACGGTTACCTAGCCGTACCCTTTTAGTCTTCAAATGTCTCAGATTTTTGTTCATTGTTGTTTTCTGCTTTCAGTATTGCATAATTATAATTATTGGTTCACTTTAATGTCTTGTAAAATAAGGAGAGGTCTGGAAGGAGTCACCGGACAGGTTGATTAGAAGGCCACTTTTTTTTCTTGCATTAAAAAGCCAGAAGAACAAATGCCATACCAATTTATCATCATATGCAACCTTTGATTAAACAATTTTTTATTAGATCAGTGTGAGTGTCTTTCGGCTTCAGAGGAGATTACTGAAATTAAGAACTTTAGCAGAAAATAAAGAGTCATTTGTTTAGATGATTATTAAATTAAAAAGTCCAATCTGGAAGTCACCTTAATTAAATGTAAAATTGAGTCTACTGAACCTCTGTGCATTTTCAAATCAGAGCATGATACTCCCCTAAAATGTCATTAATTGCCCCTATTCTGCCAGTTAGTTCTGCTGTTTTGCAGCCAAGATTATAAGTTAGACTTGATTAAAATAAAACTAGCTGTTTCTTAGAATGTCCTAGCCTATATAGTCTTTCCTTAATGGTCTATCTATTATCAAGTTACGAATTTCATTTAATTTGTGTCACAAAGCCTCCAGAGACAATACAACATAACAGTCTTAAAACTGTATAAATAATAGATTTATGTTTATACGATTTCTCATTCTACCAATTTGATAAGGTCTTGTATTTTCCCTCTGATGTATCTAAGAGGGTAAAACAGCGAGTACATAGGTGTGTAGGTGTGTGCATGAGGAGAATCACATGTAGTTTTCCTATGAGAATAGAGAGTCACTGTATAAAACTCTCAGTGCAGTCTCAGAAAGATAGTACAAAATGTCCTCAGAGAGAAAATATTTCACCAAGAGAATACCTTTATGTAGACAAACATTTGAATAATGTCCATGCAAATTACTGTTCTTGGTGAATGGGCTGTGGCTTCTGTTTCTTACTGAACAAAAGAAAATTTACTGGCTGCCACATAGGGTGGGTAAAATTCAGATTTAGTGATGCCAGCAGCAAAGCCAGCAGAATTTACATGTTTCCATGGGGCAGGATTTTGACACAGCTGTTGTAAATTTTTACAGCCCAAAGCAATGACACGATCACTGTTACTGTATTGGTGAATAAGTTCTCCTGCATCAGGTAGGTTTTTTTCCTTCTTTTTTAAAACTCTTTAATTTTAATTTTTTTATTTATAGCATTTGGAGATAAACTATTCCCAGACAATATTTAAAACTTTTTTTTTTTTTTGAAACAGATCTTCAAAAGACAAAGATCTGATTCTAGGTATGCAATGCTTCTAAGAGTTCTCTAGACCTCCAACAAATCTTAGCTGAAGATATGTACTATTTTGCTCTACATGTAGGCTTAATTCTCCTGTGACAGGGAATTTAAATTTCCACAACAAATAACAAAGCAGAGCTTCTTGGCATAGCAAAAACTGAGCACGTGCAATATGCCCACAGAAGGCTTTTACCTGTCCATGTGGGTTCTCACTTCTTCTCCAGCATTTAACTTTTAAATTGGGTCTTCATTTCCTCATGTTTCTCAGAGCTCTTTTAACAGTAAACATGTAATTTCTTAATATTGGGAGTGGGTGTGGTGTTACTGGTGAATAAACACACACTATTGATCCCCCTAATGAATCCATACTAATTATGATGGACCTGGGCAGCCCATACGTATAACCCATGTCAGCTCAGTCACAAGCCTGAACAGTAGCCTTCATAGGACCAGAAAATGGGTAGACAAACGCCTGTTTCTTCCCAGGAAAGGCAAACCTCCCTGGATGTATTGACACACTGCTATGAAGAAAGTCTGTAGAGTCTCCGTTTTGGAGGCAATCCAATATTTTTGCAAGGGCAAAATGAACTACTCTCTAGACCCAGCTTTGTACAATTTGCTGAGCTCAATGAACTCTTTTCTTTTCTCCTTTCCTCCTCATACTTCTTTGTTACTTTCAACAATGTGTAGTAGAAAACTTGGCAGTTGCTCAATGAAATCACTGTTAAGCTTACACTAAAAGGAAGATTTTTTCTGTGAATTTGCACTTCCAAGAAGATGTCATAGTTTTCAAACGAGATGGTGAGACTCTGAGTTAATGCTTTTTGAATAGCTTGGATAAAAGGTTGTCCCCAAGTCTGTAAAACAGAAGCAGTGAGGCACACTACCTCCTGGAGTTCCCTTTGGCCAGTTTGTCTTTGCACTGCCCTTAACTTGGGTCTTTGTTGGGCACAATTTTGTGCAAAGCGGTCCTCAGTACAGCTTAGAAATATCAATGGAATGGAGGCCCTGACTGATTTATTTGTCGTCCTTTTTGTTTGTCTACATCAAAACAGAGTTGGCTCACAGTGTTTCTTTGCCCCATTATTACTTTTCTTGAGGGCTTATTCATTTAAGCCTCAGGAGGAAATATTTTTTGTCTATTATTGATGTACATCACTGCTGCTTGTAGCAAGCCATTTCTGTCACAATTGTAGGTGGCCACCAGAACAAACCTGCTCCTTGGCTGTAATATGGAAAAAGCTGTACAGAGCTATACAAAGCATAATTAATGGAGTGAAGCAAAGTGACTCAAATGTGTCATTTGTTCTCCTGAAGATTAAATGGACATTGTTGAAGACCCTGTTGAGGATTAGAAAAGAAAGGGAAAAAATGTAGGTAGGAATTTGCGAATTTTATATGTATGCTAAAAGGAAGATCTTCAGCAATATGCGCCAAGGCCTTGTCTTTTTATTTAGCATCTCCCTGACCCACCCCTCCCCACCCAACCTAGTCTCTGAAATATGAATGGATGCTTTCTCTTTGCTAAAATGAATAAGGAACATGATGCCCAGCGACTATGATCTTCATTGTAGTTATGGAGACCTTTTTATATAGAATTACCAAAGTTATTATGTTATTATTTGTATTACACCATTGATACTGTAATGACATCTGTAATGTGAAAATCTAATTGATGCTCATGAGGATGACACCATTATAAATAACACTAGTGGTCCTTTCCTTAGCAAAGCATTAACCAGCAGAAATGAGTTCTGAGTACCTCCTCAATCCATTTTTGCTCCTGATACTGTGAAATTAAAATATTCAACTGTCCATTCACAGTACTTTTGGCAAGCTCACTTTATGTCCACTAAAATCTAGGAAACTAGAAGTGATCACAGTAACAAATGATCATATCAATGTACTCCCTGGGGATGCTGATCCTTTTCCCTAAAGAATAACCAGGTAATACTAACACAAAGTGATTGCAAGAATAATTTTCCATAAATGGTTCTATGTTTTATTAAGATCCTCAACAGGATAGCATTCCATCACTTCTGTCCAAGTACAAACTTGTGTTATTTCCTTTTATTAAAAAATAGAGTTGCCATAACAACTTAATGTAAATTTCATGTGTGACATATATAGAACATTATTTTTAGAACCTTAGTTGCTTACAAACTGAAAAATATTTCTATGTAGATAGTGGTGTTTTGTCTTCAGTTCTTATGCTTTTCTTGAAAAAAGAAGCCAGTGTTTTGTTTCTTTCAATAACCTGATGAAATGGAAGGGGAAAGGGAAAGAAGGGAAAGGGAAAGAAGGGAAAGGGAAAGGGAAAGGGAAAAGAAAAGGGAAAGGGAAAGGGAAAGGGAGAATTATTCCCAAACCCACAGCTGAAATAAGCAATCATATTTTCAAGATAAAAAAAAAAAAATCATCTTCGTAGTCTTCAGAAGGTCTAAATGTTATATTTTGTTACAGTGAATCCAAAATAGTGAATAGTGGAGTTACGTTGTTGCTCTCAATTATTTCCAAGTGAGTTGCTTACGGTGTCACTAAATTTACCCACCTAGTACTAACTAGCCATCTCTGTGTGCTTCTGCAGAGGTCTGTAAGTGTAACAGGTATTGAGATATTGAGAACCTCTTAAAGTATTCAAGGAGTTCAGAGTATTAAATTATGGAAATATGGGTTGTAGGTGAATTTGGTGTAAATTTTTTGGTTCAGATTTGAAAAAAAAATAATTAAGTGCTTTTGGAAGCAAGGTTATCTGCTGTGTCCTACGTTTATACATACTAAGGCAATTTGGCACTTTGTTATATCCTTAAAATTAAACAAAAAAATGTGCTCCAGTTGTCACAGATTTGAATGTTTCTGGTTTGGGATTTATTTACAAGTTCATAATTGCGTTTCTGCACTATAACAGGAAATACACCAGAGGCTTATCTTTGATCTTCTGATAGCTGTCCAAGTGGACAATTTGGAAGTTGGTTGTCAGAAGGTATATATAGCATCTGAAATATCCCCTTCAACATTTTCTCATTAAAATTAATATATTACTTGAGTTTTTTTCATAGCAAATCATAAACATGTAGATAACTGCAAAATTTATTTTTTTATGCAGGGGATTTTTTTTTAATGTGTAGTAGTTTTATATAAAATCGTGTTTTACTCGCTTAATGCATTGGTAATGCTTTTATCTACTTTGGGCCTTTAAATTTTGAGATGTCTTCATTACCTCTTTTTCATCTTGTTCTTCTACTACTCATCTTTTATACACCATTTTGCTTTTGCAAAGTAAGAAATGAGATCTGTTTTCTCTGGTTTGATTTTTATTTGACTTCTAAATAGCACATGCTGTAATGCAACAAAATGAATGTTAAAAACCAATCTGTAATTTGTCATAGTTAATGTATTTTGTTGTTTTACAATAGGAAAAAAATTAATGTCTATCTTTGTGGTGTGTCACACCATTGATTTTTCAAAGCAAACCCCACTGAAATCAATTGGGAGCGCTGCATAACATTCCCTGACACACTATGGTTCTTTACTTATGGGTTATAGTTAAAGGGAAAGGATACTGGAAATCTCAGTACAACACTATTGAGGTCTTTAGGATTTTTATTTTTTCAAAGTTCCTCTCCTTTTATGATCCCATCAGAATGTCAGAACAAGATGTTTATCTAGTCATGTAAACCGGCTGTGGAAAGTAGATAAATTTAATAAATTGAAGAGCTTACAGCATCATTCAAGCGATTAAATAGATTCTGCACCACCTCTTCCCCCCTCCATATCCCCATTCCACATTATTCTTATCTGCAGGATTAGATTCCCTATTAGGTCATCTGATAAGAATTCTCGTGGTTTCTGAGAGACTCACAATCCTCAGGGCACAAGGGCCAAGTACTGTGCCAGCGGGTTCATATATTATATCACATATTAAATCAAGAGAGGATTCAGGTTGCACTAAAGAGTGAGCACAAGTAAACCTTTAAGAAGCAAGGGATGGAACTTCACTCTAAACTCTGTGTCATGTGTAGACATTGAACTGTGTGCACTCTGGTGTGCTAAAAATACCAGTTACTGGCTACCAGGGGTCAGCTTGTAGGTGAATGGTGAATATTTAAGTTCAAGAAAAATGGATGGATATTTCTGAATCATACAGCCTATGTTTTCTGCCTCTTACAGACATAATTCCTAAATAAACCAGGAGACTTTGAAGTATTTCCTGACCAAGGGCTATCAGAGGGTGTCCTGTATCCACACATGAGAAACAGTTTAAGCTTTCTTATTGTATGATTACATATTCAAAGATACACATGGGTATCTGTACATTTATATGCACATATGCACACACATTTTCATACTTATTTTCAACCATATATGTTGTGTCTGTATAACTTGTTATGTGTCAAACTTATGGAAGTTACAAATAGTGCTGATTTCTGCCATTTTGAATGCCACTACACAGGGCTTGTGTTCGCTATTCCAGCTGAGCTCTTGCGTCTTTTTGGTGAACTTATATCACCTTCACATACGTATTTGAGTATATTAGTTACAACTAAGGTTTTCCTTCATTTCTTTGTAAAATCTAAGACTCTACACCAAATAATGGATTTCAAACAGCAACTTGTTCTTGTTTGTGTGGCTCAACCAGTATTTCTAGAGAAATTTAATTCATAGTCCAGGAATAAAAGCACTTAATTTTTTTTTATGGTGATTAAGTTGCTGTGAGTTTAACTTTAAAGGAAATGAGTGCAAGTTATCTACAGGCTAGACCAAATTAGTTCCAGTGATTTTTATGTCAAAGATGAATTGGCTAATGCCTTGTTTTCTATTTCAAAAGGGTAATGCTAATTTTATCAAAATGGTATATCATGCCAATATGAGTCCAGAAAATAATGTTGATTTGTATCTTTTACATGTTATGGTTTGCATTACTTTTAGGGGATTCTCATTACCAGAAGAGAGCAAAAGTCTACTGAATTGCTCCTTAAATCAAACCAAATAATAATAATAATAATAATTTACTACCAGAAAAATATTTCTCCCCAGCTGAAATCTATATTCCAAGTTGTAACCTGGAGCTGCATTTTTGTTTTTGAATGTCAGATTATACTGAGATTTTTTGACAGAGATTTTGCAAAGTGCAACACTGAATTGTTCTAGCAGAAATTTATGATTCAAAAGTACTGGGAACCTCTGGTTTTTTAATCCAACTTTGTATAAATATAAAAAGATATTCCAGGTACTAAATGACATCTTAGCATCACCAGCAGCAACTATACAACATCTGAGGCATCAGTATTTCCCTGCTTAACTGAGTTTGCACTTACAACCAAATGGAAACATGGCAGGTTTTTATATAAATGTAAACTTTTAATCAAAGGAATAGCAGGCCACCTTTCCTTTCCAGGAAAGGAAATGAAACATTTCTTTGGCATTAAAAAATTTAACAAATGAAAGCAACAATGCTTGGAAGATTGAAAGTTCAATTTAGATAACTCTTCAGGAAAAACGCAAACTCAAATTGGACTGTTATGGAAATTTAATTTCAAAACTCTTTTTTTTTGTTATCTCAGTTGAAGTACAGTCACATTTACTTACTAAACAGTTGCTTCTCTACCTCTGCTTAAGGCTAGGGAATAGAAAGGAAAAATGAATAAGTAATGTACATTTGTAGGTCAGTGTTCTGTTTGCACTGGATGAGAATCTAAGTAATTTTTTACTCTAAATACTGCACAATTTGTTACTGGAAAACACCCCTAGACTAAAATTCTACCTTGTTTGTAGGTTGAATTCCCATTAATATATGTTTGAGTGCTTCTTTCAAAACAAAATCTTGACTTTTGAAACGGAAGTGCAGATTTAGGGTTCAGAGAATATGTACCAGCGTGGTTTTGGTCATCTTGTGGTAAACCTGATTTTATCAGAGGATAAGATGGAAACGTGTAGTAGCATCCACAGTTCTAAATCTGTCCCATCATAACTCATAAATGCTGTCATTCAGGACTTCCTGGCAGCACAGTGCAATGAAAAATGTCCAAGAAGTTATAGTAGAGGAGCTCCTTCCCAAAATTCTGCAGCAGGCTATAATGCATCATTTCCAAGAGGATTTGAGATTAATATGATTTCTCCTTTTACTCTTACACTGATGAGATGTCTCATTATGCTCAGTCTTTTCTAATACGTGGGCTATACTACAAGATTTAATTTATTTATTCTGTAGGTGATTTCCATTTCCATTTCCTTTCAATTAGCCTTCAGTCAAGGTAGCCTACTACACAGCAGCCCCTGCTGTTTGGAAGGGACATGAATGGATCTCTGAAACTTAGTTTATTTGGCATAAGAAATTGAGTCAGTTTGTGCAGCTCCAAGATGACTTCATAAAAGTAAAGTAAATTATAGTAAAGCATTCCTACAGTTCAATAGGATTCATTTCACTGGGACTTTGAATAGTACATTTTTATCAGAATATGATTTTGTAATTTTTTTTTCAATCATTAGCACCCCATCTTCTAATTGGAAAAGGACTTGAATCTATGCATTTGTTTATTATTTAGAATATTTTGCATCTGTAAGAATATTTTAACTGTTATATACAGAATATTTAACTTTAACAGAGATAATTTTTTTAAATAAAAGATTTTCACTATTAAAATGTGAAAAGGGATTTTAAACTTTCACAAGACCAGTTTTCTTTTTAATATTTGAAAAGAGACTCTTCTTGCTAAGTCCTTTAAGTTTCTTAATATCTCTCAAAAAGCAGCTGATGAAATGTTCAATTAAAGTGTTATGTTCAGACTTTTAAAAATGCACTGCAGCAGGATGTGTTTTTCTATGAACAAAATAGTCGTAGGACATATGTAGATTAAATCTTATTGCATCGGGTTAGATTATAATGTGGGGGTTTTATATTTAATGGGGAGATTGGGCACTGTCATGGAAAAGTCTGGTAAGGCAGGTCCAATTCACTGCTTTTATATTCAAATTGCTAGATAAATACTGAAACAGTTTCTACATACTAAGCTCCTTGAAACTACTACTTTATTCAAAAGAAACAGCCTCAAAGACTCCTTTAAGTTTCATTTATTTGTTATGGTTTTTCATCTTTGAATTATCCAGCACATAACACTAAGGGTAAATGGGTTTTTAAAATGGCAGCCTGGAAGTGTCCAACATCAGTATATCTATAGGCATGATTACATATTTGCCTAACATCATTTACCCCACTGAGGAGTCTAAAGGCCAAAATTACTACGTTTATTCACAATAATAATTTCTTACTTCTTAGTAGTACTAGTGAAGTTACTAGTACTTGCAGGGATTAGAGATTTCTTCAGCACAGAGCTGGTCCATTTTTCCCTTTCCATTTCAAAATCACTAACGCTTTGACGTGCTCCAGATATTGCAATGTACTGATTTTAGAAAATGATTGACTATTTAATGATGCCCATTTAATTCACTTGGAAAGATTCAGTACCTCTAACATTTTCCATTCCATTGATACCATATAATCACGCTGTGAATACATCAAACTCTTTCTGATCATTTTTCACCCTGCCACCATGTATGTTAGCTGAAACAGAGAGGAAGCAGCACAGTTCCTGATTACATTCTTTTAAATATATTTATAAACCAGTTTGATCTATGTCCCTTATAGAACTTTTTTTTGATGCTTTATGGCAGTTTCTCAGAGTCCATAAGCTTCAGACTCATCAAATATGAAAAATTATACCTTTCTTTGAAAAAAATACATAATTATCTATTGACTAGGTTCATTATCTCTTTTAATGTTTCATTACATTAGTAGCGTTCTTTTCCCTAGTGGCACGTTTCTCTCCTGATGATACTAGTTATTCTGTCTCTAATTAGCAAAAAGTTGTTCATCTAGTAAAAAAAGAAACAGACATGCCATTCATATTCTCCTTAGTAAACTGTCCTAAATAATTAATGCAAATAGACATCCAGGGTTGTGAATTTTGATGAGAAGATACTCTCAGAGATGAATTATTTATTTTAGGATATTTTCCCTGAAAATCTACAGGTTTTTGTGTTAATTCATGTAGATCTGGTTTTGCCTTAGTCTGGCAGGGAGGAGGGGAGCAGGAAATTGAAGTTTTTGAACAAATGAGAAGTGAGCAAGTACCGTTCAAAACAATGGAAAGCTAGGTTAAGTTAAAACTCCTCTGAAAAGTTGTAAGGCATTTTTGATGGAGTTTGGATGTGTAATAGAACCTAGATCTGCAGTGCTGGGAATTCTCACAGCAAGAGCAATTCCCTTACGTTACTATAATATTTGAGTTCCAACTTTATGTTTGACTAAAGGAAACTCAGCGCAAACACAAAATAAAAGGACTGTGAGAGATTTACAAAAGAGATCACGTTTTCCCCCTTTTAAGCAATCTCTTGGGAGGGAAGGAGGGGAGAAGGAGTGCATTTTTGTGGGATGATGCATTCCATCCATCTTTTCATCCATATAGTTTGTGGAATTGTTCCAGCTTCCCTGGTGTAGCACAAAAGCACACAGTAATACACTTGTGCAGCTCCGGGGTCTGAGAAGAAAATGAACCCTGCTGATGCCAGCACCCTCTCAAGCGACATATCCTGCAAGCTCAACACTGCGCATTCACTTCGCTTCCTTCCTGGGCATTCAGGCGCAAGGGAACTCAAAACAAATGCCAGTAGAGTCCAAAGTCTTCTAAAAGGCTCAATATAAATTCCTTGCTTCTGAAGCCGTGATTCAATTGAACTCTGGGAGTTTATATGTATATCTACTGCCATTTTTTTTTCCCTTCTTACACTGAAGATGTCGGCACGGGGTTATTTTCCTTTAGCCCTTTTTTCAGTCATCTATTTTTTGCTTGCAGGCAGGGATTGTCAGAGGAGTGTTATTTTATGCACTTTGAGTTTGCTTTCTAGTAACCCAGCACACATCTCTTGGTGTCTTGTAATATCAGATGCAGTGCTAGTAGAGTAGCTGATTTTACAAGACACCTGCCTTCGTATTTGAGGGCAGGATCAAGTCCTCCCTTGATGACTGAGGACAGAAGCTCACTGCTTTTTCATAATGTTGTATCTAACTGTGAAGAGGAGCTAGAAGTTTACTCTCTTTTATGCCCCAGGCTATGTACTACATGTTAATCCCATCCTGTCAACCTAATTGAGTCCATTTGAGTCCAATTTTTAGTAAATTCATAACTGCTGTTTTGGAAAGTCCACACTTCAAACTTCTCTTCACAAGCTGCACATGTATCTGTACTTGGAAATGCAAATACATGGAGTATTTCTTTAACAAATATAGTATTGCACCACATGTCAACTATTTCATGTATCAGTGAAATGTCTGCCTTTGTCACATAGGTGCCCGTGTTGATGAAACTGATGTAAAATTATTTCCATAAGAAGGCCAAAGTCATACTGAAGGGAGGCTTCGCTTTGGAGAGGCTTCGCACATGCCTTCTACCATTAACCATGTTAAGATCAACTTCACATATCTGTAAATAATTCTGAAAATCTTTCACCCACATAGTGTCCCCTACTGGTGGTTTTTGCAGGAACAGCCAGCTGAAGCAAGGTTTGAGTTAACTTATTTGTGTTCTCTTCTTGTTTACTAGCACAAATGAATAATTATGAGAAAATAGGAGCACATATTTCAAATCTTTACCTATTCTGAGAGAACTTAGGTTGAGTAAATTTTTATGCTGATGGAAGATGGTAGTTTAAAGAATCCTAAGCTGGGGTGGAAAGGAAAATTCGTATTTTAGATTGAATGTAAATACATCCTCTGTTTTATGGAAGCAACATCTTTCTTTCTTTCTTTCCCTTCTTTCCCTTCTTTCCCCCTCCCCCTCCTCCCTCCCCTCTTTGAGAAATGTCATCCCCTTTACCTTGCAGCCAGGTTCTTCAAAAAACAAAAGGCAATCAATATTTCTCCTTGGTGCTGTTATTTGAGATGCAAGAAATTCTATTTTTCTTTTAGGACAGAGGTAAGCAAACGTAACTGTAGTCTGTCTGTTGTAAATTAAATTAATAAGTGATGAATAGCTGCAATAATGAAAAAAGAAATCATCTCTTCTATTAAAGAAAATGTGAACATTTGCCTTTCCTCACTCAAAGTCACACAATATGAGCTATGAAAGTTTTCAGACCTGGGGGAAATTTAGCTAGCACTTCAGTTGTGAGATTTGTGCAAGTGTTACAGGAAACACACTTCACTGATTTCTTTTCTGAGAAGTAAATAAGTAGAACTTTTTTCCATTAGTGAAAGTTTTAATGTGTTGAGCATTGTAAACTGTAACACTGTAATCTACGTCACTGTATCTATGCAAGTGTGGGAAATAAGCAAAGCTCTTGTATTGAAAATCCTTTCTCATATGATATTTACATTGATCTCAACAGCAGTTTTGCCTGCGAGGAAATACTGAGTTAGGACTTCAAGACCTGCATTTAAGTCTACAGGCATCCAGAAAACATATGTCTTAGAGTGGTTCTTGATTTGGCCATAATTGAGTTGTGGGTCCTTTTTGGACCTAAATTCTTTTCACTCTGGAAGATTCTCTTTTCCCTCAGCCATTGTACTCATGGTTGACATATGCAGTATGCAGCGGGGTGAGGAGCAACAGCCCCCAGATCCATCATAAGTCCTCCCTCTTCTCTTCTCCAACAGAGACTGCAGCCCTCCTCGGGAAGGGCAAGGGACCAGTGCGTTGGCTCAGCAAGGGTTAGGCGATGAAGATGTAAGGCTTTTTTCTTTGCTCCCCTCTCTCCCTTTCCTTTCCTTTCTTTGAGATGAGAAAATAGGCCACCAATTCAGTGGGAATGGAGACTGGCCGGGCAGCGCTGTGAGCTTTGTGTGCTTGGTGGCTGCCCGCCATTTCCCAGACCATCAGCACCCACTCTTACTGTTTTCCCTGGCTGCATAAAGAGAACATTGTGTCTCTTGGAAGCTCTGGCTCATACCCTGCCCTCTGTGTGAGAAAAGGAAACGTTCCCTCTGTTCATGACTTAGCAACGGTTGGCAAAAATGATGTCATATCCATGGTAGCAGCAAGACAAAAAGGGAGAGAGAGAGACACTGCTTTTTTAGACAGATTTTACACACCACCCTGTTCCAAGGAGGACTGGACAAAGAACAAGCATTGTAATCCTCCATTTGGGGCAGAATACCAGCCTATTTTTTCAGGCTAGAAAGAAATGGGGATTATTTACAACTGTTTGTGAGAGTCCCATTTAGTAGCACTATAGCATGGAATACATGAGATTATTTCTCTCTAGGTTTGCATTACTTTATTGTTTGTTACAGCTGCTCTATTACAAGTACATGAGCTATCGTGCTCTTCTTTATTCTCTGTCTTTATTGCTACTAAGTATAAGTTCATAATAAGTAAAATAATATTGCAAATTGTGCATAAAATGTTGCAGACTTGCAAATGCAATATTTTACTTTCATGGTCCTGCACTCTCTATTTTAATAATGTAGTGTTACTAACATATCAGTGTGGCCTTCAGTGAATTGAGCATCAAAATGTGAGCTTTTCTTGGTCTGTAGTTTTGTCTGTATGTTCAGATACACTACACGACATCAATGCCTGTGTATAATTAATAGTTTTTGGAATAAGCCTATTCAGGAAAAGTGTGTCGGTGTATGTGTTTAAGACTGAAGGGGAAAGATGGGAGGAACCTGGAAATTTGGCATGTCCTGTTATAAAGCTGATGACCCTAACCTCCAGTTGAGATTTGAGAAAACTCTAAAGCTGGTATGAATTAAATGAAGGCCCCTCCCTGGTTTTGTGGCGGGTGATGCTGTATGAACTTCAATGGCTAGTTATTAAAACTTTGACAGATTTATGGTGAAAGCATATGCATTTAATCTCCCAGTCCATCTTCATTCTGTAGGCCTTTCCCCGGAGAGCAAGTGGTAACCTTTGCTTAACAGCAAAATTTGGAACCTCATAAAAAGGCAGGTCTCTGGATATGTGAAGTGCTGTGGTCCTGAGTATTCTTCACTGACTTGAACTGCTAAATGCCTCTTAGCATAGATTCAATCCAGAGTGTGAACTAATTGATATAATGTTCTGCATGTATATATCTCAGACCTGAACTGAATTATTATTTTTTTCAAATATACATGACTGGTTCTCCTGCTTTCTTTGCTATCTTTTTGTCATGTCTGTTTTCCTCACTTTTTGTTCGTTAGAGATAATGGACAATACTGTCACTGGAGATTCCCATACCATGTTCCCAGATGCAAGGTATCCAGATTATTGGCAGATGTCACACATTGTCATTGTTACTGTCATAGTCACTACTTCCTCAATGGCTTTCTCTAAGAATGAGAAATACTGCAAGAGATTGTAGCTGTTTTCCAAGGCATGTTTTTCGGAATCAAATTTAGGATAATGTAGCTTCAAATTGTAAACTTCCAGTGGGCTGCTTTGAAGACTGTAGCAATAATCTGCATGAGATGTTTGTCCAGTCTGGTTTTCCCTTGTTCAGCAAGGCATGGCTTTGTTTTGCAGGTGAATCAAAAATTTCTAGGAGCATCCTATTCTGAGGTAGAGAAAAATTCTGTTGGATCCTAAAACAGTTGTTGCCAGCCAGTCTGGTATAGAGTTTTCTGACTCCACAAGCTCCTATAGATTTTTGTTTATTCTTTCTGCAAAACAGAATGAACCTCTTCAGAATAGACATTGCCAGCCCTTCCTGAATCAGTTTTGATATAATTTTTACCACTGCTGCAAATTGATTTGGAACAGAATTTTATTTCTGTTTTCTGCCAAAATTTTTGTCATTAATCTCTACTGAATGGAAGCACCATCATAAATACCAGCTCTGGCAGGTGTAAGGAAGCAATCTCCAAGGCACACAAGGCACTAGGAGTGGTCTCCAGAGACCCTCAATCATTAGCTACAGATTCAGTAACACTACATTTGTGTTTGTTGTGCTTGAAATGTGGGCTTCTAAGTTGGGTATCACCTTTTGGGATAGAATGGATTTAAACTGTAGCCACAATAGCAATTCTAATAGTGTATTTTATTCTGAGATATCAGAGAGAAATTGCACAGGTGGCATGGGCATCCAAAATAAGCATTTGAAACTTGGTGGAGGGCTGAACATTATCATTTATTGTAGCCATGTTAGGAAGTTTTGGCTTTTCTTAAGGAGAATCCTTTCTGATTTTTTTTTTTTTTTTCCATTTTAGACAAAATTGTTGCTGTCTTCATTAAAATTCTTTTGTGAATATTCTAATGGATTTATGGTAGGAGAACAAGTACATCAAGGAAATATAAACAAAGGTTCTCAAAGTGTGTTCCACTTGTTAATTGGCTGTGTCAATAGCAGATGGACATTTCTCCCTGTCCACATGTCCTTATGTGCCTGGAGCTCCTTCATCTAGCTGTAAATTTAGTATCAGCCAGAAACAGAAGAGAGAATGTCCTGCTATTCCAACATGATTCTTTTCTGAAGGATTCTCTGATGAAAAAAGATTAGGTTATTTCTCTCAACAGCCAGATAACACCTGCTTATCTAGGGAAGGAGCACAAGCTTTTTGCCTATGAATTTTCAACACCTGTGAAAGAGTTTGGGATCCATAAACACAGAGATTTTATTTTAATTTGAGTGAGAGTACTGAAAAGAAAATTTGAGTGATTGTAGTATTAAAATGTGTTAATTTACTGTTGAAAGGGAGGAAATAACCTATTTCTAAAGTTGCAGAAAGGAGGTGTCCACTGCACAAACTTCCAATTCATTTTATTTACAGAAACTTCATGTTCTCCTGAAAATAGGGATTTAATTTTAAAAGTACTAGGCAAAGTGCACCAAAGTGAGTATAGTGGGGCTTGACCTGGATATGGTCTTGCAGATCCCAATTTTCCTAAAGGTAGGAGATTAACTTTATCAGAGAGGCTGTAATAAAAAATAGTTCCCTCAAAGAGTGAGTAAAGAAAGAGCAACCTCTCATCTTATAGCATGTACTCAGGGTTCTGAAATTTGTTTCTTCATGAAAACCATCTTTGTGTGTCTGCCTTTTCTGTGTGAACCTTTTAATCTGAGCAACATCTTTCTTCTTTACTGAAAGTTTGATGGCATTTCTGTGAATCATACCTTCTGTGCATCCAGGTAGAAATTATGTTTTCCTGAAAGAAACTGGGTCATGGAAGAATCCTGGCTGCAGTGCCCTGTGTTTACATTCAGGGGGGCTGAATCAACTGTCACATACAGGCCCTGTTTTGTGTCTTCCATGGACCTAGCTGTAGAGACAAAACCTGCAGTTGTGGCATAATGTATGTATTCACTGATTTATTTACGCTCGGGAGCATGCCTGTCCTAGATGCCAAGTAATAATGAACAATGCAGCAGTAAAGGAAACAAGCCTTTCCTTAAACAAAGCTGAACATCATTTAAAAAATCAAGATATCCTATTATCTTATGTAAAACCAAGCCTTTCAACAACTCTTAGAGCTTCAGAGTCCACAGGACAGGATATCTGAGCCAGCCAATACACTAGAATGAGGCTGAGATACGCTTACTGGCAGTGTTGTAGATTTTTTTAAGTCCGCATAGCCCAAGGTAGTGACATTAAGTTTTACCGCATGGATACAGGTGCAGTCAAACAATACCACTTTGGTGTCAGTATGCTATTGTCCTGAGATATTAGATCTTGCTATCTGACCTCTGTTAGACTTCATGAGTCCCAGCTTCCTACAGCTGCATTGTTGAACTCTGCTTCATGTGAACTTGTGTGTCCTCCCACACAGACCTTCATATTTTTTCTTACGTCCTCTCCTGTCCCTGAATACCCACTGCCTTTCTTTTTATACTTCCACATCTTACTGTCATATACAGCATCAAATATGATGCCTGTTGAATCACTCTTCCTTCTGGTCTTCTCTACTATGATGCCTATTCCTTTTTCTGACACTGTAACAAATTCCTTTTTTTAAAACATTTAAACCTGTATTTAAACCTTTATTGTTTGCTTGAGATATAAGTCACTTCCTTTCTTTGACTTTACCATTTTCTCTGCTTTACCTTCACATTTTCTTTCTTTCTTTTCATGCTGACTGATATTATGGTAGGAACACAAACTCTGAAGGACAGGAAGCCTTTTTAAATGCTATGGAAATGGCGTGAAGAGCTATGCTTCTTAAAAAGTCCTTTTAGTAATCTAGTGTGCTAGAGCCTGTCAGGGAACACAGTATACTTGCTGTCTTCTTGATCATAATGGTTTTTCCCATTCCAGACTTGTTGCAGTTCTCCAGTGTAATAATGTACCATGTTACTAGCATGAAATTGCATGCTGGAATGAATGGCAGCAAACTTTTTGTGGTGCGCTTTTTCATAGCTCTCTGATATAAATATTCTGAGCAATGCTGCTGGTAGTTAATTGAGCATCTTACTCAGCACACATGATGTTACCAGGGGAAGAGAATGCTCAAGGACAGCACATCATATATTTACTTTCAAAAGTGTCCCCTGAAGCTTTAAATTCCGGAGAAAGGAAACCAACTTAAGCACTGAGCTGCATTTGCTTTGGAATTATTTTTTTTAATGAGACTTACAGTAGTTGTTTTTCAGGTGTGTCTGTCATTTCAGTGGTTATAGATACACTCTTTAGTTTGGCTTCATAGTGGCATAACTCTAAATGCCTTCAGCAATTTTTCTGTTTGTTTGCTTGATGGAACCAAGCCTCTGCTTATTGTCAAGCATATCAAAATGCCATCACATGTAGCTCTGAGTTTAGCTAAGCCTGCTGTTAATCAGTTTGTGTCCTTTTGATTTGTTTTGCTGTGTCCAGGACCTTTCAGTTATTTTTCAGAAAGTTCACAGAGTTAACAGAATTCCGTCATATGTAGAACAGACTAACACCCAACTCTGAATGCTTGCAATTTCAGTATTGGATGAAGTATTTGCTTGAAAGAATGTATTACAAATGCATTTTGGATTTCTGCTATCGCTTTCCCCAAATCAAGCCAGTATTTCAAAACAGAGCTTGCCAGCATCTTTGGCACTCTGTTGTCCTGGCACCTGATGTCTATACTGCTAAGTACTTGATACCTTGGCTGCTTTTCTAAGATCTATCAAATATCTGGACCCCTGATATTGAAACAGCAAATTAATGCTTTGTGGCAGTTATTCTGAGAAGAGGAAGATTAGCATTTCATGAAATCATCCAATTACAAATATTGTTAAAACATCTGTGGTCCCTGCTGTTGAAATCAGGTATAGAATTTAGGTATAGCACAAAGCCCCACATCATTCATGAGAAATCATGTAAGCTTAAATTAAAGCCCATAAAATGTCCAATTTTTGTTTGTGTTTATGATTGATACACTATGACATTAAAGTGAGCAGATGTAGAACTGCACATGGGAGCAGTATACTAGTTTCTGCCTAGATTCAGTTATTAGGTGGCTTCACGAAAAAACAGAAATTGCTCTGGGAGACAGAGGTTGCTATTTTTAAGAAGTCAATGTTTCAGCCTTGGCATTCAGAGACACAGCTCTGTGGGAAGCCAAATTCTGTAAATTTAATATCTGGAATAAGAAAAAAGCTCAAGGAGTGCTGCCAGGTGTGTTTAGCTGGCATTGCACTGAAGTCCTTGGGAAAGTTTGATACCACATGAGCACATGTGTACTGTATCCAGGAATGAAAAGCTGTTGTAAGCGATGCCTACATTCTTGCTGAAATTCTCGGCCAGCACTAGACAGCTGTCATTCTGGTTTTGTACCCGTTATTGTCCTGTCCAAGTTATTCTAGAATAAATAGTTCAAATGTTAATTGACATAAATTTGCGCTGTTAAAAGGTGTGTTTTAAGAGAGGTTCCTTCTGAGCTGTGTAGTTGTTGCTACTTAGTTTCGGTAAGAAATACTTGACTGAGTAAAACAATTAATTTTAGACAAAGGTAGAAACTGTTCTTTATTTTCTTGAACAGGAGGATACAATACACTTTGAGATCCTCTGTTTTCACACACCTGGCTACGATGTTGTTACTGCTAGCTGTTCACTCAGCGCAGAAGGGGTTTATTTTGTTTCTCTTCTCCGTTCTTTTGTGCTCTTAGTTTTTCTGTTTTATGAGGCTTTAGGTGCAGGTTATATGTGTATTATGTATGTTTATTGTGTGTACTTCTGTTTTTGTATTCCCCACATGATTGGCAGAGACTTGGCAGCACCGTGATGCTACTGTTTGCACACAACATACTGCTATCGGTCTTACCACATCTTGTCTTATATTCATTATTCCTGGGACAGGTTAAGTAGGGTAGGGAATTCCTGTGATAAGTGTGAATACTTGCATGTACTTCTCAGTGGTCTGTAGACCTTCAGCGAGGTGGAGTCATGCCTACCTTAGGGATACAGGGTTACCATTTTGTCGTATGAAGTTGGGATCATTGTAATTTTCCTCTGGGGATTATTAACATATTCCATTATCTCATACCACGAAGTATGCAGAATTGCATCTTTGAACATGTTTCTTGTGATTTCTATGTACAAAGGTAGAATAAGTGTAGGATTAAAATTACAGGCTGGGAATATCTGACCTTTGTCAAAAAGGAAGGATTAGATGAACTGATGGATCAGAACAGCAATTCTATATTTTTGATTTGTTGGTTCCTTGTATCACTCTCTGTTAGTAAACAAGAGTGTGTAAATAAGAAGCTAGAAGTACATTCCCCTTACTAGGTTCTTCACTTTATTTATATGCTCATGACTCTGTCCATATCTAGGATACATCACAAATGGAGTTATTATTGGTTTATTATGCTACATAAGCGCATTTGTTCAGACAAGCTAAGTAAAAACTAGACTCCAGATACATTTACAGCACATAATTTTTAAGTATTTTTTCCTTATTCTGTTTCTTCACATAGACATCAGAAAGAATTCTGCCAAAAATTTCTGGTTTGGTGCAATTCATATCTTCCTTCTGGCTGAACACAAATTGCTGCTTTCTTCCACATCCACAGTTCCTGCATTTGAAGTAACAGTAGGGAAAATATACTACCTTTTTGTCTCAAACTTCACAAAAATAGAGATCAATGTTCCTTCATCCCAGACAAACACTTGAATGAGTATGAGGGAGCTCGAAGTACCTACTTTGTAGATATGATCCAACGGTGAGAGATAATTAAGCCACACAAATAGGCTTATTTCTACCTATTAATAGGTAATAGGAAATAGTGTCTTTTTTCAGGTGCATTTTCTACTTACTTTATGTACTTCTATCACTTCCATTACTGCTCTCAAAATGTACTTTCTAAAGAAAGGAAATATTAACATTCTTAATTTACTGATGGGGAACTGAAGCATTGAGTCTTTGGCTTGCCCAAGGTCACATAGGAAGCTGATGGCTGAGTAGTGTCCCAAGGAGTATTTTTGTAATTCCCAAATCTGAAATCACAGTTTTATGGTCCCTGAATTATTCATTTCCCATTGGAAATAATTACCACAGAGAACTTACGCATTTCCAAGGATGCTACCAGGTAGAATACAAGCATGTCACAGTAGTGCAGTTATGAGGTTTATATAAGTCTTTCTTTAAAACCAGCTAACCTTGTTTTATGTGTTGAATTTATGTATATATTATGCACTAGCTTTTGTTATTTCCATTTATTGCATGTGAAGTATACACACAAACAAGAAATAATGAATGTATATATCTCATCAAAGAGAGATAAAGCATAGCCAGATTTAAAAAAAATTGTCTGAGTGGAAAATTACAATGTTTCAACAGCAGCAGCCCAAACAAGCACTATTCCAAGGGAAATTTGTCCTTCATCTCTAATACTACTATTGCAAACTCTTCACTGAAGTGTGTTGGTAATAATAGATTAAAATGTAGTTCTGTAACTGAGTGAATAACAGTTTTACCACACAAATTACTAGTCAATGTTTTTTTGATATATCAGGTTACAAAGAGTGTGGAAATATACATGTTCAAAGTTTTTTGATCTACTGATTATTTTTTTTTTCACATTAAAGATTTAAGTTGAATTACACAACTAACTGCCTCATATTTTCTAATTTACAGTACATTAGATTTGACTTTTGGAAGTGTTGAAGGGATAGCAAATTCATTTAACATGTGCCACATTTGGAGCCCTCTGTTTCCCAGTCTCCTAACGCAAGTACAAGTGACAAACTGCGACACGGATAATTATTTATATGCACGTGTTGTGCTGTAAAGATACTCTGTCTTCCAGACAAAGAGGTGTTGCTCATCAGCACAACACAACATATGGTAAGAATAGAAAGAGGGTGAATTCATGGCTATACAACAAAATATATAAATTTCAGGGTTGATTATTAATGCCATAGCTAAGATTGTGGCCAGGAGAGAATGCATGGGCTTCATAATATGGTATTCAAAGGATATTTAAAAGACCAGAGGAAAAAACGGTCTCCAGAAAGGTATGGCTGAGGTGTGTCACAGGTCTTTCTTGCCTGCAGTACTAAAGCTTCAGGAATGTTACTGTGAACACTGAATTTATGTTAATGAAATTATTATTGTTCAAAGCATCACATTTCGAAACACCATTTTAATGTATTTATTACAAAGAATATGTGAAAATAACAATTATTTTGTCAAGCACTGGTTAGCCGCCCGTATGCCTGCATGAGATTATAAATCTAGGGAAGTGCTTAACTCTATTCCAACCTGTAGAAAAAAGAGTTTCATGAACTCCTAGGGGATCACTTACTCTTATTTACCACTGTGGAACTGGACTAGAGGTGCTGGCTTCATCTCAGTGTGCTATTATCTCCTAGTAATTGTAACAGCAGCTATTCAAACCCAATTGTAATTGTGTGCCTGATGACTGTCCTGACTTACTGAACTCTTAGTGCATTTAGCTGAGTGGTTGATACTAAAGCTTGCTGATGGTCGCTAGCCACTTAATCAGACTTTATTGTCCGTGTGGCTTAATAATTCAGTGGAAGTTAGTAGCAGGGGAAAAACATGGTAAAAAATTGAAGAATATTAGGTTTACTTTTTTTTTTCTGTGAATTGCAGAGCCTCACCTGAGCAATGATCAGTGCCCTGTACGTGCTCTTCGCCCAGGGCAGTGAAGACAATTTGCTTAACCTTTTTGAATGCGTGCAGCACCGCTGTGCTGAGACTGGATGGGCAGGCAGTTATCACAGCTGAGCTCTCACCGCTGATGGTAGTGTGTCCTGATGTACTAACTTTGTGATGTATATGAAGCCTTATACAGTAAGGGACATTTTACAGTGCCAAACAGTAAATAAATGTGGAAATATAAGAGGTTGTGAAAGTTTTTGGATAATCTTTCATTTTGTGGTAGTCTATGCAGGTCTTCACATCCTAACACATCGTGTTCTGGTTGCTGGTTCAGGAAATCTGATGTAAACTGAAAGAGGTGTAACATATTGTGAGGGTGAAAGGAGAATGGGAGAGAAGCCAAAAGAATTTGGTCCCTTTAACCTAGAAAAATGAAGATCTGAGAGGGGATGTAACTGATGCCTAGAACTATTGTGGAGATGATAAATATTAGAGCATCAGAAGAGCTAAAATCTATGTTCACATAAAACCAATGGGTATAAAATGCCCAAAGAGCAGTTTAGGATGGAAAATATAACTTTTCTAACCAATAAGAGCTGCTGTTCTAGAACGAGTTTTGTGGATGTTAACAGCCTTAACGCTTTTACGATAGAGCATGATAAATTTCAGGTAGGGATTGTAATATTTAGTTACCTATAGAAGTAAATATCCATACTTGGTGACTTAGGAAGTGCATTTCCGTGATATGGTTCAACTTTTTATTTTTTTTTAATTTTTTTTCAAGTTTCTGTGTCTTGAAGTCAAAATATACAGGGAAAAGTGATAAAAATGTATATTAACCCATCCTGAGATTTATGAATTCTGTTTTAGAAGAAGCACAGGAGTATGTTCTCCTGTATGTTTGAGGTTTACTGGAGGTTATTTTTAAAGCTTTTTTTTTCTTTATTGATAATGTTCCTCCTTTAAATAAAACAATATATCAACACAGTATCAAAACATAAACAAAATATGTGATATAATTATAATATTAATAGGCTGGTACCAAATGAATACAATATTTGGTCATATATTTGGTCATGTTAATGATATTTTCTTTGTCAAAAATAGTAGAAAAGATGGGACAAAGTCCAAACTATTTGGATCTGAGTATTCAGAATATAGGGAAAATTTGGTCCAAGTTCTGAACTTTGCGCCTCGAGTTCATTTTTAGATAGCGGTTCTCAAGAGCTACTGTGCTATTAATAGGCCCAATTTTTTTGACAGATAAATATCGTATTATGGTGGTGAATTTAACCATTTTCAATTGCTGTGGAATGAAATCTGATTTCCAACATAAATCTTCAAATGCAAATAATTTTTTTTCAAACAACTGCTTTAATCCAACTATGCTATTTTATATTGGGGAGAATCAAACTATTACATATATTTAGTTCATGCTGTAAAACTACTGTATTATTAACTAGTGTAACTCTTTCATTTACATTTACACAACCACACTGAATTTGTAACTAGGCAGAGTAATATTTAGAGTGGTGCTCAGAGACTTCATTGCATAAATCTCATTACTGTTAATTCCTAGGCATAGTGCTGAAAATGTACCCTTAAGTATCTGGCAGACCAGCGATTCTTATAAAAACTTATAAGCCAATTTCATTTTTTAAGTAGTGGTCTAACACAGTGCAAATGCAAAGTTATTAAATATTAATACTTTAAAAAATCAGTCTCAGGCTTTTCATCGAAAAACGAATTGTTGCAAATACATCTTCCATTGATTTAGGGATACTCTTTACCTTTTATTTCAGCTGGTTGTTAGTTTTTGTTGACCTAAGCTTATCTTTCCTGTTGATTTAACATATCTCTTGTACTTCTTTTTCTTCATTACTTTTGAAAATGTAGAGAAAAATCTTCTAAAAGTGCCATCTCTAGTTTGTTTATTCATCTTAAGCTATATTATTAATTAAGCTCTCATTGATAATATAATTACAAAATATTTCTTTTTTATTTCCAAGTTAAACGTATTTTTGAGAAATGGGCAGTGTGCCAGAACATATCCCCTTTTTGTGATTTTACTCAAGGTGCAATTATTCATTGTACTTCAGAGCACATTAGTCCAACAGATATGTAGCAGTAAGGTGACTCAAAGCTTAGGAAAGAAAACCTGATAACTATCACAGTTACTGTATATTTGCTGAAAAAAAAAAAAAAAAAAAAAAAAGCAGATCTTACTGATTTACACTGAGAATTTCCAAGGAGGAAACCACAAGTAAATGATATACTGCAGCAAAAAGAGAGTTATAAATTCAGCTTGCAGCTGCAGGAGCATAATTGTATTGAAATTTAGAAAGTGCAGGTAGAAAAATCTTTAGAAGAGAAACAGAATCCTAAGTTTTGTTCAGACGGGTTGCATATGGTGTTACATTTTATCCTGAATGAGCTTGATCAATGCTAAATCCGATTCACCCCTAGCGTATACTACCTTAATAACCATATGAATGCTCTTTGGTCACACCTAAAGTCTAGTGTGCACCATAACTTCAGTGGTACTGTGAAACAGTTTAACAGCGGTTTATCAAATGCGTGAGCCCAGAGTCTCAGAGCCCACTGGTGGCCTACACCCCAGAATGCTGCAGAAGAGGTGGTCCCACAGCTGCGGTGCCTGAGGGAGAGTGGCCACACACTGGCCCATGCTAGGGCTTGCCTCAGCATCTCACTGCTGCTGCTGCAGTGCTTCCTCGAGGGCCACCGGCTCCAGGGGAGAGCTTCAATTTGAGCAACAAGCGTGTTTTAAGAGGATGAGTACTGTCTTGTCTTCAAAAATACTGGCTTTTCTTCACCTCTTCCTTAAGCCAATACAACTTCCACACTCCAGACTTTGGGGAAAGGAAGCAGTGTTCTTTGTACTGTAGGCTGTGTCTTGAGGCTGACACCCCCAACAGAAGTGACTTGACAAGCCTGTAAATAAACAAAGACTTCCTGGCGCATCTGGGTCTCCTGCCAAGACTCCCCATACAAGCATTTTGAATCTCTTTTTCAGAGAGATTCCCAAGAAGATTGATCAGATTCTGCTAGACAAGTGTAATAATACATTTGTGCTCCTCTTCTGGTTCATTTTCTAATACAAAGTTGGTTTGCAAGTTTTCTGATGTCCTCCACTTCTCAAAATGACAAAAATATTTTTCTTCTCTTTTTTTGACATTATTTTTTTGGAAGTACATCAGGTGTTACAGCAAGAGCCCCCTGCTGCATGGCTTCGCTTGACAGGAACCAGCTGAGAAGCTTTGCAGACTCTTAATGTTGATACACAATAGGTTTTAGAGAACAGTTTTGAAGGGAGAAAGAAGTTAATGTGCTAAAATATTTCA
>JAOTQQ010000023.1:48818407-48854116 GCA_026546715.1 Gallinago undulata
ACTTTGCAGGTTTTTTTAATGTCCTTAAGTGCATCTTACAATGGCAAATTCAATTTAATAGACACCTGGTAAAATTAGTTTATTTGAATGCATAAACTGAATTTGTGCACTTTTATGGGCAGAAGCAACTATTACAATTAAAACAGTATAGGTTTTGCATGTGCAATTAGCCATTGATTTCACATGCACTTTCTTTTCACAATGTATTTGGGAATCAACAGATTAGATCCTTTTGTATGAGGTAAATTGAGCACGCAAATATTATTTCTTTTACAATGCAATAACAAACAAATAGCTCATTTACTTGCATAATGTTAATTGGTTATGTTAAGCACATTCATGAATGCACATTTTATCTTTGCTGCATATTCCTCTAATTCTTTATAGTACTGTAAAAATGTATAGTACATACTCCTAGACAAAGGATCTTACCACCCTGTCTTACAATACAACAATAAATAATATTGGGCCAGGTTTTAAAAATAGCTTCATAACACTGCAGCTCCAAGTCAGGGATCTCGTACAGAGAGACAGGTTTTTTTCAAAAGCACTCAGGACCCAGCAGTTTCCACTGAGAACACTGAGAGCTGATGAGTAGTGAGCGTTTTTGAAACTCTAGGCTCTTGTACATACCAATTGAATTTAAGCTGCATTTAGCAAGAAAATTCTATGTTGTCGTCTTTGCAAAACCTCTCCTTCTTAGAGATACAGTACACCAAGTATTACAGCTGCAAAATAACCCAATTCTTTTCTGTTGGAAGAAGTAACTGACTAGTATAAAGGATGGGGTAAGAGGAGGTGAAATAACTGTAGTATACCTAGCACAGAAAATGTAAGTAAATTCATTATTTCACTAGAAGCTGATTCCCATCCTGTTCTGCTTTTGCAGATGTATGCCAGATCTGTTCTTAATGAAGTTTTGATTGTGCAAATGTCCTTCATTCTAAGTATTTGCATTGCTTTTTTTACAGACATACATAATTTAGCTCAGTGCGTGTACATCTACTTTTCAAAACCTTGCAACAATGCGGTAGGTTAGTGAAGTTCACATAAATCTTACATTAGAAAACAGGGTCAGAAAAACTTGAGAATAAAGGCTTGTATGCATTTGAAAATAAAAGAAGAGTAATCACCACGGAATCCCAGTAATTTCCAACATCAGTCAGTCAATGTGTTTCAGCTCTGAACAAGAACTGTATTCTGCAGTAAAAGAAATTAGTCTATTTACAGTCAGGGTTGGCAGCCATCACGGTTGGAGACATTTTTTTGGCTAATAGAAGATGAAGAAAGCCTTAAGGAAGCATAGTGAGTCCAGGTCTCATGATCCAGTGATGTGAAATTTTGTTATGTGTGCTCGAAATTCTGGCTGAAAATGACTCTTCCATTTTATTCTGAAAAATGAAGGGAATGCTCAGTCACATTAGAGTTTGTCAAGGACTGAGCTTGAAAATTGGCATTTGTTGATTTCGTTTTTGAATAAGGCATCAAACTTCTGCTTTTTAAGACTGAAACATAATAATGTGAGGAGCCTTTCTCACAGTTATTGTTTGTCCCATATCTGTGCTGATTTTAGCCCGACATCAAATTCATTAAGAAAGCACTGAAAAAATCCTAAAGAAAAGGAAGAAATATCCCAATTTACTGGAAGTGACAGCAATTCTATTGTATGTGAAATAAGAAATAGGTTATAAAGAGTTTGAGTTAAAAGGAATATAATTCTGTCCTCACCCTGTAAGTTGCAAAAACTTTATTTTCAAAACCACAGTTGAGATCATTTTACTTCACCCTCTTGCACTCTGCTCATTTCTGTTAATGTTATTCAGTACAATCTATTTGCTATTGAAAGAATAGTATTGAATTTGAATTGAATCAAGCTCCAAAGAAACTGCACTTTCCTTTTGTGAAGGATTGCAACATACTCCGTTCAAAAACGCAATTTCTTTTCAAGAAACTGCAAGATGAGTAATTCGTAAAGATTAATTGCTCACAGTTTAGCCATGAACTAATTCAAAAGGATGGCAAACAATGGGTATTTTATTTTAAATTAGTTCATATTTTAGTGTTCTACCTGCAGATGGTCAGTTATGTGCTATATAAACATAAAAAATCAGAGAAGCAAAACGAAGTGTTCAGAATGCTTCTGTGTGGCAGAAGTTTCGATTGCTGGAGTAAAAACAGCAATGGCAAAAACATTTTAACAATGCTACTAAGAATATTTTAATAAGATTCATGAATACCATATTTTGTTCCCACGTGACCAAAAGACCAAAGGAAAAACAATAATCAAATCAAATAGATAGTAAACAGCCTGTAATGTGGAAAATGATATATTCGGCCCACTTAACATATCCAAGCAATCAGTTCACGCAGTACATTTGAGAGAACAAGAATTAATTTGGCAATTAACCAACAAAAATTTTAAAAATTAAGAGTGTTATTTACATGGGATATATTTGCTAAGGGAAATTTTACCTCTTTGTGGAAAAAGCAAGTGTTTTGTAGTTTTCTAACTTTGTATCTAAATGAACTGCAGTTCTCGCTAAACTTACCTTGACTGTAGCACTACTTTTGAAGCAAATAATTTTTTTTCTAGACAGAAAGAATCCCTAAAACATTGACTTCACACCTGCAAAACACAATGTATGTTTTCTTTTTTACTTTATTAAATGGGGATGAAGAAGAAAATCAAACAGCTCAGTTTGAATACGGTATTGCAGTTTCTCTAAGTTATATAGAAATTATTCCACCTGCCCCTCATCTTCAGACTGAGAAGCACTGAAGATACTCTTTGATTATTATTATTAAAAGTTATGTTGTTTAAGAGTTATACAATTAGGTCTAATGTATTCATTGTAGATCTTGCCAGGCATGACCCCAGCTACAGTGTTAACTTCAGTGGAGGAAGTTTATTTATTAACAAACTACTGCAGAGCTGCTATCTGTCATTTAGTTTGAAAAATTCAGTAAACTAAAAGAGATGAGAAGCAATTTGTAATCTCTACTGATTTTCCTGTATAGAAAGGTGCATTTTGTGTGTCATGAAGCAAATATTCTGACATGGTTCTAATCCTAAGTACTCTGTTTTATAGGAAGCTCAAGGTAACGGAGCACGCTTCTTCTTTTCTCCCTCTCTGTTGAAGATGTCCTTCACAGAAATGCAAGGACTTTTAAAGTGATTTCCAGGCTTTCAATCCTCCTCTATCAGCTGCTTAGTGCCTCAAGCTAATCTAACTATGATATATGGTAAATATTTTCCCTTGCAGGAAAAGCGCTTAAAGCTATTTCTATGCATTGATTGAGCACATTAGGCTAATATTTATCCATTTGAAACCTGGAGGTTTAGCAGTACATCACTTAATAGATATGCGCCGATTATAAGAAGTAATTATACATAAGAATATCAAAGAATATTAAGTCCCTTGTGGAGGAACCATCATAAATGGTTTAATGGTGATTAAATCTGGGGAAACTAGAGTAGTTTGGAGCACTGCTTATTAATTTTAGAAGGTGCTTGGCTCTCTGAGCATTACAAATAAATAGGAGTACTAACATTTATGGATTTAATGATATTTCAAGCTGCAGGAATGTGGCCTCCAGGTTTCTTGCTGCAGTTGGGTGCATTTCTTTGCTGAGGAGGCTGCTCTCCGAGCATTAAATTCCCATTGTTTCAAAATTGTATCAGTATGGCATAAGTTCTTACAGACCCTTTCTTATCTTGCCATCTTCTCTGACTTCTCAAGACCCCTTCTTCCTCTCCTTCTTCTCACTCTCTTCCTTCAAAACAATACCACTACCTTTTGCCTTCACTGTGCACTATTTTCTCTCGCTTGTTCAAGACAAGGACCTAGTACAGGACTAACTTATGAGAGCCATACTCTTCCAATTTCCTCTCACCAAATTAGGAAAATAAAAGAAAGGAGAAATGCAGCCTTCCCAGGGATGATCAGCCAAGCCAGTGTTACATGTCTGAATAGTCTTTATCAAATGGGCATACATTTATTGCAGATTATAGCTTTGAAATAGCCTTTTCTTAAGACTAAAGGGGGAAATTGTGTTGTTCTCTATGGAATAAAAAATTCCTCTTGCTATTGTGAGATTGGCTCAACTGGGGATGACAGGCAATGCCTTCAAGTTTGCTGTTATATATTTAAAAAAATATTTCATTTTCGAACTCAGCTTTAGTTACTGCCATGTCATTGTATTGTGAAACCACATAACAAAACCATAAAGTATTTGTTTGCTGATATATAGTTCAGTTTTTGTGGTAGCATGGAGTTAGTGTGATTTCACCGGAGCCACTGTTTTAACTATAAATGCTGTTGGGAAAATGAAGGCATAGATTAATCCCATTGACTTTTGAGGTCTGCTTGCACACTGGCCTTAGAATCTGACCTATTTTCTTTGTATGTGCTATTTGGCCAAATGACCCCTTGTGTAATTTCATAGAGTTACCTCACAGATAAAATTGGCACATGTGCAATAAATATACGCCTATTTAATTCCCTTATGGAATGGAGGACATATGTTATTTATTATGTATGGTGATGTCAGACAATAACTTAATTTTTTTGCAATTTTATCTTGTTAACCTTAGATGTAGATGGAATGCTAACTTGCAATTACAGTCTTTGGATAGTGTATGATAGAGTGATCTATACTCCCACAATTGATTTTAATACTCTTTAGAGTCTAGACACTTCATGTTGTTGTTTAAAGTGCAGCTCAGCTTTCCAAAGTGACTCTGAAAATGCTGTAGTATGATTTGGTGCTTATTCTCTAGCAGAAACTGCAAAATGCAGTTTATGCATTTAAAATTTGGTTTTGGTTGCTATCAGGTTTTTAGGTAACTGAAAGTCACTTTTATGTTGAAGCATGAGTTGTTGCCTGCTATCTGCCACCGAGTCCTCAGGATGATAAAGAATGTACCACCATCTCCTATCTACCACCATCTGCCACTGTCTTAGAGGCAGGGACGCTGAGTCCACTGATGTGAGGTGTGATTTGCTGTCACTGGCACAGCTCACGTGAGACAAAGATTAGAGACCTGCCTTTGCTCTGGTCCCTTAGACCAGCTTAAAGAGCTGCAGTGTTGGAAAGGGCTCCCATTTCTACCAAGAGGGAATTCTGCAGTGACAATGTGGTTGAAGATCGACAAAGTTTAATTCTGAGTACTCCTCTGCACCCCTGGTATATAAGGATGTATGGGAACTGGGAAGGGAACTTAGGGAAGAAAATGCTGTAGGGAGTCTGGGAAGGTCTGTCATTGATAGGTTCCCATAATTTAAAGTGTAAATCTAAATTGATTTTTTGCATAAATTAACCTCAGGATTTTTCATTGATGCTACAAGTTATTGTAATTCAGGTGTGCATTCCAGCTTATAGAGTAGCCAAGAATGAAGATATTTCAAAAGATTATATCAAGCTTTCCCTCAGTTTTGTCTGACCTTCTCTCTTGAATGCCTTCACTTTCTCACTCCCCTGTTGTGGAACAGGGAGTGTCACAAGAGGTACCTTTGCTTGGACAAAGAAGATGAGAAATAACCTTGGCTTAATACATGAGATTTCTCACCTGTAGCTTTCTTCTTTATTTACTACAAATGGATTTGTGAAGACAAGGGCAATGATTGTGCAGATCTTTGTTTTATCTCATGGATTAAAAAATGTGCCAGAATATGTTGACTACATGTAAGAGAAACTAGAAGTATACCCTGTGATATACTTGCAGTTTTCCCCTGAAATAATTAATGGTAGGCTTAGAAATCATCTATAAAGCCTGAAAGCTCTACCACAGGGCACAGGGCCATTATAGTGGTGTGGACATAAAGTTCAGCTGCTGTGGAACGTCAGGCTCTCCGAGAGCCACCATTCACCATTGCTTCAGGAAAGAATTAAAAACAGACTGATCATGGTATAACTATTTGCATTTCAGAAAAGATACAGTGTTGCGTATTCCTGAGCTCCAACATCCTTTGGACAAAGTCTCTAACCTTTCTTAGTCCAGTTTGTCCCTGCCTTCATCTAATATCGTAGAATCATAGAATACCAGGTTAGAAGGGATCTCAAGGGTCATCTGGTTCAACCTTTCTTGGCAAAACCATGGTCTAGACAAGATGGCCCAACACCCCATTCAGCTGAATCTTAAAAGTGTCCAATGTTGGGGGTTCCTCCACTTCCCTGGGGACATTATTCCAATGGCTGATGGCTCTAATTGTGAAAAATGTTCCTTTTGTGTCCAATTGGAATCTCCCCAGGAGTAACTTCTACCCATTACCCCTCATCTTTTACAAGTGATTTCTTCTGAATAGGTACTCTCCATCTTCTTTGTAGCCACCTCTTAAATATCCTAGGGCACTGAGTCCCAAGTTGACTGTACTGAGAGAGAAAGGAATAGAAACAGTCCCAAGTACTGATTTTCAGAGAGTAATACACAGTTAAAGACCGTTTCTCACAGTTACGGGCTATTTTAATTACAGATAGATTAGGAATTTAGAAAACAAGGCAACCAATGTCCTAAACCATCTCCTAAATCAAAACTGCCTAAATAACTTTTAGAAGTCAATAAACAAAAAAATAATAAAAATAAACAAAAAAATCTGTGGGCACAATCAGTAGATGAGCAATTTTATGTAGAAAATAGTGTCTCTCAGAAAATCAAGTATATATTTATGAGATATATGCGTATTTATAATCAAAGCTGTTCAGTGTTTATATCATAAATATCACATAAAATCATATGATACTGCAAAATTCTGAGCACAAGAATGCAATACATTGCTGCATATGAAAATATGTACAATTATTTATGTTGACTATTTCTCTTGCAGAAATACTGGAAACATGCTTCTGCATATTTGTGATTGGGAGAGGAGTGGAGGGTCTGTTATTTTTCCTAGAAATACAATCCATGTTTTTGAGTTTAGCTCGTCATTTCCTAAAGAAAGCTCTGTGTTAGGTTTTCATTAGAGAAGTTTTGATAGACACCAAATTTTCTTCACCTCTTTAGCACAAGATTTCCACCAAACTGTTAACTGAAAATATTGTCTTTTTTCTACCTGCAAGTTCAAATCTACCTTTTTCAATTTATAACTTAGGTACCTCTCTGCTACACTTCATCGTTCCTCAGCAACAGAGTTTCTGTCTTACCTGCCTGGTAGTAGCAACTCTCAAGTGTCAAGTTTTCTAAAACACTGTGCATTACAATAAGCTGTGCTGTGTATTTCTGATATACAGCAGAATACCTGTAGCAGTTATAAATGTGCAGAAGTGTAGTTTTTGGCAGTAGAGACAGCCACGATACTTGGGTGCAGATATGAAATTTCATAATCATTTGCTTATTTAGCATGAGGACTGGTTCAGGTTATTTCTGATTCTCTGTGATATCTTTAAAAGCACATAATTTATTGCAATCTGCTGGTAAGATGTGGACTGTTTTTTTTAGTTGCCTTGACTCATAGTCATGCTTAATTACTTAATTTTACATTTTTTACACATCTTCATGTTTACTGTTATTTAACGAATGTTATTTTGAAGGACTTCTTCAGAGTTTCCCAATATTTGTGAAATATACTGACCACACTCAGAAGAAAAAAACTTTTTCTCATCCTTGATTTACCCTGGATTAAATTCACTGCTTTTTCTGCATTAGTCACTGAGGAAATAGAAATATAATTATTCTGAGGGACTTTCAACAATCATTGTTCACTTCAGTCTGCAAATCCTAAGCCAGAGTTATAGGAAAAGTCAATATTTTGCTCAGCCCTGCAGCCTGAAGATTTATAAAGTAGAAACACTATTCACCAGGAGTAAAATGCAAATGCGTCTGAAACTAAAGTTTTAATTACTCTTGTCATCTCCCAAGAAGAAAGCTGTCACCAGCCAGAGACTTAAAAATGATATAATCTGACACTGACAGGTAGTGATGATATTGTAAGAGACTGTAAACAATTTTCCAGCCTTTATAATACTGATTTAGCAATCGAGAAGAAAAGTTTAATCTTTAATATTTAAACAATTTGATAAATATTTAAAGCATAGAATATTTTATTTTTCTGCGTTATTTCTGTGTTACTTTTCAAATAGTGTTAAATCAGGATGGACGCTTCTTAGAGTAGCTCATCTCTTGCAGCTGTGTAGCTGGTGTCAGAAATGATATTACTTTTCAGGTAGATGGATGCCATCAGAGGGTGACTCAGAAATCCCTGCAGTAGTTACCTTTGTTTTCAAATACCTTCCTCAATTTGTTCTTGTTATGAATGATGTTTTAGATTTTGCAACTTTCATTTTATAGAAATTGGGGTCTGTTTTCTTTTAATGAGTGCAGCCAATTCCTGCAGACATTAGTGACAGAAAATACAGGAACACACATACAATTGTCCTGTTAAAGTTTGATCCCTGCAGTATTATAGCTTCATTAGTCATAACTCTACAGTCAGTGATTCAGTGAAAACTAGAGCTAAACAGGGGGCTTAGTCCATTGATCTATATGAAAATAAATGTCCATTCGAACCAATTTGTTTGGCTTTTCTCTCAAGCTTAACTGAAGCTGTGGTGTCTCCTATACGCCTTTATATAGCATGCTGTCCTGTTTGTAATCTGACATTGCAACAGGTGGGATAACTAGGGAAAATGCTCTGCTTTCTGAGAGACCGTTTCTGTATCCATCACAGTTTTAGTGAAAATACAGTTTTCCTTTTCAGCCAACCCCCAGATTGTCTTCTCTCCTTTCCTGGTGAGGCAGCAGCAGAGAAGACAACTATTCTTGAAAAGCAGGCACCAGAAGCAGAGTACACTACTGTTTCTAAACAGACTAAGCAGTAAATTCTGTTTCTAAGCAGAAACTACTCTGTAGAGAAAAGTGGAATTCATTTTTGGATAGCTGGAAGACTAGGTTTCAGGCCTAGGGTTTTGTTTCCTCATTGCTGACGGCAGTGGAACCATCTTGGTTTCCTTGCTTTTTTCCTTACACATACCCTGTGAGTCTTTTATGAGATCTAAAATTTGGGGATATCAAGATCCTTTCGTGCATTACCAGTTAAGTATTCTTATTTCTTAAAGTCTCCTCCAATTAGCCTAGCTTTTGTGTCTACCCTTGGTAATGACTGCTATAGTAGTTTTTTACCCTGCAGTATAATGGCAATTTTGCTCCGTGTTTTGGGGACCTGGGAGTCTGCATATGACCAAAGTAGGAGTCTTCACTAGGTTCTGTATTCAGAGCAATTGCTAAGAAAAATAAGTCTCCCACTGGAGGGTACCAAATACGAGATAAAAAACTTAAAATTGCCTTCGTGCAAAAGTTTACTTTAATGAATCTGTCTAATTGGGTTTGAAAACAGAACAAATCAGCCAGGCGGTTGTTTCAGAGTCTGTGTTACTATACGTTTAGGGATCAGTGAATGATTCTCATTCCCAGAGTGTTCCGATTTCCAGTGAAGAGCTTTATGTTGTATGATTGCTTCTAACTCCCTTGTTAACCATCTGAATGCAGATAGTAGGTATGTGATGGATGACCCCTCTGCTCGGAAAAAGAGTACGTTTTTCGCTATTAGTTATAAAAGACTGACGTGTTTTGAGGGAATAAAGTCCATTATATTCTGTATATTTGCAGCTTAGATCGCTAAGAAAAGTAGTTTTATGACCAAAAATACAGCTTTACCTAATGATTTGTTAGGTTTTCAGTAAGTTCAGTCAGCAACTTAGTTAAATTAAATTCCAAGGGGGAGAAAAAGGTAGCAGAATTTTAGTGTCTTATCTTCTTGTAGATTTCAAATGATGGGGGTTTCTAGAACACCACAGTTGTAAATTATTGTAAAGTATGAAATATTTTTGCTATACTGCAAATCTTAAAGGGAATCCCTAGTGTAATAAAATGCAAAGAGAAGTAATCTAATAATTTGCATACAAGTAATAATTCATATTATAGTAGTTTTTTCAATATTTTGAAAGTCTAAAGACTGTTAATTGATCTCTGCTTTTTTCTTGCTCTTTGTTTCCCAATCACATGCTTCCCAGGTTATCACATCTTGGCTGAGTCCCTTTTGTCAGCTAGCTCTGTCTCTGTTAAAATCACTTATTGGCTTGAGTGTATTGTATTAAGTTTTCATGTTTATGAAACAGGCTCATAAAGTTAGCTATGATCTAACAGATCTTGTGTTGAACTAATTTAGATGTAACTTTCAACAAAAACTGGAAAAGTTTCGTGTATCAAAATTTTTAGCATTTTATTCTGATCAAAAGTTTTACCATTACCTTATGTGGGGAGAGGGAGCAAAATTAGTGAAAAAATACTCTTGCAATAAGCAGAAAGAGCTATGTCCCATTTTTCATTCTTTCTCGGTAGATAATGGTTGCTGGTGAAGTATAAAACATATTTGTTGTGTTTTTAGCGTAGGAAATTTGCTGAATAGCTGAGATTTGTTTTCCATTGCTCTGTAGATGTATTTCTAGTACCTGGTTGACCTGTGGTTGACTTTTAATGCTGATATTAGCCTAAATGTATCTTTGCCTGAGTTTATTCTTGAAAATGAGTTGCAGGTCTTTTGGCTTTAGGCTTGATCCTGTTTATAGTGTGTTGCTAAAGTTTTAAAATTCATCCAAGCAGCCTAAAAAGCCCTAAATTAAACAGTCAAAAAGCTTCTAATAGTAAAAGCAGACTGTTTTTTAAACATTTTTAACACACCTGGAGAATATTGCACGACAATTTTCTGTGTGCAGCTCCCTTTACCGAGTTGTAATTCCTTATTATTACATTCTTATCTAATTTTATAAAGGAGGGAAATGTATAATGTGAGTGGTCTATCTTTTTTGTTTAATAAGCATCCTACAGCATTTTGTCTACAAAGGAAAAGCAAACCTTTTTAAGAGAGTCTGCTTCAAATAGGACAATTCTGAACTAGTTTCAAAGACTCATAGCAGGCAAAGGCCTGATCCAGAGCCCACTGATTTCCTTGGGCTTTGAACTGACTCAGGAGACTGTGATGAATAGTCAAAGTCACTTCTGTGGAGAAGAGGAGAGGTACAGTTCTGTATTGATGCAACTTTTAGCAAATATGGTCACTAGCAAGAAAGCCCATAGCTGATGCCATCTACTGCTGCAATGTAAATTCACGTCCACGTTTTCTGCCTGTTAACTGTGTTGTTAAATCTGCAGGTAGTGTCATGACTCTTGTTTCATTGCTAGTCAGAACCCAGTTGTGTATGACTGATAAAAAGGAATAAAATAAGATATAAGAATTTCTTTTAGTAGTGCAAAAAGGAAAAAGTATCCAAATATAGTCCACATTTGTGTATGAAAAGAAGACTGAATCACAAAGGAATTAAAAAAATGCATGCCATATCAAGCCATTTCGATGGGGACAGTGTCAAGCTGTTCATATTCCAAACCTATATTTGTCATTTTACTTCCTTTTAAACCACTAACAGGATGATATGATGTTTTCAGTAAGTGATATGTGACAGAGTAGGAGTATAAATTATGTAATGTACAGAGTCAGAATGGGGCATGATACCTGTTTCGGAATGTTGTGAAAGTCGGTAAGATGTGTTGTTAAAAATGATAATGTGCCTATTTAGAATACTGTAAGCCTGATACTCAGCAAATGTGGTATTTTTCAAAAAGAAAATACAACAAATTCCAAAAATGAAGTGTATGTATTTAGTGATCTGGATTACATTAATTAATTGTGAATCACTGTCTGAGTGTTGCTCAGATTTGAACCCCAGCATTCCTATCATTTAACACAGCTCAAAATTCATTGCATTCAAAGTTGAAGTATTAGGAAACAGCTATTTACGTTAGTTTTAATGTTTTAGGTTTTCAGATTATCCACTGATTATTTTTTTTTTAGTTGAGGAAGCTAAAGACATCTACTAAATCATACTAAAGTACTTAATGTTTCCTCTGCTTTGATATCTGAATTAGTGAATATATATTTTTAAATTCATTTCTGTGTGCTAAGTCCTAAAGTGTACATTGACTCTCCAGGTTTACTGGGAGCTATGACTCGTTGAAGGTCTCCTGGTGTTTAGTCCGTTTCCCTCCCCTGCAGCTTGTTTCAACATGAGTTACAGTCAAAGCACATATTTCTCTGGATTTCTCTGACAATAAGAGAGTTGAACTGTTCTGAACTCTACTAAAATCAGTAGAAATATTCTGGAATTTAGATGGTGCTCATAATATTCGTTACACTATTTAAGGAAAGAAACCCAAACAAACAAACAAAAAAAGCCTTATAAACAAAATGTTACAGTTTTGCTATTTAGTCCCCTTGATTTGATGCCAGTCTTATTTTTCCATTTGCAAGAGCATCAAGATTTTTCCCCCACAGCTTGTGTTGTTTCTCTGTTTTCCAAAGCTGGTAAGATTTCCTATTTATGAATAACACATGGCAATATAAAATTTTTTTGCAGGTTTTTGTTTTCCTATCAGGAAAGGAAGTATTGTCTTTTAAACATGCCTTCTAATACTTATCCCAGCTAGTTCTGCAAATCATAGTAATCCAGTTTATTGTAAACCTAAACATGTATAAAAGGCTATGACTTCTCTTTCCAATGAGCAATGACTTCTCTTTCCCCAATATGGAGTTGTCTCAGAGAGAAAACATGTCTCATCTTTGCATTCAAGTATGATGACTTCTGAGATTTTAAATTTGTGTTTGCCATTGGAATACTCACTGGTGTATTCTGCAGCACATGCACAGTATTAATCACGATATTATCTTATCTTGATCAGAGAGGGGCATTCCTTTCTTTGGCAGGTTTCAGAACTGCCAGTTGTTGACACTACCTAAGCACACCAGGAGTCTGACTACATCAGCACTTTGAGAAACTGGAGTAGTTTCATGGTAGGTTCATAGAGGTCTATCTGTTTATTAAATAGTGTTGGTATTTCCTATAAGTTGAAAATGGAAGACTGAAGGAGATCTATATTCTGTTGTTTCCTGGGCCTCTGTAGGTGATCACAAGTTTTAGTCATTAGAATGAAACAGCAAATAGAGGGCTACTTTCCATCTGCCTTGGACAGCAGTGCAGTTAGTCCCTTGCTTAGCAGGTTGACGTTAACTGGTGGCAAATGGTTTGCATCATCTTCCCAGGCATATGAGCATGAAAGCATTAATACATCCCTGTGATCTCATTCCTCCCTCTTCTAACCCACAGGAGGTAGCCTGTGTTTTGCAGAACAAAAGGGAAGAGAGTAAAGAGGAGACAAAATGAGGCAGAGCAAATTTAGGAGTGTGGTGCATACAGGCATAGACGGCATGTGTGAAAAGTCTAAAACCAATTAAAACAGTTCATCCTACACTTTAATTCTATTCATCTTGGAAGTCACTAACTGTTTTACCATGAAATGCAGTAATGACATCTTACTTGTACATATAACTATTCTTTGGTGATACAGTTAATATAGCTGTGGAATTTTCTTACATAGGACCACCTACACAGAATTTCTTTCTGTATCCCTCTGAATTTAAGCCTGTCTTTAACGGCATAAAAAGCAAGCCAAAGCTACTATATAAATCTTTCAATTTGCATTCATCGGGTATAAAAGCAGCTTGATATTTTTTTGTTTTGGAATACCTTATTTAAAAGTGGAAGCGTGTATATGCAGATGACAATTTGAGGACATAATGAATGTTGATTGTCATATTGAGACATAAATAAATCCCTATAATAATACTCCCTTAGACTTACTCATAGATTACTGAGTATATTTTATGAATAGCTATGAATTAATTAATGAGATTTGGTCTGAATTGTATGGCTTTTCAGTAATAGTTATACGATGTTTGTCTTTCTTCCCCTTGTTTCTGCTGACTTTATTACGGTCTCTCCCATTGGTGTAAGAAAGTCTTCTATGGTCTCCCTCAGCAACTAGTAACACCATCATTATTAAGAAAACATGGTTTATATTGCAGGGTTCTGACAAATGATATTGTCAATGATAATGCCCAGCAGTTGCAATTTAATTGGTTTTCTTGAACCTATGTTCTTTTTATGCATAAGCTGCATTAGACAAAAGCGGGAGAGGTCTGGGGCCAAATTCATGCTGAGTGTGCTTACTTCCTATGGAGAGATTTTAAACTGCTTGGACTGATGCTCATTATCAGGAGACAAATTAACCATGTTTAAAACAGGTCTTCTATGAAATAAATAGAATGGCAAATACGTGGGAATTTTTTCTGGACAGGCAGAATGTGGAAGTCAGTTAAGTAATTGAAATTTCTCTTTAATAGGCTTCTGTTGTATAAAAAGGCCTATGACAAATCTGTACCAGAACACTACCAGGCCACCACTGCATGTTTCAAGATAACAGAATTCTTAATACAGTTCACGTTTTTATGGTATTACAAATCTGTGTCTCCAGGACTTTTTTCATGCACAGTTCTCTAAGTTCCTCTTCTTCCTCTCCCCCACTTCCCCATAAGGGGAGAAAGTCATCATCCTAGGGTATAAGTGGTGAGGAAAAAAGTTTAGAGGGAGGGATTAGTGTGTCAGTGAAAAGGAAAAGGAAAGATAGATCAATGGAAATCAGAGAGGAGGAAAGAAAGGTAAGCACAAAAAGAGAGGAACTCAACTGCTAGATAGATAGTTGATATTTGTTAATTGATAGCGCTGACATACATTATTCCTTTACCTGTGTCCACCCAATCATTGTGACCTTACCTTCTTCACTCTTTTCTGCTCAGTTGTGCTCTTGTTTTCAAAGGCAGTTTCATTTTGATATGCCAATTTATGAAGCACCTGAAAAGCTCCTAGATATCATTGAATCCTCGCTGGAATAATGCGGAAAACACACACTGTAGATAAATGTTTGGAATTTATTATCATATCGTTCATTCTGATGTTCTTACTCTGAAATTATGCAATTTTATTTCTTGGCTATTACCTTATCCTTACCTATATATTGCTGAAGAGATGACAAAAACAGTTGGCATGGCCAACAACAGCAGAGTAGTTGTCATCCTGAACTCTCAAGGAGATCTGGAACCCAGTAGTGGGGCCCCTGATTAGAAGTACCCTCTGTCTCTATTCACTGACTAAAGAAAAAAGCCTCAGAGAACCACTTTCTGTGCCTAAACATATCCTTATAAACACTTTTCTTATTTGTATTTAACTATAAGACCCACGTCAACTAATTCACTAAGGTTATTTAAAGTTACCTGATGCCTTTAGCATCAATATACATTCAGTAAACTTCAAAAGCTGCTTGGTTGGTTGCAAACAAAAATAATCTAGATGTTTATTCAGACCTCTTGAGTTTATTAAATGGCATTGGAAATCTCTCTACAAGAGGCTTTTGAGAGAAAGCCATTAATTCTTCAGCTTTTAAGAGCAAAGCGGCATGAAAATAGCCTTTCTCACGTGAAAAATGTTTTGGAACCTTTTCCAACCTCACTAAGGTTTCAGTTCCCAAAATGGATCATAAAATTTTTATAAAAGCCTTTAGTAAAAACGAGTCTTAGTATTTTCTGCATGTGAAAATTCCTTAGTGAGCTGATATATATAAGATCTATGAGTAAGGTGGAGAAAAAAGAACAACTTTGTCTTAGTTTTTGGACTTTTTGCATATACTATGACAAAACAGATTATTTTCAAAAAGGAATACTCCGGCTTTCCAATGCATTGTATTAATACCCCCCAAAATAATTTTCTTCCTACACCGTTGACATTGGTGTTAATTTGTGAAAATATTCTCCCACAGCAATGTAGTGGATACCTACAAAAGATAGTTCTGGCTTTGTGAAGCCAGGTGCCTTGATCTTCCCATATAATCAAAGATAGCAAGTCCTCCAGCAAATGACTCAGAACACCAAAGTAGGTTTGTGCTTTGAACTGGCAGAAATGAAGCTCTCATCCTCAACCACAGAGAAACACTAAAAAGACTAATCTGCTGTGTTTAAAGTTATGAACATATTAAATTATAAACATATTTGTTTGCACCCTTTTTCACGTTTAATTAAATAGTAAGAAGTATCTTGTAGGCTTGTGGTTGTGAGGACAGCTCTAGATATTTATTGATAGATAGGATCAGTTGGAGAAATCACCGCATTCCCATCCACTGAACTGCAAGGCATACTTTCAGTTATGGAAGTGATTAAAAGGTCACTCTTACCAGAGTCCTCATCCTTTCTAAATTGATACCTTATCATCTGAGTCAGCAAACAACTATTTTTATTGCATAGTTACAACAAAGAATATCTTTTGATTGCAGTAACAACTCTACTTGGAACTGAACTTCATTTCTACTTGCCATCTCTCCTTAAATCTCCAGTTATTCTAGAGGAGATTTTCTTTTAGAATTGGATTGATTTGTTAGGCTATCTGCCAGATAGTAGTGCATGAGATTTGGCATCTTCATTCCTTGTTCTTCCCTGAAGTACAGTGCTTATAATTTAGTAACTGAATTTCCTGTTAGCATTTTTATAAAGGGCAACATAAATGTTCTGGTGGTGTTTGGGAGGATATTCCCAATGTTTTCAGATATATATGGCCAAACAGACTGGTGATGGTCAGTGTAGCATTTCTTCAGATCAGCATCTGAGACAAAAGAAATTGTATGCCCCTTATTGTCTGTTGAACAATTACAGGTGCTTTCAAATGGGAAATAACCTTTCTTTTAGTCCATATTCCTCTTGATGACTGCAATTTCTTTGGAGAGGGGTTGTCTCATGCAATATTGCAAGCTTAATTTTATGGTGTTTAACTCAGTGAGACATCTCTCTAGATCAGTCCTCATACTTTACCAAATACAAAATAAATGTAATTATCCCCCTTTTGTGGTAAGAAGCAAAAGTAAATCCTCTATTCGCCAAGGCTGTAAAAAGTGATGCAGAAAAATTACCTGCTGTAAAAACATTTGACAATGTAATTTTCTGTTGTATTTCAAGACAAGGATATTTTTCTCCGGCTGCTACAGTTTGGATGTTTCTACAGAAATATATTTCTCTGATTGTTAAAAAACGACATCCAATTTCCAGTCTAAGTGTATTCATAACCAGCTTATTTCCACTGTTTTTATGGGAAAATGAACGTTAACTCTTTTTTTTTCATTTTTTTTTTTCTGCCTGGCATTTACCTGTATCATGTTGTATCACATATTCTGCACAAATTGCCAATTTTTCTATCTACTTGCATGTTGACACGATTCCATGTTGATATGCAAGCATTTTGGTTATTTCTCCTTCACCCCACCCAACTTAGTGGTTTTATTCAGTGGAGTCCTAATATACCTCCTGTTACAGATATTTCTTTCTATATTCATGTGTAGTACAACTTTTAGGTTAGCGTTTTTCTCAGGAATTGTAAGACACTTTACCTTTAGAAGGTGCTTTTGCAGTTCTGGGGAGCCATTTTAGTGAGGCAGTAGAAGCAGCAGGTTGTGAGACAGATAAAAGGGAAAATAAACAGGATGGATGCATGATAACCATGATGCAGGATGGAGGGAGAAAGACAGAGCAGCGCATCCCACAGCATGAGATCCCATAACAGTCACGAGCAGATGAGGAAGATTCATGCTTGCTGCTCTGCACCATTGCCTGTAAACCTTGCTCACCAGCACAGTGCAACAAATTAGATGGCACGCTTGTCCATCCTTTTTTGCCACCTAGAGTCATTAAATTATAATTTTTAAAACATAAATTATTATCCTATTTGCAAATATTATAACTTCTTATTGTGTTATAAGACATATTTGTTATTCCAGTGTGAAGGCTGATGTTGAAGTAACTTCTTTGTTTCCTTGGTGACTGCGCCTGCTGTCTGATCATACCACAAAATGCGGACTTGCAAGCAGGCTGAGCAACTTGTATGTAATATTTGAACCTCTGTTGTAAGTGGGCTGCTCCTTACAGACACATTCTGATAAATCCGCATTACAGGGACAAATTTTCTAATTAACTGTGTGTTGATTTGGAAAGTTGTTAAGGATACACATTAGCAATTTGCATTCAAAAGGTAGTGAATAGGACACTATTTGATAAGAATATCAATAATCAGAGTGCCTGTTCTTTGGGTATTTTCAAGGAAAGAATTACAAATCAAATCATATTAGTGCTCTTCATCTTGTTTAAGTCTCTTTCATTAGCAAGTAGATAAAGAAACATGCATTGTGATAACAGAGTAATATGTTATAGTTCCATAACCCAATTAAGCTGCAATGATTACATGGAAATGAATCCATAAAGTATTCAGATTATATCATCTCAATGTTGTTTACATTTGGTTGTTAATCTTGTTTGTTCATTGTATACCATTAACATCGTTGACATAGTGAGATGGTTTTGTTTTTTCCTCGTAGAATGCTGTATAGACAAAGCAATGGATTTTTGTGTGTGTGTGTCACCTGTTCCTACTACTATTTACTCACTAGTGTAGGGGTGCAAATGAGTCATGTAACCAAAAGTCATGTAAAATTGCCTCTATGTTGCTGGACTCACCCAATATCTATGAACCACAAAGAAAATGAAAACTTCTGCATAGTGCCAAGTCAGAAATCTTGGTTGTTGACAAAAGTTTTGCAGTATGCATTCTGCATTCAGCAGAATCAGGAGCATCTATCCCTGCAGTTTCCAAAAGTGGAACACATACTGGAAAATCATGAGTTCGTATTAAAGATATCAAACGAAAGTTGAATTTGATTTAATTTCAATGCTAGGAGAGAGCTAGTTATTTGAGGAAGTGTGTAACAGTCTAAACCAAGAATGTATGAGTAGTATAAATTGTGTTATTTAGTTTAGTGATATCACCCTTTGCTGCACTAGTGTCTCCACTTTTATAGTATCTAGAGTTGCAGGGGAAAATGTTATCTTTTTATAGTGTGATATGAAAATTTTAATGCCTAATATATTCTGTGAAAGACTATAGTATGTTTTACTACTTTGATCTTTTCAGTGTTCAGTATTTTGATTGGCTGGGCATTTTGCTTCTTCCCCACAGGTTTCTGAGACTGTAAACAGGGGAAAAATTAGAGTAGCCAGTCAGTCAAATTATGGAATATTGAAAAGGTCAAAGCCATACAGAATTGTACTTAACTTATAGAATATATGAAGCATTAAAATTCTGATAACTCATTCTTGTGCCATGGATTGCAACAAGAGAGAATAATGCTGCAGTTTGAATTTGTACCTATGATGGTAGTTATAATGAGAGTGGAAAATGGTACAAACATAACCTGCTGTCAGTCTTTTAAATGTAAGTACAATAGCCTTTTAAAACAGTGTTCTACATGTAGATGTAGAAATATATTTGTACGTTTATTGACACTAAGTTCTCATACAGGCCCAAACTGTAACTGCCTTTCTTCATAATCAAAGAGAGACTGACTGTAAAAACCAAGTGACAGAACAGAAGCAAAAAAGTGCTGTCTCTCATTTTATAGAGCTTTGCATATTGTAATGGGCACAAAAATGTGATCATGGTTAGAGAAGTGAGATTCAGAAAAAATGTCCATTCTGATAGCTTGGTGTAGTACCTTTAGCAAAAATGGAAGTTCCAGGGGAAGATAAAATATGTCCAAAATGCTGCACAGGTTTGCCTTTGTAATGCAGATATTATTTTCCAAAGCAATGGCAAGGGAAATGAATGGTGGAAACACTTCATTTAGGAATTATATTTAAAATTCTATTTCTATTGTTCTTTTTGTGGCAGAAAGAACAAGACTGTTTTCCAATTTGAAAACTAGTCCCTTTTAAAATCCACCTACACTACGTTTTTTCTTCTAGTTTCTTTGTAAGTGTGAATAGTATAACTCTCTGATGTCTCCATGTGTGTCTCCGCCGCAATGGAAAGATCAGGATACAGAGTTAAACTCTGCCAGGCATGTTAAGTATTTTAGAACTGCTGAAACTTTTAGAAACTTGCAAATTCAATTGCCAGCATAGCCACTTCAAGGACAATAACTCATCAGAACCCAAAGCAGTTAGTTTTCCCACCCTTCCCACCTTCCCACTTGTTAATTATAATAAGGAGAAGGGTTAAGGCAATTTGTAGCCTTATCAGGTAGTCTTTTACACCAGTTCTCCTGCCTTGTCATGAGACTTACTTTTTACAGAGTAGCAAGAGTTGATGTTTCACCAATTTTTAGCCATTTCTTTTATTACAGCCTGAATGCTTCTGGACTAAATAGATTACTGAAATATTTCAATGTGTTACTTTATGCTGTAGCATTACTTGGTGGAGTGTATAATGATTGAAAAGAAGTAACTGACCTGTCCTGGTTCAGATCTTGTTAATTAAGGTGCAGAAGTGTTTTCTACATTATTTGCTTGTCTACCAATTTCAGTTACCTTACCATCCCAAAGTGAAGTATTTAAACTGAAGTATCAAATAGTGTTGTTTATGTTGGCTGGCTAAATCCATGGGCTGTGTGAGTGATAGGGACAAAATCTTTTGTTCATTAAAAGTTTATACACCCAAAGGAGTCATGTATTGAGGGACATCTCAGTAGGCATTGTATTTGTGTAGTTGTGATGTCCTTTTGCTTGCCCTGGCTTTTTATTAGAAGTATATAGTGACATGATCTTAGTTTAGGAAACAGGTATATATATGAACTTTTGCCAAATGTCTGCCCAGTGATATTGATAACTGATGTCTCCTAAGTAAGATGTACGTGCTTTTTCCTATTCCCTCTTAAAATATGTATTAATAGTATGAAAATAAAATTTTGGTACGACAGGAACATTTTCTTCATATGGGTGTTTGTGAAAACCTACTGCCTCCTACTGACTGTTCAAACACACCCTGTTGTGTTTCCATTTTAGTAATCCCCTTTTAGCATTTCCTTACTAAAGGAGTTTTATTAACAACAATCCCTGTCCGTTCCCTGCCTTCCCTCTAAAGAATTAACTTGACAGTTGTTGCAACTGCATTGGTTCTGCACCTCTGACAGAATAGAGTCTCTTGTCAGGTGGCTGAGGGGCACTACTCTAAAAAAACTGATGGATATGCATATGAATATGAAACCTTTAAAGAATTCATAGCCTTATATGTGGAGTTGGAGACTATAGCCTGAAAGAAATTTAGGAGGTCCCTGACCACCCACCTTCCCAAAGGCAAGTCAGTAATGCCATACCATGCCAAAAAGACAATAATGAGGTTTATTCTCAACAAAATTCCAGTGACATAGGTTTCACCTGTTCTCCAGTGTTCATCTGTCCCTTACATCATCAAGCTTCCCAGAACAGATGAAATGAATCTCTTTTGCTCTTTTGCTGTGATTCATCTGCATTGTTCCTCTGTTGATTGTGGTTACGGAGAACACTATCTTCTTGCCTCCCTGGGGTTCTGTTATCCATATTTGAAAGCTCCTACCTTCCATTTCTTCAGTCTTCTCTTGTCAAGACAAAACAAAGCCAAGCAAAACCCGAATAAACAAATAATCATTTGTTGCTTCCTACAGTACCCCAATCTGATGTATCGGACTGCATTACACAAAACACAATATAGTCCATTTGAGTCAATCTTATCCAAGCCAAGTAGACAGGGAGAACTACTTTGCATGCTCTGTGCATGACGTTTCTCTTCCACATAAACTTAATCCGCGTTATTTTTTTCTGGCTGCAGTGTGGTACCAGATACTGCAGGATTGGTCTTCACAAATGCAGAACATCTATAATTAGTAATCTACATTACTAAAATCTGAGGCACTGTGGATACTCAAATACTCTGAATATTGGTTCATTTTATTTAAATTTTCAAATGAAGTTTAAAAATTCAGGCCAGAGAAAATAATGAGGAACTATGCTGACTGCTAATAAGGGTGGAGGATGAGACAGCATGAAGACAAATTAAATTCAACATGCCACATACAAAGTTATACATACTGGAAGTAGGCTGAATCATACATGTAACAGAGTTCTGCTTGTTTATGTTTAATACTGGCCTTAATGTGCAGCAAGTATAGATACTGTAAACCTACATATAGCTGTGTTAGAAAGAAATATGTAGATAAACTTGCTTGATAATTGGTGGTTCTTTTGTTAGTTTCTTCCTCTTTCAGTCTTTTAAAACTATTCATCTAGGTTTTTAACTCAAATTTAAAATACAGAAGTATTCTCAGCACTCTTTCTTGCACAGGCAAGACCACAATTTAACATCTGTCCTTCACAATAATATGGACCTATGACAAATGTCAGTGTACTGTACTTAAATATTATTCTCAACTGAAAGAACAAGTTTTACAGTAGAGAGATGGCTGGATATGTTGGACTGATGAGTTAGCTACATTAAAATTAGAAAAATATCTAATACTTGCAAAGGACTTCCACTAGTTTCAATTCTCTGTAATTCTTACATCGGAAGGCAGTGGATTTTCAGTAGTGGAAAAAGATACAGATTTAGTATATTCTTTAAAATCGTGTGTGTCAGAGGGAAAAATACAGAAGAAACTAACCAACAGAGTGAGAATTAATAGTATTCAGAAAAATAACCTTGTAATTCAGAAAACACAAATAATCTCCGAATTGGTAAAAAGGATGCAGTTCCAAATTATATTTATGGAAGCATTTGAAAGAAAAAAATAATATAACTCCTGAGGTACATATTGCAGGTAGTTTCTGGCTGAGAGGCAACAATGTCCTCTAATACAACCGCAAGGAAGGTTCTGTTCCAATACCTCTCTGTTTGTACAGACCTACATTTTTAATGCTAAAATGAAATGTGTTGTTTACTAATGTGCCTTAGTGCTGCTGTTTGTCACAGATGGTTTCACTGGACCTTCACAGTACTGGCTTGGAGGCTGATGGGTTAACTGGATCTTTTGCAAAGTTAGGCATATAGTCTCAGCAGATTTATGCTACGCTTCTCATGTGTTGGTCACCTTGCCCTGTAAATGTAATGAGATATTCTTCTGTAAGATTAGTTGGAATTATTTATGTAATCTGTTTACTGCATATTATTCTAGAAAACATAATAGCTGGTTTCATTTTTCATGATGCCAAAAATACTAGAAAAAACATGCGGATTATCAGAATTCCAAGTAGAAGAAACTAGAGAAAAAAATCTTTGAATGTTAGTGGCCTAACTCTTAAGATGTTTGTAATTTCTACAAATCGGTCTTTTTTTCCTCCGTTCATTTTAATATTAAGTATGAAGCAGTCGCTTTACGTTCAACTTTGCTGTTCTCATACAAAGGCCTTGTTTAATATAATGATGATTTGAAGAGACTTTCATTATTAAAAATCAAAGTACAATACAATATATTAATCCTACCTGCAGATGCAGTAGCACAAAGGGCAGATTATTTTAGGTCACATTTTCTAAGGTCTTCTTCATTGTATCGAATGCTTGCAGGCTGAATTGTTTAGCCTTCCTTTCTAAGATTAATTAGATTAACCCTAGATTAACCCCTGGAAAAATATTAGAATAGCTGCAACTAATTGATTGTAAAGTTATTACTGATATATACTGCAAAAATATTATGCAATAAATATAATTAATGTCAATGTTATTGCTTGTTTGGATGTAATTTTCCCTTAATGTTTCACTGAATTGTTTTACATACCTGTGCAATTACAAACTTAATATTCTCTTATCTTATTTAGTTAATTTTGATACAGTTAAATAGAAGTGAATAGCCTCTCCTGAGACAGATAAAATACTATGCCCACTGTCACTTGAAAATTAAGCAGTTTTACTGCATCCTCGTGATTTAAACTGAGAAATTATGTTCCTTGTTCGTAGTATACAGGTAAAACCATACAGCAGTGTACCATAAAAACTAACAGTGCAGTGTGAAAGTTTCTTCAGCGATAAGAAAGCAGCAGTTTGTGGTTTCAGAAAGAAGCTGAGAGTTTGTTTCCCCAGGAGCAGTGACGGAACTTCTCAAGTGAGAATAGATGTGAATGCTTCAGAGGAGATAGCAAGTTAGCTGATGATAAAACAAATAATTGTGAATAGTACAGAATGATCCAGAGGGATTTAGATGAGAGAAGTTTCTTGGCTGGTGTATGGTAAATGCAATTAAATTCAGTATGTGTAAGGCTGAGGCTTATAAACAAAAAGAGGGAAAATACGATGAAAACAAAGTATTCTGAACTTTTTCCTCCAGAGAGCACTCTGTACCTCTTCAAAGAGGAGGGAGAACACTGAGTCCTGTGGCACTGACACAGCTCCTGTCCTGCTGCAGATTCTTGCACACTCTTCTGAATGTTTCTCCTAGCACTCTCTCATGTTAATACAGTGGATGCTGTGACTGGGACTTTTATGATGAATAATTTCAGGGAGTCTCTGCAATGCAACTAAGAGTTCTGTGGCTGTCATTGGAAAGCAAGTGGACAACTGAAGCATGTTCCAGATGGTAGTCTCTGCCTCTGTGTCTAAGGCTTCCCTTTATTGAAGATATTCTGGACCTCCCAGTTCATTTTATCATAGAATCATATAATGGTTTGGGTTTGAAGGGACCTTGAAGATCATCCTGTTCTAATCCCCCCGTAAAGTCTGTTTGCAGAGTGGAAATTTTAGAGACGCTGATTCGATTCCTACAAAAATGTTTTGCCATTAATAGAAAGTAATATACAGGAACAAGTGAAACTTCTGGTCCTGCTGGGCCCTTTTACTGTAGATATGTTTGGAGTAACTGAACAATATAGTCCATAAAACATGGGGGAGGAGGTTGGTCGTTTGCTGTAAGAAATGAGCCTAAGCTGCAAAAGCGATGCCAACACCTAAATTTTGGTTTTGTTTAGTCAGAATTTTAAAGAACACTTTTCATTCAGATAATATTGGCATTAAAACCCAGAGCGTTGCTTCCTCTCTCAGGCACAGTGCCCTGGGTGAGCTATTGAAAATATTGTAAACTGGAGTTCTCTATCGATATTGTTATGTGTACAGATTGTGTACATACTGTAAGATATTCCATGTTGGCCAGGACACCTCTGTTCTGATCTGGAAAGAGGGACCGACTGTCTCCCGCTGTCTTGTAATCCCTGGCCTTCTCCAACACTGACAGAGGGAGATCACGTGTGAGGCACTTTGTGGGTAGCTGCTGACTGGTCATGCCCTCATTTTATTTGGACTGAGAGTTGGTCCATGTCTTACAGATTTTAATGAGATTAATTTTCTCCTAGAAAAGAGTGTATTCAGACAATTTATGTGCAGGTGAAGAGTACTATGTCTCATTACTTAGCCCTTCATCCATCAGGTCAAAGAAGATACCATAGTATCATTCAGGTACTGAGGTCTGCTATAATTCTACTTTAGTTTTACAGGTTTATCGGTTTGTTTATTAAAAGATATATATACAGGTAAATATATGTGGCTTTTGTTTTGTTATTATTACTATATTTATATTAGTAAGCCATGGACTAGAGGCGGTAACCACCAGCTTCCTTACTTGGCCTTAATAAACTGATTTTTAAAGGGTATCAAAGAGAATTCTAATAAAATTTAAAGGATTTTTTGCCTTAAAGAGCATTTCACCCAAAGTGACCTAAGTTTAAAGAATTTCATTATATTTGTGGGAAGATCACTTCAAGAGAAATGTATTTAATTTTTTTTTCTTTTTTAAACTGAATCAAGAGAGAGAGACACACTGGTTAGAAAATTAATACCCATGAGTTTCAATTTGGGTAGTTTTACATACATGTAATATGGGTAGTTTGGGTAGCTTTGGGTAGTTTTACATGCATACATTGGCTTCCATGAGGAGGCCCCATACTGTGAGCACAGAAACAAATGGTATGAACAGTGCTTTTTGAAACCAAGTGTTAAGAACAGCAAAAAGTTTTATTTTAGCTAAAGGGTGGAGGAGTTACACCATGGGGTTAGAAGGTAAAGAGCAAGGAAAGCATGATCACTTGGAGAAGAGGGTGTCATCTCTCCTTTCCTTGAAAACTGTATTTCTTTTGTCAATGTTAGACTTGACTTTGTGCCTAGGAATCATCACTTCCATTTCTCTTCCTCTGTCTTCCACAAAATGGCCTTGGTTTCATTTTACTAACTTACGTATCATTTGAGACAGACAGCAACATTTTATACATTGACAGCTATGACAGTAAACTGATGTCAAATGTTACATGAAAATTTCAATTTTTTGTATGCATAATTTAGGTCTCCTGAAACAAGAATGTCTGGCAGGTTTTAAACTGAAATACTGGTGCACATATGCAGCTAATTTTTGTGTTCTTGACATCTTCATTGCACCAATAGCAACTGCATCAATATCCTTGATACTGAAGCTATTTAGGAGGCACTTTAATGTGCCTGTGCATAATATAGTAAAGTTCACTGCACTTTGATGCAGTAAATTTCTTTTTAAGTTAAAAATCAAAGATGTGATTACAGCTTTCTCATATTTGTTTGCTCTCTCAGTATGAGAGAGATTTTTTGTTGTTGACTGGAATTTTCTCAGGCATTTTAGAGTGCTTGGCCCGGAATCAAAGGAATATTGAGGATCCTAACAGTGTATTCAAGTCAATGGTTATTTAAGAGCCTACATAGGCATTAGACACCTTAAGGTTCACTGGATCCATGTGATGCCTCTGCTTGGATATCAGTGCCTGCCTACCCTGTTTATTCCCAGTTAAGGATTCCAGACCTATTTAGGTAAAAAAGAAATTTAGATCTCATGATCATGAATCTGACAGTGTCATAGTATCAATTGGTTGCAGCAGCTCATTTATGTGTCCTTTCCTTGTTCTGGACAAGGACATGCTGTAGCCCTGATGCAAATCTCACCCTGGAGAGGCACATCCATATTTTTTTCCCATGAAATAAATGCTAGCAGATTTATTACAGGGTGCTTTCTCAGGAAACTAATCAGTAATTAAGATGTAACTATGAGGGTTGAAACAAGTTGTTTTTTTTTTTTTTAAATGCTTCTTAAAAATATTCTCATTGCTTTATTCTACCGAGTTAACATACAGATCTATAAGTTGGATCACTTGACAGACAAATGTTATCTTTCAGAAACAACAAGGTTTAGGAAAGGATTTGAACCTGAAAAATCAAACTAACACCTAATCCTACTGCCATGATCTATATAAATGATTAGAAGTGGTAATAGAAAATCCATTCTATATTGTGCTGCTATCAGGTATGAAAGTATGTGCAAGCTAATTTGCAAACACTGCCTGTCTGCCAACTATAATGGTCGATAGCATAATACATTTTCTTATGCTAAGACACTCTGCTTGTTCTGTATGGATGCATGTATTCAATATACCTGATTTTCTAAAATGGAAGAGTCAGTGGCTGAAAAAAAATATTTTAAAAAGAATTTATATTATATTTTTGACTGGTTTGCTTACTAGGTAGATCAATATTAATATAAGAGATCCTTAGAATAACAACAAACAGTCACAAAAATCTCCGTTTCAGTTTCATCCATAAAGTATCCTCAATATACTGAGTTGCAATATTTGACAATTTCGTTTCTTTTATCATTTCAATCTTGTTATTTTTGACAAAATTATGTATTTCTGAAGGTTTAAGGCAAGTGGAAGTCGAAGGATTAGGCAAGTGAAGCCTAATCAGTTATCTGAGTGTATGACAAAGAAGCTGTTTTAACAAAACATGGTAAGGCTGTTTTTTTACCCACTGACATCTACTCAGTCTTTTAAATGCTTGGGTGTGAACTGCAACATAATAATAATACCAATTTACTGAATGGTATTTTGCATTTTTAAAAAGTACCATGTAAATACCAAAATTTCTGACAAGGAAAAGTAGTACTTTTCTTCCTATTTTGCCAGTGAGGGAAAATGATGTGCAGAGGAGTATGTTCATGTCCAAGAGTGGCAGCAGCACTAACCTGGGCCAAGCTGCTGAGAGAGAGTTCAGGAGCTTGTTTCTTCAGTATTCCTTATCTGCCCTGGGTAGCTTGAAGCACCCTGCTGACCTAGCACTGGGCTGTTGGAGGTTTCCTTGTGACTGTAACTAGAACACAGTAGTTTTTGTAAGCTTTGTTGCCCATTCTGCTAAATACATGTGTTTGTCATACTGCTGTTTCCTAGCAAGATTTCTGTTCAAGCTCCATTCATTTGAACACATAAACGCCATATGTTTCCTCTGCTTCTGAATAGCTGTCTTTCCCATATGATTATTATTGCAAAAGGCATTTCAGTGAAATTCCTTCATTCATGTGGGAAAGTCCTTTCATTTTCTACTCATACTTACCAGGTGTACTGAGTTTGGCTGGGATTAAGTTAATTTTCTTTCCACACCCACAACACCAGGCTGTGTTAAGATTTACCTGCCAATACCTTTCTTTTCCTCTGGGAAATGTCTGGGCTGAAAATATGCATTTCAGTTTCGCAAGGGTGTGATTGATTGATAGTGTTCCTTGTGGCATACCTTGTGTTAATCTGACCTACACGGACACAGTACTGCTCTGACAGAAGGCATGTTCACAGAAAGCTGAGTGAACTGCAATTGGAAGGAAGTTCATGGAACTCAAAACAATAATAAATAAGGTTTTAATTGTTGGATATAGTTTTTAAACCTATATGTCAATATTTGATCTTGCCTTCTCCTGCCATGAAGCATTCAAAGAGAGGTGGCTCTATAAAGTGGTTCTCTCTTGGATCCTAACCTTTATTCTGCTTCCTGGCTTGTTATGGTTGAAACACAAGAAACTTCTGTATTGAGAAGAAAGTACCATGTGCCACTGCTTTTCTTTTTACTCCCTTTCAAGTTGTTTTTTGTTGTTGTGTTGAGGTTGGGGTGATGAAAGCAGAGAATGGGGAAGAAATTAAGTGGCCAAACAAGAGAAGTATTACCTCCTACAATCACTAAGGCAGTTAGAAGTGCATGATTATATGACACCCAGAAAGGAAAGACTTCACTTTGCAGACATTCAGGTAAAATACTTTTGTCTATCAGAAAAGCTGTTATGAAGCTATTACAATAATAGGTGCCAGAATGCCATCTCTTATATCTCAGTTTTTAGGAGAAGTCTTTCTGATGATTTTTGTTTGCCCACCATCATGGTATTTTATTTCATACAATTCAATTTTTATTTTATTGGTGGCTGCTTTTTAACCACTTAATCTTTTTATTATCACTAGTGGACAGTCTTTCTGGCTCATTCACTATGAACACTTGACTCCAAGAGGTAGCTGAGTTCTGTAAGACACGGACTGCCCTCAACCTGCTTCTTTCTGAGTTCTGCCAATGTGACAGAAGATAGTAAAGCTTTAAGTTTCATTCTCAGAGTTGACACTGAGACCACTCAAGCAAAATGATTAGCCTTTGAGGTAATCATTGTTATGCATTGCACACCAAATGGGTCAATTAATCAGATTTTACTCTACTATTAGATTTCAAGAACTTAATAACATTAGAGGTCCAGAACAATGCAAAACCCACTGGATTAGCTCATTCTCTATATTAATTCTAATAACAAAGGAATCTGTGATTTGTACAAATGCATAACTACTATAAAATCTGACCTTCATCTAAATTCTTCTGGATGCAGTTAGAATTTCCTCTAAAGAGCAAATTCTCCAGCTGTTATTGTTCTTAAGGAAATGTCCATAATTAACTTTTCAAATATATTTTCCATTTCAAAAGGTTTTGTTACATCACTATAAGCAAATTGGTTGGGGTTTATAGTAATTTTAGTTGAAGCAAAGATCGAAAAAATTCCCAAAGTCTTTTATTGAGATATGAAGCTGTAATATACAGTAACTGGCCAAAGTTGCCAGTTAATGTGATGGCCATCATTCATTCTGATATCATGTTTTCTTCATTTTCCATTATAACAGGAAGGAGTATGTTTAAGGAATATATGATTTGTACCATCTGGTATGTCTTAAGTTCTGCATACCTTGTTTTCATGGCAGGCCAATGACTTAAGGTGAAGGGAGGAGTAAATAGTCTTTCTGTAAGCTAATATTTTAAATCAGACATTTGACCTGACAGAACACTCTTCTTGGTCAGAAAGGAGTTCTGAGACTTCCTTCGCTTGCAAGGTGTTTCTCCTCGTTGAAGCTTCCTGTCTCATCTTGGGATGTTGGGGCTGTAGTTCTTTAAACTCTTTTGTTGCAATAGCTACTAAGACTTTTCATCTTTAAGAACGCACTCAAGATGAAGCAAAGGAAATCTAATAGCTGGAATCAGGGACGTTGCAGTTATCTTAATATTTAACTCTTTCTTTACACCTTTTTAAATGTTTTGTAAGTGAATTTGGTGTTTATGAAATCTGGGCTCAGAAAATATCAATGGAGATAGCAGACTCATTTATCCATAGTGTAAATACAACGCTGTGATCAATGTACTGCTATCAGGAATTAATCTTTCAAAAAACTCAAATGGTCTTCCAAAAAAATGGAGACACTGTATCCCTGCTCTCTCCTGAAGAAGCTAATGTTTTAGGTCATCAGCATTATTAATTTGAGGAAGAAGCTGCACATCAGTACAATTTGACTCTCATTACTCCAAATAGTCCACAACTGCATCCAGTCCAAAGTCTGCTACAGAAGAATTGTTTAGCTAATATCGCAGTGCACATGGTTAACTGGAACAGCTCTGAACTCCTGCTAGTTGAATGAATAAAAAGCAAACTCATTTTTTCTAGTAATTAAATACAAGTTTCCACCCTGGCTTTCAAGATGGATTTATATTAAACTGCAGGTTGACATTTTAGTTAGGTCTAGAATTCTTTACCAGACCAGTTCAGTGCTGCTTTTATTATGAGCAATTTAAGAAGGACATGAAGAGAGTGAAGGGGAAATGCTAGGGCTCTTATCTCTTATTACCATTCTACCAGCTGACTAAGAATCACTTATGTGAATAACAGCATATCTGTTCCTGAATTTTAAGTTGCTGATGAAACTATTAAAAATTGTATTCCTGGAAAAATATCATCCTGTAGAAATATTAGACAAATCCTCCAAAATTTCTCAAGAAGTAGATACATATTAACTGAGAGAAAACCTTATAATGCTAAGGACTAGCTTTTCTCTAGTTCATAATAGCTCTAAATGACCTCCTGTAAAGCCATTATTTTATGTTAATGAATTACCAGAAGGACTGTTTAGCAGTAATTTATTAAATTGAGATTAAATAAAGGATGAATTTAACTTACCATTATGAATTAAACCAGGGCTCAAGGCCATAGAGTCTTGACAAACAGGAGAAAGGATGATGGATGCAGGCAGATAGAATCTATTTTAAAATGGCTCTTTCTCTGGTTTTGAGTTGCAAGCAGTTTTTTTCCTAAGGAGATTTTAGGAGAGCAGAATGATTTATTTTTTTATTCAGTGCAATTTTCTTATTTTAGTGGTTGAAATATTGCCTTCCATATTTGTAAATTGATTTTGCAGTAGCAAAGAGCTTGAAAGAATCAAAAAAATGAAAAGTTTGGTTTAAATAAGTCCTATTTATTTATTTGTTGTATACTGGTGAGTCAAAAGATGTTATATTGATCTGAACAGAAAAAGAATAGGATAATAGATTTAAGGGAAATCACAAGTGTGCTACACACACTTGTGTTACATGGAAAGCATAAGCTTTTCTGTGTATGTAAATGTCAAAATTCCAATGGCATTTCCTACTGACTATAGAGAATCTCTAGCTGCAAGTGCTTTCTGAAGAGGAGTCAGCAGCGAGAGTGCAGTGAAAACATCATTGCTGGCATATGATGAGCCCAGGTTACATCAAGTTTTATGAGGGATTTCCTTTACATTTAGTAATTGAGTTGTGCAATAGCTATCTGCTGAGGACTTCAGGCAGAATAAGAGGAGTCCTGTAGTCATTTGACTCACACCCAGCAGAAGTGTCATGTCTCAGAAACCTCACAGAAAGGCAAGATACATAAAAACTCAGTATCATAGATCTCGTTTGGGGGGACTTGGAAGGGGGACTACATTATTCTTGTTGATATATGTGTTCTTATGTAACTCATGGGTTTGTTCTGTGTGGCCAAATTTTTTCCCCTGGGCTGAACTCCTTCTTAGTAAGGACTGAAGATATTGGTCAGATTTATCACTCTGCTGGTTTTGGTAGGTTTTAGAACTCAGTTCTTTGTGGTACTTTATTCTTATGCAGTCTTTCTTTCAACTCCCCTCTTTAACGAATAGATATAACAGATTTCTCAATATGGCCGATACATCTCATCAATATATGGTCCTTACATGCAGAAAAAATTGAACATGGTTTATATTAGTCTTGCTTTCATTTCACTAGTCTTTGACATAGTGAATCCTTAACAAGTTGCAATGGGTTATAACAAGTGAGTAATTTAATTTTCTGAGCAGACAGAAATGGAAGGGAAGAGGAAGCAGCTGTAGCAATCATTACCAAAAAAATGGCATTGAAGATGGCACTGGACCAGGTCCTGGAAGTGAATACATCTTGTAGCACTGTTTAGGTAGTCTATACAAGTGTTCTGCAAATGGGATAAAATTACTGGCTATCATGCTAGTCCATTTGTCTTACTGACACTGTTTATTCTCTTGTTCTTTTTTTGCTGTGGGTTTGTGTCTGTGGGGTTTTTTTCAAATTTGACTGCAAGTCCTGTAGTACATAGACTATCTTTTTATTCAGTGTTTATACAGCATGATATTGGTCTGTAGTTAAATGTTATGATGACGGCACTAGTAATAATCTCAATAAAAATAATACCGTAAATAATTGTTAACAATGATCAATGCTCGGCAAAGAAAAAAAGCTATTCAGCTTCCAATTTTTATGACTCGAGTAGCTGAACAAATATGTTTGATTGCACTAGTATGGATAGCACTTTTTGTCTGTAGATTTTCAAGTGCTTTATAAATGCTGATACCACCAATTTGCAATTAAGGAAATTGAAATCTAAAGACAATAAAATGAAAGGTCATTCAGCAAGTCAGAGCTAGGGTAAGGAATAGGTCTCCCAGTGTCTTGACTGTGAGATCTTTTGCCCCATCTTCAACATCTTGCTGTAATTACATGGAACCTAGCAGGTGTCTCATTATTCTCATCTTCTAAGAAACTCTGCAGGGCAAGTGCTATTTTATTACATAGGAATGGGAAAGTTTTATTCATTTTGTCCCTTTAATTACTTCTGTTCCTGATAAGGATTCTGCACAATTCTGGTAAAATTTCAGCTTTATGAAAAAAATATCAGATTAATTTCTGGTTGTCAGGATACCCCACAATGTGCCTTAAAGTTTAACTCCATATTTACCTTTCTGCTGATGTGAGATCTAATATCATAAACCCTACATGTAAATGAACTGAAACTATGGCACATTGTTTATGTCATATGATTAAATAATACCTTCACATATACGAAAGTATTCTAATCCTCATATGGTATGTATATCCCTTCGGTCAGTTTGGGTCAGCTGTCCTGGCTGTGTCTCCTCCCAGCTTCCTGCCCACCCCCAGCCTACTCCTTGGGCTGCAGAATGAGAAAAAGAGAAACCATGCCATGCCAAAAGAGTGGTGTGCTTTAGTCATAAATCCAAAACCCAGAACAATATGGGCTGCTCTGAAGAAAATTAACTCCATCTCAGCCAGACACTTTAAGATAACATCTATATCCCAATATGGACACTTTAAAATACCAGTACAAACACTTAAAAATAATAGCTATATTTGGTGGCACTACAGTGGCAGAAGAACATTTTTCTTTCAAATGAAAAGGTGGATTTATATAATAGTTTTTCAGAGTCTCTGGGTTTTTTTTAATATTACTGTTACAAATGTGCTTTATGCATATGTTAAGCAAAATCATATCCTACTGTATTTTTCATGGAAAATAAAGAGGAAATCTCTTTCTTCAATATATTTTCACATTCCTGGAATCTGATGCATGCTTTTGACTATTATGAATGATTTGCCAATGAGCCATATATTGCATGGTGCTTTCATTTTTTGCTTGAGGCCATAATGCTACACTGCAAACTGTGCTGAAATAGTCCATGGCAGAGAATTGAAATTAAATATAAAGGATTATACCTTGTAACTAATGTAGACACCTGAATCAAAGCTTGAAATGTAAATTATACCTTACCAGATATAAGTGTAAGACCAGTGTTTGTTCATTTGTATAGGCCTTTATCTCTTCATGAGCCTTTTCTCACCCACATCCACTGGAAATATCGATTCCCAGTACCTGACTGTGCAGGTTTGGAAGCTCTTATTCACATCCTTCTGAGGTCTCTGAAGATTGGTTGTTGGTATGTTGGCAAGAGCATCATAGAACCATCACGCACAGTTTGGCACAGTTAGAAGTCCACACGAGGGTAAAAAATTGAGTGAACGTGAAACCTGACTGGCCACTTTGCTTTAGACTGTTAGGTCAGATGTGAAGTGGATCTGCACTGGTGAAATAACTTTGCATTGCTTCCACTTGAACTATTCCTAGCTGGTGTGTATGTAGAGGACTCGAGGCCTCAGTGCTGTCATTTCTTCACCCATCATGAGCACCACACTGTTAATAAAAGCTTAAGTAAACAATGAGGGGGGAAAAGCAAAACCTTATTGAATTGATTTTATTTCAGTGAGCTGCAGAGCATATTAAATTTCTTCGATGCATGAAAATATTAGGATCTTTATTGCTCAATTAAATTACTCTTTTTGCAAGCTAACTCTGCTTTTTTAAAAAAAATACCAAAAGGATAAAAGAACAAGATAGAAAATAAGCTAAAATATACGCAAAATGTGCAAGAGATTTCCATTATAAAATGTACTTAACACTTGAGTAATAAACAAAACCAATTTGTTTGCCCAGGTTGAAATATTAAAAGCATTAAGCAAACTCCTCATCTAAAGTTAATATCTGTTCCTGGAAATGATAAAAAAGGTGCTTGCATCAGCATTTCAAACATTTTAAAACCTTCAATATTTAATCTGATTTAAGGAAAAAACTATTTGCTGTTGGCACTTCTTGTATGAACCTACTCCCTACTCCTCCCACACCCATATTCAGCATTATAAACTAAAGTGGTTAGTTCTTAAGGGAGGGAGGGATTTAATTGCCTGGATTGTCTTTTTAGCTTTCATTGTCATCTCTGTTCACTTTCTTTTCCTTCCAAATATTTATTCATTTTTTTCACTGCTAACAGGTGAATGATAAAATAGTTTACAGAACTAATTGATAAAATTGTGCTTGCAATAACAAATAGAAAACAGCAGCTACTAGTTACCCCATATTAGCTAATCTACAGTATTCTCAGTAATACAAAAAAAATTAAGTCCATAGGCCTTAACATTTAGAATAGATTTTCAAGTGTGAACAAGTGGACCAGGCATGGACCATTTGAAACTACTAAAGCACTGTAAATTTCTTTTTTATCAAAAAAACTCAAAGAACCCAAGAAAGTAACAAAATAATTAGTAAACATGAGCTCTTTGAAATGAGCTCTTAACTTTTGATTTCAAATTTACAATCCTATTCCTTTATGGGACTTTCTAAGATGATGTTTGAATCATGTTGCAGGCTTTGTGTGAATCCATGTTACGATCCACATCATTTGTGCAAGAAGGACCTGTTTAGCTATCTTATGATTAAGGTATTTTTAATCAGTGTTTCAGTGTGCAGTGTTTCAGCCTTACAGAACACTTTCATGTTTTTAATAGACATTTGTCATTTGCATCAGGAATTCTATGGTGCTCTGCTTCAGTGCTGCATGAGATATTATACTATGTTTTGTGATCCCTCTGCCAAAAGTAATAAGCAATTCTTATAATTTATTTTCTTCCATCCCATCATCTTTTCCTTTCCTTTCCTTTCCTTTCCTTTCCTTTCCTTTCCTTTCCTTTCCTTTCCTTTCCTTTCCTTTCCTTTCC
>JAOTQQ010000023.1:48854216-48868159 GCA_026546715.1 Gallinago undulata
TCTCTTCTCTTCTCTTCTCTTCTCTTCTCTTCTCTTCTCTTCTCTTCTCTTCCCTCCCCTTCCCTTCCCTTCCCTCCCCTTCCCTTCCCTCCCCTTCCCTTCCCTTTTCAGATGATGTATCTAAGCAGGCTTCTTCGAGCATATCTGAATTCACTCCCTGGCTTTAGAAACACAGCAAGAAAAGTTCCTTTAAGGCAGAGAAAGAGAATATAATAGAGTTTCTCAGAGTGTTTATCCATGGGCATATTCACACCGTGGAGTGTGCGTATGCAAGCGCTGTTAGCCAGAGTTACTAGGGTCATGCTCTAAACCCCTTGCCTCTGCATGTTCTTCTGCAGTTTTAAAAAGAGTGTGGCCTACCATTTCCTCTCTCTTTCTCCCACTTTTCTGCTGAGTGGAAATAGTCCTTCTGTGCCTGCCTAAAGTAGAGTACCCTCAACTTTTCATTATTGTTGAAATCCTCTTACAGCTTCCTTGAGGACTTATCTGTATTCCCCATAGACCAGCACAACCATTAAAGTGGCCCATCGTTTACAGTACTACAGACAAAGTTCTAAATACACCTTTTTACTGTGTGCCATGACCCCATTTTATTCAGATTGTTCTGTGAGTTTTTATTCTGATGAAAAGTCCTTTTCTGTCACGCTACGGCTTTCATGCTCCATGGCACCTCCTCTCAGTGTAGCAATACTAGAAATTGATTTCTCTACTACATTGTTACTGCCCTCAAAGCCCTCAGATTCTTTTTTTTCGGGAAAGCCTACTTTAATTACAAGTAGGAACTGCAGTAATTCATACAGTGGCAAATGATACCTATTAGTCATTCCTGGAGCTTTGAAATAGATTAGTTTTCTCTTTGACTATCCTCCTTGAAGAATTTTCTGGATATCACATGGTCTTGAACTTCCACCATTATTCAGCTTCTAAATTTTTCTTGGCTGTTGGAGCAGGGCTTTTAGATTCAGCATGTTTAATTTGATACAATGCAGTTTTGGGGGAAGATAGACAGGGGAAGAATGTCTAGGTGAAAGGCAAGAAGGTCCTGCATTCCAGGATAAGATATTAAAATTCTTGTAGTAATTCTTTCTGGAAGCTTCTGCATCTGCTGATAAGAATAAGGAAATTAAGACTTCACATATTTGTTCCTTTGGAAAGGGGGAAAGTTTTTAGCAGCTGTGCTGCAGTTTTGAACTGCAGATTATGAGATGCTCTTGGATTGCTTTTCCATAAAGAACTTGCTTACTTTTTGTCTTTTGCAGGGTTTCTGCTACAGGAATTTAGGAAAGGACTCTGATCTTCTTTTTACAATTGCAGTTGCAATTGCAGCTGTTTTCCAAAATCCCTAAGTATCTGTGATTGGTCATCACAGCTGTGGTTCTTAGAAGACATTTCTAGTAACAAATGCAAGAGATTCCAGAAGATATTATCTTTGATTCCAGATTTTCAGGTTTAGAACAAAGACTTTTTCATTTCTTGCATTCACATGGAGATTTTTGAGCACTCCAGGGACAGTTAGCTATTTAAAACCAGCTAAAAAGAGCAGATTCGATTGTCAGCAGTCCATTTGTTTCAGATGCCATTATTCTGCTGTATCATTTTTCTTGCAACTGAGGCAAGATTCTGCTAAATTCACATATCAGTGAACCTGAGTTCATTTTGGAGCCCAAAGTCATGGTCTAAATGGATATTTTTTGGACATTTGTGGAAATTTATGGACATTTCACAGGGGTGGTCCGTGGACTAAGGGAATAATATTTGTATGTTATATCAAGGGATGGGAATGCTGGTTGTGGTTAATGAGGCTGATGTACATGGTATGGAATACAGTGTGGAGCATGTCGTGGTTTCCGTTGGGAAAGAGTTAACATTTTTACTAGCAGCTGGTGTAGTGCTGTGTTTTGGAATTGGGATGAGAAATATTTTTCATAGCACACCAGTGGTTTTAGTTGTTGCTAAGCTCTTCAGAACTTTTCTGCTCCTCATATCTCCCTGCCAGCAAGTAGGCTGGGGATGCACAAGAAGTTTGGAGGGGACACAGCTGGGACAGCTGACCTCAGCTGACCAAAGGGATACTCCATACTGTGTTACATCACGCTCAGTATATAAAGGTGGAGGGAGAAGAAGTAAGGGGGACACATTCAGAGTGATGGCATTTGTCTTCCCATGTAACCGTTACATATGATGGCCCCTGCTCTCCTGGAGATGGCTGAACATCTATCTGCCTGCCAGTGGGAAGCAGTGAATGAATTCCTTGGTTTGCTTTGCTTCTGTGCTCAGCTTTTGCTCTACCTATTAAACTGTCTTTATCTTAACCCACAACATTTTTCTCTCTTTTACTCTTCCAGTTCTGTCCCCCATCCAAACTGAGGGGAGTGAGCAAGCAGCTGCCTAGTTCTAGTTGCCAGCTGGGATTAAACCATGACACTGTTTTAGTTGCTGCTACTCAGTAGGAATGGATACAGCAGTAAAGCAGCCCTTTAGTGACAGACACACCTGAAGTTATCAAATAAGCACAAAGTATTATTCCCTTCTATAACAAAATTCCTGTGTACCTTAAGCCAGTAACATCTGGTGATCAGACTGCCATATTTTTTAACTAAATTATGATATCTTTTATGTGAAACATGGAAATTTCTGGATTTTTTTTGGCATTCCCACCTTCTGAATCGTCTTCCCTTCTTCAGTGGCCACTCTCAGGAGTGTCAGTCATGTTTGCATCTCCAATGTAAAAGAACTGAGGAAAGGGCTTCACAGCAAATTTTTCTGGTTGCAGAAAAGAACAGAGGGTGGAAAGCAGCCTTACATACTGAAAATTTAACTCTTTTTGTTAGAAAACTAATGTGCAGAAGATGACCTCGATGATAGTTATTCCATTGTTCCAGACGGGAGATAGGTTTGCTTCTTTTGACCTGCAAGATGCTATCAAGTTTCTTCATCAGATTATGTTTAATATCGCAAAGTGGGATTGTTACCAAATCAGGGTCTTCCTTTAGGTCTTCTCATGGCAACAAGTGTCTTCACAAAGGCTTTGGCTCTGATTTTTCAGAGAAGGCTATAGTTACCCTTTACACTTGGCTTCAAAGAACAGCTCTTTTCATTAACTGATGAACTCTGTCAGCCTCATTCTAAATGTCTTAGCTGTGCCAAGCTAAAGTGTGAAATACCAGTTCGTCCACTGCCAGTGCTTGAAATTTACAGTACCAAAACTGGACTTGGTAGTAGCCTCTCTTTAGTAGCTGGAACCTCTTTAGTAGAAGGAGCTTTGTTTCCCTTTTTTCAATGTCTGTTGGATCTTTTAACACTAGCATTAAAGTCCTGCCTTACTTGGATGGTTCAGTACAAGTGTAGCTATGTATACCAGATTTTGAATGTGATGTTTGTAATTCTGTTCCAGAAAAAACTTCCTCTTGGGTTTTTGTTTGATTTCATTGACAGGAGAGGTGATGTACATGTTTCCTTCAGTTCCCTTCCTTGCTGAATTAGTGCACATGGCAATGCAGAACAGACTACCCGAGATGTAGATGACTTCAACTACAAGCCCAGGAAATAACATTTTCAAGACAATTTGTGCCCCTTGTTCCATTGACACAAACCCCCTAGAACCTCTTTTCTAGAAATTCCTGATTGTTCGCTGGAGCTACAGAACTTTGATTTTTTCCTGGTTTCCCCAAATTTCAATAAGGTGCTGTTTCACTTCTGCATTCTGAAATTAAACTCTTTTATATTTTATTAATTTTTCTACTGGTACTTTTTGAGGTCTTTAATTAGACTTATTTTGCCTGTCAGAAACTCTCATTCAGTGAGGTCTTGATCTTGTACTGTTTTCTCTAATTAAAGAGAATTTTATCTACTGGTGACATGTCCCATTTAGGACGGGAAAGTCTTGATCAAAAAAACACACTGGTTGCCAGAAAATCTGCCCTGAGAGCAGACATGCATCCTCTGTATGTCTTCATGTATTGTTTTCATTAAGGATAAAGTTTTTCCTTCAAGTGGTCTCAGACGTGTTTTCTTAAGGAGGAAGTAACTTTATCATTGTTTTTCTCAAAATCACATGCCACGACTGCTGAGACAGCATTATTTACTGTGGTAGTTAGATATGTCTTATCTTTTTATATGTGGTAGAAGATTCTTCATCTTTTGTGTAAGGTTTTTTTTTTTTTTACAAAGTTATCCATAGTTAGATACTATCAATTGTGAGTTGTCAATATTTTCCTGTCAATTGGCTTACCTAGTTTGTCACAGAGACTTGCAGATAAATGGTTGTGTAAAGATGCAACACAAAATGCAACTTTAATTCTTACAAAATTATCTACAGAAATTGATGTTCATTTCCTCCATTTGTCCTGGGAGATGCAGACTTTCTTGAAGTCTCTGAGGTTATATGTTTCTTTTCAATTACTGGGTTGATAAAGTGAATGTTTCCATGATCCCTCTCCTCATGTCTGTATCCTAGAGAGTACTAACAAGGGGCATTGTCAGGGGAGTCCATTAAATGTGTTGGGTGAGCAGTGAGATCTTTTGCAAACATATGGCTTGGCTAATCATAGTAGCTATTCAGCATACAGGCTTTTCCCTCAAGTCCAATAATTGTATTTATATTCATAGACTGTCCACAGCTCCTTTCTCTTTGCTGCTGGACTGAATCTTGTCCTCTTTCAATTAGTATAAAAACACTGGTAAGTTTGAGGTTTGCTCCACAATTAAAAAGCTTTTACAGCAGCAATGATGTAATTGCCACATTACACTGAACATGGAATATGGTTTTGTCATCTGGAGTTGCATCCTAAACGGGCTGAATTCTCAGGTCCTGCATGAGAAAATAACACTTTTGCACTGGGCAACAGCACTACAGGGAATGTCTCCAGAGGGAAAGATGCTGTCCTCCACAAAATGATTCGAGGTATTCCTCAGCCTGAAGGCCCTATGCCTGAGCTACTTAGAAAGTCACTAATCGGTCACATGTTTTAGCCTGTTCCATGCTGAACTGAGTTCTTAGTGGTTTGAAGAGTCTTGTCCAAAACAGAGCCTATTATAGTTTATAAGAACTTAATGGCTACATGCCTATCTTAGTGGCTAAAATTTTCTCATAGATGTGTCCCTCTAAAATCAATTTCCCTTGAGCCAATTTCCTAAAATAATCTTCAGATTTATTCAGAAAAGAAGAACTGGGCATAAGAGAATCCATATTATTCTCTGTATAAAATACAAATATATAAACAAAAAGATACAAATATGTACTTATGCAAGAAAAGACACAGATAATAGGTCTTGTGCAATCTTACTTTGCTATCATAGAATGCACCTCAATATCATATTCCAACAGCAGGACTTTACTAAAATATGGATTACTAATCAGAAAGTACAGTTGTCACTTAATAGTGAACATTTGGCTCCTGTTTGAACTCGGGGATGAAACATTTGGATAATCATGGCAGTTGTTTTATCTATCACAAGAAAGCTACTGTATTGCTGAAAGGTCAGGGTTTTTTATAAGATTTAAAATGAAGACTCTTGAAAGTGCTTAATTCATACAGATGTTAGAATCTGTGCTTTTTATTCAACAACTGAAAAAGTGATATTTTTAGACAGGCTAACACTTGCTCTTTCATTTCAAACCAGTATCATCTAATTGGCACTAATAATCATATCTGTTTTTTTCAGCATTCCTGAGTATTAAAGGACTTCTGCATCATCTGCATATGTCTTTATAGCCATTCCAATATATTCCTTCATATTCATATGCAATTGAAATGCTCTATAAATTTCTTCAGACTTTTATGTCAATTTTTTAGGGGTTTTTTTCTTGATTTTTTATTGAGAAGCAGAAAAGGGGCTAAAGTAGTTAAAATGCAGGTTGTTCAAAGTACGTTTTTTCTTACTTTCTTTGTTAACTTTCCATTGCCAAAAACTTAGAAAGCTGAATAAGTCGCGTACTGATTTTGTAAGCACAAAGCTTGCTGGAAAAACTATCCTTGAGTCATATTTTCTGTTTTTCCTTTTTTAATCAATCTTTTCAGGAACATTAGAGTTTGTAATCAGTAGGGGGTTTTTAACCTACTTTCATTCCTTCCCCAGGTCTCTGATGTATGGCTTATGCAGATAGCTATGGCATTATGAAATTAGCTTTCAGAAACTAAATAGGTTGCACCATTTTCAGCCGTATTAGCAACCTTCTATGTTAATTTCTTGACAATAAAAAAAAGTGATGTGATCTCATGTTTGCAGCATCTATTCTTGCTACTTATTTTTTACTTGTCATAAATTCCATCTGTAAGGAATGTGTAATAACTTGCCCTGAGGATATTTAAACTAATCTTCATGAGACAAATGTGTTCTCAGCACTTACTAGTGGCATGTAAAGTCCATCCCAGTCCTTCAAGTTAGCACATATGTTGTGCTATATTTTTATCTGTCTTATAAATTACAACTCAATTTTATAATCCACTTTAAGTTTTAACTACTGATACCATTCATTTTTTGCTAGGATTATGTTGGGTTTTACCTTGATGGAACTTTTTTTAGCAAAATATGGCATTAGCAATGGTAAATGGCAATAATAGTGACTGTAACTGTTAGTTGATTAATTAAGGGAAAGGGTCATTAACCTTTTTATTGCTCTGAAAGGGATTTTGGAAAAGGCTTAGTTTCCAGTTATTTCTTCAAGAAATTTGTGCTATTTAAAATTCTACCTTTTGTTTTGTATTTGTAAAATGAACACAACAATCTTTCTAAAAATGTTCCCCATTCTGTACTAATTTTGAAAAGGTGGGTCATAATCCATAATAATTTGTAGACTATTGTCTTTTCAGGATATACTACAAGGATGAAAAAATATATGCTTAGGGGATTGCATGGAGATGTTCCATTTATTTTCTTTCATCATACAGTTAGCCTTCTAGTAATGGAGGCACTAGACAATTGGAGTGTCCTAAATATTGGATGTATGGCAAGATAAGATGCAGACTACAGCAGAGATATCTGCATTTATCTTCACAGAGTCGATCAGTATCCAGTAGAACTTACTAACTCAGATTCAATGCCACACTTGACCAAGCTATTAACTGTTTGACCAACAGCCAAATTCTCACACTTTGCACCCCTCCCACCGTCGAACAGTCTGTCCAGGACAGAGGAGCAAATAAGGTGAGAAACCACGTGAGTTGCCATAGAGAGATTGCTTACCATTTGCCATTGTGTGTAAAACAGACTCAGCTTTGGGAAAAATAATTTAATTTATTGCCAATTAAAATAGATTAGGGTAGTGAAAAATAAAGACAAACAATAAAATACCTTTCATCCCCACTTCCTGATGCTCAACTTCACTCCTTCACTTTTGACTCTTCTACCCCCCCCACATATCCCCAAGCAGCAGCATGCAGTATGGGGGGTGATTACAGTTTTACAGTTATAGCGATGGTCTAGTCTATCGGGAGGTGTCGCTGACCGTGGCAGGGGGATTGGAACTTGATGATCTTTAAGGTCCCTTCCAACTCTAACCATTCTATGATTCTATAGTCACTCACAAATAGTGCTCAAAACTGAGTCAGTGGGATCAGACAAGTGATGCTGAGCAAGTGGCCAAGCTGCAGTTTCCTCTGAACAGAAAGAAAGAGAAGAAACCTTTTTCCTTGTCTCTTACTTTGCACATTTTTCTGATCTCATATATGCCTTTTCAGATGCCTCTATTAGTTCAAAGATAGCTTTTGCTTTTTTTTTTTTTTTTAAGTGTGATAACTGTGCTATACTGATACTCCAATTTTAGGCATTGCAGCAATCTGAGGTAGAGATGGAAGCTTTCTTTTGCCTCTCTTGTTCAATGTTAAGGACAGGACGGGTCTAATTCAGAGATATTTTTGTTTTGATTTTCACTATTGTTTGCTGTGTTTTATGTGGAGCACTGCTAGAGGCAGGTAGCAGTTTGCGTAGGTGATTCATGAGTTTCCATGGGGCCACTTTTTCATGCCATACTTAAAAACTCATTGCACCTTATATTGTACACAGTGGTTAGCAGAGATACAAGTGAACACCGGGGACCAAACAGAAGATGAATAATAAAACGGGAAGCAAAATAAAGATTGCAAACACAAACTGGGAAATGACCTAGAAGACACATTTGTAAAATCAATACAGCCATATCGTATGATAGTAATTGAAAAGTAATTCAGTATCTACATTAGTCTAAACCAAATCCACCTTCAGTTACATTGAACATGCTTTAAACTCAGCTCAAAGCAAAGTTTATGCAAGAACAGTGCACAGCTAAGTCTAACCTGTTGAAAGTTAGACAAAGCCACTCTGCTCATCAACTAGAGCCAGTCCAGATCTGTTATAATCAGGGAGCTGTGTAGCTGGGCCAGGAAATGTGCCTGATCATGGGTGATACAACTGTGAAAGCAGCAGCAGCTTATTTGATAATTTCCTCACTGTCTTCAGTGGGCTGCCCTCGTGCCAAGATCATGAGTGAGAGCTACCACCTGTCATTCAGAAACCACATCTATCACCCCTACTGTGGCACTATACCATCCTGTTCTGCCTGTACTAGAACTCCTTGATGGTTTTCTCCTTGTTGATGGAGTGTAATACAAACAGCAGATGATCCAAGTCTGGCCTCTGGTCTTCTAAATCTGCACATTATGAGTGTTTTCCTGATCCTAACTCCATAACGTACAGGGCTGAAGTGGCTCCAAGAGGTGTTTTTTTTCAGAACAACCTTATTTAAGGTTGAGCTCAGAGATGGTATTCTGGAAATAATGCCAGTTAACTGTATTTATTGGCTTAATGTGACTGTACTTTGCCTTAGGCGATTTTGATTAAGAGAACATAGAAGTTAGTGATACTTCCAGTTTGAAGGGCTGCATCTCCTTTAGATAACCCTAAACTGTTATTTTCAATCCATTTACTTCTGACATTCTGTCAGTCCACTCTTTCTTATACATAATGCATGAGAAGAATATTTAAAGTACGCTTGTGTTTTGACACTAATGAACAGTACTCATAATACTTGCATTTTCTAGGAGCTCAACCCAGAGGAATTAATAATGGTTGGGAAGATACATATGTGCAGTATAAAAATGTCTCTAAGTCACAAGTGCTACATTGCTACTAGAAATCACGTCTCTGAATTTCTATAACAAATTTCAAAATGAACATTACCACTTAATCACATTCATCTAAAGTTCTTTATTTATTTAATATATGTAAAGGTTAGTACCTTGAAAGTGACTGTTTTGAAATGCAGGTTTTTAAAAGGTGCTGTTTGTAACTAAACCTGGGCATCTGAATGTCTGTTTCCAGAGGAAGGATTGTCTTTTGGTTGAGACCTCAACCAAGAAAAGCAGCCATCGACAACTGAGCTTGTCACTTCGAACTCCCTTAATGTCAAAAGTGAAAAACAGATGTTTCTAGAAGGCTTCCAGATACTAAAGAAATAGGAATAATTCATGAATACAATTCTTGGAGATACTTTATCCACTTCTAGAGAGTGAATTCTCTGAGCATGCGTATTATGAAGCCATTGGGGTTCTCTCTGTTTTATTTGGGATAGGTAGGAAAATGGAAACATATGTGTATTTCCTTCATGAGCTAAGGGCAGAAAAACTTGAGACAAAGGTTTGAAGATAGTGCAGTATGATTCAAATTAAAACTACTCAGTATACCAGGCATTCAGATTTTTTCCACAAACAGAATTATTTAGTTACTAATGAAGTGGACTACTAGGTCTTTTTTTTTTTTTTTAATTTGGGAAGTCACCTCACTTTTTTATTATGTAAAGATAATTCAAAAGATACTAATTTTATCTCCACTCTTTTTTCCCCTTTTTACTATAAGAGGAATAAAATAAAGACACACTCTTCCTTCATTTTCTTGCCCTTGACAGTTTAATCAGAGAAAATGTATTTCAGCCATTTGACATTTATTTATGGTAATGAAATTGATTCAGATTATGTAACCTCCCAAAGCTCTTGGATGGGATTTTATATGTAGTAAATTTTAGTGGACAACTCAGGGGAGTAATATCAGCAAGATAAAAGAATGTCATGGATCTAGCTTGCAAAAGTATAACTATGAAATAGCAATGATCAAACAGCAAAATATGCTGCAAAGCTGCAAGTTTGTAAAACTCATTCTTACTTTTACTCAAGAAGTCCCATTTATTCTAGAATCCCATTTCAAATCCTGGTTTTGGTCATGGTCTATTAACTCTTATGAGAGGTCTCATACTCCACCAGTTGCTGTTTATTTCAGATAAGACACTTGGGTGAGATGTCATGGTATATTCAGTAAAGGTTGTTAATTCTGTGTGCAATCTAATCTGAAATCAAAGAGGAAGATAATAAATAAACATTCATATTTAAAGAGTTCGGTGCACTGATTAAGTACCCCTATGCTTTGCAAATTTGTCGGTTTGTTGAATATTACTTTTGTGTGTTGAATGTTACCAGAACTTCTCTGATACTGACACAGCAAAAAAATACTGAGGTGCATTTCTGATTTTCAGAATCTGCAGTAGCTGTCAGGTGCCACTGTGAGTTGTAGCATTACTAATAACAGGCTGACAGGCCAGCATCAGGTTTGCTGTCTGGCATTCAGCTGCATAAATACTGCAGATGCAGAGTTGCACAGTTCTGCTCTGTTTTGAGCTTTGTCCTCCTGACCTGATACCTTCAGTTCTTTGGCTTTATATTCTTTCTTGATAGATATCAGGGGACACATTGGGCAAAAACCTGTGTGTGAAACACCTGCCAAGAGCGGTGATAGATCTAACTTTTAAGAAATTCTTTCAGCAGCCCTTCAGCAAACTATTCTTTCTTTTAAACTTTCTTATTTGCACTTGAGTGCTCATACAACACTCAGCCATGACTATCCAGCATACTCAGCGAGGGGATTAGCATTCAGTTGCGTGGTGCGCTGTAGTCTCTAACATTTTTTAATTAAAAGGAAACTTGCCTTCCTTCCAATATTCTAATTATTGTAGTACTGTGCAATAGCCAGTGAAAACTGGAACCTGCCATACCAGCCCCTGCACAGGAGAGTAGCCAACAGGCCCTCCACATTCTGACCAAAACAGACCCAAATTGAGGGAGAAAATCAGGTGGAAGAATACATAAGCAGACCAAACAGCAGATGGAAGAAAACAGAATATTTGTTATAGCATTTTAGAACTGTTCTGAATGCAGATGGGTTAAAAAGGGAAAGAAACAACTACATGAGAAACCTGAAAGGCAAGGGGATGATGGGAAAAGAGGACCCAAAGATTGGAAGACCAGCAGTTATAATAGCATTCAAGGAGACAAGGGATATACCGGCATATACCTGCCATACATACCTTAGTGTTATGATAGGTGAATTTAAGACCAGAAATACACCATCATAAGTATCTGGCCTCCTACATAGCACAGGCCATATGGCCTTCAGTAATGTCATCCTCAAAAGAGAAACAGCAATGCAAATAGAACTAGAAACTAGAGGCAAGAGCAGTAAATACATAAAGTTGTATTTTCATTCAGGTTAACTTTTTTTTTTCTGTTATTTCTTCCTTTTTTTATTTACATCAAAAACATTTTTAAAAGAAATTAATTAACTCTGCACCGCGTAGGTTTTGTCTTCATTTTCCTTTATTTTTTCTCATTATGAGAAGGGCCAAGAATGAAGGGAATTGTACATGTGAGGTAGAGAGAGCCCTCTCCTCACAGTATTTCTACCCATTCTTAACCTGGAAAAATGGGAAATTTCACAAGAGATTTTGATTCTGCATTTCACATTTGGCAGGTATTTGCAGGCAAACTGGGATTTTAAGTGCTGATCCGTATTGAACCTGATGAAATTTTAAAATTTCTTGCCACTGTTTGTTTTATCACTATTTTACACCAAGTCTGAGGCTTTGTAGTTTGAGAACTTGTGTTACTAAGCAGTCATTGAGTAAAACTGTAATATATTTTATTTTTCTTTTAAATCAAAGATGAATGTGTCAGGTAGATATTCTCCACAACTGGATTGAACTAACATTGCCCTGCTATTTTGTTCCATTGACTGAATCATATAGCAGGACATCTCAGTATTATATGAGTAGTACAGCACTTAGCCATTATGAATGTCTGGGAACAGTGTGTCTCAGTCATTTATCATTATGCAGTTATTCGACTTCCTCATTGACAGAGGAAGGTGCAGGAAGGGAGGAAATGCTTTTATTTTGGCTATTATTTTATTTGAAGTATATCTCAGTTGATGGAATAGGACCTTCCTATATCATTTTATGAAAACATGGCAGCTGTATGATCCTAAATGTGCTTTGAGCCATGGAAGTTTATGTGCTGCAAATTCTATACCCCAGTACAGATGTGCTTGTTGCTTTAATGTGTGGTATTCTAATCAGCTCTTTTCAGTTTATGTTAAAAGTCCATAATGCTAATTTTTTGATTAATTTTAAAATAGCCCAGCCAGATTATTCTGTTAAGGTAATGCTACTGATTTTTAACAGATGTTTAAAATAGAAAATGCTAGTAAGGGGAATACTGCAAGAATTGCCATAGTCTTTTAGAAGCTGAATTGTAGTTACAATAGTCTAAATTATTTTAAGGCTTCATTCTATAGGTACTCTAGTAAAGAGCTATGAACTATGGGTTTATCTAAGATTTTGTTTGTCTTTAAATATTGTCTAGAGGGCATCATCTGTTTTGTGGTGTGAGCTATTTAAGTCTCTGAGCAACTTAAAAGGAAGGTCTAAAAGGCCTAGATCACTTCCTGAAAATGTCACTCTGATACTGGCTGAGAACCTCTCTTTAAAGAGCTCCAGGTGAAAACTTTTCCAGAGCTGCCATGTGAGGAGTTGTTGCTACCTCCTGGAGGAAAATTGGGGGAATGATATCAGAAGCAGCAGATCAGTTGCAGAAATAATGTCCTGAATACTCCCTAAAATGTAAAATTTCAAAGTGCTTCACATTCAGTAGCTTCATAATTCCTTCTAACTGCAATGTAGGGTAAAGATTAAATCAACCCAGAATATATGTCCATACAGGATTGGAGAACTGTTGTTTAAAGAGACATGAGAATTTGAGAAGGTTTGGAAGATAGTAAAATTAATCAAAGAGAAAGTAATTCACACCACATGGGTTAGGGTGATCAAATACAGATTTAGAGGAATGCAGGAGAGGTGGGTGAAACCACACTGTTTTGAGGAATAGAGCAGAAAGCAATACACTTTAAAACTAATTGTAGAGAAGTTTCTAAGCCAATTTTTCTTGTTCAACAATGTTATTTAAAAAGATATGTATTTTACAGAGCCATCCTTGAGTCCAATGAGTTCTGTAAAGGACAAATGCACCATTTTTGCATATCTATGTGGAGGGCTGCACTGTCGATAAGTGCTGCTTTGTCATTTTTTTAAATCCTCCTTCCCTCTTCCTTTTGAAACATCAAAATAGTGCAGAGTTTGTAGCTTTCTTTCCCATTAAACTGAAAAGGTACAGTGAAGCAATTGATTAGTGAAGAATGGAGTTGAAATGGAAGGAGCCTTTATCCCAGTCTGTGTATTCATTTATAACACAGAAAGTCTATTCACTTCTTAATGTACTGGCATTTCATGGCAGACACTGAAAAACATTCATTATATTTATTGACTCTACTGACTGTACAAACACATGCTTTCTGTAGCTTTGTTTTCTCCTTTTTTTAATGATAGGGTTACTTACATGAAAATGAGTTTGAATTTTAAGTGTCCATCTTATTTCATGCAGTGCAATTGACACAAATAATTGATTACTGTGGAAATACTTATGGTGTCATAAGAACATTATTGTGATTTCAAGTATTTAAAAATAGGCAGGAATAGATGACTTCTTTAAAAGCATATCCTGTTTTTTATTATTTTCACTGAATTATTTTTTAGAGTTGGAAGGGACCATAGAGATCATCTAGTCCAACTCCCCTGCTGAAGCAGGATT
>JAOTQQ010000023.1:48868259-48908268 GCA_026546715.1 Gallinago undulata
ACCCCCAGATCTTTCTCTTCAGAACTTGTTTCCAGCAGATCCATGCCTAACCTGTATTGGTGTCTGACATTCTTCTTCTGACTATTCTTCACAAAACTATTACAGGTAGTAAAAGAGAAAGAATATGCATTGTGCATATCTTGCATCAAAATATTTGCTTGTAAAAAGAATGATATTTAAAATATTCTAATTTTCACTACTTTGTTGAACTGTTAGACCTCTCCTTGAAGGATAAAAAACTCAGGCCAGTTAATGAGCCATGTTGCTTATCTATAGGCTTCTAACTTTTAAAATGCTGGCTCTAGCCTCATGCAAGAAGATTGCTTTGCTCCCTTAAAAGAATAATGCGTTGGCCAGTTTAATCCATTTGGCACTTGGCTATGGAGGAGATTGAGGAAGAAAATCAGGATATCCTTGAAGAAGATTGTAAAGAACTTTCTGTGTCACATATATTTCTGTCTGCCCCCACATGCCCATCCAGAAAAACTGTCCTGTGTAGCTTTTGGACTAACCAGCTAACAAATTGATCCAATAATTAGAAGCAGAGGGATTCCCCGTGACAAGACCTTAGAGAGTTTGTCTGGTCACCTAGTGCTCATCTGAAAGTTAAAGAGCTGACTGTATTTCTTTTTTTATTAAGTCTTTTCCACAACATATTTTCCAGGCATAATTAAGTTTTACTTCTTCCACAGCTTTCATAACCTTTGGCCTCATTTATATTAATGAAAAGAATGTATAAAGAAAGAGAAGCATTGTTAAACTGAGTCTGTTGGATTGTTTTTTTCTTCAATAATCTCTTCTCGCTGTCAGCTTGTAAATCATGGAGTTGTGAAGGTGCATATATTGCTTTTAATTTGTAAAGCAGTTCTTGTGCTTCTGTATACAGACATGGTCTGCTTTATTTTAATATTCATCAAATGTTCATGCCAACAGCTTGTTGAGAATAATTTTTGCTTCTGAAGGAAAAGATAAATATAGTTACCAGATTAGCTGTCTTTACAACAATTGCCAGAATCTTACCTTGGAGTAGGAGGTCTGGGTATTGCTGAGATAAGCTCCTCAGAGCTGACGTCACCACTGCTACACTGAATTCTGCCAAAAGTGTGATCTATACTCGTAACTCTGTAAAACAGAAATTAGACGTTTATAACACACAGAAAAAAAAAAAATTAAGTTTAATGATGCAAACTTAAACTTGTAAAGATCAGGAAACATGGTATATGCCTTCTTAACCTTGGCATCCTAGTTCTACCTCTGTATCTCCATGCTTCTCAGTGATGAGGAAGGAGATTAGCTGGAGCAGACTGGTGTAAAGTTATTGTTCTGATATGATAAGCGGTGTGCATACCTCTTGAAGGACAAAATATATCTAATTTCAGTGGTAAATTCTAGATACTGTTTCAGGACTAGTGCACAGATGGGATTTATCAGCAGTCTGATGGCAAAAATGATTGTCATTTATGGGCCTTTGTGAGGGGTAAGTGAAGGTTATGTCTCAAAAAGAATTCTAAGAGCAAAGGTAAGTCAAGTGATGGCTGCTACAGTGACTTTCTCCATTCCCCATGTCAGAAGATGGATTTTCCTTTCCACCAAATAGGGAAAGAAAATGTTAGTCACATTCACTTTGCATTCAAATATTTATTGATAATAAAATGATAAGCCTTTCTAATGTGGAAAATAGATCATCTTTGCCACTTGCAACAATCCAAATACTACTGTAGACCCCAGGAGTTCTTCAGCTCTTCCTTTTTTTCTAATATTTAATATTAGCATCTTCAGCTGGAACTTAGGTCGCTTTTTAGTTAAAGTAAGGCAATATCAACATGGGATTTTTTTGTTTATAATTGAAAACGTTTATTCTTGGGACTTTCTCAAAGAACATAGAAAGCAGTTCTTGTTTAGCAAAATAACGTGAAGTTACTGCCTTGCTTTCTTGGAGGTGCTCACTAATAATCTGTCTATATTAAATTTCTGCAGTCTGTGCACTCATCAGTTGCCTTCCTTTCAAGCAATGCAGATGCATTAGATAGAGTCCATTTAAGCAACATCTTCTGATCTCATAAAAATTTTGGTACAGTGAGATAATGGTAGGTAATGTCATGTGCAGCACATAATTGTACATAAAACTTGTGAGACTACTAATATATTAAATAATATTGTGTTAATAAGATTAAGACAAAATTCTAATTTATGCAGTCCAAATTACCTATAAATTGGTAATCTGCATCAAATATTAGATTTAAACCATGGCCTTCACTTAGGCTCTTTGCTGGTTTGTAAATTACTTTTCAGTACCAATATATGAACAAATTAATTTAACAGTCATACTTCAGCTTTTGATTTCTGTCCTTATGACACTGTCTGCTTTCAAATTTGGGAACCATTTATCTGATTCTCTGATTATCTAAGATCTATTTGGGTTTTGTTGTTTTGGAAAGGCTAGTAAGACCATCCCTTTCATTTTATTCTATACCAGAGAAATAACATGGGGATAGGATCCTTTCTCTCTGTTCTTTATCTGACTCTCTGCTGACATACTGGAACTTGGTTTCTTCTAAGTGAATCTTCTCATTTTCCACTGCCCTGAGCATGCAGATGCGAAAGGATGAGTTGCAGATGTTGGCCTGTATCTTTAACTCTTCACATCTGGATTTATGGACACCATTGATTTCCTTTGAAAAGGCTGGAGATTTCACCATATGCACCTCACTCTGATATCCACATTCTCATTCTTAATTGCCTGGGTTCTTCACCTGTACTTCAGCCCAGCTTTTCCCCATTCCCTCCCAGAGCTCTCTAGAATTTAACAGTGAAGGAACTGTGTGGGTTAATTCATTCTTTAAGTCTTTTCCTGCCAAAGGGGCAGTTATTAGTTAAAGCCCCACTGGCTGTGTATTTGCAAACCGAATATAGGTTGTAATGGACTAAAGGAAAATAGAAATTACGGTTGTTGGGACCCCACTCCATGCTTCTTCTCTCTCTGTTTTCAAGCTGGTTTAAGACTGAAAAATGTCCACCCTGTTTCTTGCTATCCTACATCTCTAGTAAGCTTGCAAAGGTAGGCAGAACCATGCTAAGTACACACATCAGCTGTGGAAAAGGAGTAGGACATTAGATACCTGCTGTTCTGTCCCCAAATTGGACATAGTGTCTACCCATAAAAGGTGTCAGAAGACATGAAGTGGCCTCTTAATCATATCTCGATAATCCTAGCTGAAAACACTTAGTGGAGATAAATAAGGCTTGAAACAAGACCCCAGCCGCTGTGAATTGCTCCATTCATCTCAGTGTTCTCCTCTGTTCTTCTGAGCCCACAATACTGCCAAGGGTGTCTATTATTTAGTGTGAAATCTTTCACCTTGCCTCTATTTATTTAATGTTAGTATCTTCAATGGTACCAAAGCAAAATCCATGTTAGCCTTTGAGCTGAAGAACTCATTTGCTCAAATGAGCCAGATCATAAAGTAGCTTTACCCTTTACACACTGAGAGGCAGAAAATTTAATGGTATGAGTCAGGATTTTCAGAATAATTTGAATTTGAAGAGCGTCTTTTATAAACTAGTAATTCCCCATAACTGGAGCAGAGTCACTAATTCTTTGTAGTTCTTTCCAGATTCACTTCTACAGAACTGTGATGTCTTCTCTGCTCACTTAATATACCTCCCTTTCAAGTGACAGAAAGCACAAGAGAAAGATCTGTGTGTTCTCTCAAGCTATACAGTGGAAAATATAAAGTTACTGGGATCTCTCTCTTTTTTCTATTTTCTTTTTTGGTTTTCAGTGTACTGAATCAAATCAAAATCCCTGTCCCTGATGACGTTCTGCTATACAAGTGGGCACATTTTTCCTGTGGAAGACAGTAAGGGAAAAGGGATGAAAAAAGCATATCAAAGTGTCAGAGCAAGGCTATAGCTTCCTTCTGTGCAGCTTCTCATCTATGGCTGGAACATGGCTTTCCAGCTATCTGCAGCTTAGGACACCCTGATGAAGGAATCTACTTTCACTTCACTTCGCTTCTGCCATTGTTTTGTCTAGTGAAATGAATTGCACTGAATATCAAAGCTGGGTTTTTTGTGGATGGTTTTTGTTTTGTTTTGTTTTTTCTAAAGTAAGGTACTCCATAAGTGTTAGCTAGTCTTGAAGCTAGTGATTGAAAATCTGAGCATAGGTATAGGGGTGTTATTTGAGTACTAAACATGTGAACCAAAAATGGTATCATCATGTTGTAATAGATTAAAATTGTAGACTGTTCAATAATTCTGATGGCAGTTTCTTCTGCAACAACTACTTTGATCATAAAACTCTGGGCTTTTTTTAGTTTAGTGTCAAACTAAAATATGTTATTTTAGAAGTAGTGATTTCCCTTTGTTCTTTCCCTGTGTCTTGCTACGGTCACCTAAAGGACAAATATCTCTGTATAAAGCGCAGAGTTGCAAATGATGAGATAGTGTCTGAAGCTGGCGGCCTTCACTCATTGTAATATGTGTAAAGGAATACTGTTATTGTCTTAAGTGGTGCTGTCATGTTCAGCTCCTGCTCTTGGGAGACATTTCTGTCCCTTTCAGTGCAACAAACTAAATAAAAGAGTCACTTTTGTACCACAGAAATAACAGAGAAGAGGGGTATCGACTATGTGTTTCTCTTCAATTTTTCCTGGGGTCATGAAAAGTTGAAAAGCTCATTATTTGAGTCCTAATCGTGTGTGCTTTCAGTACCCCATTCGCTGTAGATGAAGGGCTGCCAATTTCCTGAACCCTGTTGGAAAGCAGAAAACCTGCTCTTTTGACTGTATGGCATGAGGAATGTTCTGGGCTTGTAATGATGAAATTTAATGAATATTCATGGAAATAGGGTTAAGCGATCTTTACCTAAAGGTAAGAGCAGACAGAGTAGGCAATTACCTCCCTAATGGCTATCAGCCTGTACTTTCCTTGTCAGCTTTTCCTGTGGAAACTTGTTGGCCCATCTCCTAAAACTACAATTGCATGAGGCTCATTACTGTGGTTTTCAAATGGAGTAAGCTACTTGGTGGCCCAAAAGGGCTGAGTATTTACAGATTTGCTGCAGCTTCATGCTGCAGATTACTGTGCCTTATTCTCTTTGTAAGCCCACACAGACATTTTTAATTTTCTTACAATTAAGAGCACAGAACTGGATTTTTCTGTTGGTTAATGGAGACGAATACCTGTGCTAGAGCCTACTTCTAGTCATACCCATTTTTATTTTTATACTGCAGGTTCCAGTCCCCTAAAGCAATAAAATGTTACTGTTCTTTATTTCCCTTAGGAGAGCAAACCTTTCGCTGTATTCTACCAACAGCCAAGAAGCAGTAGCAGAAGTGTCACATAAATTTGTGTGGTGGCTGGTTTTGCTAATGGGCTTGCTTCCACTGGCTACACACATCATGTCATTAGAGTGCTTTCTGTAACCCATAGTATCTTGAATCAATTCGAGATAACATGTGGAACATAAACCCCTATCTCTTATCACTAATGATATGTATCCAATGTTCCTGAGTCCATTTCCCAGTCACCTATCATGCTATTTTTGCATGAAATCTAGTGAAAACAGTATAGTAGCTTTCTTCTCTGATTTAAGAAGATAATTTGGTGTGCAACATGCTTTTATAAATGAATTTTTCTCATTCTGGTTTAAGCTGTCATAACTACTCATCCACGGGTAGTCCTTCCCACCCCTTCCTGAATCCTTCTTTTCCTCCATAAAGATCTTCTGACTGCCTCACTTTTTCACACTAGTGGCTTGAACATCTCTCCTTGGGTAAAGTAGCTATGTCATTTAAAGTACCTAACTTCAGAAAAATTTAAAAATATTATAAAGGTTAGATTCACGAGGTATCAAGGTATAGCTCTGTCAGGAGAGGATCGAGAGAGAAAAAGAAAATGGTACTGAAAATCGTGCATATCAACAACATGAAATTGCTTTTTTAAAAATAATATATCAGTGGCTATTCCACCATTGAAAGGAAAAGAGAACTTGGAGCTGGATACAGACTTGGAACTATAGAGGGGTCTCATTTTAATGTTTCTGGGTTGGTTTGTAACGTTTGTAATGGTGATGCCTATTAACAAACATATTATAAATATTTTCATTAAATAAATTTATGGAACCAAGGAAAACAAATGGAATGAATTACGCTACTTGTATAGATTGCTGAATGTTTTAAAATGAAAAACATTAGCTAAAGTATTGGAAAAACAATATTGTTTCAGTTACTCTTAAGATCACTTTAAATTTTCTTTCTTTTGTAGACATTTTAAGACTCCTTTTAATAAATTGCCTTTAGCCCTTTTTATTAGCTTTGGTTATAGCTATTGGCTCTGTTAATGGATTTTATTTGTTTCTGCTTGTGTCCCAAAACCAAATTACTGTAACTAATGTACCACTGTAACTTTTCATAACTGTCTGCTGCTGAAAGCAAAAAGCAAATTCATCAAATCAAAATATTAACACTTTTATGTCCTATTAAATAACAAGTCAAAGAAAATTGTGCTAGTGTCTACAGGACTCAGCATTAAACCTACCAAGTTTAATGTACTGTAGCAGATTGAGATTTGACACAATTTCCCTCAGTAGAAATTGTCCTCAGTATTACAGTATCCACACTAAGCAGCAGAACTGGGATAAAGCACAGCAGAAATGAGCCCCGTTTGGAACATATGTTACTCTTCCAGCAGGTTGAGAAGTATAGTAACCAGTGTTTAAAATTGTCTGGGTTGTGCCTAGAAAACTTTAGGGCTGTCTATCTGGGTACAGACATGATGCTGTTTCTTCATGTTTAACAATCTGTCTTCTGTATTTTTCACTCATGAAGTTTTTTGGCTTTCCACACAAATAGGCTTACTGAAGTATTAGAGAAATAATGGATGGATGTACAATCAAACAAGTCTATATGCAGGTGTTACAGTAACTGATGGGAAAGCAAATGTCTTTCCAGCTCATGCAGCAGTGGAATAATGTGGCATTGTACACAAAAGCATTGTAGAAATTAGAGTAAACACAGCAAATGTTCGATTTAAATTTGTTTTTCTCCTACCAAATTCAATATGTTCCGTGCCTCTTTTATTTTGGTTTGGTGTTTTTCCACAGTGACGGTATTTCTCCGGCTCTGATTATGCTGGGCAATAGCCCTGAGAATAATTAGCCCAAAGTTATCTATGACAAGCTAAAAAACTATTTCTTGTACCTTGTTTTCTAAATCACTGAGAAAGGTTATATTGTTGGTGGCTGTACTGTATTAAACCTGGGTTCACACTAGTTTCCCATTAACTTTTAACAAATGTTTTTAGAAATGAATTCTTACATATCACTGCAGTACAGACTGCAACACTGAAGCAACCAGAAGGTTGGCACTTACCATAACATGCAAACAAGGAAGAAATTGCTGCAGATTTTAAGGCAGTAAGAAGTAAACAGCCCATGAATAACCAAGGATGGTATTGCATATGCATGAAAGCTCCTATGGATACTTCAAACAAACTTGCCCAGATGCTTTTGAATAGAAACAGTTGTTTAACATTTTATCTGTTTTGCTTTTTATCTTTCTTTGTCTTTTGTTTTACCTATTGACATTTTGGAGCATGGCAACTAAGTTTTGAGACAATGTCTCCTTAAGGAGCCCGTTTACTTTAATGCAAATACATTAAAAACGGCAAATCCTAAATTTGACTAAAAACGGGAAAGGAGATATAAAAAATAGTTTAAAGTTTTAATTTAATTTCTCAGTAGAGAAAAATAAGACTGCTTAACAGTTGGGCCTTTGCCGCATGCTTTTCAGAATACCTTATGTGAATAGTTTTACAACCATATTTTGTAATTTAAACTCTAATTTTAAGATTATGCATATATCTATTTTTAATTCTTTCTTTTGTTTGCTAGTCTTCCTAGATATTTGTGTATGTGAATGCATTTTATTTGTATGTCAGATTTTAGAGATGCTCAATTACCAGTAATGGCAAAATATTCTCTATAGAGTGGTTGGCTGTGCTAAGGTTCAGGAACATCACTGGCATAAAGCTGATTTTTGTCCAGTTTGGATGTTCGTAGAATAGGCTGCTTATCATCAGATTATCCTGAGATTGGTAAAATGTAATTCAGTTCACTCTTACTATTTTTGTAGGACTCAACTCCTGTTAGGGTTAAATTAATGTAGAAAGTCACAAGCAAACTCAAGAGGAAATGAAGAATTAGAGAGAAGCCAGAAGAAGCCAGAGAAGTATTCCTATAAACCCAGATTTTCTAGAAATTTTCTATCCCTTTCATATAGTTGTCTTGCCCTGGTAAAACAAGGTGACCAATAGTTGTTAAAAATATAATTTTAAGAGCTCCAGAGGGCTATTTTTTAAAACACGCCCTTTCACAAACATGTCCAAATGTCAGATGTTTCAAAATATATTTTAGGTGCTTTATTTCACTGGTTAAAGAGCAACATATTTACATTTTCTTCCCTTCTGTATCTGTAACATCATTTAGTTCCTAATTAAAATCCCGTGCGGTTACATTGACTGTAATTATATCTTATTAAAATCTTTGGTGTAAGAAGAGCCTTGCCTCCAAATACCTTGTTAAAATATCTTCACTACAATTTTGCAGCATTTTAAGTACTTTTCAGTCTGACAGAGTAGCACATAACAGGGCAATGTGTTTTATCATCCTTAAGCCAATTAAAAACGCTTTCTATTATTTGAAGCACAAACCATTCCTATTTCTGTCACACGACCCAAGGGATTTCCAGTCAGCAAGGCATGTCAAGTCCTAGTTTTCTTCTTCATATATTACTGTAGTACAAAACCCTCTCTCTTTCTCTCTGCCTCCTCTCCTTGAAGATAGAGGTAGAGAAGAGCATCTGTCGTTCTCAGTGGCCAGTCCGGCGCAAACTACCACACTTATGTAATCAGTTGCATCATTTTATCTGTGCTTATCAGAGCAATCTATGTGTAGAAGGGGATACATTTCTTCCCTAATTTGAAGGCTAAAGTATTGACAATGAGAAGGGTGGGTAATTGCTCTACTTTATAGCTCAGTGTCATGGAAAGTGAAAATTACTTCATTGCACCAGTAGGTTCAAACACCCCAATTTTTATCTTGGGGAACATCTTCCATTCTGAGGCTGTAGGTCCTGAATGAGCCTTTTCTTGGTCAGTGGTTTTTAATCTGTAAACAGGGAGGCAGTGGCCCAACTGGACAATGGTCCTCAGGTGGTCCATAGGATTGTATTACCTACTTTAATTAACACATTAGTGTTACAGTTTTAAATTAAAATAAACCTGCCAGTCAAAAAGAAATTTGAGAGATAAATTAGCCTATGATTCAGGAAGTTTGGGAAGGACTGAATTTTAAATCATTAAAATACAGAGGGTGGCGATGAAACACTTTGGTTCCATTTGATATTAATTCCATAGCAATATGTTCTTCCATGTGATGAAGCCTTCAGATCTAAGAGTAAAGGCAGACCATCAAATTTATCCTGACGGGGATGGGAGGTATGTGGAGGGGGGGAAATTTAGCAAATGGTTTTATTTTATATTTGCTTTTGATTTCAGAAGTCCAGCAGATTATAAACACGCTTTTCCCTGGTCTGATTCCATGGTCTCTTGGATACCAGTTGTTTAAAATACAAATTTCCAAGTAGATTTTAGGACTAGAAGATGGGCAAAAGAGGAAAATGTTCACTGTTGACTTGGTAACTTTGCATCTACACTAAGGATTAATGGGACCTTCAGGCAATTAGTAGCACCCTTGTCTTCCTGAAGTTTGTAATGACGAGTCATACAGTACTTTTAGACTTGCCAGTCAAATGTTCCCATTGCCCCTCAGAGCCATCTTTCATGGACTTCTACCTTCTTTGTTTCTTTTTACATAGATGAGTCACTGCCAGGGAATCCTCTGTCCCCATCAGCTTATAAATCAAAATGTTTGAACTGTAGCCACAAATATCAATATTCTCATTTCATAGATTTGTAGATTTCAAGTCCAGGGTGCATAAGTAAGTAATTTATTCTGCTCTTCTGTGTATCAGAGAGCATCATGTTTTGCATGTTTATGTGTGTATTACTCCCAAAACCCTGTAATCTGGAAAAGCATAAATATTTGGCAAAAGCACACCTTTCAGAAAGGCACTGGATTTGTCACAAAGGAGCTGCCAGTTTTCTTGCTAGTTAGTTCTAGGAGATTAATCAGCCACCTTCTCATAAAAGAAATTCTACTTCATTGCTTCATCATAATTTGGATTTTCCTGGCCTCAGCTTCCACTAATAGTTCTCATTAAATATTTCTCCACTAGATTGTAGTATCATGTACTATCCAGATGTTTGGGGTTTTTTTCTCCCCATGAAGATACCTATCCTTTGTAATCAAGACAGTTCTCAATCTTGTTTTTCAACAAGAGTAACAGATTAAGCTCTTCAGTCCATCAATGTAAACCATTTTCTTCAGCCCTCAGTCATTCTTGTGGACCTTTTCTCCGCCCTCTTCAGCTTCTCAACATGTGTTTGAAACTAGGTCCACTACATAGATGCGGATTTTCGGTGTTAGTTCTCTATCTACTGCATACAAAGCTGAAAACACTGCTCTTTCCAGGATCACTACCTTGATTCCTATGAATTTAAATACCCATAAAAGTGCATTTCACTGCAGCTAACAGCTCACATTCACATGCTTTTTCCATACCATGTGACTTTGAACCCAGATGACCTTTCATTGCTGGAAAGGAGAAAGAACAATCTTAGAATCACAGAATCAGAAAATAGTTTGGGTTGGGAGAGTGACGTTTAAAGGTCCAAACCCCCCGCAATGACCAGGGACATCTTCAACTAGATCAGGTTGCTCAGAACCCCGTCTGACCTGGCCTTGAATGTTTCTGGGCATGGGGCATCTACCACCTCTCTGGGCAATCTGTTCCACTGTTTCACCACCCTCTTTGTAAAAAATTTCTTATATCTAGTCTAACCTTATTCTTTTCTAGTAATTTTCTGAGATACTTGATAATAGATGAGCCACAGAATTTATTCAGATTGACTGCAGAGCCTCACCAAAACAACCTCAGAGGACCCATACAGCTACAGTTTTTAGTACAGCCAGGTTTGCACCACCCATATTCAGTGGCATAACAGAATAATAGTCAAAACATTTTCATAGAAAAGAAAGGATCTTTAGGGATTTAATGGTAATGCCAAGAGCATGTCAGGCAGGATCTGGCATAATTTTTGTATTCAACAAGAAGGGGTGCTCACAGTTGTGGATCCAAGCCAGCTATCTAGCTCCTGATTGTATTAACTTCTTAAACCACCAGAAATAGAGAGCTACTAATATTTAGTAACAACCTAGAACATCTTCTCAAAATCAAATTGTTTTCTATTGAACTGGTAATGCAAACAAATTTTCACATTTTATTACTCTAATTACCCTTCTGTTGCATACTTCCGCAAGCATGCTGCCTCTAACACTCCCAGGTGTCCCCAAAACTCCTGAATGGTCCTTGTGTCTTTCATCTGATGCTATATTTCCTGTCTAAATCTACATCTAAGATGCATTTCCATAAAACTTCTCTTAGAAGTGTGTTTTATTTACCAAAAAACTCATAGTTAAGCCACTGGGACAATGTGTGTAGAGCTGACTTAATTAAATATTTATAGGATTAGGACAGATAACAGATATACCACGACACAGCAGAGGGTAAATTACATTCTCGTCACTTTATAAGCATATACAGTATCTTATGAGTTTACTTTGTTTTACAGTTACCCTATTCCATCTCTGACCGAGGAGGTTAATAACTAAAAATGATAAAATAATAAATACGATACAAAATAATATCAGAAAAGGGTGAGGAAGTTGAGAAGCAAGGCAGTCCTTGCATTTGGGAAGATTTTCAAAACCGAATGAAAAGGAAGGGATTCAGATGGCTACAGAGGTCTACGGGAAGTAGGTGATAGGATAGAAATCCTAGTTCTGATTAATTTCATACTTTCATCGGCGTGTTGGGAAATATTCTTTCCTACATGAGAGTATATGTTTATCTACATAAAGCTTACTATGGGAATGGACTACCACCTCTCATTTGCTGGCTCTTCCCTGCTAGAGTTAGGGATGAAGAACTGTTATACAGGATATATTATTAAATGGTTTGGTCCCTTTCTGTTTGTCAGTATAGTTTGACCAATACCTTATTACATTTCTGTCAAGTAATGCAGAAATAAATTAACCTAAAGAGGTATATTTCCTTTTAAACATGTTGGAAACAAAAAAGTTTCAGTTGAGAAAGAAGATTATAGGTCAGGAATTATCTTAAAATTTTATTAATTTATAGCGACAACTATAGGAAAAAATATGGAATTAAAAACTTCTCTGCAATTCTCTTTTTTTGCACAATGGTTATGGAAAAATCATCATAAAACATAAAGATATATTATCCATCTCTGTGTTTCAGACTCTTATTTTTGGTTATGTTTTTTTTTTTTCCAAGAACCATTTAATCTGAAATATGTCCACATTTGAACTGGTAAAGGACACTATATGCTGCATAAGTATTCCTGTTTAGGTTTTTAAACTTAAAACTCACTTTCACTGTACTGAGATTTGAGAAGGGTCCTTTTTATTTGCATCAAGTTGTCACTTAGTTGATTAACAAAATGAGAATTTGAGGCATTAAAATTAGTTTAATAAACAAGGTTAGAGAATAAAGAAAATAGGGAGAAGACATTTTAAACCTGCCATCCTAATCCAGACAAAAACTGGCTATGTCAATAGCATTTCAAGATCACATTAAAGAAAGTACCTAACTAAATGTTTTTGCCAATTCTTGTGTGTGTTTTTGTCCTTGTGATCCTTTTGGCTTCAGAAAGATTTGGACACCTCTTTAAAATCCAGAAAATATTCAGAATGAGTTCTTTGCAGGAAAAAAAAAAAAAAAAAGATGGTTTCTTGAATGAGAGCCACAGCAGTTGGTATGTTGGTGCTCTTCCTGGAATTATCGTAGACTTTCCTGAAGATTATTTTAAATTTTTTTGCACTATTTATTATTGAAAAATAGATTCCTCAATTTTCAGCTCAAACACAAGTGAAATGAAATTTCCATCCTTTCATTTTTCTGTGTTCCAGAGACTTGCATGATGCAAGCTATTTCCTTGCACAAATATAACATTTCCTGACCAGAAAGGCCAAAATAAGAGCCAGAAAATCAGAGTGCATTTTGCCTGGGTTCATTAAAAATTGTTAATATTCTGTGGGGATTATCAGGATAGCGGTTCTTATCTTTGATGTGCCATTTCACCAGTCAAAAGCAGCAGCTTGATGGAAGAGGTTCTAAAACCCCTTGTTACTGCTGAAGGAGCAGGTCCATTTGGCACTGGAATAAACCCTCTCCCCAGGCAGGTCATAAGAAATCATGGGATCCTACAGAGAGATGCCTGATCAAAGCAGTAATCCCTTCTGTTCCACATCCCACTTGATTGTGAGTGGCACTTTCCCTTTTGTCCTTTTATCCTAGCACTTTTTTGCACAGGCGTTTTACTCTGCTCTCGTTTCTTGCTGACGCAGCCGCTCTGGCTCACTCATTGCTTCAGCACTTTCCATCGTCAGTCACAGTGCATAGAGTGAGTATAAATGCCACCTAAACAGAATGCAACTACTACAGTCATCAAAATGATTACACAGGTTGCAGGGCAATGAACATTCAGCATTTCTGCCTCCCTTGTTGAAACAGGGACTTCTCCTAGTCCATTGTCCCATTTCCACATTACCTTCATCTGGACAATAAACTCCCCTTGCTCTAGGAGGGGGAGAGAAAGAGAGAGAGCAAATGAGCATATTGAATCAAAGCATTTTTTTTCTTTCTTCTCGTATCTGTATTTTATAATTTGAGGGCAATATTGAGCTCTTTCTTGCGTTAGAATCATTCCTCCAAGACTAAATTTTTAAATACCTTTAATTACAGTTAGTGAAGGTAAGACATGAGTACCGGTTTAATCTTCTAGATGGTCTTGCGGATTAAAATTAGATTTATACATTTGCATAATAAAAGTAATGTTGTGAAAGAAAGCAGTTTGAGTATGTGAGAGATAATTGCATTTGTATGACTTGCCTTGGGGCAGCTCTTATTGGATCAAGCTCAGCACCAGCCATTATACCACTGGAGCATTTTGCATTTTTATGTCGCAGTGCAATAGAATTTTAAATTTTATGCACAATTAGTCTTGTATTGATGTATAGTTTGTAGGTAGGCTTAAGCTATAAAACTGAGTGTAAGTCTCCAATGCAGCTTTTTGTTTGGTGGAAGGGAAGGGAGCAGAAAAAAAAATCGTTTCTGAAGACAGTGAAATTTCTAGGAGTCCAGCAACATAAGTAGAATTCTACTGGTTTCCATCCACTAGCTTGAATTACCAGTCTTCTACAATGCCCCTCCCTGATACACTGTTTCATACGCAAGCAGTTCAACATGGAATCATGGAATCATGGAATTGTCAGAGTTGGAAGGGACCTCTAGAGATCATCTAGTCCAACTCCCCTGCTAAAGCAGGTACACCTAGAGTACATCACTCAGGACTGCATCCAGGTGGGGCTTGAGGATCTCCAGGGAAGGGGATTCCACGACCTCCTGGGCAGCCTGTTCCAGTGCTCCTTCACCCTCACCGTAAAGATTTGAGTGGAACTTCCTATCTTCCAGCTTGAGTTCACTGCCCCTTGTCCTATCGCTGGAAACCACTGAAAAGTGTCCAGCTCCAACATCCTTCAACCCACCCTTTAGATACATAAGTATTGACAAATCCTGTGACTTTAATGACATCTCTTAAATTTAAATTTCTCCCCTACCATTTGCCTTTACAAACTATTGAATACTGTGAGGTATTTACGAGTTGAGTGCTTAAAATAGAATCCTGTCACTGCACACTGTGTTCTTATAAGCAAACAGTATTTAGTAATTTGCTCAAATATGGACAGCAATATTAGTAATGTCAATTTAGGAAATGGTTATTAACAGTTTTCCACTCAACAAAGCAGAACACACAAACACAGCGGTAGAAATTGAAGACTTTCTTTGCAGCACTGACATCTCAGAGTATTTCACAATATTCCTTCACAGCTGACATGACAATAGAATGACATGATTAAGTGTGACAATATTTTACACAGTATTCAGATTTAAAGGCAAATACTCAGTTTTATTGTTCATTCTGATGGGCTTTAAGCAAACCAAATACCTGCTAAGGCGGCAGATATCCTTACAGCAGCACAAGAATTTCTAACATTCTTAGACTCTCAAATACATCTTGCTTTCTGTGCAGGCGTGGGGCAGAGTCAGAAGGCTAATGTATCTCTTAATTCTCATGGTTTGTTCTTTCAAATTTATCGTCGTGACTCTACAAGCCTTGTTTTTGTCAACTGCCCTTGTGACATGACACTTACCAAATCACTGGAGGTTTGTAATGATGAGCCAAAAAATGCCAGGTAGGCAGAAGTTTCCTGCACCTGCCTAGTCTTGTGCTTTTTATGCTTTCTAAATAATACTATTGAAACTAGCGTCATTATTTTTCTCAACTTACAGTCTCCACACTCCACAACAGTATCTCTGATACTCTATCATTTTGAGATACTAGGTCTTTTCACTGCTTCTTGCTGATCACTTTTCCTTTAAACATTCATTCAGTGTTTGTTTTTTTTCAAATACACTGAGTCTGGAATGAAGAATACTCGGTGATTAGATTTTAAATGCATATGAAAATGCCTTTTGAGATGCAGGAGTGGAAAGGATTTATGTGGGAGGAAAAGTTGGATCCCCTAGCAGGGAAGAGTCATCTTTTCATTCTAGATTTGGTTTATTGCATTGCTTAAGTTAACCCAGACCTCTATCACTCTCCTGCTCTCCTGCTGCATTCCTTCATCCATGATGGCTTTTACAGAGGCCCTTCACTTAAAGCCTTAAGTTTTACCTCTCCTGTCACTCCCTATTTTAAGGGTGTACTTAGATGTGTTCAGTACTGAAAACATCTTAAGAAATTTACGTGCTCCCTTCCCTTCATGTCAGCCCCTCTTACCCCTGCACTTTTTTTTACTACCTCTTCAGTTATGTTGATACAATTCTTTCTGAGCCCAGGAACTAAACCAAATCGCTATTTTATTTTAAAGGCAAAACAAGAAAACATGTGATCTGGATCTTTCAATAATCAGGTTTACAAGCAGTAGGATTAGCATGGCTGAGACAATAATGGACCAGAGAAACCTGTTAATCTAGCCTTGCTACTGCAGTTGCTTTATCTACTCAGTCTAGGGCTACGGCACTGTACACATCAATTGTGTTTTACTCATCAGGACCAACTATGCAACGAATTTGTTTTCTGTGATACATCTGTACAATATGGAGATTCTATTTACTTTTGTAGTCTGCCCTGCAATTTTACATGACTCAGGATTATACTTGGAAATATTTGATAGCCCTTCACTGAAAAGCCAGTTGGAGGGCACTTGTGCCTGCTCCTGTGAATTTTCCAGATGGAAAAAGAATGCTTATAGCTTGAGGTGCTGCCTTGAGAGACCTTGTCAATTTATGAAGAAAACCCTATTTATTTGGACACAGCAGAAGATAAGGTGTTTTTTCATAGTGCCTAACTGCTTTTGGGGAGCACTCATCCCAAAATATTCCTTTCCAGGCTTTTCTCAAAGCTCTGCTATTCTTTAGACTTACCTTGCTGCTTCTCTCTCACATCACACTTCCATGTACCAATTTCTTGACAGCAATGACAGTTTCACCTATGTCTGAACTGTCTGCCTCTGGATCCATGTTCACAGCTCCTTGCCATCCCCATAAGTTTTTGGGGCTGCATTGGGACGTAAAGCAGAGGCATTAGCTGCCTTTCTTAGTTTGGTGAGTTTGCAGTGTTGTTTTTAGTGTGGACTCGTGTAATTTTTAGTGTCAACTCTTGTATAATTCCCAGTGCAAACTCACAACAACTGTGCTGGGGCATGGCTTTGGGGCAACAAACAAGTTTAGCTAGTTGTTCAGGGATGGAGCATCTTAAGTCAGCTTTACTTATGAAAAGATGTTGTGTGGGATAGTTTTTTCACTCTTCCGAGTTCTCTGTTCTACCCCCAGCCCTTCACAGAATAGTAAGCAGGAAAACTCTTCGGCTGAAACAAACTGCTGTAGTTGCCTTTGCTTTGCACGCTCCCCTGTGCTTTTGTTTTGGTGGGAGACCAGTATTGGAGGAGTTGATCTTTCAGAAATGAGCAAAGTTTTTTCTTGAATGTCTCTTAAAAAAAAAGCAGGTATTTTTACAGTCTTTTTCCTTCATTGTGAGGACAACATAAAAGCGACAAAGGGAGGGAAAATGGCTCTTAGATCTCTTTTAGACCACTAGGGATATGATGGAACCCAATTGTCTTCCAAATTTTGGATGATCTTTAAAAAACCTTTTAGAAAAATGCCCAGAAGGAAGGGAATTTAATTTCATTTTATTGTGTATTTTGACAAGATAATGACGAACTTAATGGCACCCAATCTTAATTAAGTCCTCGAAACCGTAACTGCATTATAAATTCATTATTAATTATTATCTCCATTAAACTGAAATTTTCCAATGGCCAATTTGAGGAATCCAGGTTTTCAAGTGCTATTAACATTTAAAATCATAAAAGAAAACATAGATTATTTGAAATGGCCCTTGGAATACTTCATTTCTTTGTTGCTATCATCATTGGGAGTGAAAACATTGCAGGTGTGGCATGCTATGCCAAGCACGCTGTCTTCAGCTGTACACGGTATTCACTTTAATAACAGTACTTATAGTTTTGGAATATTAACAAACTAGCTTTAGTTTTCTAATCTGAACTCTTTCTGAGGCTTATGGGGTGGATTGCAATTTCATCCATTATTGTACAAAAAGAAAATTTATTGTATATTTTATCATGACTGCATATCCTGTCACCAGGATGGTGGAGTAAGGGAAGAGGGAGAGAGAGTCCTGGGGAAAGAGTCAGCATCTTCAAAGACTTATTTCTGGGTTTTTATCTCATGTATTAACATACTGAGATTAAATCAGGTAATTATTGTTTTTCTGTGGGTAGCTGAAAGAGAATTCAAGGTCATGATTGAGATGAGAACTTTCACTCTAAAAAATAGCTTAAAAATGAGACAAGTACCATTTGGAAATAATTGTCAAAATTTTGGAAGCATACTGACATTTGGAATTACTTTGGTAGGAGTCCAACATTTGATTAGGGAGCTTTGGAATGATGAATGTTGTATAATAGCATCAGCTGAAAGACCCGGGTAGTTTTATTGAAGTGAAAGGATTTTTCACATGTGGGCATCTTTATTAATACTTGAAGAAAAAAGTGAGGTAGTGGGAATTTTTAGCTATTGGTAAGCATAGCTTTGTGGAATTCTAAGGATACTACTTCTATTTTGAATATCCTGGGTTTTCAGTTTTTTTTAAATTTTAGAGTTATAGTAATGGCAATATATTTAATTTTAATGGTATTTACACAGTTAGCACATCCAATGACATTTCTAAGCTATCACAACACTTTAGTTATTATAGAACCAGCTAAAGTATGAATGTAGGAAACTCGTCCCTAAATCAAAGCTAATTCTTTTGCTTTTCTACTGCAGACTAATCTTAATCTTTTGAAATTATATTTATTCTTATTTGTTGTTTATTAGAAGCTTACACATTCCATGTTTGTGAATTGTCTGAAAACTACTAAGTCTATGTTTTTTGAATTATTGGGCAGCTACTTTAAACAACTTAATTCTTTGTATAAGCAGTATTGTGGAAGTATTTATTACTCCAAGTTTGAAGTGTTTTGATTGTTTGCATGATATGTGTTTTACCCAATTATATAACAATGATTTTACAATGGAATTTTGAATGCAATTGCTTATACTTAGAATTCAAAAATACATTTTTTCACTTTTTATCTAAATATTTATTTTCAAAGAACTGTTTCTGCAAGGTTCTTCACTAGCAAGTACATTTTCCAAGAGAGTTGTGAAATATTCATAAACAATTGTTTACCAAATTTAGGATTCCATGAGAGGAGTTAAGTTAGAGTTCACAGTTAGATCGTTATCATCATTTCATAGTATTCTGAATTAGGGAGATGTTTTCTTCCAAAATCAGGCATTGTAAACCAGAAAAATTCAGCAGAAAAGCTATGTTTAAAGTAAACCATGAGAAACACAGGTAAGGCATCTAGAAGCAACCTTTACACAATTACTTAGTGTCATAGCGCAGTAGCCATTCCATTCAAAATTTTCAAATAATCCTTGAAAAAATGCAGCTCTGGCTATGTCTTAAATAATTACCTTACAAGTTCCAACACCACCACCCCCTCCTCAAAATATCCCAAAGCAGATTTGAGTAAGAGTGCAGATTTTACTAGGCAGTGTAGGTCATAGAAAGGTTGTGTCATCGTGAAAGCATGAATGTATAACAAAAGTTGTTAAAATACAGAAGTATTATACTCATAAAGTCATATCTCTGAGAAGTTGGTTTAAAACATTATTTTAAAAAATACATTTTAAACAGGTTCATATGTTGCCCTTTGACCTCTTGCTTTTCAGAAGACATATATGAGTTCACCTGCTGGGAAAATGAGTATTTTTCCTAGTGTTGCTTGTTCTGTTTAGAAAGTGGCCAGATCCACTATTTTGCTTACAAATATATCAGTCAATATACTTAAACAGTTCTGCAGTACCCTTGGCTCGCAGTGCCTTGCTGCGTTCCAGCTGTGTATACTGGGTCATTTCCTTTGCATTAATTCCTTGTGTTATCATTTATCCTATGCATCTTTTGTCTTTTTTAGAAAGGGAATGATTGCTGAACCCCTTGAGTGTACCTAAGGTTGGTCTTCTGTGCAGTCAAGGGAGAGTTAGGGAACTTTGTGCTGGAGCTTCCACAGCCCTCCATTGCATAATTACTGGAATACTAGATGAACACAAACATACTCTGCTTTTATACTAATAAATATGTGTGGTTTATACATTTAAAATTCTGGAACAGAAGAGAAAGCTCTAAAATAGAAAATACAAATTTAACTTTAAGCTATTTTTGGAAATTAGCAGCCATTTAAACTACTTCTGAGATTTGATACTGCTCCATATTTGCTGTCTGGTGGAAATGAAGCCCTTATTAAATCTAAACTTGTAAATTTCTTCTCTATAATGAAAACCTTTCACTATAGGCAACTTAATGTTAACAATTTGTAAGAGAAGATAATAAGTCCTAACTGATTTTAAGTAATGTTTTCCAAAGTAGAGCTATAAATCTACTACAGTTGAAGTTCATAAGGTCTCAAAGGAAAGGAAACTTATTGCCACTGAAATGAATAACCGGTAAACTGCCAGTAATTCACACTGTTATTAAGACTAGTAATTTCTTTGATAGGAGCCTTTGAGTTAGAATATTAAAACAATTGAATGATAAGCTAATACAGCAGCTCATACACATGAAGTTCTATTACATCAAATGATTTGTGCTACTTCTCTTTCCTGCAGCTCTAGCAATTATTGTAAATCTTACGTAGTATTTTAATCCTGAGGACATAATATTCATCAAAGTCTATATTTCAGAAATTGTCACCCCAGCAAGTGAGGTTGTACAGAACCTCACTAATAGGAATTGACAGAGAACAAATTATATTTCTACTCTTAGCTTGGACTGAAATTTTCTTTAAAAGGAATTTCCTATTTGCCATAAACACCACATCTCTAGTGGCTTTTCAAAACCACTTCACTCTGGCCTAACTCTGCTTCCATTTTAGGACCATGAGAAATTTAACTTTGCTTTCCCTAAATTAAATAGTAACTTAATACTAATTACAACTGAGGGAATAATTGACTTTTTTCTAGTTCAGGTCTATCCTTGCGCTATGACTGAACAGAGTAGAACATTCAGAACCTATTCATATGTGGTGCTGGACTGAAGCAAGAAGATTTTTCCCCAGACTCAGTATCTAGAGCAGTGAATTAAAGGTGAAGAGGAAGGTACCCAGGCACATGAAGGCTTCCTGGTGCAAAAGCAGCTTATCTCCATGCTAGGAAGTTCTTCTAGCATCCAAACCAGGGCACAGGCATTCAGAAAGACTTTGGAAAAAGCCCCTAAAATGTTATTGTTCTGAAACCATGCTCGGGTATTTTCTGGGACCACTCATGAGCCAGAAGTGCACAAGGGACCATTCTGACAGTTTAACTATGTATCACCATATTTATCTGAGAGTGCATAAGTAGCCAGGGTATCATCGAGTTTGCTACAGTAGGGCCTAATCCCATTTCACAGCTAAAAAGCAGTTTCTATTTCCCGATCTCCTGCAATGTGTCCAAAATACACCTATTCAATTCCAGGGGTTTTGTTTGGGTTTTTAGTGCAACAAAAGTAGCTTTATTAATAGTCCTGATAATATTCACTTAGCACCAACAGTTTGTTAGACCTGTTAAAGCTCCTTTGTGTGTACTTGTCCTCAGGCAGATTAGTCATTTGTCAAGGCCTAATTTCCAAGAAAAGCAAGGATAATTTTGTGTCCAGATTCTCACTCTCCCCATTCAAGCCTGGGTTCCGTCTAGTTTGACAGTGTTTAGCAATTTGCTGAAAGAGCATTCAGGCAGTTCCAGCCCAAATGAAAAAGATTCTCAGTCTGCTCACAATAGTATCTCTTTCCCACAGAAACTGATTTGTCCTATTTTAGATTACCTGCTGTCTTTGAAGGGCTGAAGGTGTTCAACTGCTTTTCAGTTGTGCACCTACCAGCTGTACCTGCTCAGTGTAGCCTTGCTCAGCACTCTGATGAATTGTCATGACCAGCAGTAGACAATCCTCAAAGTACTACAACTCCTGTTTCCTCCACTTCTGATGTTCTGGGGAGTCATGGGTTGCTGGATCTTCTTTAAGCATTTGGCATCATGTTGTTTGTTCCATCCTGATGGTTATACCATCATCGCTTATGGCAAGGACAATACAGGTTTCATAGTGAGCGCAGCAGACATTTGCTTCAGAAATAATAAAGTCACTCTTAAGTCCCAACCAGAATTTCTCCCTAAAATGATTTCCAACCTCCATTTAATTTCTCTGTTAGACTTGGAATCTTCTAGAGACTTCCTCTGGTCTGGGAAAGGCTGAAAATATGATCACATCTGATCAGAAGGAATTGGCTTGCAATCTTACTTCGTCCTCTTTTCTTGTAAATTCTTGAGGGTGAGGGACAGAAACTGAATATTTCTGAGCCAGCGTCTAGCCAAAAAGAAAGTTCCAGTGACAGCTTTGTAGTCTGTTAAAACAGTTTAGGTATTTCACATTTGGCTATATCTTGAACTTTTCTACATTTGGGTTTGAAGGGGCTTGGGGAGCATTTTGAGCCATGTGTTTAAATACTGAAAATAATTTAGGTTCAAGAGAGAGGTTTTTCAGTCCCGTGTCTTTCTGCTTATGCAGATATTGATGCATATAAAATTGTTCCAGGTTTCTTCATAGACATTGACTTGATTAAAATGATAAAACAGCATTGAAAGAAGTTATACTTGCCTTCACACGTTACTTGCTTAAGAATTAATCTTCTAGGGAGTGTTAACAAGGGAACAAGAGAAAGACAAACTTTCAAAATTATGTTAACTGCCTTGCTCAAAACTTTGCAAAAACACAGCATCCTGGTAGAAATTTTAAGCTTCCTCTGAGGATTGTGACAGGACTCTGCCGTATTCGGTCAATAATCTTGCCTCAGTCGCTTCCAAGGCCTTTATGCTCAGCTCAGCAAGGCCTTGATGTTACAAGGTCCTTTGAATTTTACCTAAAGGGAACTAAAGCCCTTTCACACTCCAGTCCTGCTTTTTGTTTTATTTGACATTACTCAATAGGTTTTGCTGTGTCTAAATTAGAACAGTGTCTAATAGCTGTCTGATTGCATTCATCACTGGTACAGTTTGACAGGTCTGCAGCATGAAGGTCATATCAAATCCCAGTTCACATAAGGCAAAGTTCTGATTTATTTCCATCCAGAACTCTTGTGAGGCAAAAACAGCCTCTGGACTTCTTTACACATATACGCTGTGGATTACTGGTTAGAATCACACTTCTGCATGTAATGCAGAAGTTAGGGTTTCCTTAATCAAAGTCTTGGGGTACTCACCCTGCTATATATTGATAGTTGTTTTTATTACTTCTTTGGGGATGAATCTTCAATTTTCTTTTTGCTGTATGTGTTTTCATACCACGCATTTATTTTAAACCTGTTATAAGTTTCCCGTTGCTGATTAACATCTAGATCAGTGATATGCGCTTCCAAAAATGTTTCTATTTAGAATATAAACTTATTAATGTAATGCTTTATAGTGATACAAATATGATTCCATTATCAATTATGTCTTGCAATATTACTAATCAAAATACTGCCTATATGCAATCCTAAGCACAAACACAGGTTGGGCAGAGAATAGATTTAGAGCAGTCCTGAGGAAAAGGACTTGGGGGTGTTGGTTGATGAGAAGCTCAACATGAGCCGGCAATGTGCACTCACATCCTGGGCTGCATCAAAAGAAGCGTGGCCAGCAGATCCACGGAGGTTATTCGGCCCTTCTACTGCACTCTGGTGAGACCCCATCTGAGTACTGCACCCAGCTCTGGATGCCCAATGTAAGAAGGACATGGAGCTGTGATTTTGTGATTCTATGACACTAAATATTTTTTCTTTCCTATTGTATCTTGCTTCTCATACATGTCTGAAAAGGATTTATCATTTGGGCATCTAAAAATTTATAAACTCTTCCTATTCTAACATGTACAAGACTTCACCTCACTTCAGCAGAAGTCATATATGATGCACGTGAAAGGGAATTTAGACCTACGGAGAAATATTTATATTTGCACATTTCTGCAGAGACTGAAGAAGTGGTTTCCTCAGTGATGGGTAAACTTGTATGCTTTGTATATGTAAGAGGTGGATAAATACTATGTTGCTCACGTTTGTAGTTGGTAGTCTCCCTTTACCTTCCTCTACAACAGCGGTGGTTTTATCTTTTTAAATGTTGGCATACTGTCATGTACTCCAGGCTCTCATCAAACTGAAAAATTGAGGTGACATCAAATAGCTGAGATTTCCTTTCCTGACTGGTGGCACAGAGCTATGGAACTGCATTTAGAAACTCTAGAGGGGGATGTGTAGAAAAGGGGTCGCTGTTAAAGACACACTTAGTCTCTCAATCCCTCTCTTTGGCTCTAGAGGTTAGAGATGGAAGGGACAAGAACTGTACCTCTTAGTACCTTTTCTGTGCTGTGTCTCTCTTCATTCAGATTCTTCCTCGGTTCTTATATCCTGTGTGATGCACAAATGTTAATATGTGTCACTGTTGGAAAAATTGCATGTGAAATATGGAGAAATGAAAAACACTGAAAACAGACCCTGCAGCTATCACCGTCAGTTGGATTTCACAGAGGATCTTGAGTGATAGGTCGGCCCAAGATTATTCTTAGGGGCAAGGATCTTGTCAGCATTGAGCGTACTGTCAGTCCAGCCATTTAAGTTTGTTATTATTTCTTTTAAGTCGAGGACTCAAAGGCATTTTTCTCTGGTTTTACTAAGGCAAACCTGTTCTCCCTGTGCTTTCGAAGGAAACTGCCAGAAATTGTGAATTTGCTTCATCCACTTCTTTAACTAGTCTGAGATGAAGTTTGGGAAGTTTCATTCATGGAACCACATTCCATGGCTGAGAAAACTAATTATCTTCCTGCCTACACTAACTATGCAGCCATGTACTTACCTCTAGATCATATCTGTCTTTACCTGATACTCCTCTAAAAGGACTAATGGGAATAACCCTAGAATAGCCTCTTCATGTCTGCTCACAGAGCCTCCAGTCCCTTTTGATCTTTCCACGATCATTTTGCAGTACAGCTCATGTCCACACAGATAAAGATGGACAATGATAGGGCTCATTTGTATGAGCTCTAGCAATTTTTGAATGGCTTCATGCTTCTGAGAAGCAGCACATTGACTAGTGAGCCTAGCATATTTGGCAGGGGGTTCCTTTTGTCGTTCTTATTCTTTTCACCAATTCTTGGTTGCAGTTTTGTTTGTTGCTAGTTTCTTCCACCTATCTGTTCCTGCTAGGGAGTATAACACTGTATATAAAAAGTGATCAGCCATATTCTTTCTTGCAAGACGGCCATTTTCTCCTAGGAGACATGTATTCAGCTTCTGTCTTTGGACATCTCCCACATGCTCTATGAATGTCACCATCTCAGTGAGGTCTCTCTGATTACAGATGTGTCTCAGTACAGTCACCTTGTTCTGCACCTCTCCTTGTATCACCGAGATGCTGGCAGCTGACAGCTCCCTCAGTGCGACCCATCCTTTTCCTGGCCTCGTTTGTCAGGAAAATATAGGCAGCAGTTCTGCAAACGCAGTCCAGTGCCTGGGATGAGGCATCGTGGTCAGTGTGCTAATGGGTCTGCCCCTGAGAGCTTGCAGGTTAAAGAAAATCTGACATGAAAAATAGCTCTGCTAGTGCTGAGTGTCTTCAGTGTTCTGTATTTTTTCAGTATGCTGCAATCCTTGTCTCCTCTTCCTGAACATCCACCTTCAAATTTCCTAGTGAAATTGTCTCCATTTGCTTTTCTCTGCTCATTAGTTATAAATGATTATTTAGGCTACTGGTTTTTCAATCTGTTCTCCTGCCCGCCTAAGCCCTACTTCCTTCAAAACAGAGAGAGTTCGTTTTTGAGCACTGACCTCAGACTCATCATAACTATCAAGAGAATATTACAGACTGAATAAAATGCAGATTGTTTCCTACCAATGAAGCAATTTATTAGAAAAATTTACTTTAAAATTAGAGCTACTTCAGGTCCTAAAGTTTGTTTTAAAAATAGTTGTACTGCTAAAGGAGAAGTTGTACTGCTATATGAGAGCTGTTACTTTAACATCTGGCTTTTTGTGTAGGCTTCAGGGCCAGTAACGGGTGGGGTCTAATAACTCCTTTCCCAGCAAGCCAGGTAAATAAAACAGGTTAACTGAAGAAATAAAAAAAAGACACAGACTGTACCTAGCACACTGAAATTGGTAATTTCAACTGTTGTGGCCTTTTGTGCACATAAAAAGCTTTTTTTATTATTATTTTGTTTTCTTTTTTTTTTTTTTTTCTTTTAAATCCTGCCTAAGCTTACTTTTATTTCCGAAGGTTGAAGTGTCTGTGAAGAGAAAACTTCGGTCTCTTGAGTAAAATGTACATTAATGTAGTCCATAAAAGGCTTTGTGGGAGCCAGATCTTTTATTTTTTTGAGTCTTATATAGTACATGCATCATGTGAACCATCACTCATGTGAAGTACACCATATTTAAATATTGTTAAGACTTTGAGAGAAAAGTCAGAAGGTACGAAACTGATGCTTTGTCATGGAGCTATGACTGTTCTTCTTTCTTCACAAAGTCATAAAGTGAGGATTCGGAGCCAGATGTTATAACTTTCAATTGCCGTTGCCTTCAGCAGAGGTTCCCAAGGTAATTGCATGGCAGCATTGCCTTGTCATTGTCAAACATAGATTTGAGTCTGCTACAGATTGTTGGTTTATATTCTGTAAATTCAAGACATGGGATTTATGTTTTTCTGTTTGCAAAGGGTAGCTGGAGAATTATCTTTAGCAGTATAATATTTTTCTATATGAGGTCTCTAAGTTAGGCCAAACTCACAGCTTCTGATGCTGAGAGACATTATTAAAATCCCACTTTTGCATTGGCCATTATATCCACAGCACAGAAGAATATGCAGTTTTCTTGTACTGCTTCAGCCTCCTCCCTTAGGGAATATGCCAGAGACTCTGCATCGCCCTTGCACGTGGCATTCTGTGGTAGACTTACAAATGACTGTATCACCCTTTCAATTAGACATGTTCATCCCCTCTTTAGCACAGTGGGGTTATTAGCACAAGGGAGGCTTTCAGCTCAACTGTAATATAAATAAAAATCGATGTTATAGCCCCTTTGCACAGCTAGATGCAGCACGCTTTACACAACCAGGATTTTCAATCGCAAAAGAGATTGTCCTGATAGGTGCCAGAGATTAAAAAAAAAAAAAAAAAATCAAAACCTGTAGAGGGACCTGCAGTCAAAAGATTAAGCTACAAATGGAGATTTCTTTTTTCATTTATTATAGGTCAGATCCTGTCTATATTTGAGTTCCTCTTTTCTCCAAGTACAGACGAGAAAACTGAGGGTACCAGACAAGCTGCTTCATCCTCAGGAATTTTCTGCATGAGCTCAATACAGGCTGCACATAAACAGAGAGTGCTCCAACAGGCTGTGTGCACAGGTCTGGTTGCAAGGAACATTTTACTCTTTATGAAACTCCAGGGTTTCACATCTAGGGTTTAGAGAAATCATTGTTCATAGTGTTCAAATTCAAGTCTATAAGGCATATATGCAAAAGTGCTTTCTGTTTCCTTTTCTCTTTGCTTTCGTGAAAAGAAAAGAAGCTGACAATATCATATACAATATAGAGCAGAATGCAGTGCCTTGGCAAATACTGTGTAGTTAAGAGTTAATTACCCTACAGTTTTCTTATATTACTTAATAACATGCTTTGGGGACAGTGGAAAAATTCCAGTGAACATCAGTCATTGTCTAGTGTTGAATATCCAATCCTGTGCCATTTCATCTGTCAGAAAATAAAATGATCCCTGTAATTTTCTTGTTATGCATGATCTTTATAATGAAAATTACAAGGCTACTTATTACAGAGTAAATATAGTGCTATTTGAGTAATATTTGTCCTTTAGAAGATGAAAAGGAGGAGGCTGATGGTAGTTTTCTTTGTTCTTCCTATTTGTTTGCTATCCTGATCTTTTGTTCTTTGGTTTCAACTTTCAGATAAAAGCATTTTTAGTTGTTAATTTTCATGTGTTAGTTTTGGATTATCAGATTTTTGTCCATTTTGGTTTTTTTCCCTCGTACTTCACACCACAGTTTAGCTCCCACATCCTTAACTCCTTAGAGACTACATAAATCATTTGCAGTCTTGAATGGTGACCACTTGCTGGCAGGACGTGGCAAAGCAGAGGGGCAAGGGTGATCCTGGGGCAGCCAATGGGGCCATAGCCCCGTGATCACTGGGGAAGCCTCAGTGCTGGGGGAAGCTGAGGTGGAGCAAGGAAGGCAAGTTAGGTTAAATGGGGCACATGGCCGTGGCCCAGAGTTGGCTGCAGTGTTGCTGCAGTGCTGCTCAGGTGCAAGGACGAAGTAAAAAACTGACTTGAGTTTGCAGAGCTGACTGTCAGCACGATGCTGCTAGTATTTTTGAACACACTTTCCAATAGGGTTTCTTCAGAAGCAGGGGTGGCATCTTTGGAGTGTACTAGGGCCAAAGCCGGCAGGGTGGCAATAGTCTCTCTGCTGCTGCTGCACTTATTTGGCATCCTGTTTGGATGGTTCACTGAAAGTATTATCTGAGCACTAAGTGAAAGTCAAAAGGGCAATTAAGAGCTTAGGAACTATTAGGAATGACAAAATGCTACTTCTCTGTGGTAAATCAAGAGATCACCCTGCTCTGCATATACAAAGTGCAGTTTTGGTTATTATCTCTGAAAAAGAAAAGTGCTAACTATTGTTTAAATACAGGGCAGCAAAGATGGCTGGAGGTATGGAATAGTTTGTGTGTGATGAGATGCTTATTTTTCTGTTCTGACCAGAGACATCTGGATCAAGATGTGATGGGGTTTTCTAAAATAATGAGAGGAATGGAAAAGTTTAATAGAGTTTTATCCTTTCTTATTATGTGAGAAATGGAGATAGCCATACAACTACAAGGCAGCAGATATAAAGAAAATAAAGAGGAAGCTCACCTACTTCCTCTTTAAATTAAAATTTAATTTAAATTAATTTTAAATTTAAAATCACAGATTTTAATTAAACTTGTGGAACTTATTTCTTAAGGATATTACAGAGACCAAAAGTATTCAAGGTTCTCAAAGTGACTAGAAACAGTAATGGAGAATTCCCAGGAGTGCCAAGGGAAGAAGGTGATCTGGTTGCATCCTGTATCATCGAATGTCCCTAAATTGCAGTCTGCAGATAAGGATGGTACGCAGAGAAATTTAACTCTTTTCTTGTTTCCCATGCTTTTTTCATAGCGTCTGTTATTGGCCTGTGCCAGAGCCAGGAAATTGAGAGATGGATTTTTTGTTAGGATCAGTACATTTGTTTATTTACAGTACTTAATGCTAGTTCCAGTTTTTCCCAGACCAAAGATATCTTTTCTTTCCCAGAAAGGGAATGAAGAGGGAAAGAGGGGGGAAGAAGCAGGACTGGATGATATTTACTTTTCAGGCATTGTGGACCTCTGTTGCATGTGTGTATTATGTCCAGCCAGTATTGTGGAGAGCACAATTCAACCCACTCCTTTTTTGCTCTTGCTGACCTCTCAAAGAGTATTTTCCCAGCTTTTTTCTAGCAGACAGTACTGCTAAGAGCAATGGTTCTACAGTATTGTCAAGCCTATTATTTTGTGGCCAATATAGATGGATTACAGAGACCTAACTTTGAAGGTAGTTAGCTTTTGGAGTATTTGGATGGAGCTGGGGAAAAAAAATGTGGGCAATTATTTCTAACACTGGGTTTCTTCTTTATCTAATGTGCAATTTTCTGAAATACTGCTGTGTCTTTTATCAAGAAATAGAGGCTAGCTGGCTTGGAAAATCTAAGATAAGGAGTCTCTGAGGCAGGAATAATTGGTTGTAGTAGATTGGGACAAATTAGAATGGTGCTCCGCAGAATTGTTTACTGTACTGTGTATATGCCACTTATTTCAGCCACTTCCATCACGTTGTTCTTTGTCTCTATTTATTTATTTATCTATTTAATATGGATATAGTCATTGACATTAGCTTACTTTCCAACATGAGACTCTCCGGAATAAAATAAACACAAAGCATTAGCCTGAAACATAAAAATGTCGCATGTCCTCTTAGATTATGCACAGTCTGTCTTTAAATGTTAGCATTAACCTTCAGTTCAGTTGGATCTGTAGATACAAGACTGAAAAAATGCAAACTGACACTGTGGTGTATTTTTTATTGCAAATATTTATGTTTGTCTTCATATCATATTTTCCAGGTACAGCAAGAAGTTAGGAAACTATTATTAGAGTTGTTGGAGATTCAGTTGATTAAGCACCTGTCACCTGAATCAGTTCTATATCACAGCTCTTCTAATTCAGTGGCCATTGCACAAAAAATATCATTGTACCTTTCAGATGTTTGCTACCTTGATTTGTTATTATCCCAGTGAAGGAGGATATAGTCCTAATGATCTCAAGCATGCTGTGTTCCTGCAACCCACTCTCCATCAAATTCCAAAAGCAATAAAAAATAAAAATAAAACTAGATAATGCTCCACCGCCTTTAAAGGGGAACAATAAATATAGAGAGAGAAAGGGGAGAAGAGAGACAAAAAGGAGATGTGCATACATCTGCCAAAGAATTTGTTGCAGCAAAGTTAACTTTTGCATTCAGTGCCATGGACTGGTTGACAACAGCCACACTGTTGACTCTTTTGTAATGACTGCAACAGGTGGGATCAGAATTAAAATGAAGAAATGGGTGAAACCCCTATGAATGTAGCACTTATTGATGCTGATTTCATGCTGCCCCCATTATGGTTGCATGATGTAGCATCAAGGGAGTTTAGCAAGGCGTATTTCTTGGCATACCCAGTAAAGCAGGGCAAAGCTCTCTAAACAGAAAGTCACAGCTGTGAAAGCAGAGATAGGAGAATGATCAGTGACAGCAATCTGTAGCCAAGCATCAAAAATCTTGCTTTGCTCTTTTTCTTACTCCTCCCGTTTCCCTCCCTCAATAGACATCCATCAACCTGCAATAGGATTTCTGCTGCCCAGTTTGTGTCTTGTAAATTGACAAGAGAGGAGAGAATCACTTTGCCCAGAATCTCTGCTAAATTACATGAAAACAGGATTTATGCTGCATGTAAACTGTGTAAATCCGGTCAGCTTTTAAGTGGAAACCAATTTTGTAGTGTGTAAGTATCATTGATTTGTTAATCTGACAATTTTTTTAAACAAGCTGATGTGGATTAGCCAGTTCTGATTGTATGTCTCCAACAAGTCATTTGAGTGCTGGATAGGTTGATGATTAAAGCACTAGAAATTAACCTTTGAGGCCCGTGCCTCTAAATAAATTATTGATCCTTAAAAAAGAATCAGATAATCTTATTAGATATAGTTTTCTATAGCCTGAGTTTAAATCCTGCCGTACAGAATCATTTATCATAAGTGACGATCTTTTTCCTGAAGCAGGCAGGAGCTAAGCCACAATAGAAAACAAATCCTGCAGGAATTGGTACAGAAGAGCAGTATGAAGATTTTGCAACCAATTTGGTGCTTAGGGGATGTTTTGTTTCCCCTCCAAATAATTCTAAGGGCTTTTAGCTTTTATGTATGCTTTTATAGCTGTATATCCAATAATTCTCAGGCAGGAAAAAAAGTGTCTGAAATTTCATGCATGATGGTATTCTGGAGCCAGACAGAAGTAGAAGGCATGAATTTCTGATCCATGACATAACAGACACAAGTGGAAAATACATAGCGAGCAATGCAATACTGAAAGGCAGAAGTGATACAGAGTTCAGTACTTAACATATAAATGACTGCTCAGAAGTACTCTACAGAAAAAATAGTTAACATGGTGTCAAAAGGTAAGTGTACATGCGGTGAGACCTAGCGTTGTTATTTTTTACAACTGCAACTCGGTGATCTACTGAAACGAAACAAAGTCAAGCGAGCATTTAAATGACATGAAGAAAATAAAAAGCTGAAGCTTATGGTTAGTTTCAATAACCTGACTTTCCATTTTGCAAAAGGAAAGAAAAAAAAGAGTGTCAGCCCTGAGCTCTGTCTCTCTGTTGCTGGGCAAGGGGGAGACCATGTGTGGTGGTGGGAGAGGGGATTCCTGGGGGGCACCAGTTCTGACTGCTAAAGCCTTTTCAGCCTGCTAAAGTGTTAGCATCAAGGCCAGAGATGTTCCAGTCCTGATTCCTAGTATCTGTATCAGCATTCATAGTGTCAAGCTATGTGACTCTAGGATCCCACTAGGCATAAATTTTCAAAAAGAGGTTGTTTTTTTTTCCCTGATTGGAAATGATTGATACAACAACATCTCTACCCAAGAAAGGGAAAAAATCCATGTGCACCCCCCCTCAACCTTCTGCAGTTGGACTCTACACCCTGTGGGCTTTCATATATGCAGTTAGTAAGGTTGGGGATTTGCTCCTATACCTGTCTATTCCGGCCTCAGGCCCACAGTTTAGAAACACTACACTGTTGAAAGAATAAAGAAAAAGAAGTGTAGCTGAGGGAAAAAATGTGCATGCTTTAGATATGGGAAGCAATTCAAATATTAGAAGAAATAGTGTCATAGAGAGTGTCTAATTTAATGAAGATATATTGGACTTGTGATAATGAAATTATTGTGAGTTTAAAAAAAAGTTAGACAAAACCAACTAATTACAAGGTGCAGCATATCTCTGTGTAAGGTAGTAAACATAAAAGACGTGTGCTGTTGCTCTGGATTAACTCAGAAGTTATTTGTGGCTGTGTAAGTAAAGACTAGAAGGAGTATCCTCTAGTGTGGCATGGCAGCTGTTCTGTACTCAATTGCTAGCGTAATCTCATGAAATTGCTTGCACTAATTCACTTCAGCTTACCAAGGAGTCTGATGGCATAATGCTGAGCTGTGGGGGTTCTCTCCTGCCCTGTACATAGTAAAGCGTATCCATTTTTCCCTGCGTTCCGAGTCTAGTGCAGCCACTGAGCTTGGGGTAAATGGCAACAGTCGTGGAAATTTATGACCACGGTGCAAGCACAGCATCCTTCTCTGACCCATCGAAAGGGCCTACCCACCTAGCAATGGCTGGGTTTTCTCTTTTTTGCACAAGGGACAAAATTAAGTCAATTTGTATATCAACATGATGACTAACCAGGGCAGAATACTTTTCAATATTTTGCAGAAATCTTTGGGTATTTAAAAATAGATATACTCCACCAGGTAGAAATTGTTCGGTATTCCTAAACTGGTACTAGTGTACCAGGATTATCCCTCTTGATTAATGTGTTTATTCCTGTTGATTAAAAAAAATAACACTGCACTGGACTTCGTCTCTATGGTAAAAATGATCAGGATTTTTTTTTGTTATTCTCAATATTATTTTTTTTTAAGTATTGCAGAAAGAGCCGGATGTTAAAGTGTTTTGTTTATTTCACAGGCAAATAATAAGTTGTGTGCCATAAAAACAGATAGACCATCTTTGATGCTCATTGACAGATCCAAAGCAAAGCATTCTTTATGAGAAAACACTGCATTGCTAATAAAGTGATCCCAACAGCCGAGCTTGCGCTGCTTAATTTGTTTCCATGGAGTGATATTATAATTCTGACATACTGAAAAATCGCCTCACAGAGACTCATATTGCATTTGTTGCTGAGTGCATCTTTGATATAACATTTGTTATTGTAGTGCTTGGGGTGTCTTCAGAGGAGTAATATTCTAAACGAACCTGGCTGTATTATCCCTTTATTGTAGAGTAGAATTTTGCATTAAATTTTCAGCCTTATTTCAAATGTGTTTCGCCAGCTATTCATCACGAGTGGTCTGTTCAATAGGGCCAGTATATCAATATAAAATGAGAAAAATCCTTAACTCTCTGTCTTTGGGGAATCTTTTAGGTCGTTCCAATTCTTTTCTGTTACATGAACAGACAGCATGATATCTTGTATTTATGCCTGCCTGTCAGGTTTTTTTACAGCAGAAACACGAATCGCTGTTTGTAATGCAGGATTACTCTGTCTCGCACAATGTTATTAGAATTAAACCCGACTAGAGAGTGACTTAATTTCTTGTTTCTGTATTTAACTTCAGTTTTCATCCCACACCACCTTTTGCACTCCCAGTAACACTCAGCTTCTTATGTTAAAGTAAATATTGAAGAACATATGTGTTATTTGTCTGGATTTGCACAGAGAAAAAATGAGAGCGGTATGTGGTTCCCCCCTCTGTGGGCTTCTGTGCTCTGAGCTGCCAGTAAAATGTAAAAAGATTGTACTATGATGTCCTATTAGACCTCAAGACTGTAAGGACAGTTTGTATTGAACACAGGCATTTTTCATAATTATGTTCCCTGCAGGGTTACCAACTGCCCTAATTTGATCTGATTAAGGTGAAATGCAAAACTGTCCTCATTTCGCAAGTGGAACTTTGCCATGTTCCCTCACAGAGAGCAATAAGATATGCACACATGTATTGCTGCTGCAAAGGAGGAAGAAAAATATTAGAATTAGGTAACAATTAAGATTTCAACTCCATTATGACAGTGCAGGTCACTTTTAGACAATTGCTTCATTTTTTAGTGTTCTGGAAATGGTTTTCTGTCATAAAATCCCTATGAAAAAGAGAAAATCACAGCCATTCATCCAGATATGTCTGTACTATTCTGTGAGACATAATATATTCCATGGCTTTTTAAAATTCTCTTTTGGTTGGATGGGTTTATTGTCCATGAACATTTATTTTTAGAGTAGCCTGGGCTTGCCTTGTAGTCTGAGTCATTTATGTAGCAATTTAAATATTTGTCTAAGCTCTCAGTGAAGGGCTCATGTTGAAGCCCTATAAATGCTGCCCAGATTAAAGGAATAGCATTTTTATATACTGTTTATACAGAATGACATCATATCCCAGGAAAAAAAAAAAAAAAAAGAAAGGAGAAAGAAAAGCATTGCTATTTCTGGGTCACTGAATATTGTTTGCCATTCTCCGTCCTCCAATAGTAATTTTGTGCATGCTTATGCATGTGTGAGTAAGAGAGCAAGACCTCCATGTATACGTATTGGGTTTTCTGACAGTTTTGTTGTTTTTTTTTTAACTTGGCATATTGATTTTCCTGTACCATGGACAGAAAATAACCTTTAAAAAATGCATTTTAATATCCTTGAACATTAGTTTTGTGATTAAAGAGATGGAAAGCTGTGTTTATTTTCTGGCACCTGTCCATATCTTTGTTGATGATACAATGACTTACTCTATATTACACAGTCTGTGTAATAACCTCACTTGGTAAAATATGAGTGAGATGGAAATTTATTGCAACATGAATTGCTGAAACTGTTCTTAATATCTGTCATTCCCAAATTGTAGGAGGATGATTTTTTTAATTCAACTGTTAACAGGAAAAAGAAGAAATATTTACTCTCTAAATCTGATTCTCAGCACTTGGGCTTTATAATGTACTTCTGTTATCAAACCATCAGCTGGGAAACAGCTCTGTGAACTTTCGTTTAATTTCAGCTTAGAAACATTTTAGCATTTTCTGTATTGCATCTGCTTAATTCTGGCATTCAGAAGTGACAATCTTTAAAGACTTGTCCTTCAGTAACTGGCAAATTAAATTCATCTATAGTTATTTTTGCCTTGTGTTGAGTTCTATTCAGGGATACATGGATTTTCCCTGAGAAGACAATCTCCTGTCTTATAAAGTCTCCACCACCTGCTGAAAGCTCCTGACCTCTCACTTGCCTTCTCTAAGGTACTGATCATCATCAAAGGCAAGTGCCAGCATGAAGGTGGGAATTTGAGAGAACAGAGTTTGCTTTAGAGATTTCAACTACTTTTTGAATAAAAGATGAGAAAACCTTTCATGAATTGAGCTGATTGAGCTAAAATACTAGTATACTGACTGTGAAGATCTTTCAGACCACATCCCTGCAATGAGATTTTCACTACCAAGCTTTATATGGCAGAAGGTGTTGAGTCTTCCAAAACAAGTTTAGAGAAGCTCTGTTGTATCTCATCTAAAAAGAAAAAAATCACCTGGTTATGTTCAGAGCCTTAGTCTTGCTGATTTTCTGTCTCTTTGATGTTATGAAGAAACTGTAAGAGTAATTTCTGTGAATTAAGAAGCATTAAAAAAAAAAAGAAATTATGTTGTTTCCTTAAAATTTACTTTCATTTCACAAAAGTAAGTACTTGCATGGAAAGAATGAAGTTTCCTCTTTATTTCTGTTTCTGAACTTCATATATTTGAGCAGTAAAGGTCATAGTTCACTTTCTCATTACAGATAGCATGGATTTTGGTTTGTTGTGACAGTTTAGTATTCACTGACTTTACTGAGAATTGCATGGTGAATTTAAGCCTGTAATTTAAACTGGAATATCAAGCAACCAGATGGTACAGACAATCAAATATGTTTACACTATTGCATGGTCATCCTGAAATCTTAGTCTTTTGGTCAATACCGATTTTTTTAGAAAATTCCCCTCCTCCTACAGATTCTTTCAACAGTTCGTCACATAACAGTACAGTATATATGTAAAACTGCCAAAATAACAAGCAGTGGTATGCTAGCATCGTGCAGCTCAACATAATTCAGGCTGTGAATGCTGATGTGAGTAAACAGTACTTGTTCAAGTCTGTTTTAAACATGCAAAAAGCAAGCAAGGAAGCTAAACTGAAATAGCAGGTCAGTATTCTTGCTGATATTTTCTGTTGTAAAGATTGAAAGAAAAACCCTAGTAGAAAATGGCTCATTACTTCTAGTCATTTGGCTTTAAAGCATCATTTAAAAAAAAAAAAACAGTGAGTAGCAGCACAGTGTTGTGTGCAATGTGAGAAAGAGTTGTGTTCTGTGTGAGAAAGCCAGACCAGCAGAATTTTGTCTACTCTGAGATGCTCTAGTTGCTGCCAGTAGTCATTTAAGAGATCCTTTCCCAACTGTATTGTGGTGCCTTTGCAGAATTTTTCCATGAGCAAAAAAACCTTTTCGTCTTTGGATGATTTTGAAATTAAGTACATATAAACAGTTGAGCAACTGACATCTCTGGTAACTTCTCAGAACAGGACAAGTATTGTGCCCTGACAATCAAGCTTTCATGACACTTTCTGAGTATTAGAGTCAGCAGCCTTTTTGATAGAAAAAAGAAAAAATTATAGGTCTTTTTAATGCCTTCAGCTGTCAGAAGTCAATCGAGGAAAAAGAAAATGAACATATAATACTGTTTGACAGGGGCATTAATCAGTAGAAAATGGTATTTAAGTTCTGAATATTTTTTTAGAAAGCAAATAGATTTCTTATTGCAGATGAAGCTTTGTAAAAACGGGCACTTAATATATCCTTTGTTGGCACACAGTCTTTTTAACAAAGTATTTTTGTGTACATAGCTAATTTTTTTGCTTGCATGAACATGTGTAAACATGATTGACTTAATTATAGCTATGCTGGTTTGCTCGAGCTGAAAAACTGCTCCACCATTTGTAGTTTTAGAGAGACTTCTAAACACTTATAGGAAAGCCCTTCATCATGTTCACCTCCAGGTATGTAAACCACATGCTAGTATTGCTTGTCACGCTCTCCGGTTTAGCATTGCCCAACTGCAGAACTGAGCTTTGCAGTCTAAATACATGCCTGCTGACTTTGAAGGACAGAATTTGATAATTCTTGTTTTGGAAAATATCTCCTTTTTTAACATTTTTTCCCAAAGGAATCTGTATTATTTAAATAAACTCATATATCTATTTTCAGGTATATTTTTATTTTCCCTTGCTATCTACTTATCTAGATTACCGTACAGAAAAATATCATCTGGAAACTGATGTCATCAAAATAGCATGAGTACAAGTAAAGAACCCCATGTAATTTTTTGCTTCATGTTTGTGGGGTTTTTTATTGGATATGTTATTTCTTGCATCAGTTGTAAGGTGGCCAGTACAAGATATTTGGTTACCAAAAAATAGATTGTCAGTTTTCTTAGTGTCCAACAGGGTGAATGCTGCTTGTAGCATTTTGAAATTGATCTATAGCTAAGATTATACTCCCTGAGAAAAGTTCTGATGCTATTAGGTAAGGCGAGGGAATAACCACTGTGCATCTGTTGAACAAAAAGTTGTTTGATTTTCTTTCTTGGGGAAAAATGTTTCCTGGCTGAACCTACCCCAATCACAATAGATCATCAAAATAGCAGTATGAGTTAATGGGTCAGAAAATTTCAGTTTGCAAATGTGGCTTGAATGGATGAGCAACATTGAGAATTCAGAAAGTAGATAAATAAGGCCTTTTATTAATAGTAAATCAGTAGGCAAACCTAGTGATTAAAGCTGGTTTCATGAGAAGGTTTGGAGTTTGATGTGTGATTTTATGATTAATAATAGTTAGGAACAATATTTCTATATAAGGAATTTAATACCTTCCTGTGGGATCTGTGAGAAATCATTTCTACGTTTGACAATACGCAAGCACAAGCAATATTCCAAAGATAGTCTTCTGGGCTTATGTTCTGTAAGTTACATACTTGATATTCTTCATAATATCTTTTTCTCTTTTAGATAAAATATTTATGCATTCCAGACACACTCCTTGGTTTTGTCTTTGTTCATGTTCACATAACATCAAAAATCAGAAAAGGTCACCCGAAACATCAAAACATTTAATTAACACAAGCAGAGTGAAGTCACTTCATACTTTGAAATCATTGTCAGTGCCCATATGAGTGACTGCGCTGTCACCAGCACAGGATTGCTTTTCACTGGAAGAGACACAGACAGAAGAAAGGTGTGTTTTTTACACCAATATTCCAACTAGTTGAACAGGTTGGGAGAGACTGGGAAAATGACATAACAAACAAATGGATGCGTGAAGTTATGTATGAGGTCTAACCCGCCTCCCTCTTCTTGCTCTCCTGTTACCATCCCTGTTGGTACCAGGCATGGTGCAGGGCTGTGCCCCTCCTGCCGGTCCTGCTCGCTCAACGGAGCCGTCTGGGCTGGATCGTGCCATGCTGAGTACTTGTACCCTGCCTACGGAGTCCCAGCTGCTGCGTCCTGCTGTAGTTGGAGCCTGGTGTGCTCTGGATGGATGGACACCCACTATAACAAGCACCTCTGAGCTTTCCTTGCCTCCTTCCCTTATGGTGCACGTGGCAGGCTACCATACACTTACCTATAAATATAAAGAGATATATAATCATTGCTATATTCCAAGTAGTGCGATTAGAGTGCTGCATTTCCAAGCTCCTAGAATTATTATTTTGTAATATGGTACACTTTCCCTATCTGTAGGGAAATATAGGAAATATAGGAGTAAAATAAAACTCTATGCAAAGCAGTCAGGAAAAAAAAAAAAAAAGACAGGTGCCCATTAATTTTCTAGGCATGAAGTGGTTATTCTCATATATTTGAAACACTTTTCAGTTGCAAGCTCGGTTTAGCAATTAGCACTGTGGAAAGATACCCTTTGAAGGACACTGATAGATATTCTTACATGGTTGTTTTCAGAGCTCAGAAAAGGATATGTACTTTTCAGAATTAATAAGTGTTGATGCAGACATAAATTTTAAGTGAGAGAAATGGAAGTTAGTCTCTGATCATAATGTAAATGCTCAGTTTGCACAGAGCTAAATATGATGTGAAAATTTACATGCTCAAAGTTAAGCATGGGCAGAAATGATTGGGATTGCAGCTGTTGGGTGAAATTAAGCTCATCTAACCTTAAGCCTCTGAAAGTTACTTGTGTAAATCTTACGTAGATGCCTTAGACTCCTCAGTTAATGGAGGTAAGTGGATACCTTTTTTTGGGACAGTATCAGACAATAAGAATTACCCTGTGAAGGTGTGGTTTTCCTCCTATTGACTAAGAAGGAAGCATGCAATGTATATATTGGACTCACATAGCCAATATTTAGATGCTTAAATTCAGCGAATTTAATCTCAACCAACTGTACCATTTGGGGAAAGGATGAAATTTAAAATGTAAAGCAGGAAATAATGCTAGAAACCTATGGTAGGAGATAAAATATAGCACATGGTCTTACAATAAAGATAGATATTTTTGTTACTGCAGTCAATGAAGACATTATATGATTTTCTAAGATTCCCTGAGGTTAAAATTCAGCCAGGGCCCATCCCACCCCATCCCAGAGCAGGCAGCTGGGGCACCAGCACAGCCACAGCCCCGCCACCAGGCAC
>JAOTQQ010000023.1:48911631-48942879 GCA_026546715.1 Gallinago undulata
TAGTGTTGTGTGTAGGAAGCAACTTTGTATCAATTATATGAAAACTTAAGCCAGGTGGACGAGAGCCGGTAGCCAATAGTGTGAACGCCTGCTAGCGTGTGTATCTGCTGTTTGCCTATATAAACTTTGCTAAAACTTGCATTAAAGGAGAACGAACGTATTCATATGGAGACTCCGTCGTTACTCCAGGCCCGACTTCCCACTCCGACACATGAGGGCTTGAGGGTAAGAGAGGGAACTGTGCTTTATGCAGTTAGTTCTGATCTGAAACACGGAAGTCAACAGGTCTGGCTACAACTCAGGCCTCAGGTCAAGAAGTTAGTGAAACAGAGTTGATACATTCAGGGTCTGGATGAGCTGGAAGATAGAGATGTAAATCACAATGAAAACAGAAAAATGCTGCATAGCAGTGATTCTGTGGTGGAAGTAGTAAGGACAACTTTAAGTGCATTGAGAGCAAGAAAAAGAATAAACAATGAGAGCCTAAGCCAGGAGGAAATGAGGAGAGAAAATTAAAGGTGATCCAGGGATCATGGTCCTAGAAGTTGAGGAGAATAAAAACCCATTAAAAAAATAACTTGGAGCTAAAACTCACACATTCAAATACATGAATATCCTTGGGTGCAAGGGGAGGGAAGAGGTGGGTGGAAAGAAGCCTATAAGATATCACAAATTTTATTAAATGAGAGAAAATACTAATATTTAGTAAGAGACAAGCCATTAAAAGATAATTCTTACTGTATGCTTAAATCTTGGACATCTTAAATCTTGGCTACCTTTAAAAGGGTTTGCTGATGAAGTTGTGTTGATAATGCATTCTCCAACTGTACCTCCTCTGAATGGAGATAAAGCATTTACCAGCAAGAAGCTGATTTGAGTATCGTTTAAATCAGTTCCCTAAGTAGAAAAACTGTACCAGTAGAAAACTGTAATTGTGATTACCGTGTTGGTTTTGCCTTTTTTAGTTATGTTGCTTGCAAGTATAAAGGCTTTTACATTTGTATCCCTAGGACAGCTATGGTAACAGAAGTCGTGAGTGTAGGCCGTGCCTCATTGACTTTGAGTGAAGCCGCAATGTTGATGGAGATTTCCTCACAATTGTCTCTAAATTCATTTTCACCCTTTTAATGGCAGTCATTAAGAGTGAGAGGTAACTATTTGTAGCTGCATCAGCAGAAAAGCAGGTGGATAAAAATTGTAGTTCCTCCTATGTTCTGGGGAGAACTATGCTCTTAATTCCTTTTAAGGAACTTTCTCTGTTCACAAGCAGATGCTTCAATTTATGGTAAAAGGAATAAAGCCCAGATTGCTTTCACAGTCTGCACTTTTATCCCTTGCCAGAAATGAGTCTAGTAGTGTACAAAAGTGAGTAGCAGCCTTGGATTTCATCACCAGGAAGGTAATCACCGGTCGGTAGAATGCATGGCATCTAGCAAGACATATTGTTTTACTGGCTGCTACAGATGTGAAAGTGTGTAGCACCTGAATGTTAATCTGATTGCAAAATTCTGGCAAATCACTCCCCTGCCTGCATAGTTGGTTTGTGTATTACACCCAGAGTTGACAACTACATATTTGTGAATTGGGTTGTATTTGTAACAACCAAAATTAAAGTGATCTGTGGGGCCTATGAAATCCTTCAGGGAAAAAGGAAAATCCTCTATTATCCTTAGAAAGGAGTCAAAACCTGTTGTGTGAATCAGAATTCAGCTTTGGGCAGCTCCAAGGTTTTGATGTGAGATCCTCTTTTAACAGGCTTTTTGGCTTGCTTACACTGAGGGTCTGGCAGTATCTGGCAGACAGTGCTGCCCTTTCCATCTTGCTTTTGTTTGTAGTCCTTTGGGGAAAGGGCTAAAATATTCAGAATATAACCTTTCTAAGCGTTCTTGGTAGCATGCTTGGAAATGTGGAAGGATTATTTGTTAGATGGTTTTCAGCATTCTGATGCCCACAGAACCATGGATAATCTTTCTAATCTTCTTTATCTAAGGTAATCTGTATATTCTATCCTCTCTGCTTATATGTCTCTTGTGCTGAAACTACACTAACAGGAAGTTCTAAAATGCCTATTTTTGTTTCTTTCCAACAGCTGGCTGTCCAGACTCCTTGATTAAAGAGCTTCATCACTTCAGGATTCTGGGAGAAGAACAGGTGAGTTAGCATCTCAAAGGCAACCTCTTAATGTCATGAAAGATAGACACTAATGAGACAGTTTCGTCTCTCTCCAGGGAGGCAGAGTGTATCTCATAACCCCCAATGACCTGAAATGTGGGGAAAAAAACACACAGGAGATATATGTGAGATTTTTTTTTTTTCATTCTATCCATCAGCCTTGACAGGTTATTAATTGCTACATCTGCTATCTGCCACAGCTTTTCAGCTTTCGACTACAACAGTAAACAGGCTCTCTGAACCAGCAGATAGACAAACAATCTGACTAAAGGATTGATACTTAAAACTACACATGGTATTATCCATCTCTTTTTGTGGCCTTATTTCTCTTTTAAAAGTGTGTTTCTCATTCATAATTATAGCTGTGCTTTGTACTCAGAAAACTATTTCTGTATAAGTTTTTTAGGAAAGCATAAGTGAAGTATGCATTACAGTACTCACAAGATGGTCAGAGCTATTATTTTATCAATAATGAAATTAATGTACAGAGGTATTGAAAAAATGGCCTTAAATTTTGAGCGGCAAGGTGAATTTTCAAATGCTCAGTGCTCCTGAATTTCAAGTTGTCTTTGTCTCTGAGGTATCTCTCCTAATGAAGTGGTTATAAAGCCTAAAGGCCTGACATAGAGTTGAAGATACTAGGGACTGAGAGCTTGAAAGCTCAGCATTAGTGTGTTGTACATGAGAATCTCTGCATTCTTTAATGAACCTGGCACCAAGGGACTTGCAGAAGGTTATAAGGGGGCTGTGACAGAAGCAAAAGCAGCTCCTGAAATGTTAATTCAAAGTCTGGTTTCTTAGTTTTTAGATCGGATTATATTGTCAAGAACACCCTGTTGCTTCTCCTTTCCCTGTCACTCTCCTTTTTTTTTCTTACAGTTAGGGCTGCTGATACATTTTCTAGATTTCCAGTTTTCCTCTACCCCCCCCCCCCCCACACACACACTTCAGTTGTTATAGAAAGTCAAAGCCCAGTTCCTCAGGGACTCAGCTTTTCCTCAGCAAGAAGACAGCAATGAAAGGAGCGTGGGAGGGTTTGTCTGACAGGAACAGGGTAAAAAAAAAGACAGAATGAGATACTGGCAGCAGGAATCTGGTGAGATTGAGGATTTAGGAAGAGAAGATAAAATAAATTATGACCAGGATTGATGGGCCCAAGAGGCTGGTTAGAGCCAGCTGAGAAATGGATGTCAGAGTGAGAAGCCTGGGGACACTGGAGAAATGGGGCTGGCTGGTGAAAGAGGGTAGGACTAGAAACCAGAATGGTAGAGATAAAGCTCTGAGAAGGAGCTGGGACAAAGGACACAAAGGGAATGGCCAAATATGGAAATTTGCTAGAGAAACTGGTAAATAAAGTAAAAGCTGTACTTACTGAGCTGCACGAAGAGGTAAGGCTATGCACAGTAGGAGGAGTGGGACAAAAGAAGAGATTTGAAGGAAAAGTAGGGAACAGCTAAACCAAGAGACAGTGAGTATGAGGGAGAGGGTTGAACTGGACGGACTTGATAGCTCCACTGGCAGAGCTCTGAGAATTGAGTTGTAGACCTCAGCCTTGCTAATGACCACTGACATAGCAATAGAATTTAATTTATGGACTTTCTTTTTTTTTTCCTGTTTGGATTTTAGAAAAGGAAGTGGTAGACATAAAAATGAAGAGTTAAGAGTGCAAATGAAGAATTCAGACATTAGGAAATGTCATATTTAAGATTGTTTATGTAATCTTAATACTTTCTTTCTTCCACTTGCCTACTCTTACGCCTTTGCACTAAAATAGTGTTGAATTATATGATCATATACAAACTTCAAAAGTGGGACTATGTAAACCACAAGAAACCATAAAAGAAAAGAGGCTTCATTTATTTCCACTGGTAAAAGAAGTCTTGAAAAAAGTAGAGGAGTTTGATAAGGAAAGCCTCTCTCTCTAATCAAATAAAACCAGCATTTTTGCCACTTGTAATATTTTTGGTATTCTTTCAGACTTTCACAATGAAATTACTCCTCTTTGTATTCAATACACTTAAACAGATGAGAAATTTTCATCATCATGTATTAGGAGCATCAAACTATGCAGATGGAAAGTTGTTTTGCAGAATGGGCCTGACTTATAAACATTTGCCTTTCTCTGAAACTGGCTATACTAAGAGATTATTTGAATACAGTGGTTATCATTACAGTCTTAACTAATGCCTTTCTTTGCAAGAAGTGAACATTGCCATGAGGCTTGAATTATTCCATAAGTCCATACAAGTATAAAAAATATTGCAATTGTATTCTGTCCCTACAAAAGCATTGTTATCATAAGTCTACTGACGACCACAGTAGATCTTGCTTGAAGTTGTCACACACATTGACAGTTTGGGAGAAGTTGGTTGAAAACCAAGATAAATGAAGAAAGAAAAGAATTTCAGGCAAAGCCTTTATTCACATGGCTATCTAAGTATTTTTTATATTTACTTAATTATACATTTGCTTTTTAAATAGATATGAAGTGCGTCTTTTTCTTTTACCATGCATACTTGATAAAAAAAAAAATCATAATTAATTATAGAGCTTTTATTCAGACTGCTTTCAATACTAATACTATCAACCAACATGTATTTTCTTCCACTCCAAGCAATGGTCAAAGAATAATAGGGGCATGCTACTGCTTAACATCCAATCTTGATTTATTTTTTTAATACTTATGTATTTGGAGACAGATTATAAAAGCAGAATGGACTATTGTGATAATCTGTTCTGATCTCCTTTAGAATACACATTACATGACTTTCTTGTATTAATTCTTGTTTAAACTGGAGTATATTGCCTAGAAAAGCATCCCTTTCCCTTCTTTGTTTACAAATCACTTGCAGACATTCAATCCTATTATACCTCTCAGTAGTAGAAGACAAAAAATTCACAGCCTCTTCTTTCCATGACTCCACCAGCACCCATAGGCTCCCTACATCATGTATCTCCCATTCCTCAGTGTCCAGATCCTTTACATTTCCAGCTCCCCTTGTCCTGTCACAAGGCAGTAGGTGATCATCCCAAAAAATTACTTCAGTTTATGAATGCATCTCAGAAAAAGCCACCATGCCCATGAAACAGGACTTTAAAAATGCTTATACAGCATAACGGTGTCTGTTTGTCAGCCAGACTGTGAACTAAATACGTTTAAGACAGAATGAAGGAATCTTTCAGTTTGAAGTGGACATTCCCACTGGAACTTGTGGGTTGCAGTCAAATCAGTGGCTGCCCAATAATATATTTTTCCTTCAAGAGATTTCTATTTATTCACCTAAGAGGTGCCTCAGTGCTTTTGGATGTGGATGGACACAGTTCAGACTCAGCTCATAATCCATCACACTGCTTCCCAAACAGAAATCCCATTCTGCAATTGTGGGTAATAATTTGTTCCTAGAAAGATAACTTTACATTGGACTGTGCTGGAAAGTTGTTTGCATAAACCCAGTTTACCAAGAGTTCAGTTAACCCTGTAGCATGAACTTAACAATCCACATGACATGTTCATTACTTCTTCGTCTCAAATAGTTACAAGCTTTGTCACTGATGTTCTATGTTCTTGGTTTTCTTCCAAGTCAATGATAAAAATTCTAGGTGGCATAAGGCCAAGAGTCAATACCTTCAGGACCTTTTTGGAAAAAGACCTGCTTAATAATGATTGCCCATTTACAATTATATTTTAGACATGCCAGATAGCTAAGTTTTCATCCTGTTAATATATGGCATGTTAATTTTGTATCACTTCAGATACTTAATCAAAATGCCAGGCGGCAGCATGACAAATGCCTTACAGAAGTCTGCTTCATCAACTCTCTTACCTTTATCAACCAAATTTCAGTGAAATTAAAATCAACCAACAGTTTCTAATACAAACCCCTGGTCTCTACCTTTTGTTCATCAAGTATTTATTTCCTGTAAATGATGAACATATATAATTTTTGTTGATGACATTAAGAGAGAAAGATTTTGAGTAGCTTGCACGATCAAACCACTTGAAAATATGTTTCTCTATCTGTCTACCCAAATAAAATGTTTCTTTATCTAAATGTAAGCATTGAAGGAAAACTGAGAAAAAAAAAAAAGGCATTGTCTTTAACTTGATGCATGAAAAACTGCTGATTAATATTTTTTAGAAGGAGTTCTATAAAAATAATACAGTTGTCCAAATTGTCAAACTTCTCAGTAGTCTCCTGGACATGTAAAACTCCCATGCCTTCTCTTCTCTCAAGAATGTACATTATGTATGTACACAGCTGAAAATTCTGTCTTTTAAGGTTTAGTTAATGGCAACAAATTAGTTTTTAAAGAGGTATTTTTATTTAGACTTTACGGAAAGAGGTGATGGTAGTTTTTGTGGTGAAGAAAAAGAGTACACCTTTCCCTGGTACGTGACAGGCATTGTGGATACCTGATTTACCACACAAAAGCAGTTTCCAGAGTGATTGGCTGAATACGCAACACAAAGATATTTAGCAACAGATTGCCACCCCACTTGATACTTGACCCTTTGAGAAGGTGCCAGAGAGTCTGACCTAGAAACATCTCCAAAAGCAGTTTGGCCAGGTTTGTTTTGGACCTTCTTTTCAGAGACTCTCCCAGTGCACAAATGTCTGTACAAGGCAAAGAGAGTGTCCTGGACATGCGGCCCCAGGAAGGGTAAAACCTGAAGCTTTCTAAGTAGCTTTAGCACTGTCGAGCTTTTTCTTGCGATTTGATCTGTTCGTAATCCATTATTTTCCCGTAGCGTAATGGATGCAGTCCAACCAGCTGGCTAACTGCTTCACTTTATAGGTACCTGAGATTCTCTCAGGATTGGGATGAAAGATTTATTGACTGGGAAGCTATTGAAAAATAGCACAATATAAGAAAATTAGTCTCCTGCAGTAGCCATTTGCCCTATCAGCCTGGTTTTCTCTGCAAGGAAATGCAAATGGTTCTACAAGTGGTGATAGTAGGAGCTGCTTACAAGTATATGTTAAAGATGCACTAAATATGTGCTCTGTCCAAGTACAGTGGAAGGCAGGTAATTCAACAAGCCAGTGCCTGAGACAGCAGCAAGAACACTTTAATTCAGACCTCAACACTACGATATATCAACATAGCAAGATGACTCGCAGTGAACTGTTATGGAGTCTCCCTAATGACTCTCTGAGAATCTTCCCTCTTCTCCCCAAAGTGATAAAAAAAATCTTGTTTAATTGTTTAAATGGAATATTGAGATTCATGAATAAAATAAGAGCTACATCTGAAGGCTGGGAGGGAAAACAAATAATGCAAGAGCGAGCAATCTGCTGCTATACCTGAGTGCCCCCAACAGGTCACAGCACAGATGAAGCAAATGAGACATGCTAGTGGCAGGAAAAGAAGATGCTAAGTAATGTATAGCTTCACTTCTCTGCTATATCATCTTCTGTGACAACTTTGCAGAATGTATTGGCCAGTTTCTTGATATTTTGACAGGAGAATGATCAATTTTAACAGATGTCTCCTATCAGCCACTACTGCAAGTAATATCACTGCTCACTTTTTCTTTAGAAATGTTGTGGGCGTTTATATCTGTGGAATCAGAGCAAGCCTGAAGCACTCTTTTTCTTTCTTTTTCTTTATTTTTTTCACTTTTTCTTGCAAGTAGGGGAAACTTTTGCAAAGGAATACCCTATTTTGAAAATTTGCGGCTGCGCATCCCCATGCTATTGAAAGGTGGTGTGGACTTGTGCTAGGTTTTGCTGTGAGCTGTAACTTCAAGAGATATGTACATCTAGTACCAAAAGAACAGTGCGGATAGAAATCATTTAACATTAATTGAGGCTTTAAAGGAATTTGTATACAATCTATGTGTGTGTGGCAAGGGAAAAGTCCTTTTGATTTTTTTTTTGCTTGCAATACTTGCTAGAGCATATTTTTTTTAAGTATATGCTACAGAATGTTAATATAAAGTGAGTTTTTAACTAATTGATAGATATTTACCCATTCAAGCAAAATTAATGTCATGTGACAATTTTAATTCATCAGCTGAATTTAGTGCAGGAAACTGTCAAATATGATCAACAAAGTGTTTCTGAATTATCTGCATATCAAGATTTTTTGATTACACTTGGAAAAAATGTAAGATCCCTCTCAATAATTCACATGCAGTTAAAAAAAAAATAAATTCACGGACTAATTTATCCAGTTCATAATTACTGTGCTATTTTATTAGTATTCTCAGATCTGTATCTTTACCAGTATCTTGCAGTACTTTGCTTTCCCACCTAGTCCCCTAGATTCAGCTACCACTCCATGTGAGTGATACCTGCATGCATCTTTCACTTTCTTCCATTTTTCTGTCTAGTACCTGATTTCTGTCCATCTCATTTGGCTCACCTTTTGGATCTGTCATCAACTTCTCATCAACTCTCTCTCTAAAATTGAGCTACTGCATTTAACTCCTGATCTTCTTTACACCACCTTTTTTTTCATAGCTGGAACTGCACAACAAACTTTATAGTCCTGCAATTTCATATGACCAGTGATGTGTTTCTCTTTTCTCCTCATGCTATATCCGCTTTGAACGTCTCCTAACCGCTTTCTTCCCTGACTTCAGAGGTAATTTGAAACCATGTGGGTTCTTCAGCTTTGTCTCTCCTGCATTATCAGAATTTTATCCTTTTTGACTTCATAGGCCTCTGTCATAGGCAGAGCATCTCTGTTCGCTTACTCCTTTTTTAATTTGTTGTCTGAGCACTAGACAAGTAAAAGTAATGTCTTCTTGGTTCAACAGCTGAAATAAAAAACACTGAGAAGGGAGAAAGTACTTGTGATCAAAACTAATTTAAAGAATATTCTTTTCCTGTCAAAACCAAAAGCTATGTCATTTTGTATAGAACCCAAATTTCCATTTGTTTACTTGTCTGTAGCAACTATCAATGCCTGTAACGACTTGAGTGCCTCTAAAAATAAATGGAGGAATTATCTTCCACCCAGCTTTCTCATTCTCATTAAATTGAGAGGGAGGACTTGAACACCAGTGTTCAGGGGCTCAGGTGGATGTAGAAGTTGGGACTTCTTCCATCACTTGGATGACTTCAATCTGCTTTCATGGAATAAGCATATATTGACTCCTGTGACCTGAGAAGCGGAATTCCCAGGAGCCAGTATCTACTTCAGTGCATCTCAGTTGCACAATTTGCAACAGCATTAGCTGAAAAAATTTCCTTGCGTCAGCTACAGCCTTGGTGGTCCTCATTTGTAAGGGAGAAAGAAATGTGAAATCGAGCTCCACAAGAGTTGGAAGGAACTGAACGTTAATGTTCAGCATTCAGTCCATTCAGACTGATCCCACAAATGATGGAAGATCACAAACTTCCAAGAGTTCGTAAATACACTGCCAAGCCGTATACTGTGCTTAGTCCTGTTTTTTTCATTGCATCATGTTGCCTCTCATATATTGTTTGATTTCTGCTATAACCTGTTCCAGTGTCCTTTCTTCTCAGCATTCTTTATTTTCTGTTTTCATACTTCTCACTATGTGTTTTCTTTCATATCGTTTTGCAAACTGCAGTCTTCCTTTTCTTTCACCCTCTCTAGTTAAATTTTGTCCATGAATTGTGTTGCATCGGTCCAGTCATAGATTTCTTATCTAAGCATTTTCCTGAGAATGCCTTATGCAGTTTTCCATGACTCTCCAAAATCAAACAAATTCCAGCCCTCTAGACAAGATTCTCTTTCTGGTCTGCATTGTGGTGCTTCTGTGGGAACAAGAAGGAGCTGATGCTCTGAACTTGCTCTTCCCATCATATTGCTGGCCAGCAAAGGAGCCCAGTAACTCAGGAACTGTTCCTTGAAGACCCATGTCAGTCCATCTCTTTTTAATCTATATTTTAGATGACACTTTCGTAAATATTATTACTAGTCCAATGAGTACTAAGGGTTTTGTTGCCTAATTACATTATGGAACTAATTCTTTTCTTTTTTTTCTATGTATATAATACATATAAATAAAGTGCTTAGTCTACATTATGGACTAATAGCCTCCACAATCTAATTTTGAAACACACAGATGGTTATTTGATTTATAGGAGCAGTAAAAACAATCTGACTCCGGAAAGTAGATTTTCTTTCCTCTGAGACCATTACATGCAGTTAAAGAAGCAAGTAATCAAATTACCTTTCAGAGATTAGAAATTTTGGCTTTACATCTACTGGTAAACTTTTGTGTAAAATTCCCTGCAAGGCTACTACTGAGCAGATGCTTTTAGGTGTGAGGGAAAAAAAAGCAAAATAAAGAAAACTGTGCCCAAAGTGTAGAAGCAAAATTAAAATAGCACAACGCATATGTGCTATGGCAGGGGATGATGGAATAGATGATTTTTTAAGGTCCCTTCCAACCCAATCCATTCTATGATTCTATGTTATTAAAGTATAAGTTAGAAATTAAATAACATGGCAAGGAATCACTGTGTTCACAAAGTCAACTTGCAAGAGTTTTGTGCATCCAGGTGCATTTCAGTTTTGTCTTAGCATCTGAATCTCAATGTAACCAAAAAGACTTCAATCCATAGTTAAACCTGGTTTATTCCTGTGCCAGCCCAATGATTTAATTTATATTACCCTTGATTTACAACATCAAATGATTGAATCTCCACTGGTTGAAAACCCAGTACCATTCTAAGACTCAAGGGAAACCAGCCCACTCCGGAAAGTGGGGAGCTGGGAATAGGTGGTTAGTTATCCAGCCTCCGTGTCTATGTCACACTATAATTTATAAAAATCATTTCTAAAGGCCCTGACAAATCTTTATCAGCAAAGATTGCATGAAAGAACTGCATGATAGGGTTGAAATAGCATTAACTAGAACTGGGAATTTTTTCTGCTCAGAATTTTATTCCATTAAAAGTATAGATTTGGCTTGACTGGGACAATTCACAAACTGAAGGGAAAGTTCTCAACAGGATGCAGTTTTCAGAAGAAAAAATAGAAACAGAATGATTTACAACTACATTGTTCGTATACTTTTAGCTGTCTTAGCCCTAGTGGTTTAGAGTAAATCATATTTTTAAAGGATTTTTTTTTTCAAATAGGCATTGAAATATATGGTTCTATGGTGAATCCTGCAACTATTTACCTACTTGTATTTCTGAGGACCTTATTAAAGTAGCATATAAATTCCTGACATGCTTTGCTCAAAAGCTGATTTCTAGCAGCAGTAGACGGCTGGTGATTTCTGTGTAATTTTATGCCCCTCATTACCATAGTATTTGATGTCCTCATGACTATTAATGGATTTTTCCTCTTAACACTACAGTGAAATCAGCAAGTATCATTCTCCCTCTTTACAAATGGGGAACTGATGAGAAGCATGGATTAAGTGACTTACGTGAAAACCACAGGAAAGCAGTGCTGCTGCCAGGAATTGAAATCAGATGCCATGAATGCCAGTTCAATCAAGTTTCCCATATATTAAACTTTGTAATAGGTTTTTTTCTTAACATAATTGGAGACATTTTTCCTCCTTGTAACATACAAAACCGTTTTACACATGATGAGCACATCTCTAAACAGGAGGCATATTGATAACAATTGAGTAATAGATATTCTGAAATATTTGGAATGTACAGAAGAGCTAGATTCATCTTTTAATGACAGCTCTTTACGTGTTAGATATCTAGCCTAAGTTATTTTTCTCAGCTTCAACTATGGCAGTTTCACAGGGTGATTCATTGTACCTATCTTAGACATCACATGTAAATTAGTGTAAATTCCCTTCTTGGGATTTTGTTTCTTCTCACTCAATATATTTGGAGACTGTATGATTTGTTTAGGTTAGATGTTTAATTTTTGAAGAGCTAAAATTGTGTGAGAAAAGATTAATTGCATCTTATCTCTACTGTTAATTATAAAAGGAGTCCAAGCAAACAGTGCATCTGTAGACATAATCACTGTGGAATAAATGTTTTGGTCCTTTACAAGCCTTTTATAAATGCACTCTTAATATAAAGTGAGTCGTTTTGTTTCAAGCCACTGATTAAAGAATAAAAATCCACATATGTTATGTATGACTGCAATACAGCAGCAAAAGTGTATATGTTGTGCTACTTTATGTTTTAGTTGATTGCTGGATTTTAAGTGAGCTAGTGTACAGGCACAAGGAAAAGGAAATTAGAAAATGACATCTTATTAATGTATCTGGACTTTGAAGGCAGAAAACAGACTGGTAACTAGATGACAAGATGTGCGAAAACATTTAGTAGGATCTTTCCTGTCTTCAAATTGATCATTTTCTTGGCGTGTAAAGTGTGAAAATCACTGACGAAAGTGCTATACTGATTTGGCATGAGTCCTGTGCTGAACCAGTACAAAATGTCAAATTTGTGGGACAGAACACGACAGCTTTGTCTACCTTGCCGGTAGGTAGACTGGACATTTCCTTTCTGTAACTTTCTCTAACAAGACAGGTTGATTCCCTTCTTACCTATCTCCCATTTTTGTGTATCAAAAAAACAGAGAGGAGACAGGAGGAATCTCATGCCCTTTTATGCTAAGTTAATGACTGGAAAGCATATCCTTTATTTCAGCTGAGAATTTGTAATGGAAATGCTGATAGAATCTCAGCTATAATGTCACTGGCGTTTTCTTCCATAATGAGAAGCTGCTAATGATCCCACATCTAGCACACTTAACGGGATAAGACAATCGTTGTCCTCACCTTCAAGTCCAGTCTCTGCCCTGAAGACAAATGAGGTCAGCAGAGAGTTTTGCAGCTGTGGTTACCCATATTTCTGTTCAAGGCCAGCAGAATGACTCAGAGCACTGAGCGTGTGTTTAGTGAAAGGATCACAAACTTTGCTGAAAACTGACAGAGTCCAATGTTAAATATTTATGCCACACTCTAGGTTCCAACATAATAATAAAACCGAAAAACATGAGTTGACTTGTTGAGCCCCAGCATTCAAGGTGACTTTGCAGACATGTCTTCTACATTTCTCAAAATACTGGTATCTTTCAGATCCAAGATCCAAGGATTTCTTTCTTTCACACACAGAGTGATATTTTGAAGGCTTTCTTTCCTTTTTGACTTCACTTTTCTTTTGAAAGAAAGTTTGCTTGGATTTTTTGTTAACTGACAAAGATGGATACTTCCAGTTTGGTAAACTTTTTTTTTCTGTGACACAACACTTTTATGTCTATATATTACAGTGTTTTAAGAAGTCACATAGCATTTAAAAAAAAAAAAAAACCCAGAGTAACAAGACATGTTATGGCAACATTTATAGAAGAATTTTCTTAAATATACCCACAAAATATGCAGTGGTGTCCCTGTCTGTGTAATTTAAAATTCTTCTTTGTATCCTTTGTGTATGAGGTTTTGGTCCAATTACTTCAGTTTTCCATGTGGGATTTCTTTGGAGAGTGGTGCAGATTGGTGAGAAAATTTTTTATTTGTCAAGAAAAAAAAAAAGGATCAGGATTTTCATGTGCAGTTATGGGATAAAAATTTATGAAGCACTAAATACTGTTGTGAGTGCCGTAACATAAAGCTCTGTTTTGTTCCTTTAGCACACCATAAAGTCATTCTGCTCACAGAGAAAATTCATACTACTCCCTTTCTCTTTGGCCTTTTGGATTTTCCTGTTTTCTTCGGGGCTGTTTGGACCAAATGCTTTCATTTATTTCACTCTACAATAGACCAGATTGAGAGGCGAATCTGAGGCCTGGTTTACAGTGGTTATAGAGCCACTAGTGTGGACCTGCACCAACGGAGAAACTAGGAATGGATGTGATTTACATGGAGCATGATTTGTACTTGCTCAGCTTATCTCAGGCTGAAAGCAGGTTAAGTTAGACCAGGGAAAGTTATTGCAATGGCATCAGTCGTTTTAGAGTAGGTGTCTCTGTCAGTGGGGATACAGCGAGCATGTTATTTAATATTGCTGTGTGTCAATGTCTCCATCATTAAAATGAAGGCATTTCCACGGCCTCTTGGGCTATCAGTATGGAACTAGATGAAAACTGCAAAAACTAAAAAAAATTCCTGGGAGACCCTGGAAAAGAACTACACCTAACAGTGCAATATTTTTTAATCAGAGAATTATTTTGCCAATCAGTTTAATAAAATTTATTTTGAAAATAAAATTGGCCGGGGCAATTTTTATAACCCTTTTGATCTAAAAGATTATACTGTACTTCTAGCTATAGATCCTTGGCAGTTTTTGTGGGTTTCCTTTCAATGTGTATAGAGCATTTATCAGTATCCGTTCTTGAGATTACTTGTAGAAATAGTCTGCTGTTTTCTTGATTTTACTATCCCACACAATTTTCTGGTCGTGAAAATAATACCTGCGAGTCAGAAAATATGATGTGAGTTGGAGCAGAGTGATACCCCATTTAGCGACACTGCAAACTTCTAGGCATTGGACAAATAACCTGGACTTAGCATGTGGGAAATTGGGACAGCTGACTTAATTAGGTAGGGTAGATTCAAGCTCAAAGTTTGGAGGGGGGACAGGGGAGGCACGGACTGTTGCATGCCATTGGAAGTTTAACACCAATCTGTTGCGTTGCAGTACAACCGCTACCAGCGCTATGGGGCTGAGGAGTGCGTGCTGCAGATGGGAGGAGTCCTGTGTCCAACGCCAGGCTGTGGAGCAGGTTTGCTTCCTGAACCAGGAGTGAGGAAAATTGTATGTGAACCAGGCAACGGAATAGGCTGTGGGGTAAGAACATACATTTTTCCTAGTAATGATGTGGAAAACAGTTGATTTTGTACCATGTTAGAATAAGGGTGGAAACGTTTTTTTTCCTCCTTTTCCACCAGTGACTCTGAATCACCCTTTATACCAGAGTGGGATACTGTAGCTCAGTATACAATTTAAATTTAGCACCATGGGTTAGGAATGATGACTTCATCATGTCCATTCCAGCATTCTTTGCTTTATTTGGTTTAAGAAGTTGCTGAGTAGATACACTAAGAAACTGAACTATGCAAATGACAATCCAGATCCACTTTGACTTTCTTCTCCCAGCACTCAGCAGAAATGAACAGGATCTTGAGCCAACCATTCGTTATTATATTAACACCAACTTTCTTTATAAGTCATAGAAAAAGGAGAGATAGAGAGAATGACCAGTCTGTGACACTGCAGTGATATTGCTTATGCATGTTAAGATACATGATGAAAAGAAATATAGAAATTTTTTTTTCATAAAAATTGCTTTTAAGCAGGGGGAAAGCACAATTAATGGTGAATTTCTGGAAAACAAAACCAGATGACACTTGAAAATGTTTTTGCTAAGAGGTCAGATCATATGGTTCAGTGATTTTTTTAGCAATAGAAAAAAACGGGAACCTTACAAGAATCATGTTTGGTGGAAATGGAAATATGTAGAGACAAATATCTGTATAAAAGAACCTATTAAATTTAAGATCACAGTGACTAACTGATGGTTGTACTAAGTGACTCTTTTCATAGTTGCTATTATTACTGAATTCCATGCATGCTATGAGAGAAAAGAAAATATCTACATTTATGAAATATTATCATGCTCTTGCTGCTGTCTTTCTTGTGGAAAATGAACTTTTTATTACAGTTTTGATGTTGCCCAAACTGATACCATGGAAGAATAATAGTTTGCCGAACTAGGAAGTAGCAGTAACTTGTCTTCTTTGAGTAGGTTAGCATCTGTCGACCTTGGTAAAACTTCCTATCTGTCCATGCAGTGGTGCATGTAAAGCAGAGTATTCCCCAGACTCACTGAGCAGACATAGGGCTGTAAAATAAAGCAGAAGGTAGAAAAGTAGTAATAAACAAGACTGAGTAAGCAAAAAGAAATGCATCTGAATTAACTATTAGGGATTGATTAAAAAAGTTAAAATCACAAATAATTTTTACTCTTCTCTCCGTCTTGACGTGATGAAAATCATGTCAAGATTTTGCGGCTTCATTCATCATCATTCTGAATCTGCAAATGCCCTGTAAATAAAGTGTACATAGCCTAAAGGATTGATATATTGCCTGGTTTAGCAAACTGCTCTGTTTCCTTTTATGGACTCTGTGCTGTGCTCGCTGGTGACCAGATCTGCAGCCTTGAGTTTCACCTCACCCTTTGTTCCAGTGATGCCTGGAACGCTGAGGGGTACAACTCCCTGAGGCTGAAATAAGAAGCAAGAGGCTGGTCTATAAGCCAAATTTTGGTAACATTAAGACCTTTCCTCAGAATCTATAATGGAACAGGATGAAAATACGTGTCTTTGAATCTCTCTTTGCACCCTGTCACATGATAACTTCAAGGACGATTTGTCGCAGATTTTCTGTGGTAAAGGCCCTAGCACTGAAATCAGCTGCTGGTGGGATGGCTGACTGAAGGTAAGGGTCTGCCTGCAAGAACAGCATGGCAGTTAGGAAAGCTATTTTTTTCTACTCTGTTTTCTGTAGTCACTCTGAGTGTTTTCTATTCAGAAAGTTAAATTATGTTGGGATTTTCCAGACAAAACCTGGCCTTTCTTAGCATGAAGGCCTTCCACTCTTCTTTATGGAATCCAGGTACATCCACTTCAGAGGTCTGGCTTCCCTCAACAGTATACACAATGATTTATAAGCTCAAAGAAAGGCCCAAGATGAAAAATGTCCTTTTGTCTATCCAAATAAAGGTAGTGAAAAATGCTTACCTATACAGCTTAGGTTAGAGACATGTTCCTTGTTAAAGCTAATAATAAAAGAAATAGGGAAGACAACATGAATCTGGAGATTCTCTATGAATACCTGTGTCATCCTTTAAGCTATACTTTAGATATAAAGAGTTTCTTTTTGGGGTATTTGAACCTCTGTCCTTGGGTAAAGTTCAGAGTTGGTAATATATTGCTCACAGCAGAAGTTATTTCTAACATAAATGATGTTATTCTCCCAAAAGCTCTTGTAGAGAAATATTTGTCTGCTGCACAGAACAAACTGATTGTTCAGGACTGAATTGCAGTATAAGGGTAGCTAACAACTGTCAAGTATTTGGCAATTTTTATTAACTGATGAGATGGATCAAGGTAGGGAGGGGGGATAACTTTTCAAGAGAAAGTCAAGACAGTAAGTGAAAAGGGTTTTCAGAGGCCATTTTAAAAAAGGAGAGGCAGAAGAAAGCAAATAGAGAATAAGCTGGCTCAGGAACTGAGGTGAAATTAATATTCCATTATTCAGCGAGCAAACTGTGTGAGGTAGTCCCAAACATGTAAGGACTTCAACCAAAACTGAAAGAGCATTGAAAAATGAATAGGTACCTGAGCCAGGCTTGATACAGACATTTTGCCTTCCTCGGTTTCTTTCTGTGGTATGTGAAATGAGGAACTAGAATCTTTTTTTGCAAAGTCATTGCTATTGATGTCAACACTAAATGTAATTCATCAAGAGAGGACTCTTAATTTTCTAAAAGGTCCTTTGGGAAAGTTAAAGATGGTAGTTTTGCTTTGTCTGAGGAAATTCAAAAAGAGCAATATGTAGGGCTCAGAAACAGCTTGGTAAATATCTAGACAAAACTGTGACAAAAAGGTGAGGAGAAAGGTTTAAATTTAAGAATCCACGTATGTACCTTGTGCAGTCAGGCATTATTCAGGGTGTCAGGCAAAGAAATAGAACAAGAAAAGAGATTTATTTTGACTTGAAAATTAGTATGCAGATATGTTTTTAATGATTATGAATAGTCCTCACCCAAAGCCATGTTGTGGCACCACTCACTGCCCTCACTCTTACCTAGTCTTTCATATTTTTTATCATTAGCCATAAATATATTAATTGATTTACCAAGACATTACCATTATATAATGTTGTTCTACCTTCATTACTATGCATCAGTCCTATGTTACTAACTTTTATTGCTCAGATATAAAATTTTGACATATTTAATATGAGAAAACAGCAACAAAACATAGAAGACAATACATATTGTACCACCTGGCTTGGGTACAGGAAAAGCTGTGGTAATCAAGGCATACAAAAGCTCTATGAATAAAACATTTTTGTCTTGTTTTATATGATACTGGCATACTATTTCCTAAATATTAAGGAAAAGTTTGGAGTTTAAAGCAGGTAAGAAGTGAGCTCCAAAAGGGACTATACTACCTGTTTATTAAAAAGTTTCTACACATGTAGTTTCTACACACAGAGCTCATCTGGCATGCAAAACATCCACTGTCAGTATCTCTCAGTGGGGTGACAACTGACTAATGTGTGATTGAATCCCAGCCCTTGCTCCACAACCATATAAACATTATGCAGCATACAATATCAGTTGACCTGTTCCTTGGAATGGGGTGAGATGGGAGATTGGGGATAGTGGAGATAGAGCCTCTGTCAATCTTTTTGCCCTTGAGTTTATTCATTCCTAGTGTAGTCTATGTAAGTAAGAAGAAGAATGTATTTCGAGAGATCCTCTGTGGTCTGATAATCCCTTGCTAGGAGACCTGAGTCTTGAATCTATAGCCAGGTTAATGCAGGCCCTGAGACCAGTCCAAACTACCCTAAGTTCTGGGTGACAATTTAAATGATGTTAGGAACAAGCTTTCATAATTAATCTTTTTGTGGCCCTTCATTTGGATCCCCTAATGTAAAACTCCAGTCCACAAGTCAGTACTTAAACTTAGTGTATTAAAAGTGTGATGATAAGGAAAGTTTTATAGCCTTGCAAAGGGAACACAAAATTCAGGGTTATTTCACGTCTTTTACACCATATTTAGTGTTCTGCAAGCATAATGCCACTGAAAAACATCAAGATTTCACAAAAGATGTGTTCCCTTCTAGGATGGGTGAAATTTTAAGACTGCAGACTGCAAGAGGTCCCTGAAAAATCAATAGATATAAACACTGTGTCTTCCTTATAAATAGAATTCCTAGGCCATTGTATTACATAGAACAAAATCCCTGAGGCAATTTCACTCTTCCCAGCAATTTTTTCCCATTGATTTCTTCTTTCATTCTTTTTCCATAGCTAAGGAAGTACATGTCAAAAGCAATTGAAGCATATTGGTAGAATTAATAATTGTCTGCCTTTTCAAAAAGCTGAATAGAATGGAGGACCCTCTAAAAGAGTTACATGAGAAGTGCAATACACATTCCTGTTGTTTGCAAAGCTCTTTTATGTGGTTTGCTATCTCCCGTTCATGCATTTCCTAGTATGTATGTTTCATCTTCAATGATGTTTTTGATAAGCACAATAATATGCATGTAGGCAAACCCTAAATAATTGGGAAAATACTTTTTTTTGAGGAGACAAATCTGAATTATAAAAACTCCAAGAAACATTATCCTAGTCACTTAATTTTGATAATTCAAATGATGATTTTGTTAGCTGGGTGCATGCTTCTACATTTCTGGAGTGAGGTTGTTTATTTTAGGGGTTTATATCTGGAGGTTAAGTGCATAATAGTTTGTAAGAGTACCCCAGTCTAGAAGTGAAAAGCAGTCTCCACATCTGGCAGTTACAAATCTTTTGTTGTAAAATTCAGCTCTAATGGAATGTATTGTCATGATCAGCATGTAATTTCTTGGTGCAATTTTTATACCTTTTGTGTCTGGTTTTGGCCCATCATTCCATATTTATTGCCTGATCAAAATGTTTGGAAGTCTGACTGACCTTAAAGACTTTATTTTCAAACAGATAGGCAGGTATAAATGGTTCAAGATGTTCTTTGCTTCTTTATTAGCAGTACCAGGAAAATCTTAAACGTATGTGAAAAGAAAATAGACACCTTTTAAAATACTTCAAGATATAAAGATAGTCAAGATGAGTAGTGGTAATTCAAGACAATCTTTGAAGATATTTGCACTGAAGAAAATCTTTTAAATTTTATAATCAGATTTTAAAAGGTCATGGTTGAAGAAGACCTGTGTGCACAATGATCTGAATTTTTGTCTCAGTTTTAAGATGAGAGTGAAAGTTGAAGCAGGAGCAGAAATAAGATGCTCTGAGGCTTTGAAAAACAGAGGAATAATTCAGAAAAGGAAAGACCTTGAGACCTTTATATCCTTTGCAAAACACTAAAATAGAAATATGAGATAGCTGCTATCTAGTACCCAGAGTAAAATTGAAGGGTTACTCTTTGCTATTACATTTCAGGTATCTGTCCTTTTTCCATATGTCATTAAATTTTTGCTTTTAAGAAAATTCGCCAGAAAGGTATTACCACGGATAAGGTAATAGTTGAAGGTATTGCTGAGATTAAGAATCCACCTCACAGCAGGAGTGTTTCATAATATTGTATAGGGAGTTTTTTCAAGAGGAATGAAAACGAGACAGACATTTTCTATTATTGCTAAATGCTGAGTTGCTAGCATTGCGCCACAAGCTCTAAGCAGTAATCATATGTATTGCTTTCTTCTATTGAGTGGGCACTCTGGCCTTTAGAAAGTAGAATTCCATCTTGTTGATACATTATGCTTCAGTAGCTAAGCAAGTTGTTTTGTTGCTAAAATATGACAGGCTTTCTCAGGCTGACCAAAGTTCTTTTTGGATTTGAAGGTGTTATAGTTTGAGAAAACCCATAATAATCTATTGTCTTTTAGACGATTATTCTATCACCCAATGACCCCTCTCCACCCGGAAAGGGGAATTGGGGAACACAAGGGTTGAAATAGAAATAGATTTAATAGACTAAGACTAAATAATTAACAATAATACTAAAGAACCAGTATTAATCCCAATACTGATATAAGATATAAAAGAATTATACTCAGCCAGTTCTCTCAGCAGGAAGCAGTGCACTCCCAGCAGGGACAGCAAATGGTGGACACTGGGAGCGCAATGGCTTCAGGAGGAAGGGAAGGCCTCAGGAGTCTGGCACCAGGGCAAGGAGTTCTCTGGACCCATCGCCATCAAGGGAGAGAGAGCTACACAGAAAACTTTTCTAATTTATATTGAATGTGACATTCATGGTATGAAATAATCCTGTTGGCCAGCCTGGGTCAAATGCCCAGGCCTTGCTCCTCCTTGTCCCTGCACCTGACAAGGCTCAAAAACACTCAGACCTTGAATCCCACAGAGCCTGGCTGGCTCTAAAGTAAATATTTTCACAAATTCAGACACTAGAGTCTTCTAAAAGTGCAGTTTTCCCCAGCATTAGAAGAAAAGTTAGTCCTGTGTCTCTCAACCCAGTTCAGGTTTTTTTTCTGGTAATGTTTTCTGTGGTTTAAAATGAACTGTAAATACATGGGGCTTTTTAACATGTAGAATGTTGGTGTTTTAATGAAACATTTACCCCAGAATAGCACTGTACGATTAACAAGCTCTGTATTGCTGTCAAGGTGCATTATTTCCATTGCCCATATCTTGCAGTGCTGCAATTCATTGATCTGGTGACTGGTATCAAGCTCAACTGTGAGCAGCAAGTGGATAAAGCAATCTAGAGAATGGTTCCATTATTAATAACATGGACCACACTAGTTCATAGGACAAGCAAAAGCAAAACAAATGCTTTTTATCAGGAGAACAAATCAATTACTTGCGCTTGGTTCAATAGGTAGAAGAATAACTGCTTTTTCCTTTTCCTCCCAAATCATGGAGAAAAAGCTGGCCAAACAATGTTAGAAAACAACTTGTGGGTCTCTTCAGCTCTAACTGAATTAGAATTGAAACTTCATTACTTTTGTCTGCCTGATGTCCAGGTTATTATGGAATATCCCATATTATGTGATCAAATTCTATATCCCTTAATTTATGTAGGGTATAGCTTTTCCCTGATTTCTGAATCATGCAGGCATCTGGAAAATGGCTGTTGTACATGTGTGTTGCAAATTTTATATTGTTCACCATTTAAAATCTGTCATATATGATCTAAGAAAGAAAAAGCAAGGAGGTATAGGAGAGTTAGTTACCTGATAAAAGGATGGAAGCTGCAGGTCTCTGTAATCTAGCATGTGAACAGAGATAGTGGAATAACTCTGTATTTGAGTCAAGAAAATTGTATTAGAGATAACTAGGATAAAATCAAGTTCTTGTTTGTAAAGATAAGTCAGAACTGTAAAAACGAACCTAGTAACTATAAAGGATAAAGTTGGTCTTTATGAATGTAAGCCAGCTCAGACTGGGATTTTTAAACCAATGTTTCGCAGAAGATAAACAATGCCAATTTTACCAATTTGTCTGAAATAGGAATGAGCTAAAATTACAAGCGTGTGAGTCCCATTTTAAATTGAGGGCTGAGATAAAATGGGAGTCAGTTTTAAAATCACGTTTGTAGTTGCTTTTAGGATTTATCAAATAAATCTTAGTCCTCATAAACTGCTATATCAAACAGTCCGCTGGAAAAGTAGTAGGGATTTTCATATTAGAGATACCAAGCACTCGACTTCATCAGTCATTCAGTGTTCAGATTCCAGAGCTGAAGCTACCTGGGCTTCAAATTTCTTCACCTGTGGAACAACAACATTTTACAGTAGATAAAATAGGCACAATTTGAAATATCCACAATTTACTGTAAATGGATTTTAGCACATCGACTTGGAAAAATAGCTCAAAAAATGTACCTTCTCTGGCTGACTTCCTTTTCTTAGGTACTTGTTGAGTATATCATACTCTGATGGTCAGGTCAGGATTAAACTGATCACCAAATCTGAAGAAGTCAAAATTTTCTCAGGTATCATTGGCAGGAATTTGACATTCTGTGCCAAACTTGGTCGATGAACTACATGCCATCTCCAGGAATTTTGGGGGCATTTCTCACCTAGAAGTTCCTTGTTATTGCAAGAGCCTCAGGCTTTGATGACATCTTTGTCTATTTTGGTCTATGCCTGTGGCACATTAGAGTTAGTCTCTTGACGACTGAAGTGCTCTTGTCTAATTAAAATAATTGGGCTCCATGTAGCAGTATCTAGGTGATATTTAATGGCTTATGATGCTCAGGAGATTATATTAGATGAACTCATAATTCTGTCAAGCCTTAAATATAATGGAAGTTTATGACTGGAGAGGACTTGGAACTACTTTTTACTTACTACTCCTCTCCTCTTCAACAAAGTGTCTAGAAATACGTCTGACAGTCAGGGGACAATGTTTTATCATGTGACTCTTCAGGAAAGGCATGGAGTACAATAACAGGAGAGAGGGAGAAATAAAATGTTTATAGGAATCTGCAGTTAATTCTACATGCACGGGAAACTGGGCTCTGTCTCCTGACTTCATATTCCACTTACATATAGAGTAAGATTATTCTCCCTTTTATGACAGAGAGAAACAGTTTGCACCTGTATTTCCTTCAGCTAATGGATTAAAAAATCCTGGTTATAACAGTCTGTCCTGCACCATAAAATGTGCCTGAGCTTTCCTGCTTATACACTTTGTATAAAGACTAGGGTTTTATAATCAATAAGATGAATACAAATAAATTTGTAAATTAGCAGAACCAAGGGTTAATGGAAGATTTGGTATGAATAAACAGATGTATCACAGAGTCACTGGAGGGGGAACAATAATGCAATCAGCAGAGGATGTGCTGCTTGAGAATGGCAGCCACGAAGGGCAGGATTCTAATTGTGCAAGAGGCTTATTTGAGCAATCTTCTAAAAACTTTCTCTATTTGAACAGGAAAAAGAAACATGGACTGAATGCATAAAATCACTTATAAATGAAAAGGAAAATAAATGTGAATCAAAGTAAGCTTATTTATTGCTTTTCATATGAAGTTTCACATGAAGGCCTTCTGAGGCACTTCAGACTGTATTATTGCATTATTGTAAAATGCAAGAGCTGCTTAATCAATGGGAAATGATGGAGTAAAAAGATAGGACCAGAACAATAAGATCTTAGATTAAAATGAATCTATTGACCAGCTTTTTGCCAGGTAGTTTGCCAGGGAAAAAATTCAAAGGTCTGAATGCTAAATTAAAAATGTCCTCGTTTTCAGTTTGGTAAAATTCTGGCACAAAGCTCAACTCTGAAGTAAGTCACAAAACTCATAAAGCTGACATAGATCCCAAAAAACCACTGTTTTCCACAGCTTTTGTGATACGTGAAGTCTTTATGTCATTGGTTGTCAGAGTTAAAAAGTGCAATAGAGATTTGGGGCCCTACACTGTCTATTCTGTGTAAGTACAAATAGCCTTGACAGACTGAGAGAGCTGGGGTTGTTCAGCCTAGAGAAGAGGAGGCTCCGTGGAGACCTTATAGCAGCCTTCCAATATCTGAAGGGAGTTACAGGAGAGCTGGCAAGGGATTCTTTGTCAGGAAGTGTAGTGACAGGACAAGGGGTAATGGTTTTAAATTGGAAGAGGGGAGATTTAGATTAGACACCAGAAATTAATTCTTTACAGTGAGGGTGGTGAGGCACTGGAACAGGTTGCCCAGGGAAGTCGTGGATGCCCCATCCCTGGAGGTGTTCAAGGCCAGGCTGGATGGGGCTTTGAGCAACCTGCTGTAGTGGGAGGTGTCCCTGCCCATGGCAGGGGGGTTGGAACTGGATGATCTTTAAGGTCTCTTCCAACTCTAACCATTCTATGATTCTATGATTCGGAAAGAAACAGTTTGTGTCGGTTTAAAACCTACAAATAATAGAATCATAGAATAGTTCAGGTTGGAAGACACCCTAAAAGGTCATCTGGTCCAACCTCCCCAATGTTGCTCCTTTTTCTTTTTGTTAAAAAGAGTACTCCATTTAAAAATGTTTGCAAGTTTTTTATATTTCTCCATTAGCTGGTCAGAGAAATGCCCAAAGAGTTGCTTTCTCAGCTTTACCTTCACTCTCTGAATTATATAAAATCAGTGTTGATCAGCCAGGCTCTTGGTTCATTCTTGCAAGGCTAAAACAGCATTTTCCATGTGGAGGACAAAAAATGGTTACTTACTGAGATTGTGAGACTCTTTGTGATAAAAAAAACCCAAAAACCTAAAGGCACAAAATGCAGAGTACAAGCATACGATAGGGACAAGCCACAGAAAAGCTAGAGGAATTGTGCATTAACACTTCCCTGAATAAAACCTTTCTGTGAAGACAAACAAGAAGGTTGTCTACAGCTTCTCTGAGCCTCTTTTCAGCTTACAGCTATATAGGATTTCTTCCTGGACCATTAAGCAAAATCTCTTTCAGACATCATTTTTTAATTACAACAGTTTGTCTGTGGAATGAAGCAAAGTGAGTGCTTGTCTTTTCACCAGCACAAAAGAAATATTTATTTTTCAGTGCACATGTTGCATTTCTGTATACTGTATAGAACCCAGATTGACTGAGCACCCTGTAATGCATCTGGTTGGACTATGCTCCCTTGAAGAGTAGGAGGAAAATGAAATTGAAAAGATTCAAAAAATATATAAAAAAGTAGTTTTCTTACAGAAAATAAAAAGCTTTTAAAAATAATATTAAGTAGAACAGAGTTATTCTGAGATCAACTTTCTTCATCACTAGTACTTCAGTAAGTTATTTAATGATGTCACATGCAAAACTTTATTATTTCAAAACCATTTCAAAGAGATAGCAAAGCCACCATTCCACAATCAAAGCTGATTTTGAAGTGCTGAAACAAAGCTGATTTTCAATTATCAGAGTCCAAAAAAAGGATCTGAAAACTCTCTTGATTGCTGCAGAACTGCTATCTTTTCATGTTGGATAACTCAAAACAAATAGATGATGCTTATGAAGCTTCAAACAAAAATCCACTCCTAACAAAGCATAAGCATAAAAAATCCTCAGCCTAAAAGGGAATATCTGGGAAAAGTTATAAGCTTGTGAAAATGAGTTTAGAACAGAAGTTGCATCTCAACCTTAACATGATATTAAGGTCACTAAACTGTAATAGAGGGAGTAAAGAAAATACTGCAAAGCCAAGGGCGAACTATGAAAAAAAAATTAAAATATAATGACCAAATTAAATAAAGGCATCTCTTACACAGTAAACTAATAATATTCTTAATGAAAAGCAGGGACATAGATTTGGAGAAAAATGACCAACTGTAGTTCAGTGGGAAATAACTGAAAACCAGAATGCAGTCTGTGCGCATAAAACCATCATGCAGCAGAAGAAAAGGGAAAATTCTGATAAGGATAATATAATGTAGCTGTGAATGGAGTCCTTGACTAAGGGCAGAAAATAATGGGTGGATAACCAAGTCTCAGTTAACTCCATTTTATCCCTATATTTCTCAAAAATTAAAACATTCATACCAATTATAATTTTTTTTCTGAAAGCTCTCACATTAAATTGGGTGACAATCACTACCATGATAGAAAATCTATTCCACTGACACTTAAAAGACATAAGTGAAGAGATAAAGAGTAAGGTTGAAAGGTACCGGTTAGCAGTAAAATAAGCTGGTTAAGCTGGGCGTTGTTTCCATTAAGAAATATCAAATAGCAATACTATGTTTTGTACTTAATCTCTGTCAGTTTCTCTTTTATGCCAGTGAAAATGCTTATATATGTAATACCAAGTAATGACAATTATAAGTCTCTTAAGCACACCTGAAATGGTTGTATTTAAAAAGATTGACTTTTAAACCACCAATCTAAAGTCAGTGCTTAATATTAAATACAATCTACAAATAAAATTATGCATAGGGTATGTACTACAGCATTATTATATATAAAGAAAGCTTGACAGGACTTTGTTTTCTACTTACTTTTCCCCTCAAACTAAAAGGAATGTAAATCTTATTTCCTTATTTTAAGGAACTTCTTGTCTCTTAAATATGCTTTTTGAAATATCTTAATCTTTATGGTAATTATGCTTATGTCAAAACCTTATCAAGCAGTGTCGTTCTGAAAAAAAATTAATTAGTTGAATATGCCTGTTGTTGGTGGCATGGTCTTTTGGTGACATTTGACAGAAATCAGAAAAATAGAATCTTAAAAAATGCGAGAAGATCAAAACTGAAATCCACAAGATCCCCACTGGAGGTGGAAAAGGACTAAATAGGAAAATGAAGGCAACAAGGAAGCAACCTTTAGTTGAGGTCTGAGAAGACCTGGTGGGTTCATACTGAGTATTCAAAACTCTCACAGGAGCATCAATATCTTCATTCCCTCTATTGACTTAAAGAGTAAAAAACTGCCTCTGCATTTTGTGGGAACAGCTTGGAAGGAAATAACAGGAACATTAAGTTGTCACCACTGCTGAGAGCCATGACTTTGTGTGAGGCAATACCGCATCTCTGGTTAATTGTTTGGACCCTAGTGAGCAGGTGGAGATTGAGAATAACAGCTAGTAAAGTGGAGGTTTCTCCAGAGATCCTTAGCAGATTCTGAAAATGCACATTCCATAGGAAAACCTGTAATTTATTAAATCCTTTGATGGGTGAGCCATACTCCATAAAGGAGTAAAAGTCTACATTAGTGTACATATGCTTTGGCTGTGTGTATTCAGAGTCATGAGAAACTGTCTGCTAAGTCTTTGTATAAATGAAAATGGAATTGGGATGCTTATATCCTGAACTGTGGCTAGAAATCGCAGTGCTTGTATGTAAAGGAGCAGTGAGGGGGCTACAGGTGTGCATAGAGTGAGTGGGCTATTAAGTGGATGAAAGCTTCAACTGTACAAGTGTTGAATGTACGAACAGCTCAGCTACGACTGTGCTATTTTGCATGAATTCCTGGTTATTGCAAAATTTTTATGTGAATGTATATTGATTAGAACCTACCGAATTTTGTATTTTCAAGTATCTACAGTTATCATATCTTAAAATCCTATACATCGATAGGAAGCTTTTTCTGGGCATGAAGTAATTACCTAAAGTTATTCCGGAAAGTGTTTCGGATTTGGAGATGGAAAAAAAATGTGGCTGCCAAATAGTAGCATTGCTCTGAGCTCATAACTCACCATATGCTCCTATCAGAGGAGTGAAAACAACCAGAGTTTGGTGAGTTAAATAAATCAAAGAGGAAATAAACTTAGCAATAAATGTACAACACAATAATAGTTTTATATGCTGCTGTGGTTCTCACCAGTGGTGTTTTTATAATATGCATCACAAGCTTTTGCTGTTCAGGGAAGCACATTAGTGTTTTTGAATTGTTTTTATTATAAGCCCTGCAAATAGTGTTTGTCCCAGTGGGATGTGACATTAATTATTAGCAAAAGATCTCTTTCATTATTTCAGTCAACAGAGAATGAACAGTTCAATCTTTATTTTCAGAGTGCGACATGTAACTATTCAAAACTGCATTAAAAAACATTTTACCCATGCAGAGTATTCCTGCTGAAGAGATGACACGACATAAATAAATTGCCCTCATAACATTTGCAAATGTTTCGTGATTCCAAAAATGTTATCTGTGTAATTAAAACATGTTCTCCTTCATTATGCTTCAAAAAGAAACAGAATTTAAATTCTTTCATATGGATGGTCAGTGGTCAACTCCTGAAATAAAAAAAGTTTGATTCTTTCAGAGATGTAATTTTTTTGAGAATCAGTCCCCTAGAAAAAAGTAAACAAAAAAATCAGTCAAACAAAACTTACATACTTCTGCAAGTAAATCAAGAGAAAAACAGTGACTTCTGGAAAGTAACAATAAGCAAACTTGAGTAACTGATAAGAAATCAGTTCTAACTGACAAATCAGTAAAGAAATCACATTAAGTGCATGGTGGTAAATTATCTCAATGTAAAGGAGGATTAGGAAAGGTAAGGAAAGACCATCTTGCTTGAACAATGGCCATTTTTATGACCTGAACAGTAAAAGAGAAGTGCATAAAAAATTAAGTAGGTTTTATCACTAGGAACAGATAGAAAAACAGAAAACATACGAAGTCAAAAAGTGCAAAACATACTTCTAATATAAAGTCTAAAGCTTTGCATAAGGAAGTAATAGAAATAGTAACAGATCAAGGAAGCTGTTGTTTGGCTTCTTGTGGGAGAGAAAACTGTATCTTTAAACAGTTCCAAGAAGGCAAAAGTGTTTACTTGTTTTGTTTCAATTTTAATTTAAAAGATGACTTGCTCAGATAGTTTTCAGAGCTAAAACCAGTGAAACAGAATTAAAAATACCATCTATAGTGGGGAAAGAACAGGACAGAGATATGTTTTCAAATCAGCTGAACCTGATTATGGTTTTTTTTGTGGGAATGTCTGCAGAAAATCCAAAACATTAATGGTTACTTCTAACAATATGGGTAGGGAAATTTTTTTAAAAGGCAAAAACAATAAGTCGATGTCTAAAAGGGAAAAAAAGGCAACCTGAAAATTACAAACCAGTAGGTTTAACTTGAATTACTGAGGGAAAACTGTAGCAAATAATCAAAATATCGGTAGCTAACAGAGGATACAAACAAAAGTTTCAGGAAGCATGGACTTAACAAGGGTTTATCGCATCAATCTACCTTTGTCATGCCAGAGTAGGAGGACTTGTGAGTATGAGAGAAGCAGATGATGTCATCTGTATTGAATCCAGTAAAGCTGCTCACATTGTTTCATATGAAATTCCCATAGGCAAACCAGTAAATAGAAGATTAGATCATAATTTCATTAGGTGGATATGTAATTAGTTGGAAAGCTATGTATAGGCTATTTACCAGCACTTCACAATCAAAGCAGAGGGATGTTTCAAATCCGTCCCAATGTTGACAGGTTTTAATATTTTCTGTGATGCCTTGATGAATGATTATAGGGTAAGATTATTAAATTTGCATAGGCTATGTAGCTAGGAGGCAGCAAACAGTTTGGAACTTGTTATCAAGTCAGTAAAGATAAAAGTAAAGTTTCTATACTTGGACAAGTAGAAGCAGCCATAAGTTATGAGAGAATAAATGCTTAGAGACAGCAAGATACAAAAGAGTATCTGGGAACTGCAGTGGATCACAATCTGAGTGATTGAGTCAACAATATGGTAGTGTAAAAAAGGCAAATGCTGGACTAAGGTGTGTAAATCACATGAATTTCCCCTAATCCAAAATAACAGATGAAATGCACATTAAGGTAACCTGAACAGTGGCCCTCTTTTCCTTTCTGATGTTATGACTCAGTTAAAGAAGGAAGATGTCCATTTTAATAATGATCTTTATCCAAGAAAATGGTCTTTTTTCTACCCTCTTCCCAGTCTGTTTGGTTTTGAAGAAAATAAATTGGTGAGGTGTGCCGGCAACAACTTTCTCCATATCTGCTTGACTCTCTGCTCATTCCAATCTATAGCAAACTTTGCTCCAGAAATAAAAGCCAGCTGAAACAGATAAAATCTAATAAGTGCAATATTGCAAAGTGTTTATATGCTGTCAGCAACTAACATATATAAACCTAAGGAGGGTTCATATCCCTGGTGGCTTTCTAAATACTGCTTTACAGAAAGCCAGTCCTAGCTCAGAGTGACATGAGTTCTTTCTCCTCTCTTGCGAGTTCCCACTGCCAGAATTTGATTAGATAATCTTTTTCCTTTGAATAGCCTATGAAATGACACTGCTGATACTTTGTGATAACAGAAAATAAACTAGCTACCATGTCAGAAAATCACTGTGGACGTTTTATGAGGAAACATTCAGCTTAACATTTGAAAAAGAAAACTTTCTAGTTCCTTCAGTCCATGATTTCAGAGCTCCCAAATGTTTGAGCCATTTCCCAGCTATTTCAAGAGTTTGAAAATTAAATAGAAAAGCCCACGCTGTAATCAGACCCATTATGCAACTGATTTGGTTGAAAATTTTCATCAAAACTGTGGAATTTGAGGTGTAGCATTGTGTAAAAGGAAAGGAAACTGTCCGGCTGCCTCCATATACAGCACTAATATTAGAACAAATAAAAGAGAATCAGGAAACATTTCAGTCACCAAATCCAAAACCTGCCTTTTTTCTCATAGCAGAGATCATTCACATTTTATGCCCTATAAGGTTCACAATTGTTTTATTATATTTTCCCTTGAATGTATATTAAAGTGGGGAAGCAAATCATCATCACCGAGATCCATAGGCTTTGGGAGGCATACTAGGTCTTTAGTGCTGTTTTCTCCTCTGTCCTTTGGACCAACCTACTCCTTGTAGGAATCTTTCTCAGAAAGAATTAAACATAGAATCATAGAATCATATGGGGTTGGAAGGGACCTCTGGAGATCATCTAGTCCAACCCCCCCACCGGAGTGGGTCTACCTAGAGCACGTTGCACAGGAACTTGTCCAGGCAGGTTTTGAATGTCTCCAGAGAAGGAGACT
>JAOTQQ010000023.1:48942979-48995038 GCA_026546715.1 Gallinago undulata
TTCCTGAACTGGGGAGCCCAGAACTGGACACAGTACTCCAGATGGGGCCTCACCAGGGCAGAGGGGCAGGATGACCTGCTGGCCACACTCTCCTTGATGCACCCCTGGATGCCATTGGCCTTTTTGGCCACAAGGGCACATTGCTGGCTCATGGTCATCCTGTTGTTCACAAGAACTCCCAGGTCTTTTTCCTCAGAGCTGGTCGGCCTCCAACCTGTACTGGTGCTTGGGGTTATTTCTCCTCAGGTGCAGCACCCTGCACTTGACCTTGTTAAATTTCATTAGGTTTCTCTTGGCTCATCTCTCCAGCCTGTCCAGGTCTCTCTGGATGGCAGCACAGCCTTCTGGGGTATCAGCCACCCCTCCTAGTTTTGTGCCATCAGCAAACTTGCTGAGGGTACATTCTATAACTTCATCCAGGTCATTGATGAATATATTGAAGACGACTGGATCCAGTACTGACACCTGGGGAACACCACTTGTTACAGACTTTCAGCTGGATTCTGTGCCCCTAATCACAACCCTCTGGGTCCTATCTTTTAGCCAGTTTTCAATCCACTTAATTGTCCATTAACCCACATTTCCTAAGCTTACCTATGAGAAAGCTGTGAGAGACAGTGTCAAAAGCCTTGATGAAGTCAAGGTAGACAACATCCACTGCCCTCTTCTCATTTATCCAACCAGTCCTGACATCACAGAAAGCTACCAGGTTAGTCTGACATGACTTCCCCTTGGTAAATCTATGCTGACTACTCCTCATAGCTTTCTTTTCCTCCATGTGCTCTGAGATGACACTCAGGATGAGGTGTTCCATTACCTTTCCAGGGATGGAGGTGAGGCTGACTGGCCTGTAATTTCCTCGGTCCTGCTTCTTGCCCTTTTTGAAGACTGGGATGACATTGGCCTTCCTCCAGTCCTTGGGCACCTTGTCTGTTCTCCAGGACCTCTCAAAGATGATGGAGAGTGGCCCTGCAATGACTTTTGCCAGCATCCTCAGCACTCTTGGGTGTATCCCATTCAGACCCATGGACTTGCAGATGTCCAGCCTTCTTAACTTATCTCTAACTTGGTCCTCGTCCACCAAGGGAAGATCTTCCTTAGTCCAGACTATCTCCGATTCATCCAGAGTCCATGGCTCCCGGGGGCTGGCCCGAGCAGTAAAGACTGAGGCAAAGAAGGCATTCAGCAACTCAGCATTCCCTGCATTCTCTGTATGATATTAATGATGCATAACTGTGCTCTCTGTCTATGTGTAGGTGCATGTAGGTTTTCTGTGCCTCAATTCTATCATTTGTCCTGTGGTTTCACCCTCTGACCCCTTCTTTACCAAATTCTAGAAAAAGCACATTTGGAGTAAAGCCTTCAGAACAGTTATTAAGCAAGCAAAGAATTATTTCAGTCTTCCTTTCTCAGGTACTTTCAACTAACTCTGCTTTAAAATAGAAAAAGACCCTCAATTTTGGGGATGCAATTTCATATTTATCTTAAAATTTCTGAGTACATTTTGATTCATTTAATTCCCTTCATATTTTTGTAGTATATTAGTTCTTCAGCACTTAGCTATTCATGTAGCATTTCCATTTCTTTGTATTTGTGCTTTTACCCTTCTTTGTGTATGGTTTATTTTCTCTCTTTGTACAATCCTCTTGAGTATTATTGTTACTGTTTTTAAATAAACCTGTTCCTGCTGCATGAATTTGTTGAAGAAATTTTTCACAGTTTCTCTATTTTACCTTTTCATTGACACTTACCTGTGATTTTACAGAGAACAATACATGCATATACACATTGCAGCAAAAGATGGTTTTTGGAACATTTGCAGACAGCAGAGAAGTCATATTCAATTTAAGATGCTCTTCTAGTACAACTGTGTTTTCTATGGCATTTTACTTTGTGATATTTTTATTTTGTGAATAGCATAATCACCTTCATAGACCTTTATTTTATTTTAGTGTTCATTAAACAGATTGCATGTATTCCTGCTTTTCAGATTTCTGTAGCTAAACTTTTCTTTGAATTCTTTGAATAGGCTGAGAAGATGAGTAAGGAGTAGGGAGGTGATTGTCCCCATGTACTCAGCACTGGTGAGGCCACACCTTGAGTACTATGTCCAGTTCTGGGCACCTCAGTACAAGAGAGACATTGAGGTGCTGGAGCAAGTGCAGAGGAGGGCAACGAAGCTGGTGGAGGGCCTGGAGAACAAATCGTATGAAGAGCAGTTGAAGGAACCGGGGCTGTTTAGTTTGAGGAAGAGGAGACTGAGGGGAGACCTCATCACTCTCTACAACTACTTGAAGGGACACTGTAGAGAGGCTGGTGTTGGTCTCTTCTCGCAGTTAATTAGTGACAGAATGAGAAGGAATGGCTTCAAGCTCCAACAGGGTAGGTTTAGACTGAACATTAGGAAAGAATTTTTCACAGAAAGAGTAGTTGGGCTTTGGAATAGGCTGCCCAGGGAAGTGGTTGAGTCACCATCCCTGGACATGTTTAAGAATTGTTTAGATGTGGTGTTGGGGGATATGGTGTAGGGGAGATCTTTGTAGATTGGGATAGATGTTTGGACTCAATGATCCCAAGGGTCTTCTCCAACCGAAATGGTTCTATGATTCTATGATTCTATGAAAAGTATCATGTTCCTAGGAGGGGATTATACATATCTGAGTCTCCTTGACATATGGGGCTTGTTTAAAATAGTTGCCCAAACCAGATAAAACAAATTTGAAAATCAAGTTCATTCACACTTTTTATTTAATCTATTTTGATATTAAAATTATGGGAGTGTCTGACATTGCCAAAGGCAGATTGTCATAAATGGCAGTTGCAGGAATATTTGAGTGACAACCATCAGGAGACACAACTTCTCTTCTCAAAGCATCCTCAATAAGTTAAAAAGGTGGTTTTGTACATATGGATATATGGTACACATGAACAGCTTATGGAATTTACATAAAAATATTAAGAGCAGCAAGAACCCTTTATCTTACTGATACCAGTGCAACTAATCTCTTACAATTATAAATCAGTAGTGTATTTAAGAATTTAGTTAAACTCTTAGTTTTTGTATGGACTGATGCATTTGACTATGTCTAAAAACACATATTAAAGTGTGTCTTTATCTCAAACTTCTGAAAAAACTTATGTTTCCCAAAGAATAGTTGTGTGCCTCACAAGTAATAACTTGAAAAATATAAACCTAGCTTCTGAAGAGAAATATGTTAGTAATATTTGACATGCATTATGTCACATTATGATTATTTCTGTTGAAGTGACTGGTATCTTAAACTTTGATCGTCAGGCAGAAGGCAAAAGCCAATGGGAATCTTAATTGGGAGTTTCCTTTTGCCTTAATCTCACTTTTGACGTTGGCTATTTTCATTCATATGGTAGTCTGCTTTGATTGTTCAATACTCTAGGCAATTGACAGTGGCCCTAAGATCTTAATAATGATAGGACCTCCTTATATGCTATGCTGTTTTCACTTAGGTGGGAAGAATCTTTTCTAGAGACTGTTTAGGTGTTCATATATGGCTTTTTTTAGATCTGATCTCTCATGACTAGCCTTGGAAAGCTTTTTCCATTTGTAGTCTTTTAAACTTGAAAACATCACATACTGAAGAAAAATTAGAACGGACAGTTAAAAAGCCAGAGATTCCACTTTCAAGTGTGCTTTTTTGATTTAAAACTAATATTTTTTTTTAAGTAACAAAGGCTACTGTTTCTGACCATGATAGGTACAGGCAGATCAAGCAGGTATGTTATCTAGTTCAGTTGTACTATAACGTAACACACTTTAACTGTAGCTGCCATATCATTAGAACTTGTACTGCATTGTTTAGCATTTGATTGTGGATCAAGCAATTGAAAATAGTGACCAATTAAGTAAGCTGTCAATAAGATTAAAGGACAGAGCTGGAATAACTTTGTGTGTTAACATTCTGTTCTTGTGCGTACAAGTGAGCTCTGCAAACAGCTACAGAGATAAGAACTGCCCAAGATCAATCCAGTAAAATATTATCACTGAAATTTACAATTCCTGATTTTCACTATTAAAAATACTCTGAAAGTGTTGTTTTAAATGTTTCACATTTTCTGGGTTTGTCAGAGAAGGAAACTGGAAGATTTTTTTCTGCCTTGACTTGCTCTACCACATAGCTAGGGTAAGTACCACTTTGATTTGTTTTCTCAGCGAGCTGTTTCATTCTATGTACTTTGAAGCAGTGGGGGGAAACTCTGGCAGTATCAGCAGTGTGGAGAACTGTGTTGTTTCCTGTCATATATGGTGTCATTTGGAATTGGAACATTAGTCAACAGTGAGGAAAGAAGTAGTTGCTGCTCATCCGAAACCATTTTAACAAGCAACTGATTAGTTTTCTTACACAGAAAGACAATTTCAAGAAGAGCTGAGCAGAGCTCGGAGAACATAAAGCAAACACTGGATGTCTAGACATTTCCCCATCAAGAAGGGTAGCTGTTAAATTTTACAGCATAATTTCACAGTTGGTTAGCTGTGTGACTTCTGATATTTGGGTGGCTTTTTTTTATTTATTACTATCATAATCTTGGTAATGATTTGGGCTTTTGGGGGGACTTGGAAGAATCACTACTTTCTACAGACTTGTGTTCTTCACAATTTAAAGTTATAGAGTACTGAATGACACCACCTGACATATTTGACACATTGAGACCAAAACAAGCTTCCAGCAGCCAAGCTACTAGTAAAGTCAAGGAATCCCATTTTTGGCATTGCAATCAAAAATAATCTACATTCTCTTCCTTCTCAAATGGTGCCAAAGCTCCCTCACATCACTAATTCCCTGTGCAATGGGCTTGCAGTGTGTAAAGCACCGGAGGATCCAGCCTTCTATTTCCTTGTCGTTTTTAATAATTGTGAGGACAATAGACAATTGCAGCCAAAACGACCCTCTATCTGCTTATGCTCCTGAAAAAGGTCTTTGTCCCTCTACTGCAGCTACTGATTTTGTCAGAGTAGTAGATATCCAGACATCATACATTTGCTTCTGGAAGTGGCCAACTGTGAATCAACCACGTACCACAAAAATTCTGTTCACATAGTCTGTAGAAGGTGTGCAGAGGAACCAGGCAGACAAGAAACATTTGAGCAAGTCCCCTGAAAGACAGAGGGCAAGACTTACCCTCAGCACTCCTGTGAAACTCCCATGCTCACATAACAATTTGAAAGAGTATGTCTAGTGTTGGTCATGTCTGTCTTTGGGAAGCAAATCTTCCTGCAATGCCTTCTAGATACTGATTAGAAATCTGGGTACATGTCACTGTACACTTGTACCAAGGGGTACACGCTATCATGCAAATGTGAACATTTTCAGAAGCTGCAAATGAGTGGGAAGAAGGGTCTGCACTGCTGACAGAAATATTTTGAATAACAGTATATGTGAACTGTGTGTGCAGCTGGATCATGTCAGACAAATTTTGCCTCCGCAACATACTTTCTCTAAAGCATCCTTAAGATATCCAGATAAGGGGTCATAGCTTTGCTTTGTCTGACATTATGCACAGCATAGAGGAAGCGCCTCTATTTTCCAGTGAAGAGACCTATTTACTCACTCCCTTTCTCTTGTAGTCACCCCTAAGTGCCCTCCAACAACCCTAAATTTTCAACTTCCTTCTGAAGTTGCCTTCCAAGGCAGTCTGAAACTCCACTGAATTCTGAAACATCTTCCTCAGTCTTGGAAGAGGTTTTCTTCCCAAAGAGCCAGTTACACTAGCAAAAAGTCTTGTTATTCCCTTCAACAGTTGATTCAACTATTTATCCTTCTTTCCCTTACCTCATATAATCAAGTAATCATTGTCTCACCAAACTACTCAAGACTTGCAGGAATGCAAGTGCTGGTCACTCAGGAAATCCCCAGTCCTTTCCATATAGTTCTAGAGACTTTGCCCCACTGCACTGCCCACTGTTTCTGGAGCATGACATGTCCACTTTATTTTCCTGTTTAAACTTGGCTGAAGATTGCAATGAAGAGAAGACTTGTGCAAAAATAAATGCACAATTACTGAAAACAACTACAGATTTTAAAAGCACTTACTACCAGAAAGTAAATATTAAAAGTTTCCATGTCCTTCCTGTTACTTAGCACTGTTATGATGTTATGCTAGACAGCTATCTGAACCAATGGAATTTTTGTTCTGAAATTTACCTCCACTCGAAAGTGAGATACCTGCCACCTACTGTTATTCCGGTCTCCTCAAGGTTTTTTCTCTTTTCTTTCCCTGCAAACTTTGCTGCAGTTCTCTACAGAAATGAAAGGCCTTTGAATTGAAACTGATGCTCCTAGACAGTACAATGCTGTTGTCATCTATGCATTTACATTTTCCATTCTCCTTGGCTTGGCTATTTACTAGAAATACCAGCTTTCTATAGCCTTAAGACAAAAAGAATGTCTTACACTGTGTACTTCTAGAAGCTGTTGCAATGCCCTGTAGGGCATCCTAACTGTTGTCCTAAATTGAGATGACAGTGTTGCTCATATTAAATTGCCTTCTTGCTTGGCTTGGCATGCTGGGATCCATATCTATTAATGCAGGAATGTCCAAATGTCCTGCTAGGAAAGCAATTTGTTCCTCAGTAGGGTGTCAGGGAAGCAGCTGGTCTAAGAAACTATCAGAGGTGATGTTAGGGGCAAGTTGTGTTTTTCTTGATTTAATGGAAATTTTTACTGATCCATCCCCTTGCCTGTCCCCACCACTTGTCAACAGGGCAGCATATATCCATCTTCAGCCATCTCCTATCCCTCCTGACAAGCCTGTCATATCTCTCTTGTGGAGAGACAGGCTTTCACACAGCCTGAGACTCGTAATAGACACTTCAACAACAGCAAACATGTTATTAATGGATTTTTTTTTTAAATGCCCTACAGAGAAACAATTTCAGAACATTTTTGCTAAGTATCAGTTTTTAAACCTCCACTTGGAGAGACTCTTTCACAAACTGAGGTTTATTTTCGTCCCTCTTCTCTTTTTGCACACATACCATAAAGTACTTTTAACCCCTTGAGTAACTTTTATCAGTTTGTCTTTTTTCCATTTATATTCTAAATTAGATTTTGAATCATCTAATGAAGGAGAAACATGAGGCTTCTGGAGTCTCATTCAGTGGCTTATTAATTTTAATTTATGTTAACTGCTGTTTGAGAGAATTATTGTGAGGGTGCCTACATTTATGAAGCTAGACTATCGTTATGGCAGAAATAATTTTTTGGTGATCTTAAGAGGAAGCAGTGTACAAGCAGATACAGAAAAGTACAACATAAGATATATGGTACAATTTGCTAATAGATAAGAAGCATGCATATTAAAGCATAATTCTTAATTGGGTCTACATAAAAAATTCATGAGGGCTCCACATATTTCATGATGCTGTCTATATAGGTTAAACTGTAGCAAACTTCTTTACATAGAGACCATGATGTTTGCATCACAAAATAAATCAGAAGTCCTGTCAACAAGTTCTGGATTAAGGAGTATGTAAATTTATCCTGGTTTGATCTAAAACAGAATTATTTTTCTGTTCAGTAATTTTACTTTTTTAGCTGGGCCTCTTCAAACTAACTAAACTCTGAAATTAACAGCATATTGTTCAGAAACTGTTTACTCTCACAGTGATAAGACCTGATTATACCAAGGAATGGCATGCAGAGAGGCCCTTGTTTATACTTATTGCTATAACAACCAAGGTCAGGTAACCTCGTTATTTGCCCCGTTGGAGGGTTGGAAGCGGAAAAGCAGAGAGGGTTCAGCACACCTGTGGGGAGGAGTGGACTTTACCTACTAGGGCATAGATGCTTTTATTCATAAGCCCAATGAACAAAGTAAAACACACCAGCAATAGTTTAGTGCAAATATTATGAGGGATTTTTTTCTTTTCATGAACCAAGGTGTTTAGTGAATTGCAGACATGTGCATATTATAGTCACTAGTGAAGGAAAGGAAACCAAGAACTATATGCCCCCAGAAGGTTTCCAGTTTACAGTTCCATCTCGAATGACATTTACTATATTACATAACTGATGTTCCTGCACCAATAGTATATTTCAGATTTCCTTTTGTGTTTGTATTTTATTATAAAGATTATACAAGTACTAAATATGGGAGACTTGCTAGCATCTAATCCATTATTTAGATCTTACATCTCATTTGAATACAGGGTCACAGAATCATAGAATATAAGGCAAACAATTCAGTTCTGTGCCACATGATCCATATGAACATGAGAAATGTATACCATCATTTCAAATATACTTTCTCCTGTATCTTTTCTCCTTTGATAATTTTGTTGTTTTATACATTTTTCACTAAAATTGGAAAATGTCTTGCTATTGAAACTCTATTATGGAGGAAGACCATGAGATTGATGTAAAGATGTCAAGGTGATAGTAACCTAAAAGGGAAGTCCTTGGAGATAATAACTTGAAGAGGTGGGATGCATGAGGCTGTAGATATTTCCTATGTGCACAGGCTTATTTATTTGCTGTTGTGTTTAGAACAAGCTTTAGGTACAGCATATACATAAATAATCATCACAGTAGAAAGAATCTGACCTCAGAAACTGCGTATTAATACGTTGACTTTAAGTACTTTCATAGCCTTTAATGAAATTATTCCTGGTTTGACTTTATGTTTGCATAGACAAAGTAATGGAATAGAAGAGACTTTGAAATATTCCAGGCCATCTTCTTAACCCCCCTGCTGATCTCTTTATACTAATCCATCCGTTCACAGCAGTAAAACTGGATTAATCAGATTAGCACTAGGGAAAGTCAATTTAAGATAAAGCAGCCTCACTGAAACTTTAGTAGAGATTGGCCTGAAAGTGACTGGGTCATGATTTGGTGGAACATGAAGTCACCTTTTCCCCTGGTGCTCAGCTTTATCAACCCAGCACAGAAGCTGGGTAAGAATAAAAATTGATCTCTGCTAAATTGCTTCTCCAATGGACCTTGCTCTTGCTGTTGTCTTTGGAAATCCTTAAGATGAAGGCAATATAGAGTTGGGCATAGACTTGTTATTTATTGTACACAGGAAAACCTTTAAGTCATCTTTAAGACATTTTGCTTGTGAATTGATGAAATACAGAATAATGAAAGTAGAAAATCTTAGTTTATCCGAGGACAACTGAGGTTTCCAAACTATAACTATTTGAGAATGTACATCAGGAGAATTAGCATACAGAAATTTGTCATACAATTCTAATTTTAGAAACTGAAAGTCAAAAAATGGAGAAATAATTTAGGAATTCATCTGTGTTGTAATAAATGGTCTGCACGTATGCTTGTATGGAAATGGATATGCTTCTACAAAAGGTTGCAAAAAAGGCTTCTTTTCTGGGTGAGTGTCTCATTTTCAGTAGATCTACTGGTGGTGATAATTTTGCCTATCCACACACTTTCTATAAGAAATGGAAATTATTTTTGTTCTTTGTTAAGGTATTTTAATTCAGCCATTTGATTTTTTTCAGAGCTTAAATGCTGCCCTTTTTCAGTGCCCTCTCATTATGGACATATTGTATGATATTAATAATAGTCCTAGTATTCTCAGATAAATCTCCTCTCCCCTATTTCTTTTTCAGGTCTTTCTTATTGTTCTTTTCTTTCCAATTTCCTTTTTAGTAATGAGTAGCATGGGCTATGTTTAAACAGAGGACGAGTCATAAGCAGATGTGCAGAATAATGTATTTCAGTGTCTCAGATGTGTGACTCTCCCTTATGTAATCCATTATTGTTGAAAACTGATAATAGTTACAATAATAAATGTAGTAGTTTATGTACATTTTTGAGATTATTGAGATTTTTTTTCCCATTTGAGGAAGATTTTTTTCCAATTTTGTGATTTTATTTCTTAATGTGACATATAGGGCAATGAATTATTTCCACTGTCTCGCAGTCTTTGCTGGAAAATGTATTTTTGTTTGCATAAAGAACAAATTGACTGCTGTAGGTTAAATACAACTATACTTAAACTACAATAGAGACTCTACTCTCTCTGTTTCTTCATTTGCTATTCAGAAAGATTGCTGTTTTCCGCTTTGAATCAAGGCGGTCAGTTTTCATGAGTGAGATCTGAGCAATGGAGCTTGGTACTTGCATAACAGAGGACAGTCAAGGATGGTTTATCTTCCTAAAGTGCGTTGAGTCTGGATTAATTTCTTACTTCTTTCTCCACTGGTGATTCCTCTGATCAATAAAGGGACCACATCAATGACCAATCTTTTTGTTCACCCCTCTAATGAAAAAGAAAAACAACGTAGTATCATATAAAAATGTTATAGTTGGCCCAAAACAATATGCTTCATTTCTGTAGCAAGAAATATTTATGTTTGTTTCCAAAGAAATGTTGTGCTAAATTTAAGTCAAATTAACAAAGGAGGAAGAGGAATTGCAAATTCCGCTATATCCAGGAGGTGGGTAACACTTATCCAACACACTGGTTATCTGACGGTCTTTGAAGTACGTTCAAGGAGATTTCTCTAAACATGTAATGGTGTTCAAAGTATTTCCTCTGGGAGATGAGGGTTCAAGATTCTTCAGGCAAAAAAGGGAAGTGCTGTTTCCTTGTCATCTCCTCCTGTGCTTTCTTGATTTTGTGAATATAGCTGAAAAAGGAGAAACCAGACCTATCTACCTATCCCATGCCTAATCCAGAAACAGTGTTGTTGGGGCTGAATCAAATTTTCTAGTGAATGAAACTCATACATGCTAAATTTGCTTTCCCTATAGAAAAAATAGAAATAGAAAAGGATTGAGGCTTCTGTCATATCATAAATTAAATTGAATGGCAAAAACTATTCCTTCTGTAGTTTCAGCAGGCTCCACGCACCCCTTAAAAAAAAACATCCCCCCCAAAAAAAGCCCCTTTCAGACAATTCAGTCTGCCCAGTAAATATCCCAAAGGTGTGTATGAAACTTAAAAGAGGAGCAAATGAGAGAGACCATGCTGAATTTGTTAAAACAGACAGATGGCTTGGACAGAAAAATAGCTAATTCTCTCCCTCAACTATCATGTTCTCAGCAAGTGTCTCTGTTGAAAGGATAAGCATGAGAAGAGATAATAGGATCTTAAGGTAACTAGGAACATATCAACAAAGCCAGTCTGGCACAGAGTTATAAACAAAAAATACCCTGGTATTATTTGAAGGGCTTCCACATGCTGGGAACTACAGCCCCTGCTTTTTTGTTTGGAAGAGGTATTCATCACATTGTTGGATAAAATCTATCAGGAAATAAAACCCATTTAGTTCAAGTTAGTCAACTGGCTGGGGACTATTTTAAATATTTTTGGAGAAATTTGGCACAAGTGTTAAACATCCGCTTTTGTGAAGCATATGGTGCGGTGTAATGGGTTGTCTAACTGATTTTTAACAGATTGTTGGGTCAAGGAGATGATAACATCAGCCTTTTTTTCTCTTCTGAATTCACTGAAAACATATTGGAGGGAAAAGAAAGAATATTATGAGGGTAAAGAATAGAGTAAAAGAATATTTAAAATTGCATATGCGTGGAAAAGAAAAATTAAGTGGCACTGAGACATTAAGAGCAAAGAAATCTAGTCATTTTTTAATGTATCTTAGGGACCTCATATAGAAAATTATTTAGTTTCCAGTATCCCAAAAAGCCATGAAGTAGACTTGCATGTCATTCCATTAATAAGTAGGAATTTTAAAAAACTGCTATGATTTAATAAAGAAAAGCATAACTCAAACTAATAAAAATCAGTTTTAGGCTGTCAGTCTCACAGAACAGCTAGAATAGATTAGTTCACTGATGTTCAGTGAGTGGTGTGTGGTACACAAGGATGTTGGCACTTACTGTAACTGGTCTGCAGCATCAAAAGAAATGCCATTCCAGTGTTTTCCCCCAGAAATTGAGGATATACAGGACATTTTGAGGCCTATTGGTGGTCTGTGACCTCAAAGATTTGAGACACCATGGTTTTCAGATGTTTTTGCAAACTAATAATTTACTTTGGGCCTTCAAGGCAGTTTACAGGGTATTGAAGTAGTATAAATAGGTTGGGCTGAGTGTTTTCAAAGGGGTAATTATATTCCCAAGAATTCTCCTATAGTAGCATTATTTACAGTGATGGCAGCCTGTGTCATCCTTTTACTTATGATTGCTAAATGTGTGGCAGGTTTTGTGTTTGTTCAGTGGCTGGTGTACCGTGTACCTGCTGGTGGATGGAGTTCCTTGACATTACTGCAATAAATTTTTTAATGCTATCAGTAACATACAATAACAGGAAATGTATTGACTCCAGTAAAGCAATTTCTGTTACGGAATGTTATTTAGTATGTGAAGATGGTCAAAACTCTCTTTTCAAGAATTGCTGAGATTTTTCGAATTTGAAGTTATCTTTGATACTGTTGTACTGACATATATGACCAAGATTAAAGACCTCCCTTTTTTGTAAAATATCAAAGTTAAAACAAAAAAAAAAAACCCCGTTACTCAAATTTTAATCAGTTGTTATTCCTATTTATTTCATTAGGAATTTGCTTTTGTTAAAAAATGGAAGAGTACCTGAAAGTTTTGTTACTAAAACATTATTCTTCATTGATATCTCCAAATTTTGAAGGTAACTGAGTATCACCATATTTCATTAGCAAAGACAATTAACCTGATTGCAGTGTATAATCACCATTCAGCCATCTAGAGACAGAAAACAGCAACAAAGTCATTAGGTTGCTCTTTTCTAAATCTCATGCAGGGCAACAAATTGAACCCTGTGCATTTGAACAAGAATCACTATTATAGAGAATAAATTTAGTAATATCCTGAGGTACTGCTACTGTTGAAGTAACAGTCTCTTAATCTATTGGTGAGTTAATGTATTGGAACATTACACTTTATAACTAGTAGTCAAGGAAATAAAACCTATCATGAGAGCTAAATAGTTGAATTATTTTTTTTCTGAAGTCTGTCTTACACCACAAAAAGTTATAATATTAAGAATTGTTAAGTCTTCAAAATTGCAGAGCAGTGTCTGTCTAACGCACCTGGCATTTTTTGACTTGTTATTTGGAGAATGCTGTCTGGTTTTGCACAGTTTGTGCCATACAGTGTTAACTGTTCATCCTCCCTATTCCTGCTCTTCCAATTTTCTGCCTATACCAGTCACTCCATTGCTTTTGAAAAAACATTTACCTCAAAGCAAGAAATGGGGATGAGATGGGAGCAGAGCTGCCAGAATTATACAGTAGCCATTACCTGGATCAACTTTTCCCAAGGCTACGTTTTTTCAGGTCTCATAAGAAGCTTTTTAACTATTTGAAGCTGTTGGTTGACAATTGCCCACAGCAACTTCTAATCAGCCTCACTTACAAGAAGTAGCTGAGAGCATGCCCATTCACATCATATGGTGATAATTCTTTTCCTAATTAATATAAAACAGCCTGATAAAGGAAACATTAGGTTCTAGCAGCCTAATTTGTTGTTCAATGAACATATGTAATCTAAATAGAGATCTCATATCACAAGTAGCATCAGACTGTCTGCTTTCATTAAAAAAAATGATTATAAAGCAGTTATCAGTCAAAAAAAAAAAAACCCCACCTCCAAATCCGTCTGATAAAAATCTCAAGGGATGGAGTGATAAATTATTGTTAAAGAGTTTATTATCTAATCTGGCCAACATTTACATAGCTACAAAGATAGGTCTTCACTGGTAGAACTTCAGTTTCATTGTACATGATTTGAACTGAACTTGAGTTTAAGGATTGACAGAGTGGTTTAGAGGATGACTGAGTAGCATTGGGCTCATGTCACTGTGCAGGTGTTGGAATAGCACAGCCATAAATCCAATGTGCAATTCTGTATTTCTCGATTTGGGATTGTCACTATTTTACCTGCTACCTCTACAACTATCATACCATGGAAGAGTTATAATCCTTGCCCTAGAGTTGAAACTTCAGAAGTGGCATGATGAAAGGAAGTGGTGACCAGAAGGGACCAGGGACTGAAGGGAAGGAAGCAAGAGGGTTACAGCAACGTTGGTCCAATTTTCTAGGTTAGTTTGGTTTCTGCTTAGTTACTATTTCCTTTTCTTTTCTTTCAAGACTTACACTGTATGGGATAGGCTTCCTAGAGGGTTTAGTCTGGCAAATGTTTTAACTGTCATAGCAGATACAGAAATATTTTAGATCATTTTTTTAATAGCTAAAAACCAGATCCTTGGCTTTTTACTGCTTTTAGTACTTTGGCAATGTAAAACAACTGGGGTATGTCCCAAGGAAGACCTTTGACTGGCTTCTGCATTTTGGCTGATTTTCCCTTACATAATGGTCCCTAGTAGATAGTTGTGTTTGACTCAGGTCAACCGTGTTTAGCTCCTGAAGATACTCAGAAGATTCAGGAGACAGGTTGGCAAATGTTTTCTCTTGTTCATTCTAATAGAGGAAATTAAATTAAAAGACCAATAAATGATTCACAAAAAGTGCTTAATGAATAATTGGAGTGGGGAAGAACTCCAAGAGGAAGAAAGTACATATCTTTATCGATCTATAAAGGCAGATATTATCTGTCCACAAGATAATAAGTGATGGCATCTTTAGAAAGCACTATCTATAACCATCTTTCTCTCAACATTTAATTTAGTGATCATAACTGTATCTTTAGTATACATACATACAGACTTGACAAGCTGACTGAGATGGCAATGCTATTGCATCCTAACTTGGAAATTTCAGAGATTTTGTTATTTTAACTGTGGAAACTTAACACGACATTGGTGTATTTCCTGCTGCTTATTCACACATGCCACAGAAATCCTGCTTGTAGAACTTTGCAAGTTGGAAAGTCACAGCTATTAGTTTATCAGGTAAATAAAAGAAAGCTTGCAGCAATAGCAAAAGCCTCTGAGTATAAAAGAATATACAGAAAGAATGTAATAATACCAATTATGGAATGGAGAAAAAAAATCTCCATACTGGTTCCCTCCTCTGGAGATGCAAAAATTTGAAGTAATAAATTTTAACCTTTAATGTAACATCATTCAGAAGCAAATCAGCCATAAGGAATGGCTGCCACAGCCAGAATACTTTAAACCATGATAAAAGAATAGTAAATTGCTAATGTTACTGTATGCCAGGGGAGTTGCCTGTGGTTTCTAAGGTAAGAAGATAAATGAGACTCCAACTGCTGATGGCTAAGAGTAGGTATTTGACCTTAGTGCAATCTGAGTCAATCAGAAGCTTGCAGAGAGTATCCTTGGGCTATTTTTCCATTGTTAGATGACCTGTCTTTGTGTACTAATAAAGCATTAGTCTTTCAGCCTAGCAGCGTGGAACAGGTATACAAAGAACAGCTGCAAGGCTGTCTTAAGCCCTTTGTAAATCTCATCATAAGAAAGGAGGTGCTTGGTAAAACATATAGTCACAACCTTCAGTGCCACATATGTCCTGGATAGTACTATAGGTCACAGAACCCCCTATAATTTAGAGAGGTCCTTATCTCTCTCTGAGATACCCACTGAACTAACTGTATGGGGTTTATACTTCATCTTTTAGAACTGCATCTTTCCTTCTAGCTGGGACACATTGTATCATGACACAGGTAAACATAAAATCAAGATAATGAAATCACTAGGTCATTAAACGTGCTTGGATTTCCCCGAGTATTTAGTCCTTGCAATTGTCCCCCTCTCTGAGACAGGGGAAAACACTCCAGTTGCCAGCATTGGCACACAGTAGTACACTTCCCATGGAGCAGGGGAGGGATGGTCAGCTAACATTCATTCTGGGTCTTCTGAAAGCTTTCACAACACATTTCTACTTTTTCTGTAAAGCAGATATTCCCCGCTCCTGCAAGACTAAATGAAAGTAAATTTCAGTGATGAGAAATTATACTTCTTAATGTTTTCATTATTTATATGTGAGAAACCCTTTTACAAAGCTTTCTGGGATTTTTTTTTTTTTTTATGAACTTGTGGTCAGGAAAAGAACAGGTTTATTGAATGCTCTTTATAGAAGTAAAATTGCATTTTGGCTTGCAGGAGGTCATGCAAGTAATTAACTTCAATCAACAAGAAGTGTCAGGAGTCCAGGGGAAATTATCCAAGTACATTTCTTGAAATTTAGTGATAATTGTCTACTCATCATGCACTAGTTCTTTAAGGAGCTTCTAAAGATAACTGAAAAAACTTCTTGCCTGTTGAAAAAAAGGTTTGGTTATTCTGCATGTCTTAGTACAGTCTTCAGCATTTAATTTAATTTTAATTAGGAATTTAGCATTATACTGCTGTATAACCTAAACGAATATTGCCCAATTTGATGATGGCTTTTTATTAATGACTGATCAGATACTTTTATTAACAATCTGATTTTTGAACCATTAGGCTACAGTCAAATCACATTTCCATGCTTTTCGATGAAATATTTAAGTCAAAACTAATCAGGTGGCTCCTTGTGCTAAAGTATTTATATAAACTTTACTATTACTAGATTCTAAATTAGTCACACATTTGGCAGCCCTGAATAAACTCACAGAAATTATTCAAAGTGTAAAGCAAAGCCCTTTGGAAATTCAAGAGTAATACCCAAGCAGAACAGTTTCTGCTTGTTAGAATCACTTAGTCCTTATTCTATTATCTATTAAATACTTGTGCTTACAAAGCAGTCTGAGCTCTTTGGCAATTGGCTTTATTCAAGCCTGATGGCCTCTTCTGTACTCAATGACTCTTTAGGCACAAAAGTTTAATTAATTTGAAAGATCTGCTTTTTGTCTGCACTGAGATTTTCAGGCCTGTGTATACGATGCATGCATAATGTCCTGCTCTTTTAAAAGGTGAATTAACAGTCAAGTTCCCTACAGTGTAGGTAGAATCCGAAATATAGTTTGTAAAAATGGCACTGTGGGAGTCCATGCTTGGTACTGCATTAAGCTTTCTGAAGCAAGGAGCTGCGTTTATATTTCACACCTGTAAGGTGCCTAGGAGAATGCACGCCTGACTGTGCACTGCTACCACTCACCCCGCTGCCGTACAACTGACACTTGCCTCTGAAGCAAACACCTTGAAATGATGAACCTATGTGTGTTGATAACTCAACCTGGGCTCGAAATGTCAACATGAACATGCTACTCTTGGACTATTCCTTGTGGTTAAGTTTCTGTTGGAAAGACCAGGCAGCCCCAACATGCAAACCATTCCCTCAGTTAATGTAGTTGGTAGGAACTCAGTGAAAAATTTTGTTTATGGTACACCAGGAGAAATAGAACCAGGATCACCATAGCTATTATCTGTTATAGCTATTATTACCAGTAGCTATGATGTCTCCTAAACTCCTAAGCTGACAGCAGTAAGCAACAGTTGGACTTTATTCCATTTAAGGCAGTTGATATGACTAAATATCCACAGGGGATATTTCAGCTGTATGACATGTCTCTGTCTTAGAGAGTCACTTTAAATAGTACAAGCAGAGGATTAGAGTTAAATGATTTATTCCTCCAATATACAAACCCAAAACATATAGCCTAATAGAAAAAATATGTAAAACAGGAGATGCTTATATGAGAGCACATTGCTGAAAGCTAGCACAGAATGCCATGGTAATACTTCACGAAGCTGACAGGATATAATTTTACTTATTGGAGTTTTTTGTATATATTAAAATATTAAAACTTTCAGCCAGTTAAATCTTAACATGGAATAAAAAGAAGCAATTCATCTTGTTCCCACTTATACCCACATCCTAATTTGGGTTATTATTTTGGCATCTTAAATGGACATCTTTTTCATGATCCTCACATTTCAACATGGAGAATCAAAAGTTGTGTAGGGAGTATTATTAATGGATTTTTAGACCCCATGCTTTCAAAGAGTAAAATTGGTTATATGTTCCTTCTGTTAGTATAAAGAGTTGCTTTAAAGGTACTTCCATGTTAAATTAGTGTTGATTTACTTGTCTTCCCACTAAAAAAATGGCTTTATCAGACAACCTTATTCTTTGTTACATCTAAGTTTCCCTGACATATTTATGGCCCAGAAAAGGAATCACTGTTTAGTAGTATAATTACAGTAATTCTGTGAGTTGTTCACAGTTTGTGTTTTATTCAGGAAAACAGACAGAGATGTGGGATAAACAAAAGCACAAGCTAATAATGAATTCTGCCGACTCCCAAACAACAAGGGAAAACAAATGAAGAAGCATGAATATATATTAATTTGTTGAAAACCTTACTTCCCAAAATACTGTAGGAAAAGATTCTTCAGATGTGCTTAGGCAGAATTTCAATGTTATACTGCTATCACTGTTAGCATATGAAAGGGAAGTTAGGTGAACAGTAGAGAAGTGTAATTTCATCAAATGCATCTTTTTATACAAAAACATGTGATCTTCAGTCTTCGATCCCTTCTGCTTTTTTTATGGCTAAAGAATAAGAAATCAAACTTCTGTTTAAACTGAAGAAATTAAAAAATAAATATGTGTTTCATGCATAATAACACATTGAAGACAGAAAAATCATGGTAGAGCAATAAAAATGGCTTTCAAGTGTGTTCAAAAACATCGAGAAAAAGAAAACGAGATATGAAATGGAGAAAGTAAAATATACATATAAAACTGAAATTGTAATCATCACACAGGAAGAAGAAAGCTAAGTCATTAAACAAGTAGCCTTTTTGTAAATCAGTTTTCTCATTAGAAGAAAGAGTGAAAGAATGTAAGAACACCTAATATTTTTCACTAGCCTGTCACTAAAGAGAAATACTAAATTAAATATTGTTCTAGAGACAAAGTCAGGGCATACACATTTAAATTAATAGATTTAAAGAAACTGCCTTTTGATTCTAATATGCAATGCATTATTGAGACCTATGGTATTTCCGTTAGTCTTCTACATATTGGAAAGCAATATTCTGCCTTCCTTATTATGAAAGGATCTATGGATAGAGAGCTTCTGGTGGATTCTGTGCTTTCAGTGAAGAGAAAAAAAAATGAGGCAATGAGCAAACAGCATGAGTTGCTTATTGCTAGCAAATCATGATAAATTGTATAGGGCAAAGTTTTAATTAGTAAAGAGTATGCTTTGCTTTTCATGATTTTTTAGATGTTGATGTTGATGACCAACAGTGGATCCTAGCATCTATGATGCTATCTGGTCAATTTTGTTCTCCTTAGAAGCAGTTTTGTAATAAATAAAAGAGTCAATAAGAGTCGAATTTGAATCAAATATACTTCTTTTAGTAGTGAGGTTTTAAATTGTTTTTCATAGTAAAGAAATGCTGAATCATCACTGGAACGTCTTTAAATGTAAATTACAAGTGAGTCGTAGTCCCTTTTTAAATACCTTATTTAAAGGCAATGAGGTATTCTCTCTTAAAATGTGTTTCTTCCAAATAAACTAGTCACAACTACTGTGAACACTATCAAATGGTGGCTACAGAAAGTATGAGTCATGCACAAAATAGTAGGCTGCCCCAAAACTCTATCAACAGGATTGTGCTTTGACCTGAAGGCCATGTCTAGGATGAGAAAATTAGTGGAGTCACAAAGCTCTTCTTTTTATTGGGCTTCTCTGCTGTGTGCAAAAGTTGGTACTTGCAATATGACCTCTTATCCTCAGGAAAGTAAACTAGGGTAGCAGTTCATTTCACACAACCTACTGAGCAAAAATCAGGTGTTAATGGTCTGGCTGCAACTGAACCAGTGACCTAATGGTGAGAGGATGGCTCCTTGAACCATCTAGGTCCAACACCTCTAAGCCACAGATTCCTGTAGTTCAAAATATACTTTATTGCAAAGTATAGGACAAAATGAAAGTCTTTTTTTCCCCTTGAAATTTCTGTTTGCAGCCTGTAAGTGTAATGTTTTTATATTTATGCAGCAAAAGTATCTTTGCTTTTTTGTCTGGATTATTAATAGCCCCTTATAAATGAATGTGTTTTTCTTATTCCATTATTACTTATAGTTATTAATGTTTGGGGTTTAATCCATCACTGATATTGGATTTAGCAGTTTGGCATTATATTATATCATGTTATCTCAGTGCATAAGAGAAGAGTCTTTTAAAACATTATTTCAACTTCTTTGCTTGTGGGAATAGTAATGTGTATGAATGCAAGTAATGAGACTTCACAGCCTAAGTGATTCTTTCAGAGTCCAGTTGTATATTGGTGGGAGACAGTGAGAACTCTGAATGCATTTTACTATCAGTTGCTGTCCATAAGTTTTCAAATTTTCCTTTCAGAAATGGAACTAATATGATTGTGCCTGATATTCTTACTTGAAGCACGTGAGCTCTTTAAGGGAGTGTGTTCTGACATTTCAGTGTATGAGGCATTCAAATGTTCATGAAGCAGAGTGCACTTAGAAGCTTAGATCATACCCTGTAAGTGGGTAGCTAGTTTGTTATTCAGAAGAGTTTCCTAAAAATAATGTTTGGTGTCTTCTTAGATGAATGTGTATTTCACTTAATTCAACTCAAGTCTAATAGGAGCTCTGTAAAATGGTCTAAAATGATTGCACTGAAATGCATTTTACTTAGAAAACCCCTTCCCGCTAATGTCAGTGGCAAAACTCTCATTAAGTTGAGTGGGGTCAAGATTTTATTCCTCATTTCCTGTGGGACGGAAAAGTATTTGAAAGAGCTTATAGGACCCCAAGACAAAAATGTGGATCCAGACTTCCAGCTCACATCTGAGCTTCTTCTGTTGGCAGCATTATGACTCTCAATCTGAAGTAATTTGAATTTGCAGAGTCTGTAATCAAATTTTTTGTATGTACACAAAACTTAAGTTTAACCTGCAGACTGGAACACGTACCAATTTGAGGCCTGTATCTCTTCAAAACCTGCAGAGGATCTTTCCCTTCTTGACTCCTTTAAAGTTCGCAGTCCTGCCACTACACTAAGGCTGTATCTGCACTAGCAAACAATTGCAATAATGGATCTGCAAAGTAAAATAACTGGTGCTAGAGACACAGTGACCACACTTCTAACATTTTAGGAGTTTTGCCTCAGGTTAGCTCTAATCCATGCTATAGATGTAATGCCCACTAGCAGCATATGGCATTAAGTGAGCACTTGGGAATACATATTTCAGTTCAGATTCATCAGAAAAGAGTCAAGTTCATGCTCCAGACTTATGTCACAATGTGAACCACAGCACGGTAGGTGAAGGTGGCCAGGAGTTCTGCTTCAAAAGTGCAGGTTTGCTCCAAACTATGGTGCTCATGTTGATGCATCCTGACGATTTTATCTCCTCCATTTCATGTGTTTATATTCTTCTGTAGATTCCAATTTGTCTGAGGCATCATTTGTACAAGAGCTTCAAGAATTCAGTGTCAAGAATTCATTTCCATGTCTGTTTATTCACTGTTAAACTGCAGTGTATACTAAATCTGAACTTTCTTCTCTGCAAAGAACTCTTGTTCATGGAGTCATTGATCTATAAATACAGTGCAAACATGATGGGCACTGGTTTTGAATTATTTAGTATTGTTTATATCACGTATTTGAAATATGTACAAGTCATATGCAAAGAGAATCCTGCAACAACCTCTCAAGTCTGATAATTTGCACACTGTAAAACAGGTAGGCTGTGATTAGAATGATGTGAAAGCTTCAGACCCATGAATGCAAAGTATTTAGCTTTCTCCCTGAAAAGCTGGCGGGTTTAGTCAAAGCAGTAGTTTTTAGCAGTCATACAGTTAAGAATTTCACAGGGATTGAATGGTCTTGAAAAGTTTCTTGGGTGTATCAAGTAAACATACTTCCTTCAGCATTCGGCATTCAAGTTATTGCCTTCTGTTTACATTATTTAAGCCACAGATATTTATTCAAGGTTCATCTCTGATTTTGTGTTTTAATTCCTATAAGAACTTACTGCAGTTCCCCAGAGGATTAATGTAGTGTGGCATCTTCTCCCTTGCATGAACATAACCTACAGGAAAATGTTTTTGACCACTATTTACCACATAGCAGTGCAAGGATGACAACAGGCATTAGTTTCTTCTACAGGGTCTTTGAAGAACCACAAAGCGTCCTTGAAAAAGTCCAGTGTTTTGAGTTGCAACATGAAAAGAGACTTCAGAAATTTCTTTGAATTTTCTTGTAAAATTTACTTTCAGTCATTAATCAATTCAGTTTAATTTTATATTTACTTTATTAAACAAAGTAGAGTTTAAACTTTTTATTTAAAAGAAAAATAAAATATTGGAAGCCGTATTATGGGAAAAAAAAAAACACAACAAAGCCATAAAGCCACTGTTCTTGCACATATTTATTTTTTATCTACATTGTCAATATTCCCTTTATTTATGGATGTTAATCATAGTATTGTGCACAAGGCTAGACATGAAAAACCTGCTACAGGTAGCAAGATCAACTGGAAAAGCGGTGACAAATGTGACCATGTCTCATCTTCCCCTTTCTGAAGAGCAGCAGAGCACAGCACTGGCCCAGGGAATGGATTGTTGGAAAGGAAGGAAAAAGTCCAGAAAGGAGAAAAGTCGTCAGATACAATATATAGGACTTTGGGGGACAGAGGTAGGACAGTAATAAGGTACTTTTTAACAGCTGTTCTGCTCCATTAACTAAGAAGTTTGGAAAATATTTTTTCTTAAGAGTGCATAGACTGTGTTTTGGCATATCTTCAACCTTCCAACAAAACAGTTTTTGGAAAAGTCCTTATTTCTTACCATAGATGTTTAGGGGAGACCATCATTCCTCCCCCTTCATTATAATCTAGGAGAGCAGGAACTGCTTTTTTATGCAAGTGCAGGAAAAATTAGATACAATTTCTACGTCACATCATGTCGCTGTATGCTGGATTTGGCAATGCAGCAAAGATTCCTTGTGTGGTGTTTCTTTTTAAAAAGCTAAATTAAAAAGACAAACAAGACTGCTTTATATCAGTAGATGGCAAAGCCAAAGGTAATATTACATTTTCTGTTCAATTTGCTGAAGTACTAGGATCCAACAGTACTGCAGTACTCAAGGGAAGATATTACAAACAGTATTCAGCTGGAGTGTACAGTGGGTTATTGCAGTTTAACACAGATGAACTCTGCTTGATTTCAAGGATTTCTCCATTTTCTTTATATCCGACTTAATGTAGACTTCTCAGCATTATTATCATAAAAGTGGCCCGTAGGGACTAGGAATGAAGCCTGACAGATAGATTAAAAATGAAAGGAGACTCTTGATAGGATTTTGTAACTACAAAGGAATTTAATAAATAGCAGAATGATCATTCACTAGTGTAGAGAAAGTTACTGAATTGTAAGATTCACTAGAAAAGTTCCCAAAGAAAGGCAGCAGCTTCTTCTGATAGAATGATTTCCTGCTGTTATTTCTGCTCCTACTTCATGCCTTCATTTGCACCCAAACATGGAGCTTTTTTTTCCTGTTTTTAAAATTTTGAGTTCAGAAGCATGAGATTTTTAAAACATCTGAGTTTCAAAATATCCTCCATTCCATCATCTTGAGCGTTGGTAGGAAATCTGCAAATAATCAAGATACAAAGTTTTGACTTCTTCAATCTCTGTGGGATTATTGATACAGATAGTGATTTAGGCAGCCTTCACACATGCACTAGTAAGGAAGTGTTATTTGTCAAGTGCTTCAGTCACTGAAAAATAATGAAGTGCTTTGTGATCGTGGTGATTGTATGTCATAGCTTTGTCCCACACAGTCTGAGAAAAAATTAAACTTTAATCAGTCATTTTTTCAAGGTCCCTGATTCTCACTGAGAATTTGTTGGCAACTTAAATACAGGGAAAAAAATAACACAAATGCTAAACTTATCAGTGGGACAAGTAACACACTAGCATGTGATATTAATTTTGGTATCTAATACAAAAGTCAGTAAACGTGTTTCACGACAGTGAAGATTTTCCAGCATGCCAAAGGTTTCACTGCTGGCACATAGCAACTATTAGTTGGTGTTGCTATAGAATTTAATTCAATATTGTTGTACAGTTCTGTACTTCCTTTATACTAGAAGGCTACTGTATTTACCCTGCAGTTTCTCCTGGCTCTGGGAGGGAAACACATGGCAGAGAGTACTTAGGGCTTCTGCTCCCATGATGTAGCCAGAAAGATCATGCAGAGGCAATGAGCTTTTACCCCTCTAGAAGAGAAAGGGCTAGGAAAAAGAGCCAAACAGGTCAAAAGCCAATACAATGTGCTCATCAGGGCATTACATGGAAGGTAGTTTTTTGCTGAAGGTGGTGTAGAAGGTAAATTGTGAGGGAAATTATGTAACTTCAACATCTCAAGGGACACAAGAATCTGCTTTGTGTTAGAAGCTAGTAAATACATTTTCCACTGGTGCAGTCCAAGTATGACAGTGTGAATTAACCCTTAAAAGACAAATATGAGAAGATGTGCATCCCCCCAAAATTTTAAAAACAGTTACATCCCATTGCTAGAACTGAAAAGTAACAGTAAGATCAATTCAGATCAATTGCCAGTTAATGCATTGTTTTTACATCCCAAAAGCAGTACTTCTATTCAACTACGTTCTGAATACATTGCATTCTTGAATTACAGAATGACATTTGGTATAAGCATTAGGAGCAAAAGTGTTGGTAAGAAATCTCTTTTCTTTTCTTGGCCCAGGCAGTAAGACACCTGTCCCATGACAGGAGGGAGCAAGCACTCTCGTTATTGTCTGTTTGTTACAGTGAGAGAAAGTATGACCCCCATTTTTTACAGATGGAGAGCCTGGAATTGCAAAATTAAGAAACTTGTTCAAAGCCTCAGGGGTTCCATACTCCTATTTCCGAATCTGAGCATTTAAATTACAAACTCTCCCTTGGAAAAAAGAAACTTCTTTTGGCATGTAGAGATAAAGGGCATGAAATTCCTCTTATGTACTTCACTGTGAATCACGAATTAGTCCATTGCCGTGAGTAGACTTATCTGGGTAACTCTGGCAGAATAAAACCACAACTGTGGGAGATTTTTAAATACATCAAAGAGATTTTAGAGCAAAAATCCTTATGAGTCTGAATGTGCCTTGTGTTCCTAAGTGATTTTGGTGCTACAGAAGCTGCCATCCCATGTTGCATTATTTCTTTCTAGGTGGTCGTTTTGTCTTTTGCTTATTATTTCATTCAGAGCGAAATAGACAGAGACCAGGCAGAAATAAAGTAGGCTCTTTACTTGCCTATAAAGGTTCCTTTTTGTAGAACATGATAGAAATTTACAGTATTAAGTTGATAAGCTGAAGTTGTTTGAAGTATCCTCATCTTGGGAAATGACTCTACTGTGGCTGTTTCAAAGACAGCGATTTTTTCATATATACATGTGTTTGTGTGTGTCTGTGTGTGTGTGTTTGTGTGTGTAAACTGATTAAGATATTTTTCTATTCATCACCTCTAAAAATCTTCCTTTGCTGCCACTCATTTTAGCAGGAATAAGCAGCTACCATATTGCTTACCACTCCTCCAGAGGGACAGTTCTCTGACCTTGTTTCCCCTGGCACATATATAAATTTATGTTACTATAAACAGCAAAACGAAAATTCCTACTGGAACAAGACCATGTACCCAGTTCCCTGTGGGGATACACCAAGAAAACAATTACCTACAAAACATTGTTCCTTGAATTGCTGAAAGGAAAAAAAAAAAGACTGTGGTGTTGAGGAATGAAAATGGAAGAGAATTGCTTAAAATTATTCTTATGCATTGAAAAAAAAGTATGCAATTGCAAGAAAACTTATATTCTGCCAATAAGCAGAAAATAAACTCCTAGTGAATTTTAAGAGGATAATGGAATATCTGATGATCATTCCTTTAACTGTCTTTGTGTCTTGGGATCTAAACCGTGTTGTTTAAGTCAACAAGTATGACTTAAAATCCTCCTAAACAAAATGAGAACTGCATTTTTCTGTAGTTGGTTAAAAACTGTACTTGGTATTTTTGTAAAGAAACAGAATACTTTTTTTCAGATAAGTAACTGCATTGGAATATTAAGTGCTTTTGGCCTTTCCTCAGGAAAAAGCTGTTTGGCATCATCTAAGTTAATTAAGAAACTTCCTTGCTTCCTTGAGTGTCTCACTGTTTCATTAGGGTAATGTATGCCGGTTTGTGTTAAATTTAAGTTCACCTTAACTCAGCCAGTACTTTTTCAGTTAATAACATGTAAGATGACATCTGGGTTTTGTCTTTTTGTCTGTTTTGTGTGTGATGCATCATGGTACACAGCCATAATGGAGGAGTTCATTCCATTGTTACTGTGGCTTGTCCCATTAAGAGTCAGGAGGGAGTGTGCTGAAGTGGCAATAATTCTGGTTTGTCTCTGGCACTCTCACAGTGGATTCCTGTGCGATGTCAGTGGCAGAGGCCAGTAAGTGGCAGGGGGCAGTCCTGCAGGGGACTGCAACAGTTTCATACATAGTGATGCTTTCATTTCTTCATGCAGCCATTTTAAACACGTGCTGCAATAGTGAAAAGTGGGAGGGATTTCTCTTTAGCGATCTCACTTTCATTAATACTCCAATGGATTTAAAGTCATAGATCTTTTCTGTTTTCTCATTCTGCAGTAACTTTCCTAGGAGAAAGAAAAAACCACAAAAACCGGTTGTCTGAAGAGGTTGGCTTTGTATCATATTCATCAATACAAAGTTGTTCTCATCCTGAGTAAATCCCTCATTGATCATCAGTTAGTGACTTTTAATTACTTTTATTCCATATCCAAGAAGCACTAACTGAAAGGCTCCATGCTCTCTGCAACTTAGTTGACTGAGTTTGTAAATCACCTGAGGCTGGATGTGTCTATGACTTTGATGGGGAGCTAAAGGGGAAGGATTTCTAGCAGTGTAGTTCTTTCCTATATTGTAAGATTAGGCACTCCTTTGGACAATAATAGAACAATGTTCAACGTATTCCTGTAACACACACATGCATATATAAAGTCTATTCCTGCAAACCTGCACCTATATACAGCCATGATAGATACAGCCTAGGTGAAAAAGCGACAGTAACCACACTAGTTATCTTTGTTGTGTCCTCACTGGAAGCTAGGGTTTGGTATTTGATTGCCTTCTAGTAAGTGACTTAATAAGCTAATTATTTTTTAGAGCAAAAAATTCCCAGAACTGTGCCTGCATAAGCAATTTGGCCAGGATTTCTTCCCATCAGCACTGTGTGCAGTCAAACATTTTCTGAGTCGCTAGCAATTTTCCATCTCTTCTGGACAACTTACCTACAAATGAAACAGAATGGGATAGTTGTCCAGTTTTTACTGTTGGAAATGGATACAAGCACAGGTAGACAGCATGTTAGGCGTGGTTCCCTAAATGGTGTGCAGATATCAAACTCCAGTGTTTTGAAAAAACTGCTTAATTTAATTGAACTTGTCACAATAAGGTGAGACATACCAAAAAAGAATTTGTGATTTTATTGAGGAGTCCCTGGACACCTATCAGTTTTGAAGACACCTACTTATTTTTCTAAATAAATCTATTATTTTTCTAAATAATATCTAAATAAAGGGGTTTTTAATTTCCTAGGTAGATGAGGACTTGCCTTGCCTAACACCATTTGAATGGTCATTTATTGCTGTGAGGACTTGGCTGGGGTAGAAGGACTTCTGTAAGCACCAACAGGTGCAGTCACATGTTGGATGGCAAGTAAAGCCAATTTTTCAGCAATGTCAGAGAGAATAGGATTTTTTACAAAGGATCCAGCATTTACAATATTATGTATGCTGCCTGTCTAAATCTACAGTCACTTGGAACTGAACCCCCAGCAATATTGGCCAAGTAAATTAGATGGCACATGTGTTCAGATGGCACAGCTCCACCCAGGCTCAGAGTCAGCCAAGAGATCATCCATCTAGGAGCATCAAGTGGTGCTGTAGACAGTAGGGTTTCAAGCCAAAAAGAACTTTCCAAACAGCTGTCTATCCCTGTGTAACATATGTATAACTAAAATGGTATGTGATTGATAATCTAGTTATCCTTGGATTATTTTTCAAAGTATAGATACGTTGACCCTGAGTGCAGAGCTGGTGATTTGGTGGGTCAGGAGAAAGTATTAGAGTCTTTGAGGCCTTTTCATTTTTTGATAGCTGAGGAAACAGAATAATCCCTGTCCTTCTTTTCTAGAACAAATGGTATAGAGGATTTCTTCTGAAAATTCCCCATTGTTATCTGTCAAAAGCAATTAGTAAGAATATGAAATGTGTAAAGTAGTTTAGGAGTTTGAGTAGCAAAGCTTTTTGCAGGTCTTAGAAGTCCAAAAGTGTTTTAGGCGTCTCTGGAATACAATGAGGGAGATCAACTTTTCAGTAGTAAAATTCATACTCATGACATCCACACTCATCCTTGAGAAACAAAAGCTTTTAAATACACCCTCATGAGTTGCCTTTGCTGTGCAACCCAGAACTCTAGTTCTACATTCTGAATTTAAGGAGTTATCATGTGCCTGATTCTGAGAAGGTGAAAGGTAGCAGAGCTGCATGGACTTCAGAGAAACTGCTGATATAGACCAGGCAACAGCACCCTGGTGATTTAACAAGGTGTGGGGGAGGAAAAAAAAAAATTAAACTAACCGTAAAAAGCAGGATTGGTGAACAGATATACAGGAAGAGACATTCACAATGTGAGAAAGTAGGGTGCTTGCCCACGTAGTGTGGCAAGCTCTTTCAAACAAGACACCTGCTGCCGTACAAAAAGATTTCACTTTTTCTTTGAAGAAAAATGCTAGCATCAGGAAAGTTAGACCTATGGTTGCTTTGAAAAAAATCTCTAAGATTAAATGATAGGACCAGAAGCACAACACAAAATATACCAAGCAGAACACAGACAGGTCACAGACACAGGAAAGTGGATTATGGGAAGTCTCTTTGTTCTTATGATGCAACTGATATTGGCCATTGCTGGACTCTTACTTGCAGAGTTCCTAGGCAAGCCATTTCACACAATGTCTGCCCAACAATGTGAATGGGGTCAAATTCTAAATTTCATCTGGTTTCTGTACTAACAGCTAGTGTTTCATAGTCCTTCAAGTGTTCTGGGCAGCACTGAGTGACCCAAAGCCACGCTGAACAATAGCACCATAATGTTGGTCCCCTGGCTGATACAGGTCATAAACTATTTGAACACCAAGATTTAATCCATAAGAAGAAGATAAGAAATAGACTGTTTTCCTTTCAGATTTCATGGTGCTTCATGAAAACAGTTTCATAGTCTTCTGTGTCCTCATCTATTTTTTTCATATTGGAATGATCTGAAAAGGCACTGTTTAGAATATCACACTGATAGAAAAATGCATAGTTTCTTTCTTTTGTTCAGTTATATATATGGCCAATTTCAAACTTTTCACAAAGTGACAATTTGAATAATGGCAGGAAGGAACAAAATTCCTATTTCTATTAAAAAATTACAAAATTCAGAGTGGAAATAATATTGTTAAAAATTCATAATACCTTAGAATACCAGAATGTGTGTTGACCTTGGAGTTTTCATCTCAGAAGAGCACATCCAAAGCAAATTTCTTGATTGTTTCCACTCACTGCACTTTGATTCATATCGTAGCATGATCTAAGGGCACAAAAATTGACTTTTTTTCCTGAAGAAATTAAACAATGGAAGTCCAGGAGTTCAAATCAGGCATTTCTGCTGCTAATGAGCACTCAGTCCTCAAGACGGTCTCAAGCTGGTCTGAAATAAAGCCCCTGAAACTGGACATTCTGTCTCTCGTACCAACTGTTGGACTTTTCAAATCTCTTAGGTTACACTAGCAAAGAAAGCTGCTCTCAATCCAGAGACAGGAGTAAAAGGCATTAGGATTTTGAGCTTATACTGTTGACTTGGAATGGTAATTTATTTTTTTTTTAGTGATCGTAGTTTACCTCTACAGAAAATAGGATTATCCCTTTTTTTTTTTAACTGCAAACATCCCTACAGCAGTCCTTAGAGTACAGTTTGGTTTTCAGCATCTGTCTCCTGCCTGCAACAAAGAGAGAGTTTTCTTTCCAGCAAGAGACACTTTAATGACTGGTCAAACGTACTAACCATCCCCTCCCTGCCTTAGGCTTTGAAACTAATTTAGAAAGTCATTAACCATTCCGTAATAGGAAAGCATATGCCACATTATCCAGTGCATGCAAAATCATGTAAGAGCTTCTGCTCTACCGCTGGAAGAGCTAAATAAATAAATAAATAGCTAAAATAGTTCATAGTCCTAAAAGAAGTCTGTGTCCTGTGAGTGTGAAGCTGCAGCATCTGTGGTAAAGCGAAAATGCATATATCTCCATTTGGTTCATCTATATATAATTAATTGTGAGATGCTCAGTCTTGCTGATGATTTGATCCATTCAGCAAGAATGCACTTTTCACAGTACCTTACACATTGCCAACTCACAGTGGCTGTTCCTCTTTTTTCTTTCAATGCTGTGAATTAAAAAAAATGTACATTTGCATCTTGCTCATGAGCTCAGAACCAGTCTTGCCATTCTGCTGGTGTCTGTGAACCTGTTCAGATTTAGTGCTCTGTCTTTTTTCCTTGCTTGCCATGCAACTTGGATTTTTCTGGGGACTGAATGACAAAATGATAGCATGTGGTCTTTCTATTTAATTGCATAAACCCACACTCATTCTGACCTCAGAGTTATCTCCTGGAAAATGTCAACAACCATATTATCATAGAGGAGTACACATCAGCAAAAAAAAGAAAAATTGTATTAAAAATTACCCACCACTTATTGCTTTAATTTACCCTTCTAGATCTTGTTTAGCAGAGCATTTTAAAACAATTTTTCAAAGAACCTTAGCAAAAATAAATGAAGACATTTATTCAAGGAGAAATATTTTTTTGTTTGCAACTATTTGCATATTCAGTATAGAACTGAAATAGATTCTTCTCCACTTGTCAGATGAAAAATTAGCAAATGTTTCAGTTATTAATTATCTACAGTAACTATTCACTGAATGAATAATATTTTTTATTAATTATGTATCCAAGATCCAAGAATGCTTTCCCAGCTGTAGTTTCAATTCCCAGTTGATGCAAATTGGCTTTGCATCACTGAAAACAAAACATCTATATCAGTTTACACCAGCTAAAGATCTGGCTTCAGAAATGCAGGGCAGCATTGAGATTTCAGACCTGCTGAGCAACATGTAGCTCTCCACATTAAACTATTTAAAAATTTTCAAAAAACACCAGAAAGGGCCTTGGTTTCTGCAGTAAAAAGCTCAAAGCCATATGCTTCTGAGAACTCACTTAAGACCAACTGAAGGCTGAATCCTCCAGGTATCTCAAAGGGATGGGGGTGTGTATTACCATAAAGATAGTATCTCTGGCTGCAGAGCCCCAAACACTCCCTTGCTCCTACCAGCTTCCTTTCACTTACTCAAAAATGGCACAGCACTACTTGAAGAAAAACATGGTACATAAATTTATTTAACTTAAACCCAATAAGTTTGTGAAACCAAGAATAACCCATGGATACTACTCTCCTATACCTTTATCCTTTTTTTTTTTTTTTTACTAATCTCTTATTATTATAATTGAAAGATCTACTCAAGTAAATAGTCTAAGGTCCTGATTTTCTAATTTCATCATTTAAAATGTAATTTGGATCTCATCATGGAGAGAGGTTGACATTCTTTCTTATTCTGTCTGTCCTGTAGCTTCTGCTTTAGAGGTAAAAGGGAAAACTGGACTGCAAATAATTTTCCAAAGGTTATGTGGTGGAAACAAAGAAGGTATAGGCGCACATAGAACTTTTTCACTAAAGCAAATTGCAGAACTGAAACAGATCTGATTCTTTAATATTTTTTTCCTTTTTTTCTGGTACTTGTTCAGTCTTCATGGCTCAAAAGTGAGTTGTAGAGTGTGCCTTGAAAAACTTCAAAACATGAGGGCCACTACTGAAATGACACTGTGACTTTGTCACGGTGCTTTGTAAAGACAATTTTGTTGTGCCACTGAGAAAGAGCAACTTGAATTAAACAGGAGAGAAGCCAACAGTTAAATTGTGGAGCTATAACAGTCCTATTCCTTATGTTTCCTGTCACTAAGTCTAGTCAATGTGATTGAAGTTGAATACAGAAGAAAACAAGTCTTTTCTTCTGATTTAGACATTGTGAAGTGCTAATGTAACTTACTCATTTTTAAGAAGATGCTGTGGGTAGCAGACAGGCAGGCTACCGTTTGTGGTGAATAAGAGTCATATCACCCTGGTAACATGCCAGGATCTCAAAGACTGTAGGAAGCACAGCTAGATAATGTCTCACTGACTAGCGTTTTAGTGCGGAAAGGTTGTTTTACATTTCTTTTTACTTATTAAAATTTCAGTCTTCCTTTCTCAGAAAGATGTTGAAAATGAAAAGATATTCCTAAATTCTGAAGACGTTATCAGAAGTTTCCTACAGTCAGTCAGACTCCCGTGACTGTCTGTGACTGGCTGATACTGTTTATCACCTGGGTATCGGAGTGCCTGGCACGCCGTAGAGCTAAGTGCTGCTTTTTCTGGTAGAATGATACAGCACATACAAAAATTTTTTTGAAAGCTTAGTAATAAGAAAAAAATCTTTCTCATTTTTCTATAAAGCATTCCAAGTATTCAAGGTAATACTGAAGGTAGTCATTTTCCATATGATAGTTCTCCCTGTGTCAGATAATGATTTTGCAGTCTTTGAAATCCTGACTCAAAATTGCTCTATATGTTTTTATTATTATCATTTTTTCCAAAAAGCTTTACAAAGGAAAGACAACATAAGCACACCGCTTTTATTGTGTGGGCGTGCGGTTGCCTCTGTATAATAGACTCCCTAATGTTCTTGGTTATAATGTGTAGAATTGTACATGTAGAGCTCTGCATTTCCAAACTCCATTTTCAGGTTCAATAATAGCCTTTCATTCAGCCAAAGGATTTACACCTAATTATAGAGCTGTGTGCTTTTTGTTCCATTGTCTGGTCAGAAAGTATCCTGGGCATCTCAGTGCTGTCATTCAGGGCAAAAAAGCAGTGCGTGTCAACATGTTTTTGAAAGCTTTTGATTTTTCTAAGTATACAGCTATAGGTTTTAAACAATGTCTGCTATAGGCTTACTAAGGATAGTGATAGGCAATTTCCAAAGCAGTAGTATTGGAATAATTCCTTTGGGGGAAATTGCTGATATTTACTTTGTATCTTCAATAGGATTTTGCAAGAATGGATGGGCAAGGGAACAGACTTGTTTTGGTTGTTTTTTACCCCATCACCTGTCTGAGTATATCTCTCTTGAAAACTGAACTTTAATTTGTTGCAAGCAGTTTAAATCTTAATGTAAAAATTTGTTTCTGTGCATTTTATAATAAATCTGTCTTTCTGCAGCAGTTGCAGTTTGAAACTGTTTTGAAAGAAGCTTTAAGCATTAAACAACAATAATAAAAACATAAGTATAATATTGAATTTGAAACTCTGTTAACTTCATTAATCTATTTCTGTTCCGCCTCTGATCTTAAGAATGGTGTTGCTACCAACTTATATTTATTAAGACATATACAGTTATTTTGTGCCATGTAATTCATATGGACTAGCCAAGGAACAAATCCCACTCCAAGAGGTATCAAAACAGACAGTAACAAAAATAAAAGGATCAGACACAAGACAACAGATGGAGGTAGAGAAGTGAGGGTACACGGGAAATAATACGACGGGACAACAAGCAGGAGTCTCAGCAGATGAGTGTCCCAATTGTTCTCAACTATTTTTGTAGGTAGATGTTAAAGCTAACAGATGCTTCACTGTCAAGGATGTGAAACTGGAGAAAGAAAATCTGTGTAGATATTTATAAGGAGCTTTTCTGAGCAGAAAGGGCACTAAGGTAGAAAGCAATAATACAATTGGATGATTGAGGCTGACATTATCACAGTGGGTTGGTAAGAAAGAGAATCAATATTTTGTGTTGGTGAATGACAAATGGTATGTAAAGAAACAACAGACTGTGAAAGGTCTTGAAATAGATGACAAGTATTTGCTAAATATGGTAAAGAATAAAGAGGTGAAGGAGGATGCAGAGGGAGATTGACATGACTAAATGTACTGGTTAGGTAGATGGTCTCTGCAGCAGCAATCTGAATGGAAGCAAGAAAAGAGGATATTTTTTTAATCAGAACACAAGCCATCACAGTTCTCATCAAACATTTCCAGATATGTATACGAGTAGGAAAAACACTTTAAAGCATCACAAAGAAAAGAAAGAAGCAAAAATGAAAAGTTAAGTACAAAGTGACACATCTAATCATAGTTCTCTTGCCCATAATACAGATACACTGGGGGGGGGGGGGGGAATAAAGAGTTCTAATTTAAACATATTTAACTTTATGGCATGGCTATGACTCTATGAGGAGACGCTAGAGATATGTGAGAAATTTAGTGTGGAAGGCAGAGGCTAGTATGGAGTAGAGAAGTAAGTCTAAGAATATACAAAAAGAACAAAATAGAATTAAGGATGAAGTCCTTAAAACTGTTACTTGAAAAAAAGTAAAAAAGGGTGAAGTGGCTGCTCAAGAAGTTGCTCAAGCTGAAAGAGTAACATGTTTTTCTAGGAGTATGGAGAGGACAGTTACTTAAGGAAATGAAAGACAGTAATTTTGAGAAGAGTCAGCAAAATCTAAAGCCCCAACAGGGCTTTCATTCCCTTTGAATGAAAATGGAATTTTGATTTGCAACACAGGCTAGGAAAAGCCAGAGAGGAGAAGAAGGGAGAAGAATGAGTATAGCAGCAATCAGGAGGAAGACTAGGGTGAGAATTTAATGAAAGCTCACAAGAAGACAACAGCTGAGAAATACCTTAGATTGACAGTGGAAGAGAATGGAGTTTCATGATAGCGAAAGTGAGGGGAAAGGTACATTACATTTTTTACAATGAGAGAAGGTTGAATGAACAGCTTTTCTATGGGAGAAAATCTTAAATAAGCATTACAGTATTATTATTGATAGCAATCCAGCAAATGTGTAAGAAATAGAATAGAAGCATTAACAACTGACAATATATTCTTGCCCCACATAGAAAGCAGGATTAAGATGTTATTTTCTGTATGAGGGCATAAAGAGGTAAAACATATTAATCTTTAATACTTATGGTAATGTAACTGTGTCATGCTTTGCATCCTGCCATGCTAATACAGATGCCAAGCAATTAATATAGATGTCAATATATTTAGATCATTTCACATATGTCTATAACATAGTTACTTTATTTTGTATTATCGGTGGTTATCTGAAAAGCTCAACCCACTCTAACACTGCTTAATGTAGTAATCACCAAAACAAGGCAGTTCAAACATGCAAAAGTGGTAGTAATAACTGTAAATCAAGTACCAGTAAAAATATGTAACACAGAAGAAAGGCAAAAAGGAATATTTAATTACAATATGAAATAGTAAATGATTATTAAGAGGCTGATCATTACTGAGATTTCACAAAAAAACTTTGGGAGACATTTATTTTGGGATTTACTTGACCAAAAAACAAGAATAGAAAAACCAAAAGAAAGTCATGGCTTGTGGCAAGGGTGATGACTTGGATAATCTGTTTACATAAAATTTTTGAGTTCTGACTACTATTGAGGATTATTTCTTTTCATGTGAACCTGAGAGTATTCTTACTTCCTTGTTACCTTTTCTCCCTGTTTTAATTGTGTGGGATGAGAGCCCCATGAAGCACACACATGGGATTGACAAGAACAAGTCTTCGGTTTCTGGTGTTCTGTCCCTGAAAAGGATTGATTCAGGGCAATAGGTTGGTTTCTGTGCAAGACAGTTAGCTTAGCAGGGGTGATGTTCCCTATAAGTGATGTGTATTAACCTGTCAAAGTGGATCAAGAGTCTATTCCACAGAAAAGTGAGAAGTTATAAAAGCACAAAGACATCTCTCTACATCTCTGACCGTGTTCCACAGTGGAAACAGAGATGATTTGCTTCAGGACCACGTTGAGGCAGGGAAGTCCTGGCTATTTCATCAAAGGTGAATTATTCAGCTTTAAAGTAAGGGGATGCAAGAGTACCATTGCAGAGAGTATTTCTTATTAGCAAGTATTGGTAGGCTTTTTTATGTTTCATGTATTTAATAAAAAGTAAAAGAGTTAGAACCTTCCACAAAGTCTCTGTTCATTTGTGACAGAGTTGAGCTGTAAACCAGAAGCCTCAGTCCTTCAGGGAGATGCTGAGGAATTCACACTATAGAGGTGAACATGTAAGTCTAAACACAGGAGCAGTAACCTGAGGCAGGAAGACATCCATGGGGATGTCTATATATCAGCTCAGCAGTTCTCAGTGAAGGAAGCTGAATCAAGTCTTTGATTACACAAAGACAAGCTCACCATTAAGATTAGTCATACTACACTAATATGAATAATAAAGAATTACGTTTCAGAATTTCTGGGGTTTTCCTTCTGAATCAGGCAGTTGCTTTCTAATGCTTTTCCTAATGTGTTCCATGTAATTCCCCTCCGAGTAGGAGGTCTAGCATGAAGATTTAAGCAGAACTTAAATGGTACATGGGCCTTGGGCTGGCCCCTCTATAAGCTGCAGATGTTGAGGTTTTGTGATTGTTTTTGTTGGTTTTTTGCATTTCGTAATGCATATTATTTTCCTTTGCTGGGCAAATGGTTTTGCCACTGGAATTACACTGCCTCCTGTGAGGATAAAACTGAACCAGCTGAACTAGGGGGTTAGATTTGGCCTTATTATGCATGATCAAAGGAGAACGCTGTTGATACTTATCTAAATGGAAAAAGTTCAGCCCTCCAGTGCTGAGGCTAACCACCACCCGCTTTCAGGTTTCAATAGCACACACATTGTTGTTGTTTGATATGATAGACCTTAGTGTTTCTTGAGTACACACCATTGCGTGACTTTTCTGTTTCAAGAACATTTTTTCTCGGGGCTTCTGGGAATCTGTTTTCTTTTTCACTGCTGACGTCTAATGATAGATGTGACTGAGCTTGCATGACAAATATGCTGAAGTCTCACATAGGTTTGTAAACTGTATTTTCTCAGGTTTTCATTACGTCCTTCCCAGATCACAAAAAGTATTTTAATATAAATAGATAGGCTTTTATGGTAGCATTTGTTTGATACTTATTACCATATGTGATTTCTTTTTCATACTGCATTTAGAGCTGCCTGGGGATAGAATGAATATAGCTATACTTTTTTTTCTCCATTTTGACAGCTACACCAGAGGAAGAATAAAATTGCATACCCATCGTATTTCTTCAGAATGCATGAATACTAAGCTTCATTATCTAAGCATTGTTAGTTTTATATTATTAGTGTAATTAACTGAAAAAAATATTATTTTAAAATCAGGAGTTCCTATTAGTCCTTCTCTTCTGTGCTCCTATAAACTTTAAAATCTTTAATTTGTTGATCAAGAGAGGAACATTATTAAACAGTAAATGTAGTCTACTTTTCAAGACAAAGGCCCCGGTGTAAATGTTTTGAGTTGTGTTACTACTGCAGTCAAAATATAAACCTGACGAGTAGTAAAAGGACATTTTTGCACTTGAGTGTCTAAAATAGTCACTAAAATCGCAATGATGGCACAAAAAATACTAGACTGTTATCCGCTATTATAATAAGTAGGTATTTCTCAATAGCTTCTTGGTGGTATTAGTCACCTTAGCATATAGATAGATTTTTCGTATTAGATGGCTTGTCCCCAATCCGTATGGTAAAGCAGTATGACTGGGAGTTGTGACATAGAAAAAGAAATCTGAAAGAAATGGAAACAAAAACAAGATATTTAATGTCCCAGACAGTGACTTTACTGTAGGAACATCTTTTGGGAAATAATAATTCGCATAGCCCTGAAACATAAATGTGGAAACAGGTGTTCATTTTCAGGTGCCCACATTTAAAAATTTAGCCTTAGATAACCTATGCCTCATTTCATATTGCTTAATGTAGAAATTTAAATGTTTGTAAGGAATACTGAGTTTGTGAAGAGCTTTTTTTTTTTACGATCTTTCTATATTACTCTTTTAAATATATGCATAAAATATCAGCAAAACTATTTTCAAATGCTTTAATGTAACCTATTTAAAAAGCTATCTATTTATGCTATGAATCAAGAAAGGGCTATGCTATCTGATTATAAAATATGCTGCCCAAGTTAAGTGTCAGTAAGATGAGTTTAGGGCACAGTCTGGCCAGGAAGGAAAAAAAGTTATCAGCATTCTTTCTGTTGGTTTAAATGTATGACAAAGGTCTGGTACAAACACATCTGATAATATTAATAAATCAAAATAGGGTTTTAAATTCCAATTGTGCTGTAGAATCATAGAATAGTTCCATGTAATTCCCCTCTGAGTAGGAGGTCTAGCATGAAGATTTAAGCAGAACTTAAATGGTACATGGGCCTTGGGCTGGCCCCTCTATAAGCTGCAAATGTTGAGGTTTTGTGATTGTTTTTTTTTGGGTTTTTTTGCATTTTGTAATGCATATTATTTTCCTTTGCTGGGCAAATGGTTTTGCCACTGGAATTACACTGCCTCCTGTGAGGATAAAATCATAGAATAAAATGGGTTGGAAGGGACCCTTAAAGGTCATCTAGTCCAACACCCTGCAATGAGTAATCAAGAAGTAGTAAACAATTTATGTTAGGAATAAAACTATGTGTGTTTTAATGCTCTGCCACGTTAGCAGAATATTCTGTTGAAGACACTGAAGTAGCAGTAATTGTTTATTACTTGTCCAATATAGTGAGTTTAACAGGTTTTAAGCTGTCACCTCCACTTTCTTCTGTTAGATGAGCAACTAAACAGCTGTTGCTGCTGATATTAATTCAGATAGGAATTAGGTTGTCATCACTGTTCATAAATATGCAGTCTTCTACTGAGAGCTTGGGATCATGCAGCTCCTCAGTAGTGGCCAGAGTTGCCACAGTGTACAAAGAGGGATAATAAGGGGGTCCCCACACTCTCAAGTATTTGCCTTCCATTCCTGGGGCACATTCTCCTAGATTTCATATTCAGACCTCTACATATGTGATTTATTTTCTTCTGATTGTCTTGTTTGTGTTTACCTGAAACCTAAACTCCAAAGGTATCTCAGACACTTGGGATTTTTTGTGCAGTATTGAATTTATCCTCAGACCTGAACACATAAATCTGTCTCTCTCAATCTCTCTCACAGGCTGGTCCAAGTGAAACAAACATGAGAAGTATATACACGTCTGTTTATGAAATCCACTAGTTAATATGCACATTTTGAAATGTATTTTTAAGTTTTATCCTTAAATCAGTCTAGAGCACTGCAGTCAACATAAATTCATCAAGTATTACATTCTTATAGGCATTGTCCCTGTGCTGTCCCCTAAAAACAAGCAATAAGGGAAAAAGGAGAAGCACCTGTGATTCATCAGCAATGCAACTAGTATAGGAGGAGTTTAGCCTTGAGCTCTCTCTTCTTCCATGTCTTCATAGGTCCGGATCTCCTAGAACTTTCTTTCTCTACCCAGGCCTCTCTGCTCCTCCTATTTTATAGCTTCTCTGAGAACACAGTTTTTCCAAGGGTAAGCCATAGTACTTTTAAATAAGTATGGATTGTTTGGGTTGTGGGCTAGGTGTGTTATTGTACAGTGTAGCCATATTTAAAATTACTGCAGCACCTTCATAAAAATGATGTTTGAGCTGTTCACAGTATAGGTTTCCAGTAGAGACTAACCATATACTGGAAACCTAACTTAGTTTAAGAGAAATGAAAAAAAGAGAAAGAGAATCTCAAGGAAGGAAATAATTGCACAGTAAAAAAAAAACAGTGGACTGTTAGAGATGACATAGACCTAAAAAATACAAAACTGCAGTCTGCACCATCCATTAATTATAGCACTCAAAATAAATGTTGCTTTGTTGTTTGTTATCCACAAAGCACTCTCACAGAGAAATAAGGTTCTTTTTCCATTTTTATAACTTTATCAGGATTGCTCCATTTTATCTCTGTAATAGGCTGTTGTACAATAGTGTTTTATTTCTGTGTGTAATACCTAGACAAGCTATATCACATCTGTTTAGATTCCAGCAGTAGAAAAAGTTTAATTTCTCAGCTGTAAGGCAATGGGCACAATAGGTTATTCTAGATAGAATAACATTGTTCCTATTTAAATGGTGGGATTGTATCAGGAGGAGGTATTAGCTAGAAATAACAATTAAGCCCCTGCTACCCCTGCCAAGTACTTCTTTTGCCAGACTATACAGACATGTCATAATTTTTTAAAGATGTTATTGTGATAAAGAGACAAAGAAAATTGTTTTCTACTTAGGCATTCCAAAGAACTCAGAAGATACTGAGGGTGTTTTATGTTGAGCTTGCAGTGCCACAGAGAGGTTGGATTAAAATACAGAATCTAAATAAAATAGGTATGTGACTCAAATGTGATGCTTTAAGTTATGTGGAGTAATATATATAGAGAGAGACAGTAAGTAAGTATATTTAACTGGGTCAGGTTAAGCTTAAAATGCCTTTTTAAGCCTCTTAAGATATAGTAGAACTTCATTAATTCTCAGTTAATCTGTCAACAATACCAATCACTGATCTCCTGAGCTCATTTCCAAGCTTGTAGGGTTTTCCTGAAGACATTGGCACTAAGGAAACCTAAAAAGGGAGCTGCAGAACCTGAGCCATTTTGTAGTTTAGGACATTCTTGCTCCTCTGTACAGATTTCAGCTCAGCATATATATGAATTTATAGATATGGTTTTGAATCTATATAGCCACAAAATTCTTAAATGAGGAAGGTGATCTTTTTAGGGTAATCTGCAACTCCTGCTACTAGCAGTTGCAGTGTTTGCATACCTATTCATTTTTTTAGTAAGAAAAACAGTGACCTCATGAGTAGGTTTTTAACATCCAAGGGTTGTAGTGAAACCATTTCCATCAGCCTTCTTAGGGGAGAAGGTTCTTTAGCAGATTAAATGCATCTTATTCTTATGAGAAAGAAGACTACAGGAATGCTAATATCCTTGTGTCACCAACTGTACCTCAGAAAAAGAATACAGTCAGGAAGGTTGACTCTGATGGGAAGAAATAAGGATCTCAGTTCATTATAGAATTATATAATCATAGAATGGTTTGGATTGGAAGGAACCTTAAAGATCATCTAGTTCAAACCCCCCTGCCATGGGCAGGGACACCTCCCACTAGAGCAGGGAGTGGAATAGATTTAGCTATTCAGGTTGGTTCTCTGAGGGATGAAAATAAAGCAACATCATTACTACTACTAAAAGAAAAAAAATACAACTGTGATTTTGCTTTGGGTATTTTATCACGCTCTTTTTCATCCTGCTAAGAGCCTCAAAAAATCACAGACTAGTCCATTAGTGCTAAAAATATTTTCTTCCTTGACCTTCACTAACTTTGTGCAGAATAACTTTGAAGTCATTGTTAAAATAACTCATCAACAAGAAATCTAGCCAAGAACATCAAAGACAACAAGACAAACTTCTACAGATACATTAGGGACAGAGGCAAGACTAGGGAAGTTGTGGGCCCTCTCCAGAAAGAAACGGGAGACCTGGCCACCCAGGATATGGATAAGGCTGAGCTACTGAACAACTTCTTTGCCTCAGTCTTCACTGGCAAGGGTTCAAACCACACTGCCCATGTCGCCGAAGGCAAAAACAGGGGCTCAGCAAATGAAGAACTGCCCACAGTACGAGAAGATCAGGTTCAAGACCTCTTAAGAAACCTGGAGGTGCATAAGTCCATGGGACCTGACAAAATCCATCCACGGGTCCTGAGGGAGCTGGCGGGTGAAGTTGCTAAGCCACTTTCCATCATATTTGAGAAATTGTGGCAGTCTGGCAAAGTTCCCACAGACTGGAAGAAGGGGAACATAACCCCAATATTCAAAAAAGGAAACAAAGAAGACCCGGGGAACTACAGGCCAGTCAGTATCGCCTCTGTGCCTGGCAAGATTATGGAACAGATCCTCCTGGAATCTCTGCTAAGGCACATGGAAAATAAGGAGGTGATTGGAGATGTATTCCTGGGATGCAATAATCAGATATATGTCAATGAAGATATGACAAATATTTCTCAAATGGAAATTTTTTTCAAGGCAAAATATGGAACTGTTGAAATGATCTGAGAATCTAGCTTGCCACAGACATGTGGATCAGAGCCAAATCACTTTTTACATGTTTATTATCAGATTCTGGATCAATGTTAACAGGAGCAGCCTTTTACATGTCATATTATGATATGTCAGGCCAAAGATCATTACTGGATCACTAATATTTGGAGATACAACAAGCACTTGTAGAGAAAAGCTAATGCTTCCTTTTCTCTGCTATATTGGATGTCTTAAAGGAAGTTTTTGGTGTTGTGCAAGCATTAGAAAGTTCACAAGACTTAGTCAAGGTTTTGGGATATTCTCAGCCACAGAAAGAGAATAGTGCTCAGTGCAGAGCCCAAGCTAGTTAATGTATTTATTTCTAGCTGGTGCTCCTCAGATCATAACAGAATGCATCTAGCAACATGGAGCCCCATGTGTTAGGTATTAAAGTCAACTGGAGTCACATGGGGTCTGTTTACTCCACCCAGTCCCTCCAGCTATATTTCCTGTCTTCTTTTCTTAGATACGCTGGTAAAAGTGTGAGGCTTTTATGTTTTTCACATTCGTGACATGTTGGATGCTAACAACTTAGTGCACCATTTGGGAAGAGAACAGCCAGATTGCTTCAAGAAAGCCTTGGTTGCTTTTAATATATTTGATTCAAAAGGACAAAGAAGAAGAAAGTATCTGTTTCCTATTGTGCTGGAACCAAGATTCATGACACTTAGGAACTGCTGCCTGATTCAGCCATGCAAGACTGCAATGATTGCAAAGCATCATTCATGGTTTTAGCCCATGTCAAAACATTGGATTTGAAACAGAGGAATTCAGAGCTACCAGCAGTGACCCTTTAGAATGATGGATGGGTTTTGCGAGTTGCTGGAACCTGTAAAGCCTCTATGAAACTGGAAATCTACTATCAAAAATCCCAAACTCAATTGAGAGTAATTTGTTTGTCACCGTCACTTAGAAGTGCCTTAGAGAGAAAACTTTTCAAATATTCCGCAAGAAATGTTGAGACTTCAGGTAATCAACAGTTTATATATGTAAACTTTATATGAAAGATGCAGCCATCTTTGCAGCCTTTCTAAGATTTAAAATTCACAGTATGCCTGCCAAATGAAAGTCATTGAAGTCCAACATAAACATATGCAAACCTGCAAAATTAAAAGAAACAGTGATAAACTCTTACAGGTTTTTGGCAGAACACCTTTTATACCTTTTCCCGTGTATCAGAGTGGTGTCATTAACAAATCTGTCAGCATGTAAAATGACCTTCCTATGGAAGAAGTGGCAGAAGTGGATGCTTTTTGCTAGAAAAAATAAATAAACAGCTCAGGTCAGTGCTTATGCCAGAACACTTCAGTTTCATTTAGGTCATCCCATTTTTACTTTAATTAAGAGTCAGTGATCAAATAGCTTGACCATATGGGAGCATGTGCACAATAGATCATGAAACAAGAAAGCATTTGAATAGATAACACTGATCTTATAAAAGTAGAAGCCTTTGCATTCCTGGATTGTTACAGAGCTTCACTGTGCCCATTTTGACTTGTTTCTCCTTCCTTCTCAGTGGGAAAAATTTTCAAAGAAAGATCCATTCTGTAAGACATACAAATAAATCACTTCAAACTGTGTTCCAAATACTTTATGAAAATACCTCTTACAGCTAAGACAAAAATATGAAACCAGGGTTGAATTCATTCTTATCTACCCACACACATTTTTGGACTGGCCTAAGAGGAAAAGGACAACTTTACCTTTCAACTAATGAAGGCTAAAATACAGAAGGGGAGAGACCTCAAACTAAAGCTCTGATATCTTGCAAAGAAAGTGGCCCTAAAAATGAAGAAACTGCAAAGAACAACATATCTGTATCTCTTTCATTAGAAAAGAAAACAAAAATGAAATTTAAGATAAACCTGGGGAAAAACACAGTTTTGAGAATAGCTGAAAGGCATCCTTGGCTTGTGAGTCTGATTTAGAGCATTGTAATTACTTTAGCAATACCAAATAGTAGATATTACTTTTCATAGGAATATATCTATTCCTAAAATTGTTTCCAATATTGTGTACATACAGCAATACAGGTCAACTTTAAGGAACACATCTTGAGCTTATTTGGGGTTTCTTTGCAGCAGAAATTTGCATATTCTCCATGATGGAGACAGAGTACCACCTTTATTGCATATGTAAGCAGAAGCTTTCTTATCATATAATATCGGTTTCAGTATGGACATTTTAGTATATAGGACAGCACATCAAGACTAAGATAATAGTCTTAGACAAGTGTTCAAATATCTTAAGAAAATCCAAGCTTGACACTAGACTCAGAAAACTCTGAATTTAATAAAACAAGATTGCAATTTTGGGGGCATCTTTTCTTGGTTGAGGGCATCAAACCAAATGAAACCTATGCAAGGTGGCTGTAAATTAAATACTCTCATGTCTCAAGAACATCAGTGCTGTCAACTCATTTCCTGGTATGCCACTACTTCTGATGTATCAAGGACTTTCTAGCCCTCCCTTCATCTCTCAGAGACTTAATTTAATAAGATGCTAAATTTAAATAGCATCATAGGCAAAATCCAGTAGTTTAAGTCGCTGGGGGAAACATAATCTGTCTAGATTATTATTTTTCCAGAGAAAAAAATTGATAGTGCACAAAAGTCTAGTTGTATTAGTGTGGGGACCTAACATGCAAGCGTTAGACAGTGGCTGTGTAAGAATTTTTCCCAAGGAATACAGTCAGAACCTTTAAGTGCTTTCGTTGTTTTCACTCATGAAGTGACTAATATGTGTGTTCAGTTTAATTGGAGTTATGAACTCATCCAAACAAACCTCACATTTGCGAATTTTGAAACTCAGATACTGCATGTGAAAGTAGTTTGCAAATGAAACATATTTTAGGGACCTTTAATGTAGCTTGAAGTTGTTCAAAACAGAAACAACAAGCAAAAACTTCTTATTTGGATGTTCTTTGTTTTCTTTTCACTTGTTTACTGTCTTTGATGCTGGTCAAATTGCCATTGGGCTCAGATGTATACCTCTCATCCAAGCAGGTCAATTGCTTGTCTGTAGTACTCACATTCTAGTGTTTCAATATGAATGGCATAACTTGGAAATCAAAAATGTTTGCCCTGAAGATTATGATCCTCTGATTAGGAAATACAGGGTATTGTTAAGCAATCTCTAATTAAAAACCAAAGGAAACTGATGGAACACATTTTAAGTAGTAAATTTCTGTCACAGATTGTTTTCACCTTTGGGTCTTGTTAAAACTAAAGGGAGATTCTTTTTTTATCTCACTTGCATACAGCTGTGGATAATTATAATCCTTGAAATTCAGTTGGTAAGCGCATATATTTTTCATCCTTCAGAAAGCTTTAATTTCCTTATAACACAGTGTGCAGAAGGATTATTTTCTGTCCTGCATGCCATTGCAAGTGATCAAAAGAGAAACAATTTGCCCTGCTTGATTCTCTCTGCTTGCCATGTGGACCTTACAAAGCAATGGGAGGAGGAAGTCTGAGTTGCTGGATCACATTCTGTTCCTAAAGCAGCAGTGCTAGAAAGCCACACAAATTGCTAGCTACGCAAAGTAGCATAGATTGTAGAAAGCAATCAGCCATAAATCTTAGTTCGGTCTGGATTAAGATGTGGGACAGGTTAATGAAGTACAGCCACACAGTCCCATTCTCAGTATCTTCCCTCGTATGGGACTGTGGTAGAGCCAGGGCAGGCTCTCTTAATAATTACAGTTAATTTTTTAGTGTGCTGTCCCACCTAATAACAGTTTCGAGACTTTATTGAAATAGACTGTCATGGACTACCCTCACTGTACATGATACCTCAAGCAGCAATAATGTAAGGAAAATTGTTCTGAAGCTGCACTGGTTCTGTGATATATGACTTGTGATCATGGGTAAGTATGACTATGAACTTTGCACATCAAAATGCCTTACAAAATGAAAAAAAGATTTTCCCATTTTTTGGTAGATGAGTCCTGCTTGGTATATGTAAGCACTCATTAGTTGTCACACTCACTGACTGATTGGTTTAGTCACTGATTGCTTTATAAATTGCAGAGCCTCTGAAATGGCAGAGGTGGGTGAATGCCATGCCGTTCAACCCTCTGCCAGTGCTGACTGCTCCTTACTGTTCCCTCTACTTCATGCAGGCTCAGTTCAAATAGGTTCAGAGGCTACTGATACATTATTTTGTAGTTGTTTGTGGTCTGTTCAAGAAAAGTCTCAAAAAATATGGCTTAGTCATCAAGGACCTGCAAGGATTTTGGTGGGGAGTAGCAATCCTGTCACTGATTTCAGTATGGTCATGGACATCTGGAAAGATGATCAATGAGAACAAAGGCCACTGAGGACTTTGCAGGCCACCTGCAGAAATAGGGAAATGCTTTAATATGTGGTCTTATTGTCATCCATAGAATTGATGGAAGTATTTCATCAGAATTCATACTTGGCAGCTATGTAAGAAGTAGCATACCCAGAGGAGATATGCAGCTGCACTTGTCCTCTGCACTAGAGGGTAGGGTTTAGCGCAGCGTCAGCTTTAAAATCAGTTCTGGATGTACCAAGTTATGTGTGTGCTCTGTCTAATTTCAGGAAGCCCATGCTCAATGATATAGTAGTCTCAATTCAAATCCAGCTGCAGGTCTAGCGCAAACCGTGAACTTCTCCAGCGAAGATACAGTTAAATTTCTTTATAAACAATTTTATCTCTATGCTCAGCAGTTTTTATAAATTCCACATACTTTCATCAATTGAGAATAAGCTATTAGCTAGGTTTTTCAGCCCATTGTCACAATAATAACTGGTGTAGAGCTTAAGTTGTTCATGGAAGTTACAACAAGGTTGAATTAGGAAGACAAAGAAGAAAACTATTTTAATTGAATTGTGTGGGATTTTATTAAGGAAGCTGGTTTATGAATATTTTGAAAATGACAGCAAGCAGTCATGGAGCGATCATAATATTGAAATGCACAGGCCTACACAGGCCAAAACTACTCAGATTGTTCCTGGCTTCTAAGGCACTTCTTCTGTATGTATTCTGTATATAAGCACAGCAGCTTATATCAACATTAAATGGTACAAAATGTATAATTTGTTTGCTCAAGCACAATAAAAAAGGAATATTTTCACAAAATATGGTTGTTAAATTTGCAGCACAGGTGTTCAAATATAAATATAAATATTGCATAAATACTGTTCTTGAAATGAAAAATGAACTCTTAGAGATGGATTAATAGATAGTAATGATTATTGAAGAAATATAATTCATTATTGACCATAGTAAATACATGGTAAAAGGCAGCTTTGGCTTATAGTTTGTCTAAAACAGACATAAATCAGAGATAGAATGCAGAATATGACAAATAGGATGAAGGAAAAATAGATAATAGTTATTATCAATTAGAATTTGAAATTAGAATTAGAAAGGAAATAAAAATAACAAAGATGAGTATTTGGTTGCCTCATCTTTAGATGAATATTATTAGGTCTAGAATATTTTAGCTCTGTATTTGGAAGAAAGTAGCATAATGCGTTTTTTCCACATGCAGACTTCTCAGCCTTTTACTGAAACGGGGAGACTGCAGAAATGTGTACTTGGTGTAGATATTTCTAAATAAATAGATTTGATAATATGTATCCAGAAGCCCTGAGAGAGATAGATAACGAGATCTAAAGTCTGCTGATGCTCTTTCTAATAAATCTTGGAACAGAGGAAGGTCTGGTAAAATGAAATAACAACAGTGATGAAGTGTTAGCTGTTGTTGCAGTAAACAGTATCTTTTCCCTATTAAGAATGTCAAGCAGGATGCCCCAAGTAACTATATGCTGGTTAGCCTGACACCTATCCCTGACAAAAACAAGAAAGTGTCAATGAAATTAAATTAATAAAGACTGAAAGGGCAAGAAAGTAATCAATTTCAGACAGTGTGACTTTATAAAGAGAAGATCTTGTCAACAAACTTGATTTAAATCTCAGACGTAGTGACATATTTGGTTGATTAATATAATTGGGTAGCAACGATACACTATGATTTATTGCAGGGGGTTTGACTTCATAACTTATGACATTCTAATGTACTGAACAGATGTCAAAAAACTGTTGCCAATGAGAAATTATCCTGGATGGAAGTGATTTCATTTGACTTTTATAGACATTGGTACAAAGCCACATTTTAATCAATGATCTGGAGGTGAATGGAAATGGCCCATCATAGAACTTGTGGATGACACAAAGACTGGTGGGAACTGTAAACAAAGATGCAGTCATTCTCATCAAGTGAGATCACAAACAAAGTGCACTTTAATATACATGCACAGCTGTACTACCAACTCTCAAATACAGGAGTACATTTAAGAAAGTGGTGACTTTGACCAGGATCTGTGGGTCAGAAATGCCATGCAGCTACCCATGCACTCCCAGGATGATGGAACGGGAACAGTATTCCTTAGATGTGAGAACAGGGATGTTGTGACTGCGAACAGTTGAAAATTTGAGGAGGATCAGATAAGAGCCACAGAATTTATTCTAGAATTGGAGAAAATGCCTTTAAAAGTTCAACTGCTCAGTTCATTTAAATAAGCAGAAGAGACTGAGAGGTGATTTTAATCCATCGAATAATTTTAAAACCTAATAATATAGGAATTTAACAAGAATCAGTGTCTGACAACTGAAGCCAGACAAAACCAAATTGGACCAAGATTGAAAGGCCAGTCTTGCACACTGGTAGTCTTGCACACTATAGCTCTTTAAAAACACAATTATTATATTTGCACAATTAATGAATCAAATATTTTCACAAATGATAATACGAATATTGCACTTACATGACAAGTAGTGTTAGACACAATATACTGAGCTTAGCAAAGCAAAGCAGTGCTTTGTATAGTCTGAATGCTTTCTCTTCTACCTTATTCTCTGTGAATGAATCCTGACTTACATAAGAGCATTAAAAATATTGCAAATGTTCCACAGCTGATTTTGTTAATTACGGCCTAATTTGGAAGGCAGATTTTTATGGTAGAGGCGGTATTTCATATTGGAACCATAATGTTATACAAAAAATTTTCTCCAAAAAAGTAACTCAATTTTAAAGTGAGTATACGTTGATCTTAACTGCATTTTGGGCTTGTTCACTTTCCCGTTGTAAACATATAATTCCATCCATTTTTATTTGTGCTAATGTTCACTAAAAAAAAATTGCATGTCATTTCACAGAAATACTTGCAGAACACATTGAACTCTTTAGCAATAAAGAGTCTCAAATAACAATTCTCATTATGACGTATTGTAAATAGAAGTGACCTCTAAAACAAAAGTCAGGATTTAGAAATTCATGTTTATTTTACTTCTGGAGAACATATTTGCTGTCATGCAACAAATAAATGCTTTTTTCTCTCTCCCCCATTGTCTGTGAGGACCAAAAAACTCTACTGGTAAAGCCTGTGACAGTATTCAGCTTTTATGACTGAACACTGCTGTAATTTTTAATGTCTTAATTACAAATGGAAACAAACGATGTCTTACTTGGAAAAGGCAGTAAACAGGAAATCGCCATTGTGAGCAAGAAAGAGATCTATAAAAAGCAAACCCAGATAAGTCAAATTATACAAAAAACACCCAACTACACTTTGCTTGTCAAAACGATTGCAGTTTTCATCTATAAAAAGATGCTTCTGGGTGGTGACTCAAAACCCCTACATTTGCTATTTCAGATGTAATTTTCCTCATTCCATTCTCCTCTGGTGTCAAGAGTATAAAAAGAGAAACACAGATTGCTCACTGCCTCAGCAGACATTCTGTGAGCCAACACAACCTTTTCAGAGCTAAATTCTTTGCTTTCGTCATACTTGGAGCTGTGTTTGGCACAGGATTTTCCTGTGTCTGAAGGTAAAAATGTACTACAGCGTGAGGAAGGACATTGAATTTGGCCATTCTTGTACTAACTTCTGCCAGCCGGGGGTACCTGGACTTTGTTTTTAACTGGGCATGGGGGCAGGACTACACTGTCAGTCTTTAGTGACTACGGAAAACCTCATCCCCTCCATTTTTCAATTTTTTCTTGCCCTTGGCAGGGAGAGCATTGCTTTGTTTATTATTGAGGGGGGAAGCGGGGCAGGAGCTGAGAGTTCAGGCAGAGACTTTCGCTCTGGGTCCAGAGTTCCTCCAAGGGAAATTGAAATCCTGGTATTTCAAATATGTGACCCAGCCATACACTTAGCAACGTCTGCCTGTTCCCCAGCTGTGCCCAAGGCTGCGTTCACCTTCTGGGGACCTTCTTTCTTAAGCTCTGCTTCTCTTTAAGCCTTTCTAGCAGCTGGTGCCCTTGTAAATTCAAGAGCTGCCCCAGGCCAAGAAAAGCCACAGGCAAAAAGAAAAGTTCTTGTCATCTCCTTTCACCCTTCTTAAAAATCTTGTAAGGGAGCTTGACCAAGTCTTGTGGGAAGACATCAGCTCCCTGCTGCCCAACAGCCCTGTCTAGACAGGGTCACCTTGATGTGTCCCTGCCAGGCAGAACTGGCATAGAAATGCTACAGAATGTTCACCACGTGAACAAATACATCTCTCAGAACTGAGACAGAAACTGATAAATAGAAACAAAAATGAGTGTCATGAAGAAGGATCTTCCTCTTAATTCAGACAAGCTGCTATTAGTTTTTCTTCAGCCTTCATATTCCGTAATCTGACATTTAAGACAATAGAGTTTTCCCATGAAAGTTGACCCAAGTTTAGGGTCTCAGAAGTTGAGACATTCCCTTCTGCCAGCAGCTGCTATGTCAGGTTTTGTGTCTTAAGTTGCAAGCAGTCTGAGGAATCAATTGTAAAAGATGTGTGAATTTTACAAAGTAAAGCAGGAAGTTTCCACGTTAGTAGAGATATATTCTCTTTTCCTTCATGTGCACCAATAGGCAGCATTTTGTTTTGAGATGGAAAGTGATCTCAGACCACAACATCAAATCTTGCTGCAACCAGTAACTGTTTATAACAGTGGAAATACAGGAGCATTTTGAGAGGGATCACATTTGCACTGCAGGTCTTCAAAGCCTTTTGGTCAAACTATAGGTGAAAAACACTCATGACAAAGGTAGTTAAAATTGTGTGGTACTGATGTTTGAATAGAGCCCTGTATTGAATCCATGAGGCAGTTCTAGTCTCAAATACAGCTTGATAAACTAAACAATACAACCATTTACTTTATATGTACACAAAAATTCATTTTAGAGATTATTTCTTCACACTACATTATCTGTGGTCCTCAACATTACAGCTAAGCTTTCTTAATACTGAATAGCCTCAGAAGAGTAGGAAATCATAATTAAGACCTGTAAATTATCCCTGAAATGGCATTAGTTTTTCTGTAGATAAATAAGTTCCTCTTCAAAATCTGTTACAAAAATATTGCGGTTAAAGAACTAGGAAGTCAGAAGTTAAGAAAATGTCATATTAGCATGTACAGCCTTGCCTCAGCTGCACAGGCAGAGCTAATATGTACTCTTGTCTTCTTAGTCACAGTCATCGGCAATGTATCATAAGTGAGCAAGACACAAGGTTTTGCATGTGATGTTGTTTCTGATAAAGCCTGGTCCATCCATATGGTTTTATTAATTATGTGAACAGTGCATTGGTAGAATTCAGGTGACACAGCATCTGTGGCTTTCACAAATCTTCTGAAGAATGACAGGCTGTATATCATTAAACAGGGAAGCTGTTGGATAATTTTAGAAAGAAAGTGAATCCTCCATTTTTCTCCTTTCTGGAGTAAATTTAATTTTCTGTGAATAGGAAGAATGTCTGTATTTAGAACCAAAATCCATTCATTTATAGCCCATGTATAATGTAGTCTTTGACAACTAAAGAATTTTACCATCGTTCTTTGTTGATATTCTGATCTGCAGAGACCATCCTCTGCTGGGTGAGAGAACTGTGTGATTCTGACATGCCGCATGAGGGATTTCAGTTTGCACGTTTCAGAAGTTTCTGAATCACTTTCTGCTATCATTCAA
>JAOTQQ010000023.1:49004686-49080421 GCA_026546715.1 Gallinago undulata
CATGGTGCTTGGGGATATGGATTAGTAGTGGATTGGTGTTGTTTTGGGTGTGGTGTGGGGTTTGTGTGGGGTTTTTTGTTCGTTTGTGTTTTGGGGTTTTTTTATTGTTTGGTGGATTTTTTTTTGTTGTTTGTGGTTTTTTTTATTGGTTGGACTAGATGATCTTAAAAGGCCCCTTCCAATCTAGGTGATTCTATGATTCTGTGATTCTGTGAAATAACTGCATAAATATCAGGGGTGGATTTATATTATATCTTTACAGCTAAAATAAGATTTTAAGAAATTCTTACTATATGCAATCTTGCCAGTATGTTGTTTGAATATTGAGGTATTCAGTCATTCATCTGCTTTTGTATCAAAGCTGTATTTAGTCTTGCACATGCATTTTATATAACTATTACCCACACTAAAAAAAAACAAGAGCAACTCTTTCTTGAATGTGAAGTACTTCACTAGTGTGGAACCCACTGTTTCAGGAGAATATTAAGACTTTAATGACATTAAGACATCCAGTGAGATATTTTTAAAAGTTGAGTTGCAATCAATATTTGGACAGTTATGCCAGACAAAACCAATATTCATTTACAGGTAGAACAAAGAGACCAGGCATTAATTGTTCATTCTGGTGGTCTGGACAAGTTTCCCATCTATTTTATCTGTAATTGATGATCCAACAAAATTAGGAAATATTTTATGTTTTCAAATAATATGATTGAGAAATTTCATTCACAGCATTTTTGAAAGGTTGCTGCAGGAGAGAACTGGAAGTTTCTGGTTTAATATCTCTTAGTATTTAATCCCATATAAGTGAATAGCCTTTTTTTCACAAATGCAAAAGACAAAACACTGTAAATCCTGAGTAGTCCCTGGTACTTTCTAAACATCATGCAGGGTTTTAAGAATTCAGAACAAATTAGAATTGTTTAAGAAATGAATAGTGATGATTATTGGCTTATAACAATCTTTCATAAAGGATTCCATATTTTGAACCCACTAAATTTTATTTGATGTAGATTATTGGAAACATTGGATTATTCTAGTTACAGATACCTATATGAATTAAACTACAGGCTGCAAAATTTGTGTCTATAGAGGGCTGTGGTACGATCTGGTATATTTACTATGGCATTCCAAATGCCAATCAGATTTATAAACAGGAGTGTGTCTTGAGAAATATTAAGGTGCATTTAAAAAAGAAAAAATCTTTACAAACTATCTCTTCCATTATTTCATTTTTGTTTTAATGAAGAACCTTTTGGGGAAATTGCTATGCTTGAATAGCATGAAGGATGTACGTGACATTTTATTTCATTCACCTGTGACCCTCCCTATTATTCTCCCCAGCAGTCCAGAAATGAAACATTTCATAAGCTATTTGCTCTCTACTGGCCATTTAATTATTATGCACCTCATTTCTTTTGTTTAGTTGTTAAATTTAAAAAAAATATTTAATTTTCTTTGAGTTTGGGGCTATTTTATAATTTCATAGGCTATTCCGAGGTGTGTATGTTACTGTAAGATAACACTGGCAGGTCACTAAAAGCATTTGCCTCTGCCTCGTACTTTACAACACCCACAAGGCGTGTGTTATCTCAGAGTGCCACACGTCTTGTTAAGCCTTACAGTTTCTGTGGCTGATGGACAAGCTTACTGTCAGGGTCTTAACAGAAATGCTACTTTTATATGTTTATAGCTCTCCTATTGTCTACAGTTCGGTGCTAAGATGCACATCCATCGTAAATTGGATCTGTATAATAGGAAGGCACTCAGACCAAAGTCAAAAAAGGCATAACACTAGTTTCCTTTGGAAATCTGTAGAAGTGTGAACACGTTTTGAGTGCAGAGCTGCTAGTGGGCTGAGATGGCCCAATAGCAGCACCAAGAACATCACCAATATTTCTAATTATTTTCTGGTTTAAGAAAATAGTTCAGTAGAGGAGACATTAATAAAACCAGATTTACAAACACTTGCTGTAGGTTGATTCATCAATTATCAGGTGTGAAAAACTGACATATTGGGAAGGCCTCATGTAGATAATCACGTGTTTTAATTGTTCTCCATTATATATTTCTAGTAAAAGCTCTTAGAAAATTAAATATGTTTGCGGTGCACTAGGAATAAAGACCTAATAGAAAATTTTACATAAGCATCTGCTTATACTTGAGATCATTTCAGTGAAACTATTCAAATGGTTTAAGTTAAGCTCATTCTTAATGAGAACCTAATGTCTATCTTGCTACTCTCAGGCATTAGACATTTCTCTCATTAAGAATTATACATCTTAATTCTTTGCGTAATGCCATGTGTATGTATCCTTAGCATTCATTATGCAAGACAAAAACATCTAATTAAATCCCATAGCAACAGTGGCATCTGTCAAAAATCAGAGAAATTCCTTTTCTTTAAATGAAAATTTATTAAAAAATAGCAAATGTGTACTTATTCCTTGACTTCAAGGGCAATTCCTTTCTTTTATCTATTGTCACATTGCTAATTCAAGTAGCATATACATTATTATAAATACAGAAAATCATAGGTTTGCATATTGTAAAGTTATTTCCCTTTGGAAACTTGTATGTGATTCATCAACAAAAGGTGCTGTCATGTAGTTCTGCGTGTGTGTGGGTACTGAGCAGATGGCTAGGTAGTTATTTCAAGCATCCAGGATGGTAGACAAGCTAGAGCAAATAGTAAATTCTGACTTTCTTATCTTGTAGTAACCAATTATGAGCATTTACCAAATTCCTGACACTGAAAGCACTAAAGTCCATGAACCAGAGGCTCTATAAAATGAGCTGAGCTTAAGGATGGGATTCATTTCCAACTTGTTCCTTGAACATGAGATCAAACAAAATGTTGATACAAACATTGAATTTTGCAGCTTGGGACCATTTTTAATTTGAAAATATAACACTTTCTTGTAATAGAAAATAGAGATAACCTGAAGTGTAAGTCAAATTGTATCTTTTTCCCATTAATAACTACCGGGTTTTCATGAACTACAATTTTCTCATATTGCAGCTGAGAAAAGAGATGCACACTTGATTCTCCAGTGAGAAAATAACATATATCACAACTTACAGGGGTAAATTAAAGTCCATCTCTATTTGACAATTGTGATTTTGCTACATGCTTTGCCTCTTTCTGTTTTGCTGCTTATAGAAAAATTCTGACCTCCTGTGTATCCAAAAATCAGATTGAAGTCAGAAGGAGCTCGTGGCGCACAGTTGCAGTAAACAGTACATAAATGTAACACAACTTAAGACTCAAAACAAGGTTTACTAATGATCCTTATTTAATAAAAAGCTACAGTAATAGCCCCCAAATACTGCAATAAGACAACTGGGAGCTGTAGTGGTTTGGGGCCATTATTGTTGAGTGCTTTTAATACAGTTTGCAAAAGTAACCTTTCTTTGTTTTCTGTGTGAGCTGGCAGGTTGCCTTTGAAGCCAAAGAACAAAAATACAGTGGGGTCATACACTAACGGTGGCTGTTTTCTTTTTTCTTTGCTTTAAATTTCCAGTAGAAAAAAGGATTTGAATTTTGAGGGGAAAAGAGAAAAAATCCAACAGATTATAATTATTTAAAGGTAAAGGATACATTTCTATTTATCAGTGACCCATTAGTATGCTTCTTTCTTCTTTAATTTATGCAAAAAGAAAACCCCAAAAAAGGCTGAAATATCATGATTAGCACTAGAATAGAACCACAGGCATGTATGCCAAAGTAGTGGGGATTAGACACACACTAGTAATTTCCTGAGGCTCAGTTTTATCTGAATAATATATAGAAAAAAGCAAAGTTTCCTTTTTTATTTTCCCCTTGATTAATTATCTGCTTTTTATGCAGGTCCTGAATACAGAATTTAGCTCATGCTACCCTACTTACCATTGACTCATTTGCATAGAATGCCTTAAGGATACCTCAGGAGGTAGAAAAGGTGAATGTCTCCAAACCCATACCTTTTTGTTTCTACCCCAAGAGCACTCCAAAGTCACATGGTTCCATAGCTGGAAGGCTTCCAGTCTGGCTGCTTCTGAGCCTTTTGAGAGCAGGGAAGGGGATGAGAGGAAGAGGTGACAAACCTTGTATTAGATAGATAGTAGTATTGTTCTAACCAGTATTGGTATAGTGATACTGTTAGCATTGTTATAAGCTTATTACTGCTTTTATTAAATTCTAACAGTGATTATGAGGCTTACTGTATGTTCAGGAGCAATGTGAGAAGAGTAATGAACAAAAGGAAAGTGAAGGTATTGAGAGAGAGGGAGAAAAAAGAAGAGACATTTCAATTGGTGGTTTTTAAGACAATAGGTTTTTAAAGGCTTATAGAAATTATTTAAAAAAAAAAAGCTAGAGGGGAGCTTGATTTTTTTTTTTTCAGGAATGCAATGAAGACAGTCAAAATGTAAATGTAGCCAGGGAAATTGAAAGAAAAAATGAATTTAGACGGACTGCATAGGAAGAGTAATGAAGGGGCGGGGGGGGGGGAGGCCCAGGAAGAGGTGCATTACTACAGCAGAATGTCTCAAATGACAAAGATTTAGGTGAGTGCTGTGCTTCTCTGTGACTCTTGATGCTGTACAGCTATATGAATTAATATTCAAGATGCCAGAAACAGGCAGGTAGTCTTTGATGCTGAGCAGCTGTAAATTAATGTAGCTCTACTGGAGAAAATGAAGTTAATCCCAGTTCCATGAGTCCAGGATTTGGTCATGTTAGCAAGAATTTTCACATATAATCAGATCATCAGAATACAACCTAATTATCACATAAGATGAATTCTTGAAGTCCCTTCCTTGCTAAAACCAAACAATAAGCCCTACCACATTGGTTTCTTAGAAGCAATAAATAAATGAGGCATTCATCAGCCATGCATGCTTATTCTAAAGTAGATCATTTGCACTGAAGTCATTGATTCCAGAAACTTTAAAAAGAATGTGCTAGTTCAGAGTTAGGAAAACAAGAAATGTCAGTAGGCATGGGGATCTCCTAGTCGTACTGGGAGGGAGTGGATCTTACTTTTCCGAGATGCAGCTTTTGCTTCTACCAGCACCAGTACTCAAATGCACTGTGGTTGATTTGTCTTCCTGAAGTGGGTCTTTTGGACCAAGACTGATTCATGGGTGTGTTTTAGTCAAGTATAAATCATTTTTATACATAGGTCTGGTCTACTCCCGTGTTGTGCAGAAGTTCCAACTTGGAGCGGTCCTTATCTATGTGTTTGTGTGCAGATATATGTTTCCTTGAGATTTAAGGGTTGCATCTGCTTTGCTGACTCTGCTGAAAAAAAGGGTGGACATCTGGGCCTTGGTTTAGTGTAACCTGTTGTGCTATCCAGATTGTGGTTCCATATCATATGTTTAGTAGCAGTGGAATTTATGCTATTTGTGGGTCCTAGGAATGCACTGTGAATCTATAACTATAACATTGGGTTTCTTCCAGTCCTCAGGATTTATTGCCAGGACCACTCAAAGGTAATCAGGAGTGGCCTTGTAATGATGTCAACCAGCTCCCTCGGTACTCATGGGTGCATCCCATCAGGGCCTATAGACTTTTTAGGTGCAATTTGTTTAAAAATTCCCTAACATGATCCTTCTTTGGCAAAGCCAATCTTTCTTGCTCCAGTGTTCCCCCTTGGGGACCTGGGATTCCTGAAGGCAAGTCTTGCCGGTAAAGACTAAGGTGAAGAAGGCCTTTACATGTTCTTTGTCACCAGATCCCCTGCCCCACTCAGCAGCAGGCCCACACTTTCATTGGTCTTCCTTTTGTTGCTGATGGACTTCTATAAGTCCTTGATGCCTTTTGTGTCCCTTACCAGATTCAACTCCACGCAGGTTTTGGCTCTCCTAATTCCATCCCTGCACATTTGGGCAGTGTCTCTGTATTCCTTCTGAATGCCTGCACCCACCACTTGCACACTTCATTTTTATGTTCAAGTTCAGTCAGGAGCTCCTCGTTCATCATACAGGTCTACTACATTTTATTGACTTCCTGATGGCTGGGGTGGACTATTATGGAGCCTGGGGGAGGTGATCCTTGAGTACCAACCACTTTCCTGGGCCCCTGTTTTCTTCAGGGCTGGCTCCCATATGATTCCTCAAAGCAGATTGCTGAACAGCCCAAAGCCTCTTTTGAAGGCTGGGCTTGTGGTCCCGCTTTTTGCCTTGTTCCCCCCTCTCAGGATCCTCAACTCCACAATTCATGGTCACTGCAGCTTAGGCTGCCTCCAGTCTTCACATCTCCAAACAGTTCTACCATGATGGAAGTATGAGGTACAGCAGACCATATCCCCTTGTTGGCTCCTCCATCGCTTGTGTCAGGGAATTTTCATCAATGCACTCCAGAAAACTTCTAGCTTGCTTGTGCCCTGCTGTGTTGCCTCCCAGGAAGCTAGAGAAATATAGTGCACATTGAGTGAATTGTAGATCTGACAGAAATCCAAAGAAAAGTAAGAAAATGGCTACATTGTAATATTATTTTTATAAACATGAAAGATTTATGGAGCATATGTTTTGTTGACATGGATCTTTCAACCTGTCAGTATATGCTGATACAGGACAGTATTTGTTGAGTTTACAGACATGTATTCAGAATCTGAAGATGGAATTTCTTTTGCTAAAATGTTTATTGTGTGGTTCATCTAAATGTTGCGGAGACAAGTGCCAAACTGTTTGCATTTCCTGTAAACCAGCTAATGTTCTGAGCTCACATTTCAGGGATCATTTTTTGGTAGTTTTTATAATTACTTCACAGAAAATGTCCAGGATCAACAAACCAGAAAAGGATCAGTTTGAAAGGTCAGACAAGAAGTCACAATATTGACTAGGTATATACTCTGTGAACACAATTAGCACAGACTGTGTAAGTTTAAAAAACATTCTTGTTTCAGAAGAAAATTACTTGAAACCACACAACTACCCTTTGCACTGAAAAGAAGGCTTAGAAATTGAGGGATCCTTAATTGGAGCTCTGGGTTGTGGCAGGGGACTCCTGGCGTGAACCAGGCCAGCTATCATTGATTTTTGATCAGACCTGTGTTTCTCAGGAACCACCTGCTTTTCTTCTTTGAAAGATGAAGCGTGATATTTGCATTGTTCTTCTAATGCTTTCTCCAGCAGTTTATAGAACAGCTTATAGAAAATGTTTACAGAACATTTTGCAAAGATGATGCCCCGTTCAGGAGAAAAAGATCTGAAGGTTTTAAAAAATTCTTGCAATTTCTTTCCCAGTTCTCTTCTGAAAATTTTTATTTTAGTTTATTCCCTTTTCAGGTGGCTTGGAATTGCAGACCCTGAGTTTAAATCTATCCTTCAAAGCTTCGAGTTGATGAAGTTCTGAGGTCTGTCTACATCTAATTTAATCAGTTAAGACTGAGACGTAACATCAAGTTTTCATCTGTTTTTGAAATTTGCTCAAAATTTCTAAGTGTTGTTCAGTGTCAATATTCAGGCTTAGAAACACTTCTAATTATAATCATCAATACAGGATTTTTTTGCAATAAAGGACTGTTCACACTCTGAATTTGACCCAAGCAGTTGAACTGAATGGTGCTGGTCTTTGAAGAGAATATGGATTAGATTTGATGATTGTAGATTAGTTATTTGCTAATTTTAAACAATTTAATTCTTCATAAAACAAACATAAACCAGAAGCAGAATAGAGGCTTAAAATCAGTCCCCCTCCCCACCTCCCCCCCGCCCCCCCCCCCCAAAAAAAAAAAATCACTTAGAGAAATATCATAATGCCTTGCTTAATCTGGTTACTAAGAGGGAAGGCAAGCTCCCTGGACCCTTGTGGAGAAGCTAGGCATTTCCTTAGAAGAGAGAGACTTGCAGAGATCTGTTATTTTTTTTGTGCTCTCCCTAGCACATAGACTGTATGCGTGTTTATAGTTATAAAAAGCAAGTACTACACGTAAGAGATAGCATGAACCCATAAGACAGCACCATAGTTGTCTGAGATACATTATTTATGCTATTTTATATGGTAGATGGTCATACTTAGAAGGATCTTTTTAGTTGTTACCAGATTGAAGAGAAGATGCAATGCCCTTGAAACAAGGAGCACCTTGCTCATTTTTATGTGTTTCAGTGCATCTGAATACTGTTTCTTCTTTATGAGACTGTCTTGTCAGGACTGGTTTTGCATGTATCAGCTGTTAGTAACCCTGGACTGAATCTGAACTGTTGACGATGATTTTTTTTTTTAGAATCTTTTTCAATTGCAAAAGCTTAGCAAAAGCTGCCTCTGCTGATTCCTGTATCGCTGCTGCCATCTTCTGGAAAGATTTTCGTATTGCTGAGTGGGTTTATTTTAATGTAGATTAATTCTAGCAACTAGATGAACAAAATAGGTGCTTCTTGCACGTGGTTACAGGATCACAGTCAGAACAGCATGGAATAAAAGTTCATATGTGACATGCCTTGGTTATGCTAAGAATATTTAAAAAAAAATATTCAGGGAAATGAGTGGCCTGATTTCTGTTGCAATTCAGTGTGAATTAGGAACTGGGTAATTGCTTAAGTCCCATCAACTTCCCAGCCTGTGTATTCAGTAGTTCATTTCAAGAACCATGTTAATGAATCCATTAGATTTCCAGGTCTGTTTGCACATATAAATGTGCAGCTAGATGCTCAAATGCTCAGGGCATGCATGCATAGCAGCAGTATTATAATATGGAAATAGGTTTGTCGTACTGTTTAAGGGCATATTAATTGGACTCCAAAGCTGCCAGAGCAGGAGCTAAAGCCACAGGCAGTAAACTGCACACCTCGTGACATTCCTTGTGAACTGATATATGCATTCAGCAACAAAAAATCTTTTTCAAACTTGTGAGAAGTAATATTTCAATGTAGCTTCCAACCACTTTGTTGCAAAAAAAATCACCTTTTGACATCACATATGGAAAGTGACGCATCTTCTGCAGGATATAAAATACTTTGTCTCACACTTTTGAAAGGCATCTCAAAATAACTATCATCCCTCTTTGCATCCCAGTTCCTTAAAAATAATGCTTCTTCCTGTATAAAATTTTACTTCTTATTTTCTTTGTATCCATTTTAGTGTTGAGAACATACGTACTAGCTTTTTTTTCCTTTAGAAAGTAAGTCATGCTCTGATTTTATCTGCTCTTCAGTAAATACTGTATTGTTCCACTGAAGATGCAGTCTGCTACTTTAAGTGGGAGAGATACACAGTGTATGTTTTAATATATGCATATATATATTATGTATTTAGATATTTAGGATCTTTTTTTCTTTTTTTTTCTTTAGCAGTAGCAAGTGGAATCATACCTTCTTTTGTGAGATATTCAAAATACAGAGAATAATATCCATTAAATTACAAAAAGGTTTTAAAATATCAGAGTTTAGATACAAGTTATATCTTTAGTTGCTTTAAAAATGTTCCTTGTATTCATAAATCTAATGACTAATCCCCTTATCCCTTGCATTTAGTTTCTAATATATTCCATTAAATGATAAAGTGGCAATAATATTGATTTTTTTTTTCAGTGTTCTCCTCATTGCATTTAAGCCATGCAATTTATTAAGGAAAAATGTGTAGAAAGCTTACCTGCATCCACTTTGCATTTTGCTAGTCATAAAATTGTTCAAAATTATACACTAAATAGATGTGGTTAGGTGTCCACACCACTTACTAAAGTTATTTAAATGGGAAGAGAATTAAGCCAACACACCATTGCTTTTTCTCTCCAGTGTTGCCAGCAAGAACCTAACACTGAATTACATTTCTTTGTCATGTCTGTACTACACAGTGAAGTATGGGATGTCTGTTGTTCTGCATCCCCAAGCTGGGCTGAAACATCTACCCAGCGTAACACAGCACCACGCAGGGACAGCAGCCCAGGTCCCCAGTGCTCTAGAGCTGCATTAGCTAGATTACTGACATGGCTGTAAGGCTTCCAGCAGGGCTGCCTTAAAGCTTCTCAGCAGTCTAAGCTGCAAGTAAAATTCAGTTTTGCCACCCAAAGAAGAAGGAAAGGGGCTGGAAATGAGAAGGCAGAGAAGCAGGTAGGCAGGAATTAAGAGTGGAGGAAGACGCCTGGCTGTGACAGCTGATCCTGAAGGAGGGGTCAGAGACTGTGCCCGCAGCTATTTGTGGGGTTAGGAAGAGCTCTTCAGAGTAGTGATGTTAAACATCTGAGGACTTGTCATATTCCCTGTAGCATGACAAGCTAGAAGTCTTGCTCTCTCTGCTTGCTGTCCGCAGCTCTGGCACAGGTGAGCTAAGTCACAGGGACGTGAATGTCGTGCAGTATTTAGCAGCCTGCTGCTGTAGGCAGCTGCCTGCTTTGTTTAAACGTGTTTGGCTTCCTTTTCCAGAGGTAGCTTGGGTGGCATCAGTCTGGGCATCTCATCCCGGTGCTCCAGGGCACAGGATTGTTCTGTCTCAGTAAAAGATGTGCAGCTCTGCCATGGCCAGATATGCCTGTTCAGACAACCTAAACCATGGTCCACTTTGAAAATTTTGTAATGTTTGAACTCATGTTTGCATGAGTGGTCAGCTATCAGACGGGATTCATCAGTGATAACAAGACCTGACTCTATTATGCACACATAATAGCACAACAAATAACAGGTTTCCATATTTTCAATATACCACATGATGTTGTTACTAACTCTGCTTTATAGACTTTACATTCTTATTTTCTGGAATGAGCTAGTAAGTCTCATCTTCCAGCCAGTGGGCTAAGAACAAGATTGTGCAATGCCCTTGTTTGTAGGTATGGGGTAGAGGAATCTAAAAAGAGCATTATCCCTTTTTCCCATGGGGGCCTGCAGTGATTTCATCTGAGAGGAACACTTGGGTTCCTCTCAGCTTCTTTCTTCTGTTCTATCCCTTGCAGCACTTGGGCCACAAGGCAATTCAGAAGAGGGTGGAAAGAAAAAGTAAGATTGCCCATCCACATAAATCAGCAAACAGGAGGTTTGGGAAGGTTTATGACAGGTTCCCCAAGCTAATGCCATCTATTGTACCAGCCCATCTTTTAGGTTAATGCTGCCTGATAGAAAGCAAGCTCCAGGACAGACACAAACTCACCAGCACTCACTGAAGAGCCTTGGGATGCACATGCCATCATCTGGATCTTGGGGAATGAGTCTGTGGGTTGTTTTGTAGAAGTCAGGAGGGGGACTTTCAGATTCGAAAGAAAAACATTGAAATTGCCAAGGTGTTTTGATGCAGTCCTACATTTAAAGCTTTTAATGTTTATAGAAATTTGCCTCTCGTAGTACTGATGGCAAATTGCCCTTAGACTGCAAAAGCTGCGCAGAGACTGCAGCTATATTTTTGATGCCATGTTTTGACAGATTGTCCTGCTCCTCACAAAAGTTTGATTTTAGATGAAATATGCATGTGTGTACTTTATTGTAAGGAAATGTGTACTTTATTGTAGAGAAAAAGACCAAAATTGCTCTGCAAGTATTACCATGCTTTGCAATTGCATTATGCCTGATAAAACCGGTGTCGTTAAAAAGGGATACTTTTTCTATTTTGGCATTTATCTTCACTGTAGAATTTGCACGTTTTTCTATAACTGACAATTGGCAAAGCCACGAATCCTAAGTAAACATAGCTAGTGCAGATAGTAAATATTCTATTTTTTTTTAAAGGTTCTTGTTCTAAGCACAAGAAATGCCAAAAGACAGGGCATGTGACTGACTGTCTCACACTTGGTGCCGGGTATAACAAAGCGCCAGAGGCAAAGTCAGTTCAATACCCAAGATGTGCGGTTCACAGCAGCAGCAGGACAAAGACTGTGACGTTCAGGCGGAGGGAGAGAGGGGAGTTTAATCGACTTTGGATGGAAATAAGTTACAAAGTACATAGTTTCAAAGTAAAAGATGCTTAGTCTGTGTTTATGGGGGTTTGGACTCTAGCCAAGAATCAGACTGCTGTCCTACTCAAAAGATATTCTATATGGTAAAAACTTTTCCTGTGAAATTTGTGGTCTAGGGGCTTTTCTTAAAAAAAAAAAAATCTGTAGGTATGTATCACTCACTATGACATTATAATTTATACTTTGGAAAGTTCAATTGGAAGCTACATTTTTCTAAACAGAAACACTAGAGAGAAGACTTCGGATAGTTTGGGCAAAGCCATTCAATATGTCACTGTCTGATAGCTTTGATTCCCCTTAAGGCATGCTCATATTTTCAGTATAATCAGCAGTCTAGAGTTTGACTAAAAAAGATCATTTAGATTGAAACTTGGTGCCCTATAATATTTTACATTTTCAAGGGGTATTTTTGACCAGGTGATCTTGTTGTCAGGTAAAGAGAAGGAGTTCTTTGCCTTTCCAGTGTTTTATATATGTTACTATTTAATAAAATAATCTACAGGTAAAAAAAAATCTAATTGAAAAATCCCTTTAGTCTAATAAAAAACCCAAACTATACATTTGTTGTACACAATATAAACACTTGCTGGTTGGAACTTGTAGGAGTTTCTGTGTGATTGGTGACTACTTATTTGCACTCCTTCATCATATTTTCATTTACCAAAAAGTAAAAAGCATGGAAATGCTTTACCAGTTACCTTAATAAAACTGAGTTTTGACCCTGTGAAACTGGGATGTGGATCTTTTGAGGAATGATCTGAGATGATTAGCTGGGAGTCCAATGTTTAAAAATTTGAAATCTTTTCCCTTAGAGGGGCCGCTATGTGACCTTGGATAATTCATTTTGGTATGGATCCTCAATGGCATGTGGGTTTCCACAGCAACTTAATTCAGACCCTCAAATTTTAGGGATCTGTGGCCAAGGATTGCTATTAGGTTCCAGTCACTAAACCAGAAATAGTAGTACTTTGCTGCTTCGTGGGAGTGCAGTGAGAAAGGTTCACTTACAATTCCAAGATGCTCTGATGCTCTGGTGATCAAAGCCGTGCAAGTATCTTAGAATGCTATAGTACTTTGCTTTGATGTGTAATTCAGAACCTAACTGTTTTTGAAGACATGAAAATAAATCTATCAAGTTCCACACGTATCTTAGATTATACTTGGGTTTTTTACCTTGCATTTTTTTTAGAATACGCTACAGCCTTCTCACATTGCAATAGCACTTAATGTTCATTTTCTGGCAGCCGTCCTAGTTTCAGTTGGGATAGAGTTAATTTTCTTCCTGGTAGTTGCTGTGTTTTGGATTTAGTATGAGAATAATGTTGATAACATATGGTTTAGTTGTTGCTAAGTAATGTTTATATTGTGAAGGTCTTTTTCAGCTTCCCACAGAAGCTGAGAGGGAGCACATACAGGACAAGCTGCCCAAAGGAATATTCCATACCATAGACATCATGCTCAGTGTATAAATGGGTGTTGGCTCAGGGGCAGGGATTTGTGTTCGCTGCTCAGGACAGGCTGGGCAACCAGTCATTGGGTGGTGAGCAGTTGTCTTGCATCACTTGTTTTGTATATTATTTTACCATTATTATTACTATTATTATTATTATTTTCTCTTCTGTTACTGTTCTATTAAACTGTCTTTATCTCTACCCATGAGGTTTTTTCCTTTTTCTCCCTCTTCTCCCTATCCCACTAGGGGGCAAGGGAGGGAGGGAGAGAACAGCTGCATGATCCTAGTTGCTGGCTGGGGTCTAACCATGTCACAGCTCGTTAAAAAATAAAATTAATACCTGTCAACTGTAGTTTTATTTCACCCTTAGCATGAATTATGATTACAATGCAGTACTCTCTTGGTTTGACTTTGGACTTGATTTTAGAGGAAAGAGCGAGTAGAGGTTGATTTCTGGAAGTACTTGTTTGCCTAAGAAGGCAAGATGAAACTTGTAAGCCCTGCATTTTAAATCAAAGTTGAGAAGATATGTGATTTTTCTTTGTACAAATAGTTGTGGTTTTGAGGAACTTTTGCATCTCTTGCATACTAGTTTTGCACTGCTTGCAGAAAGTTGAAGTGCTGATGGAGATATTGATCATGTTGCCTTTAGTTTTCATAATTCTTATCCGTAGTGATGGGTGCAGATAGTGAGCACTGAATGAGGGAAGATCAAAGAAAAAAGGTAGAAGAGCAGAGAAGACAAAACAATTTTGATAAGATTGCTAGTCAATATATTCTCAATGACAACCGGTGATATCAAAAGAAACTGATTAGATTCTATAATGAGATTACAGGTTTGATAAGAAAAAGTAATTGCACAAAACCAATTTAATCTTATTTTGTAAGACTTCAAACTACAGTATAATCTGATAAGGAAATCATCACCACAATATAGCAATAAAAGGCTTTAGGGGGCTGGGTTCCAACTGACATGGTTAGGGTGTGTGCAGTAGCATTACCTCATCACTATCAGATGATTCAGTATGGATGCCTCACTGGTTGAGTGGATCGAGAACTGCCAGATGAGAGAAAGTAGTGTCTTCTGTGAAGAATGCGTGCGTAGCAGGGTATTGCTGGCAGCATTCAACAGGAACTGACAGCAAACCTGTCACAATTCAATACTTGACAGTGATCCAGAAGTAAATATAAAGACTCCGCTGGTACAGCATAGCGATGATAGAAAGATTAGTCAAATGTAATTAATGACAAAACCAAAACAGTCCCCAGGAAAGTGGCATGAATATGATTTGTAGCTGGGGGAGAGAGGAAGGCGGAATGGCTTAACCAGTGAGAAAAAGACTTTCTCTGTTTAGGCTGAAGAAGATTCAGAGGTAACTTGATTACAGTACCTAAATACCTTCACAGGAAGAAAATATGAGATAGTGAAAGCTTTGGCAGAGAAATATGAAGCAATGACTGGAAGCTGAATCCATAAAGGGTCAAAGTAAACATCCGATACAATTTTAAACAGTGATTTTGGTGGGCCATTGGAACACCGTACCAGAGGTATGAGTGGATCTCTCCCCACCTGATGTCTTTAATCTGGATGTGAATGTCTGGTTTGGAAAATACACTTTGGCCGATCCGTGTATCGTATGTAGTCTGTCTGCAGTCTAGCTAATAGTGATAACAGTAGGAGTGAAGGTATGGCAGTCCAGATTTCAACATGGGTTGCAGAAACCTGGTAAGAAACCTGGGGATGTACTTGAGTTGTTAGCTCTCACAGAAGTCCCTAGCAGTGCATCTACGGTGCTGCAGATTAAACATTGGCTGAGACTCCCTCACTGCACCCTTGCCTTTATTCTGCTGTGTATACACGTGGGAGGAGGTAAGGGTGAAAAAGAAAAGGAATATATAAGTAGAGGAGTAACTTTAAAATAACACTAGGGAACTCAAGCTTGAAGCTTTGTGTAGGGATTCAAGAATGGGAACATTGTACTGAAGTTGGAAGAAAGATAATTTTAACAGTAATATTTCAAAAGTACTATAGGGAGATATTATCAGAGGCCAAAGAAAAGGCATTTGCAATAGGCAAGAGAGAGAATGAGAGATGTGGTGCTTAATCCAAGGGAAAGCAGGTCTTTGAAATTCTGTGAAAAAGGAAACGGGAAAAACTTGTTTCAAAAAAACCAACCAGCATAGCATGTAAATGACAAACTCATTTTCCTTTCATCCTGAAAGAGAGCCACATTCTCCTCCTCCCACTTCCAAACTTAGAACACTTAAAACACTATAAATGGCCCAGTCAGGAATAACTGAGGCTACAGCTCAGTTTCATCATCCTAGTTTTTGTTCAGTGTCACTCTTGGCACTGCAGATGTTATCTGTGGGGTTTGAATCCCATAGAGCTGACTAGAGTTTAGTCTGATTTTATGTTTTGTTTCAATGATCAGAAAGATAGGAGGATTTTCAAAACAGGATCTGGACTCCTGTTGAGGTTTTTAATACCTCCTATTCTGAGGTCGCTTTGATTCAGGATTTCTGCTTAGGCCTACCTGATACATTTTTACAGATATTCAGAAGCCTGTAATAGCACACACAGAGGTTATATTAATTTCCAGTGCCTAAATCCCTTAAGTGCTTTGGGGATTTCCCTGCTAATCCTCTTCTTAATGCATAAACCTAGAGGGTAGGTGTGGAGCCTTTGGGATTTATTATTTGTATTCATTGTTTTCCAATAAAGGAATCTTTCAAGGGTAACAACAGTAAGTGCTAAATACACCAACACGCAGGAAGTTCATATGCTGTTTACATTATCACAGTAATCTCCCAGTCTTCTTTTGGCAAATGAGGAAAAAGAAAGTGTGACTATTATTAGTAATTACACTACTTATAGTAATTTTAAACACTTACTAATATTAAATTTATGTAAAAATATTAAGTCCTGACTGAACAACTTAAATTCTTTTCTTTCCAAGGGCAAAATAACTGTATTAATATTAATGAAGCCACAAAGTAGAAATTAACTGACAGCATTTTTGTAGTTGTTGTATTTTATTACTGAAACTTTATTATATTTTTCATATCTGAATGTAAAAAATGAATAAAACTATCATAAACTGCTCTTTGTTGTAAGTGACATGCCTTTTCTTTATGATGCATGCTTTGCCATAAAAAGGGAGTGCTTAATGCATTCCTGTTGGGAGATGCCTATTTATTCTGACAAACCCATCAGCCTCCGGGGTGTTCTTTTGCCACAGAGCTGATTTTACATCGCATCCATTATCTAATAAGATGTGAAAAGAGTATCCTGTCTCACCAAAAAAATCAGGCTTTGTTTCATTACAAGGATGTGGCAGACTTCCTCATGGACTTACTTGCAGGATATGCAATTGTTAGTGAAAGGCCCAGTTATACACTCATGCATGTTTCTAGTACAGCAAGACAATGGGCAAAACATTGGTAATGTTGGTCCTGAGGATTTTTATTTTAAAGGCAAGTGTAAAAAGTGGCCTCTATAATGAGAAAATGTATTTCACATCTTTAAATAATATGGCATGAGTTTATGAATATTATTATTATTATCATAAATAGCACCACCACATTGACTACATTGTGACGCCAGAATGTCTTTGCAAAATACATGCCCTGAGGAATTTTTTCTTCTTCAGTAATTCCCACTTTTCAATGTTTATGAAAGGTTTAAAATTGCACTTGCATGGGAAAAGTGAGAGAGACTGGAATGAGGAAAGCAAGCTGAGGCGTTGTGCGATAAGGCAGTGATAAAGCAAATGTATACAAAACCCTTTCAGACAAATGTTTTCAACCATATGTGGTCATAAAGAGATAAAGTCACAAAGGAAACTGAAAAGACACACAGTAGGAAATACAGTTAAACCTGTCCAGAAACTTAATTACAAGCTTTTGAGATATTAGGTACCCAGACAGAGAGTACCTCTCCATATTTGTTTGAACAGTGTTCAACATGGCTAAAACTTTTAATCACTAGTGCAGTGGAAATTGTTTTTGCATTTAAATGATGCTCTGTTACAATAATGCAGCCTCTCATACAACATACCTTGCTAAAGTGCCTCCATTGTTTGCTAACAAGCGCAAGTGAATTAACAAATCAGTGTTAGTGGAAGTAAAATAAAACTTTTTAAATCATTGACAAAATACTGGAGAGAAGTGACAAGACAGCAAACAAGTGATTAGGTTTGATACCTCTAGAAGTTACAACACTCACTGCGCTCCTCTGCTCCACATTTCCCTGACTTTCTGAATAACAGGATCAATCCTTTTGGACTTGCACAATGCTTCTTTTCATAGAAGTGCAGTTTCTTTAGCATGACAATGAAATATGATTTTCAGTGCTTCTTAGAAAAGTGACAATACAGCTTGAAAGAGTTCAAAATGAAATTGCAAAAGCTGGAATTTATGGCAGACAAATGTTCTAGTGTCGTGTCCTCCTGATATCCTTTATTCATTGCATGTGAATGCAGCTCTATATCTAAAAATCAAGGCTGTTTTATCAGTCTTGCTTACAATGCCAGTCAGAATGGCTTACCACTGAGAGATATTTCAGAGTCTGGAATTGCATCAAGACAGCATAGCTTTAAAACAGCATAAGAGACACATTTTACATTATTGACTTTCCCCCTTACCTGCAAGGACACAGAATTTAATGCAGCATTGATGGGTCAAAGATTTTGACACATGTCAAGACAAATATCTTCATTCTAGAGTTTAAAAAAAAGCATCCAACTTGATACATATGAACCAGTTTAGGTGGCGGAGGCAGCTCAGGCTGAGGTAGGGACAATTGTTTTACTCATCTGCAAAAGATATTACTTTTGAATGAAGCCTCATGTAAAGAACAATGTAATTTAAGGAAGATGAAAGCAAAACAATTGCTAGAAATGCAATAAGGGTCTAGAGGTAGTCCCTTAAAGCCCATGTTAACTTAACCTATCACTGAGTTCTTTCTATGGATTTTTTTAAACCATTCTGTAAAAGTCCACGGTAACACTACAATTTTCTAGAAAATGGTATTTTATATGACCAATATGAAGTGATCATTCCCTAGTAAAGTCAGCAATAGTTTTGCACAGAGAATTCATGTGATTGAGAACTATGAACAGACTATTTCCATTAGCAAACACCATAAAGCAGAACTGCTTGTTTCAGCCAGCGGCCTTCTTGTATAAACAGATTTCACTGTAGGAGGAACACACCCAGAAGTATCTAGTATGACTTTATGTCCCTAAATGGACCATATAGCAAAATCTCATTTTTAATAATGGCGTTTATGTTACTTCACTGATGAAATGTATAATAACAACAGCAAAATTTTTGTGTTAATGATCAGTGTATAATAAGATGCACAATTAGGAGGATTATGTGAATTTAATGGGATGAGAAGGGCAAGAGATCATCTGCTGTATGACTCTTCATGATTGTAACCTGCTGTCTATGTCCCTAATGCGTTTTTATGACTTGTGTGCTTTGGTTTGTTTTCCAGTTTGTGTTCTGCCGTGAATGTAAAGAAGAATACCATGAAGGGGAATGCAGCTCTCTCCTCAGCACGCAGGGAGCCATGGCCCAGAAGGTAGGCATCCCACAACTCATTACATCCTGATCATTATCCCTGGCCCAGCTAGAGCGACATTTGTCAAATGGGTCCTAATTATAATCCTAAGTAAAAGCAATTATGTTCATGCTGAATTATTCCAGCCGTCAGAGTTGCCGAATTGGCTTTGCAGTGGATTTCAGTTGCTTTGATTGATAGAGTAGCTGAGTTCTGTCAGGAACACACAGGGCTCTACCATCAGTTGCTAAAGAAAAGGCGTTCCCAATGGGCTTTGGGGGTTGTCTCTATTCAATGTGAACATTTTGAAAGGCTTTCTGTAGTCTTGCTGCCTTTCAGCTTATTTCCAGTGCATCCGTCAGGAAATCATGTGGGTTTGGATTGAACAACAGGGGTTTTATACAGCCTATGGAGAAAATGCTGTCGATAATTTATGTTTAACTTAGAGAAATAAAAAATGGACTGCCTAGGCTGGAAGCTGTTACACGATAATTATTATTAGGCTGCTGTATAATTTTGTAGCTATTGTAGCTATAGACCTGGACAGGGAACAGTTTTTCAATCCTGGCATTTCTCTTTCTTTGAGATTCAAGTTCGTACCCCTGCTCTATATGGCAAATAAATCACAGTCTTTCCAATCTAAAAAAAAACCCCAACAATAAAAAGAGAGACAAAGGAAAAGTGCAAAGAACAGGAGAGATACGCCCTAAATATCTCACAGCTTGATGCCGAGGGTGGTCTCCTAGGAAGCAGAAAACTGATACTCAGATGTCTGGCATGTTTAATGCCAAAAAGAAACTCAGACCCTGAGCTCCCACATAATCCAACATGGCAGATGCAGGATTGTGGGCAGGTGCTGATGGGGACTTGTGGCCAGCCAGCTCTCAGCGAGGCATGGCCAGCTGCTGTCAGTGCCTGCAGGCAGGCTCTGTCTGAGGCTGGCTGGTGGCGCCTCTCACTCTTTGAACATAGAGACTGGGAGGGAGCTGGAGGCCTTCTGGGGAACCTTTGCCATGTGCTACCAGGAGACAGTTCATTTGCCATACTTTGGAGACACTGCACTAGGCTATGACCTGTTTAGAGGTTCCTCTCTTTAAGCTTTCTTAGTGAAGCTCTTCTAATTTATGAAAAGAATTAGCACTCGTTGAGACAAAATAAAAGAGCCTGTATCCTAGTAGTCAGTCAGTGTATCTATCTCTGGTCCCAAAATCCATCTACATTCCCAGCCTGTAGTGATTTGTGATTCAGATGTGGTCTTTTGTGTTTAGCAGCTACCAGCAAATTTTTATTCCATAAATTTATGCAACCCCTTTTTTTGAAGCACATATATACAAGGAGATTTGCAGCTTAACTACCCTCTATGAGGAGCAATCTTCTTTTGTTTGCTGTAGCCTTAGAACAGAATTCCAGCTCCTGTTTGCATTTATATAAAAGCAAAACAACTCCAACAGAGACATCGAGAGATACTTAAAATATCCAATAGTCTAGTAAAGTAAGAGACCAAGGCTCAGTGTCTTACCTGAATTAAATAGAGCTAGAACTTGAATATATCTCAACGTGAACAGCGAGCCCTGTATCCATTAAGGTGTTTTGTCTCGAGTGATGAAAAACATCATGGCACCTTACAAATGAGTTCAACAATGTTGGCTCTGTGGAAGCTAGAACTTGTATAATTTCCATGCCCTAGGGCAGAGATAAATGTGTTCCAGGGAAAATTAGAATACCATAGGAAGAAGTGGTTTTTAAATATTTGTGTATTGCTTTACCTTCTCCTAATGACAATGGGAGCGCTTTGTCCATCTGGTCCAGTATCTCAGCATATGAATTGTGCCGGATTAGGTCTAATAACCTAGGAAAGTTGATTACTTTTGCTGTTCCAGTGTAATGTGAACATTTTTGCTGTTCCTGAAAAATTTCCTAGGTTCTCAGAGAGCTGTTCCAGAATAGCTAAGTGATAGTACCAGACTAACTCTTGCAGCTATGCAGATCAGTTCCCCAGTATAGACAAGACCATAGACTACCGAAAATTTATTTAAACTCTGACTTAAACTGAAGGTAATTGACTTAGGACAGGCGCCTTTTCCTCTCAGTGAGCTGCACTAATTCCATTTATCCACAAGGTGGTGATGTGCCACTGAAGGACTGTTTTCCCACACTTCCTGTAACCCGGAGAGCAAACTGAGAGGCAGCTAAAACAGGGTAAAACAAGGCAAGCCCAGGTGCTGTTGAGATCCTTGTTTCATCCGAATAACATCAGTAGAAATATATCCTGCATACAACACTCCCCTGCGATGCACGTGAAATATTCGTGGGACATACATGGAAAGAAGTGCACATGGGATTGTTTTCATCTGTCTCTTACTGAGATTAATTTAAACATTTATCCACCTGTGCTCGCAGCCTTTCTGTTCTGTTTGGCCCTCCCCAGAAGGTGCACAACCCTGGGTGCCAGACTTAACTTGTTGTTACTGTGCTGCTTGTTGAGGCAGTGAGAAGGATTGTGTTATCTTTGACCATCATCTATTTCAAGGTAGGAATAATACACTTCCAGGGTTGTCTTCAGCTCCTGCAGTTTGAGTCCTGTCTGGACCCTTTGCCTATCATTCATCTTAGAAGCAGATCTTATTGTCACAACTCCTGCTGCTTGGGTTTCAGGGTCAACCAGACATGCTGCCACCAAATTGTTCCTCTCCAGAACTGGTGCAGGAAAATACTTTCTATAAGAAAAAATGCAGGTTTTACTTTAGCCTCTAGTATCTACAGTAGTGAAAGGACCTTCCGTTGTCTCCACATTTCTGCAAATGCCTGCACATCTCTGACGTTCCCAGTATGAGAGGAAACACTGCAGGCAGGTCTAGGCCTAAATCAGCATGGTGGAGCATGAGGAGTGTGAAAGAACTGGAGGAAACGCCCAAAAGAGTGGTGGTGTGGGGGAATTGCGTAACCAGAAGTTGATGGCAAGATAAAGAGCAGGAAGAGTTGTGGTGCCACTCAAAGCAGCTATCTTAATGACCTGTGTGCCAGGGCACTGCAAGGGCCATCTGCTCCCTGGAGACCAGACTCCATGGGTCTGTCGTAATAGGGCTAGCACCTCCCTGAGGACAGGGATGTGCCAAAATTGTGGAAAGTGGGACCACAGATGGGCCCATGGCTGGGCAGGGCAGGGCTGTGAGGAGCTGGAGACCAGCCCTATTGCAGTGTCACTGGGACATGAGCTGACATGGAGCAGGGTGGGGGGGTTCCCAGGGGACTGGGCTAGGACAGAAAGGTCTGATGGTACCCTTAGAGCCTGAAACAAGTTTGGGAAGCCTTGGAGAAAGAGGTCCCTCAGAAAGAGAGGTAGATCCTGGTACAGAGACATTCAAATGTCCATGAAAGCCAAGATGGAAATGACTGTTACCTGTCAGACATATAATGGAAGCTCCAGAAAGAAGAGAAAGAGGAGAAGAAAGAGAGAGGAAAGGGAGTAAGCCTGTGAGATGACATGGGACAACTCTGAGGGCCCTGGAAGCAGAAATGGTGGTGGCAAAAGAGACCTGTGCTTAGCCAGATGTCAGAAAGACTGAGGAGGAAGCCAGAGGTCAAGAATGGAGAGTGGAATTGGTGGGACTGTGAAGGGAGGGAGGGCAGCAGGGAAAGGGGAATGGAGTCAGTTGGCAGGAGGAAGGAAGAGGCACAAAGCAGGTGTCATGAGTGGTGTTTAAGGCTATTTGAAATAAAAGCATTTGAACATTATAATAGTGGGAAGCTAGAGGGCATCACTTGCTGCTTGAGGTAGAAAAGGCAAATTCGGTACCAGGTATGCAGAGAGTAGCCTACCTTTAATACTGGTACATCGCAATCTTTCAGACCTGTGCACAGATATTGCATGGTCCATTGAAATAGATGAAATGTTTTCTTTCTAGTGTAAAGTCCATTTTCAGCACTGGTAGGCCATTGAAAGCTCATCTTAAGCATTTACTGGTGTAGGGCTGATTGTTTCCCATCTTAGTGTGTAAATTACATAATTTCAGGGAAAATAAAATGTATCTGTGGCAACTTCAGTTGAGAAGCTTTCTTTTAAAATGATTGCAGCCTCTTGGAGCTGTTTGAAATTTGGGATGAATTAATCGTAGTTGATGGATTAAAATGCACAGTGTGCATGATGGAATCAATGACACCATAAAGGTGACTCCAGCTAGATTTAGGTTTAGAAAGCATAGTCCCTCCTGTGTACACCACAAAACCAAGCTTCCTGGCCCTTTTTAACCTCACCCATAGACAGTCTACGCTGATCGGGAATCTAGCCATAAACCAGCTTCCTCTGTAAATCCTCAGCATAAAATTAGCATTAGCACAAAGCCTTTCTAGACAGTTTGCCTTTTTTTACAGGATAAGTAATGCACCTTCTTTCTCACTAGCAACTGGACAATAAAATCTGACTACATATTGGATATGAACATGTACAGAGTAGCTCCCAGTACTGTTTTGGTGCTGGGCACGTTGATCAAACACCTGCAAGGTGAACTGTAATAGCAATAGCAATGACACTGATGTAAAAGTGGTGCATATGTGAATAAGTGAATAGAATGTGGGGCACAGAGAAATAAATGTTTGAAAAAAATGACACAAATTGGGTCTGCATATCCAGCAAAACCCATCACTAAACATACATCTTCAGTTGCTGGTACAGCTAAAAATTGTTACCAATTTTTTGTGCACAGGTTACAGAATGCATTGTATGAATTTCCACCATTTGATAACATTGGAAATCTCATCAATGAAAGACATTAATTTCAGACCAGGTTCATTGTATGTGCAAAGTAAAAAATTTGTTGTTAGTCTTATCAAGGTCCTATAAAGGTATTCATTGAACAATTTTTAGTCCATTTACAATAACACTAGGACTTTTATAGTTCAAATTATGTATAGTTAAAATAAGAGCTATGCAAACTTCATGGTAACAACCTTTTCTCCAGTGTTACGCTTTACCTTTCACTGCCCATCCAGGTCCTGGGCTCAATGGCTTCAGTCTGGGACAGGCTGGCATACTGAGTCCTTTTCAAGGAGGAACAAGATACCGATACTGATGTTGATTTTTTTCCTCCTCACTGTATGGTCTGCTTGGGCTCACTTTTATATGTGTTAACAGACTGACTCCTTCACTGGTCTGCAAGTCAACATTGGATCTAAATTTACTATCTGTGATGTGTTTTACTTAAGTTGGTTATGTCTTTGTTCTCTTTGTTTTCCCTAAGACTGTTTATACCCAGCTCTCAAGGCTGTGTTTGCATAACACTGAAGAGTTGTTCCCAGCACCGGGACCTCCTGTATTAGCCTGTGCTGGGGCTTTCAAGGCCTCTGCTATCATCCCACACCTTTACTCCTCTGCGTAGCGTTTTATTGTAGGGTCAGAGACAGCTTATTCTGCCCGTAATGCCTCTGCTTGTCACTGCTGTCTGTTAGTTGAAAAAATACATGTAATATTGTTAAACCATGCAATTATACAAAATCATGCAAAAGCAAAATAGGTAATAGTCGCCTGGTCATTAGATAATTGCTGTCACTTGCTAAACCAAATCTCTAGGCAGGCCAGAGAAAGCCTGATGGGTCCTGAGGGCTGTGGGGCTGGCTTGGCAGAAAGGCTGTGGCCTTTTGCAAGAAACAGCAACAACATTTTTACTAAGTTCTAAACCTTCACCTACAATCTTTTTCAGTGTAAGTTTATAGCTAGGGCTGTAAAACTTCAACTCCACTCCAGACCTGTGGGATACTGCCCGTTCCAGCTGCAGTCCTAAGACGGAGGACTTGGTCACTCAAATCCCAAAGCCTATCCCCAAATCTACTACCTTCAAATCAAACCTCAGGTGTTTTTCTGTTTGGTACCCAGTTCTTGCTGTAGCAGGTACCTGATGCAGCATCCAGATAATAGCTTTGCTTTTCTGCCACTGAGAGTGTAGAACTTCTCCAGAAGCCCTGACAGCTTGGGAACCCATCAGACCAAACCAAAACTAGCCCAGTGCATCTGCTGAGTCAGTGCAAACCTCAGAGGTATCATTTTTTCCAGACTGATAGAATCATAGAATGTTTTGGGTTAGAAGGGACCTTAAAGATCATCAAGTTCCAACCCCCCTGTTTGATCCTACTTGGTCGATGCCACTTGGGTCCTGACTTCAACCCTATCTGTAGTTCCAGGGCTCAGACCTAACTCAGTCATGAGCACTCGGGCAAATGCTCAGGTCTGCAGGAGACCCATTTGATCCCTTCCCAGAAATGCTTTTCACTGCACGGGTGCAGCATCGAAGCACGCCCACGTGTGCACACACCTCCAGGAAAGCCGGTCCCATCACCTGGAACCCGGCTGAAGTCTTCTGTAATGCAGTTCCTGGAAAAGCTCCCGGCTCACTCGGGCTGCAGGTGTGCTTCCAGCCCATCTCTTCCTCCCGTTGCCTCATGTATGCAGGTCTCGAAGTTGCCAGTAGGTGGTATAAAATATACAGACATTGCTTGCCGGGCTTCCCTTTCCATCTACTGAGCAACATCTGTCTAATGTCTTGTGCCTGTAGATCCCCAAGCAAGCATGAAAGGTTGTGAAGCCTGGTCTCTGTGTAGGTGAGGGCTTGCTGTAATTATGCAGAAGAATATTGGCCCATTGTGAGAATTTGATTTTAATGTGGAATTCCCTAATAAAGGTGCTTTCAAAATATCCTTAGCTGAATTATTTTAATGCTAAGGTGTGAAATATTTAGCTAATGCTTCATGCAAATCAGGCTTGGTGCAATATATTTCTTAAAATATGGCTGTGGAATTGAAAAAGTATGCAATGTGCATATTAAATAGTAACAGGTAGACATAATGTTGACAAAATTATGGAATTGCATATGTCTCCTTACTTACTGTATAAAAGAAACAGCAAGCTCCGTTTTCACTTGGACCTTCAGTGAAGGGTGAGGGAAAACATCTACCTTATATTGGACTCCACAGTTACATGACCTTCTGAATCAGTTCTTAGTTACCAGCATTTTGTGTTTATGCTCTAAATATTGTAAATATTACTTTCAGGATTATTCCTTCACTATTTCAGCAAACTTTCCTTACTACTTATAGAACAGTGGAAAACAGAAGGTGAGGTATTTCAAATGGCTTACTACAGGCAAGGGTTAAAATGAGAAACACAGCATTTCTATGGAAACTTCTTTTTCTACCGGAAAGAGGGGGAAAACTAATCAAAATGATAAATAGTAAATGCTGACCACAAAAAACATGAATTATTTCATAGAATCATAGATTTCTTTCACTGCATTTTAGTGAAAGAAAAAGCTACTGAAGAGGTTCCTCATACATAATATCTTTCAATGAGTCCTGAGTCACAGTATGAAATGTGGAACATCTATTATTAGACCATTGATTATTTTTTTCCATCAGATAAATTTAAAAAGTTAAATAAAACATGGCTGTACCAAAAATGGCACACCTAGCTCGATTTCTAAAGTATCTTTAAAAACTGGAAAAGAAACTGAAGCTCAGGGGTTTAGTAGCTGGTATATTCACAATGTGAAGCACAGGACATTTCAACCCACAGATGCCTAATTAAAGGAGCAAGAAAAACAACTATAACCAGGAAACGTCCTGTAAAATTAATCTCTGTGTTATAAATAAAGATGCACCAGAGGAAATCTGAGAATAGGTCTTACATTCTGTCTAATGAGAAATAGATGGGAACTACAGAGAGTGAATTTTAGCTTTCCTATTTTGGGCAGCAATAAAGTAAAAAGATGTGACAGGCTGCTTTTGTTTATGAGGTTAAGCTGGACAGTCATTTGCAGCTGTGTTGCCACTTACGGGAGAAGCCATGTTCTTTATTCCACTTAACTGGATCACTGTGGTACCGACTCTATTTTTCCTGTGCATTAAACATATTCCAATTGATGGATGTCTTTCCTGTTCCTTATCTATAGCCATATTTTAGTGTTTTGATTAGCCCAAATCTTTATCTAGACTAGAACTCTAGTCCCATAGATATGCACACCTCTCTTTGTGAGATTTTGACTCTTAAATGACTCAAATAATTCATTTTTTAACAAAGCCTCTCTAGTCTATCTAGTGCCCTAGACATCTGCTACTTTTTCCCCCATAACTCAAGTATGACACCACTAAACATGACAGGAGGTTAATTCATGTGTTAATTCATAAAACAGCAGAGTAGAAGCTGTGAAAACAAAAGAAATTTAGGTTGGACTGTCACCATCTCTTGTAGATCAGGCTTCAACAGATGAGGCTGCTTTTGCTTAGAGCTCTAGCCCAAAATAATTAGTGGGCTGTGTTAATCTAAATGTTATGGTGGGCTGAACATTGCTTTGTGTACAATGAATTATTCTTTGTCTCCCTTTCAAATGCTTTCAAATATCAATAGTTGTTCTCACATTCGTGCTAGAAAATGAGTAATACTTTCTGTTGTGAGATATCCAAGCCTTTCTAAAATGCTTTGTTTCACATAAAGACATAATTTTACATTTTTTTTAAATCTTGTTTTTCCAAGAAAAAATAACTCACAGCCAAGCATTTATGATCAAAAAAAAAAAAAGGTATTTCTCATTTAAAGGAAGCTGCACTAGGATACATTTTTTAAAGTTACGCGTGACCAGATTTTTTGCTTATCAGAAAGGAATTACGGACCAAGAACAAACAAGCAGGAGTCCAGAAATTACAATCACTAAAGCTAAGCACAATATAATGTTAACAGCTTCGTATTCTATTCTGAGTCAAGCTTCATATTCTATTCTGAATCAAGGGTCTTCAGTTTTCAGATGCTATCTATGCTAGGCAAAATAAGCATGATCATAAACAAAGTATGCTTACACAAAACAGTATATAATGTGGTAAATGTCAGAATTTAACATTGTATACCTGATGCTTCCAGTATTTGAACAAAAAGTTTTGCCACAAATGTCTTTAATTTAGATGGTACTGCTTAGTTGCTGACTGTGAACACGTATTTCAGTTACTTTATGTAGTTCTACTAGCAAGTCGATGTGTGCCCTATTACCTGAATGAGATGCTGCTTTAAGAAGGACACTTTATTTCTATTTCAATATACTTTCTGTCTTGTAGGACTTTTCCCAGTACTGCTTGATATTGATCAACTGCAAAAAAGCTTTCCATGTACATGTTCTTGTATTGCAGTGTGGTGTTCATCAGTCTCTGTGGTTTCTCATCCCTGTTAGTTTTTCCAAAGGACTCAGGATAGAAAGAGAACAGAAGTAAATCTACGTCCTTCAGTGTGACCCAGAGATAACAAGACAGAAGTTTTCCCCTGTCTCATTAAGGGAATATTGCAGAGCGAATGCTGAAAAATGCTTGTAGCAGCTCTTACTGAGGCTTCCTGATATTTATGAGTATCCATTCCTGGTTACAATGTGCAGCACAGTTGAGAATCAAAACAATTATTCATACAGTGGCATGGATGGAATGTTGTAGTTTTTCACTAGTGCTGGGAAAAATATTTTGTAATAATTGGGGAACTAGAGAATATTGTGTGGGGTCAGCATCCCAAGCGATCAAAGACTTCTGTTCTCAGCAAACTGACATGTGATGCACACCTCGAGCATCCTGGGCTGCATCAAAAGAAGCATGGCCAGCAGTGCCAGGGAGGTGATTCTGCCCCTCTACTTTCCTGTCATGAGACCTCTTGGAGTACTGTGTCCAGCTTTGGAGTCCTCAACACAGGAAGGACATGGATCTGTTGGAACAAGCCCAGTGAAGGGCCACAAAGATGATCAGAGGGCTGAAGCACCTCTGCTATGGAGACAGGCTGAGAGAGTTGGGGTTGTTCAGCCTGGAAAAGAGAAGGCTCCAGGGAGACCTTATAGCAGCCTTCTAATAACTGAAGGAGGCCTACAGGAAAGCTGGGAAAGGACTCTTTGTTAGGGACCGTAGTGATAGTACGAGGGGTAATGGCTTCAAACTGAAAGAATGGAGATTTAGACTAGATATTAGGAAGAAATTCTTTACTGTGAGGGTGATGAGGCACTGGAACAGGTTGCCCAGAGAAGTTGTGGAAGCCCTATCCCTGAAACTGCTCAAGGCCAGGCTGGATGGGGCTTTGAGCAACCTGCTCTAGTGGGAGGTGTCTCTGCCCATGGCAGGGGAGTTGGAACTTGATGATCTTTAAGGTCCCTTCCAACTCTAACCATTCTATGATACTATGATCTCTGAACTTCCTATCCAACAGCAGGCCAAATCAAGTGAGAGACACCTCTGCGTGGTAGACCTGTTCGATTACCTAGGCTATTGTCAAGAAGATTACGTTTCCTAGTTTAGGATGAAAGAATGTGACTTGAATAGCCACTGGTAATGAAGAACTGTCATACACCTTTCCTTAACTGTTTGAGGAAAAAAATGCAGATAAATATATATGTCATTATATGTGGAACACTAAATAAAACACACGACCACTGGAGGGTCATAGATCAGTATGGTATGATTTCTTTACTGAATAGGAGCAACTCCATCACTCCGCCATTTCTCTGCATTTTCTTCATGCAGCAGGAAGGTTTTAACTTCGCTTTCAGCAAGACCGGGCATAAGAGGGATGTTTCAGCTCTAATGGGTTGAAAATATCACGCTGCAGCATTTATTTCATGCTAGAATTTTTGCAATGGAAAATATTAATGTAATAATTCACTCTGCTGTTTTCAGCAGCTTGTTCTTTCTCAGTGAACTGCATAAGTGTGGCTTGAAGTTGTTTATTTTAGTTATTCCTAAACTCTCCCAAGTTTTTATTTGTTTTCAGAACTAAGATCAAATATCTTTATATAAATCAAATTAGCAATTTGGCATGTGAAATTTTGCCTCCGTATCATTTGTTATTAGGGCATAACAAGACATGAAGAAGGGGAAATAGTATATTTTCGAGTTCTGAACCACACCGTTTGGATTTGGTCCATTTAGGAAAAACAGAGCCACTGTGAAGCTCTTCTGGCTTGACTACAAAAACTAAAATTACATCCGGTCTTCTCATATAGCTATTATTCTGAAAAGAATAGCAATGTTTTGTCACTGCTATAGCGATTTTCATCTTGAATCATCTGTAAGGATGTTAAGTATTTAATTCCCATTACAATGAGATGAAATTGATATAATCTTCCTTCAGGCACTGGGCAAACTGAGGCCCGCGTCTAGCAGTCCCCACTGTGCCCATTTTGTGCTCAGACCTCTCTGAGGTAGCTCAGATTGCTTTCTAAAGTCATCCTTCCTTAAAGATCAAGGTGTTGCAAGATCAATACCAGATTATGTTCTTTGCTATTAGCCTGAGCAGCTTTTTCTATTTCCCAGAATTTACTAATGTGCCGTTGTATAGAGGTCATCCCTTTGCTGAACTGCTGAATAATCCAGCAGGGTGCGGGGCCGAGTTCCCTCTCCAGAAGCAGAGACACAAAAGTAAAAGTCACTCCTAGGATACTTTGAAGAAGACTGTGATCACTTTCATCACCTCTATATCAAAAATATTAGCAAATTGGAGAATATTAGGTGAGGAGTAGAAAAAGGGATTAAAGGGCTGAGGAGACTGATGTAGATAGTAAAATAAAAGAAATAATACCATAAACACATTTTTGAAGTTTTCTGATTTAAAATAATGGGGGTTTTTTAAGGATATATGTTGCAATGTATGCAATGTTCCAGATGAGCTGGAAACAAGTTTCTGCAGACGTTGGTCTTTGCTATTCTTTTTAATTCAGGTGACTTCAGCCAAGAAATAAAATCTAGGTCTTACTCACTGACACTGCAACAACTGACAAGTTATAGCAGTAGTAGCTGAGCAGAAATCTAGAGGAATTATGATTATGTTCCCTGTTTAACAGTTGGGCAAATTTCCTTTTTCTGTCTTACTAGAAATACATATATAAAAAGGAAACCCATGTAAATAAATATTAAAAGTCTATCCACGCAACAGCCTGCAAGTACTTAGAAGGTATACACAAAGAAATTATAGGATTTTTTACAAATTATGTTATTTAGTTTAAGATCATAATTTTGCCACATGCTTGAAAAAACCCACATAATGAATTGAGAGAGAATTACTTCAAGGCTGGAACCTACATTCATTGTTTACAGCTACTATTCATACAAGTTGCCAACCTTGTGTGATAGAAATGACCTAAAGCACTGCCACGTCTTTTGTCCTTGTACTATCATTTTAGGTAGGAAATTGCCAAGTAGGACACTTGTGCAGATTATGTAATTTTGTCCCAGTCATAAATAGGACAAACACAGGAGTCCCTTTTAAAACACATTTCATGATGACTTTTCCCATCTGTGTAATTCTGTCTGGGGAGCTACATCCTTTCATTGTTCATGGGTTGTCTTTTTTTACTTTTTCTCCAAAATTTTTGGTTTCTTCTTGTGCCTCTTAAGGCCTCTTAAATTTATATAAATTTATGATTGAATGAAATCTAGACCTCTGAAACAAAGGAGTACACTTCACTACAAAAACAGTTTTAGTCCAGAGATCCCACCATTCTGCGTTATCAAGTGTTGCGTTGCCTTGGTGGTTTTGCTTTTGTTGCAAGAAGGGCTTTAATCCCTGAAGCAGAGTCAAACCTAAAGCTAGAAACAGCGTGGCCAGCAGGACGAGGGAAGTGATTGTACCTTGTACTCAGCACTGGTGAGGCCACACCTTGAGCACTGTGTTCAGTTTTGTGCTCCTCACTATAGGAGGGACACTGAGATTCTGGAGCATGTTCAGAGAAGGGCAGCAAAGATGGTGAGGGGTCTAGAGCACAAGTATTGTGAGGAGCAGCTGAGGGAACTAGGATTGTTTAGCCTGGAGAAAAAGAGACAGAGGGGAGACCTTGTCACTCTCTACAACTACCTGAAAGGAGGTTGCAGTGAGGCAGGGGGTCGGTCTCTTCTCCCAAGTAACAAGCAATAGGACAAGAGGAAATGGCCTCAAGTTGTACCAGGAAAGGTTTAGATTGGATATTAGGAAAAGTTTCTCCAATGAAAGGGTTATTGAGCATTGGAACAGGCTGCCCAGGGAAGTGGTTGAGTCACCATCCCTGGAGGTATTTAATAGATGGGTAGATCCCTGTGGATGTCTGTAGATGTAGTGCTGAGGGACATGGTTTACTGGTAACATGGCAGTGCTAGGTTAATGGTTGGACCCAATGTTCTTAAAGGTCTCTTCCAACAAAAACGGTTCTATGATTCTGTGATTCTATGATTCTGTTCTATGATTCTAACATGTCGTGTCTCAGGCAGGTTCATCTGACTCCTGCTTCACCTTGCCTTTTGCTTTACATATCTTTGTTCATTTGCAGCACAGCTTGATGCCTCCTGTGTCCTCTTACCAGGGCTTTGCCTGCCAATCGGGGCAGGGAGCAGAGGGCAGGACGCAGCCTGTGCTGCAGCTGGATGTAGGAAGGACCCCCAGGATGGCACACGCTCCAGCTGCTGCAGCTGCCCCTGCCATCCCACAGCGCGGGATCTAACCCAGTATGCATGTTGTGCACACTGGGAGAAAATAAGGTTGCATTTTCAAGCAAAAATTCTGCATCTCTCACAAAGCCCAGCCTACCTGGCCTTGCAGTCACTCCTGTCTGTTTCTCATGGGTAAATAGTTACCGCTTCAGTGTAGACATCATGTCCCAGTGCAGCCTTTCAATATTGTGCCCACGCATGGTTCTTCTCTCTCTTTGCAGGGATATGTGGTTGATGAACACGCAGCCATGCAAGCTCGGTGGGAAGAGGCATCTAGAGAAACAATCAAGAAGACAACCAAGCCATGCCCCAACTGCAATATTCCAGTAGAAAAAAATGGTAAATTTATTAGTTATCTCATGCTTAACTGTCTTTTAAAATTCATTTTACAAATAAATGTATGGATGTTGGAAGTCGAGGATCTTTAAGGTCCCTTCCAACTCAAACGATTCTATGATTCTATGTACATATATACAGACACAAACTACTATTCAAATAGAGAAAGAGCACACAGATCTTGAATCTTCCCTCTGTCACTTTATGTAAATTACCTTGAAATCACTAAAAATAATTTGCTTAGTTGTAAAGCCACTAATTAAGCCTCACAAAATGTCTGGTCATGTTATAGACAGGGAAAATAAGGCACAGAGAGACAAGGTATGTAGCATTCATGTGACTGACTGCTCAGCTAGTTGTCTAGATTTTCCACTGACACTGGAAAAAAGCAGACATTGTAGGGCAAAACTCATCGCAGGACAAAACAGAACAAGTGTCTAATTTAGGCCAGAAGAATTGCACCTAAAAGTGGGGTGGGGAGAATTAGTCCTGTTGAAGATATCTGCATTGTATATAGGTGAATTTAGATGAGATTGATCTCAACTCAGTGACATGTCCACAGCAGAAAAGTAAGTCAGAGGAAGAAATGTAAGTCCTGACAAACTGGTTGCACTAATCAATGCTTACCATGTAGGAAGAAAAGTAATTTGCTGGCCTTAGGGTGCTTAAAGTGGGTAACAGGAATGGTATAGGCTATACCCTACAGGTTCATGCTGTTCCAAGGTTTAATTGTATTTATGTTAATTAACCAAAATATATTAAAATGATTGCCTAAATATTATACAAATACTAAGTATAGAGGGTGATTCTCAGTTTTGTGGCATCACTTATTCCAATGCGATGCTGAAAACACCTGATAAGACACTGTAAACTGCAAGGAGAGAAAACTTCAAGCAGTGATTCCACAGAAATATTACTGAGGAAGAAATAGGACAGAATCCTGAAATCTGGGGTCTGATGAAAGGAGAGAAGGCAGTTGGCAGATGGAAAGTGGGAGACTTCTTCAAGCACAAGAAGCAGAAGGGAAGCAAGCATGAATTCAAGAGTGAGAAGGTGAGACAATATTTGGCAAAGTGTAGAGAGCAAGTAGGGCAGCAGAAGAGACATAACAGAGGGGTTGGTAAAAAAATTTTTACAGACTTGTAAAACAGGCCGGAAACCAGAATTTTGAACTGGATTAGAAATAGAAAAATAATAATTGTGACTATTCATACTTAACAGTTTGTGCATAGACAAATAAAAATAAAACCCTCTGGTCAGGCTTGAAGTTGTGCTAGGACCTTTACTTAGACTGCTACAAAATCTTCCCTGTTAAATTGTAGGCGCTTGTCACTTGTCACAAACAGGATGTCTTTATTTGACACCATTTACACAACTCCCACTAATGTTTAGGGAGGTTTCTTGTAAAAATTCCCAATGTATCCAAAAGGAAATAAAGGCCATTATAATTTTTCTTTGAAAGAAGATATTTATTGAAAATGGATAATAAGCAGGAAAAGGTCTTTCCTTGCTTAGACCCTGACCCATGTCAGAACAGTGCCTCATACTGCAAAAGCCAAAGCCACAGCAGCAGGCTAGAAATGTTTCAACACACTGCAATTGGTTGACTGTGCTGCCATTCAGAGGGACCTTGACTGGCTGAGAAATGGGCTGAGAGAAGCCTCATGAAGTCCAACAAAGGGAAATGCACCTGTACAAGATGGGGGTCAGCCTGATGGAAAGGACCTGAACGTCCTGGTGGACTACAAGTTGGATGTGAGCCAGCAACGTGCCCTCACAGCAAAGGTGACCAACAGCATTCTGGGCTGCACTAGGAAAAGCATCACCAGCAGGTCAAGGGAGATGATCCTTCCCCTCTGCTCAGCACCAGTGAGACACATCTAGAGTGGTGCATCCAGTTCTGGGCTTCCCCATACAATAGAGACATGGACTGGAGCGAGTCCAATGAAGGGCTGCAAAAATGATAAAAGGATTGCATAAATAAATACCCGATGGAGGGAGCAAAGAAGACAGAGCCAAACTCTTCTCAGTGGTGCCTACTGAAAGGACAGGTGGCAATGGGCAAAAACTGAAACACAGGAAACTCCATTTAAACATAAGAAAACCCTTTTTACCGTGTAGGTGGTTGAAGACTGGAGCAGGTTGCTCACAAAGAGTCTCCACTCTAGGATACATTCAAAACCCGACTGGATGCAACCCTAAGCATCCTACTTTAGATGACCCTGCTTTGAGCGGTGCTTTGGACTGCACGATCCACAAAGGTACCTTCCCACCTCAGTGACTCTGTGATTCTGCAAATTAAGATGCAAAGCTTGAAAAATGCAGTGTTTGCTTTCTTTGGTCATGGGTACTGCACGTGCCAGCTTCTAGGCTGACATTTGTAAACGTAAAGGAGCACTTCATTTCTGCTAAATACAGCTGGTGTCAAGAGGCTGATGACCGTACACTGCAGTCTGCCAACAGTCCTCATTTGGGAGGAGTACACTGACTCCACACAAGAGAGTAATTCTGCCTTCCCTCCCCAAGTGCTTCTGTGGACACTGTCTTTCACAAGAGACAGTGACAATGCAAATAACTTTTCTGTAATAGCCTGTCTATGTCAATAACTGTTCTGTATTAGCCTGTATAGCTGTTGGCATTGCAGAATACTTCTGCATGCCAACAATTTTTCTGTAGTAGCTGAAGTGAAAGAGCAAAACAATTTCCCACAGCTCAGTTCCCAGTCTGAGCGAGTTTAAAACACACCTCTCAGAGGACTGCTGTACTCACAAAGCCATAGGCCACACTGCTCGAGGCACTCTCCACTCCAACTGCTTCTCTCAGCTGCCATGTAGCAGAGAATAACATGATTTATGTAGCTTAGCAGGTACAGCACACATTTGACACGGGGTTCCTGTTGGGATTTGGGTCCTGCACCAGGACTGAGATGTGTTTTGTCCAGTGATGGCTTAATACAAATCATAAGAGAGGATTGGATCTAAGCTTTAAGTAAAGTGCAGCTGGCTGGCTATAGGTACACTTACATTTAAATAAGGTAAAAACATCAGGCAAATTGCATCTCTTTCACAAAAATATAAACTGACAAATAGACCTTGCCATCACAGCTGGTTTTCTCTCTGTGTCAGATGAAGCAGACAGGCCTATTTTAACAAACCAGTTCTTGCATCTCATGCTTACCTTCTGAATATCATTCTGGAGTGGCATTTATAAAAAAGGTGGTGTAAGGGTAGCAGGTCTTACAGTAGGGAACACACACTCCCTTGACCTCCTATCATCATCTGGAGTCAAACCAAGATGACATTTCAGCATTTCTTCATACTGCATGCTTTTCTTTCAGTTTGAATTATACAAGAGATCTCTTTGTGTGCTAAGAAACATACTTTCCATTTGAAGTCTATTTCTCTAATGACCTATGACAATGTTAATGTTTTATATATTACAAAATAAACATTTGATCAAGGTTGTGAGCAGAGAGATTAAAGCTGCTCTCACAGTATGGGCAAGTTAGAAACCCAACACGCAGGAAACATCAAAGCGAACAAAAGGCTGCTTCAGATGCTAAGAAGGTCATCTCAACTTAAATTACTAATGTCATTTCAATATAATCAGCAGTCAGCCACCAAAGTCTGTATTTCCTCATTTATTCTCTTTGTAAATCTCTCAGTTTTTGAATCCAAATTAAAATAATAATTTATTTTTGTTCATCTTCTGGCTCACAGCTTGACTGGGGTAAAGTGTCCTTGAGCAGACACCTCCATGACTGGCCGTGAGAGGCCACAGACTGTCCTCCCTTTTTCCTATCCCTAGCAGTCTCTTCTACTTTCCTCCTTCTCCTGCAGTCCCTCAAATGAGGGCAGCACATTATACCCCACTAAGAGGTAGAGTAGCAGGTTTTAGAAACCCCGGGAAAAATTTTCTTCAGGTTTGTACTTCTCTTTTATTAAGTATTCTACTTGGATACTAAATGAATGCCTAAGAGCGTTGATTTGAACACTGTTAATTGTATATTAAAATATCTAAGTATTTGCCAAGTACCAAATCCATTCTGTTTTGCAGGTGGCTGCATGCACATGAAATGTCCTCGACCTCAGTGCAGATTTGAGTGGTGCTGGAACTGTGGCCTGGAGTGGAACAGAACCTGCATGGGAGATCACTGGTTTGAATAGCGGGCTGAGGCCAGCCCATGTTGCTGCTAAAGCTTGTTTTCATCAGCGTCAAATTCTGAACTCCTTGCTTAAACAAAACTCTCAGTGGTTTCAGGGACATGGAGTTCAGAAGTTGGCCCGGTTTGTTGGTTTTTTCTTTCTTGCATATGCAATCATCAAAATCACATTGAAGTTATGCCCAGGGTTATAAAGTAAGTAAAGAAAGTAATTGTATTAATAGACTGACCCGCCCATTGTGGTACAAAGCAGGGTAAATTACACCTTTCTGAACTTGTGCAGTCTGTCAGCACTGCGAGCAGATAGGGTTATCAAGAGGAACTTAGACATTTATAGTCAGGAATCTATAACTGTTGCAAGAGAGGGCAGCCTGCCTCTGAGTGTGAGTGCATGAGCGTGAAGGGGGTGGAGGACGTTCCCTGCATCAGCTGTTTTTTCTTTGACCACTCCTTTGCTCATTCAGCACAATTCTTGATTTTGAGGCAGTATTTCTTAACAGCTTTCTTGGCAGGGGGGAGACTGTGGCTCTTCAGTGTTTTCTCAGGGCTCCTTCCTAACAGGCTTTCTGTGTGGGTCTTGCTTTCAAACCAAATTCTCACAGAAAAGCGCAGCTTTTTGCCATATTTATGCTTGTGTATTTGTAACATATACGTTATGTTACATACTCATTTTAGGCTTTACCATTGGAAGATTAGCTAAGGATGCAGTTTAAGCTCTAGCTGTGACTGTTGTTGCAGTGGTGACTGGATCCAATTAAGTGTTGTGCAACCTCAACTCACAGGGCATCATTTTTCTTGTGCTTACAGCAATACTGTGGACATGGCAAAGGGAGGCAGGAGAAGACTTCTCAAGGGTTTTCTCTATCATCATTCTCCAAAACTGAATTAGAATATGGATGTATTTCTGACAACACATTCACAGCTCAAACAGTGTAGGGCAGAGTGACATCTTTCATTTTACAATGTTAATACAGTAAGTAAAGCTCACTAGCATTCCCAAGCTTGAACAATCTTACTTTTGGTGTGCTTTACATTGCTGTTTTATTCTGAAATGAAATGGGTACTGTCCACAATCAATATGCCATGTAAGGATTTGCACAATTCAGTTTTGGAAAAAAAAACGCACAATAAATAAAGTGATCAAAATGTTAAACTTTCTTGCTTCATTTGAGTACAAAGTAAGTGAGTACAAAGATGTTGGGTGGGTTGTGCATTTCCTTGACTGATTCAAACTCCCAGCTGAGAGGCAAGCCCTTTAATTAAAACATTTTATTAGCACAAAATAAATTCCAGGGGCATGGACTTCTTTTATAAAGTTTGAATGAATATTTTGTATGGCATAAGTATAGAGTCCTGAAAATATTGGTGTGCCTTATATCAGTCAGCGCAGAGCAAGAAGTTTGAGGTATAAAGAAATCTCAGGTTCACTACAAAAGTGTCTAATTGCTAAAATCAGTGGAGTATTCATCTGTGTCAGCTGGAAGTAACATTAAAAGTCTGAGGAAACAAAGAGATCTAGGCATGAGGTACCAAAAATGAGAGAGGGAACAGGTAGAATTAAGAAAATGAGAGAGAAAGGAAGTAGCAACGAGAGGACAATGGCCATTTCTTAAAGACCATTTTCCTTTTTGGCCCCAGTGAAGTAAAATGTATGCAGAAGTAGGTACATTAAAGTGTAGGAGTGCAATAGAATGCTGCAGTGGAGCTCATTTAAGCACATTATCTTAATGGGGATACTTTATTCTGAGCTCTGATTATTTCATGATTTGATTTCCTATACCTGGGTCTATTTTATAATTTGTATGTCTTGTTGCCAAGAGGCTAGGGAAAAAAAAAAAAAAAGACTGTGCTTGCTTTTACTTTGATAGTGTGTTACATGAGAGCTTATCATTTCATGTCCACAAACGGAATAAAAGAAGTCTGAATCCCTTATTTACTGTAAGGTAGTTTCACTAAGTTAGAGCCTGCCCTGACAAGTTAATGTTTAATTGTCATGTAGAAACATGTAATTTATGCCTCTGGATCAAGGTCCGTTGAAGTCAATGGACTTCAGATCAGCTCCTGTATCTGGCCTGGGCAGGGCATGGCAGCATGAGTCACAAGGCTGGAATAGCAACATCTCTTTCTTGGGGAAATGGGATTATGAGCATTCACTTCAGACATAAGCAAGGCCAGGAAAGGAGAATAAAGAAAGACATTCCATTGACTCAAGATTATCCACTTTTAGAGGCTGACTTTATAAGCCCTTGTCACGTAGGGTTTCTTCACACAGTCTAGAGTTACACTCTGCCCAAAAAAACCCGATGCATACCCTGCAGATTTTAATAGAACACGTCCTGATCTTCTCTGTGTTAGTACACATACATCTGTATGCCTACATGCACAAAGTTTGAGATTCCACAGGCTGTAAACCTGGTTTCTGTTTACAGTGAGATTCTCCTAGTTTTGACAATTTAAAGGGCATGAAAACTCGAGACTAATACTCTGCTGACACTGTAAGAATGCTGGAATTCCTATACAGATGTGCGAATTGGACCTTAAATTCCCTACACTGATAATTTTAAATTTTTTTGCATGGAAAATGCCTTTTAAAGAGACCTAAAACTGTAAAAAAAAGTAATTGATAGTGTAATTTGAAACAAAACAAAAGAGAACAAACCGAGTCTTCAGTGTCTGTTCAGACTGTTCCTCTTATTTTGGCTCTGCAGTATGAGAGTGAGATTCATTTCACCCAACTTCAGCTATCCAGTTAGTCTCAGAGGCTCACACAGAGACCTGTTGTGCATGTGTATGGTGGGTTCTACTGAGTTTTAAGTACAATTAGTCATGGCTAGAGGTGTGATGGCAACATCGCTGCCAGAGACAGGGAGCAGCTCCTGACAGGACAGACAGGACTGCAGAGCCCCCACACACTCTTGACTCTGTTGTCGGCACAGAGAGGGGAGTCTCCCTTTTTTTAAAGCTTATGAACTTGCTAGCATCCATGAAGCCAGCCTTGGCAAATGCTTCCTCTGGGTTGGCATGTGTGTCTCTGGTAGTGGACCTGGGCAGCCATGGGGGTAATGAAGAGAAACAGGATTTAAGCACAAAACAAGAAGGAAGCCAACCTGAGGGTGTAAGCAGATGCAAAGTTTTCAAAAGCTTGTGGGTTTATTTTCTCTACTAGCAATACACTCTGGAAACACTAAAATTTAACTATATGCTCTAAGAAGATAATTTATTTTGGTGTTATAAAACAAAGAAGAAGTCTGTATCTTTTTACATCTAATTTTGCCTTAGTTAATCGGATTCTATTTACTTTGAACCTTCTTCGTCTTTCAGATTAAACCAATTACAGACTTGTTCTTGCTACTGCAATCTGGGCTCCTTTTAGTGTGTGTAAAACAGATTAAATACAGGATGTATGCTAAAATATTCAATAATAATTATCTCTATAATAATTCAGCTCTCTAACAACAATGAAAATCTCTAATATTTCATTTCAGCTGGCGGTGAATTGTGAATACCGAGTAGATTAAGAAGAAAATATATAACAGCTTGGCTCCCTCAGGAAAAAGCGTATCTCAAAGCTTAGCATAAATAACACTTTGGGAGCCATGACTTTGACTAAAATATCATTTATATGTCTTCCTTATCTTGTCGCAAACTCCAAGCCAAATAATTTCGTTTGAAAATGTACACCTCAAAAAAATTCAGTGAAGAGCACTCCAGAAGAAACATCACGCCACTGTTGGGAAACAAAAGTCACACTCTCAAAGGACAGCAAGCAGTGGGGTTTGCTTTTTGCATATGAATAGTAAGGTACAATCTGTAGAGCTTTTTGCCTACAGATCTTGCAGATCATGTAAACTGAAGAAAAATTTACATTTGTGGAGAGGAACCTGAGGCACTTGGAGGGGAGAGGCAAGATTCTGAGAGATTCTGCTGACCTGGAAGACTGGGAAGATTTGGCCCTTTGTGCCAAACTTTGTCACACTTTGAGGTAACAACAACAACAACTGCCATGTTGCTCATGTTCACTGTGCAGCTCCAAGCACTACACAAGTAAATCATTGGGTGCAGTAAGCTCAATAAGCAACACTTGTAGCAAAATAGGAAGGATAAAATGTACTATCAGCTCTGAAGATTGGTTAGCCCCATGCTGATCTAATTTATCAGATTCAGTGTTTGACTAGCGTGGTGATGACTGATTTAGAGAAACCCTACACAGAGATGGAGACGTGCAGTATAGCTCTTAACAACTAGATTTTGTTCCCATGCAGCAAAATTCTCGTGCTTCCTTCAGTTCCCCTTTAAACAGCAGAAGAGCCTTGAAGAAGACAGCACTGGACCAAAGCTGCCAGAAGGACACCCCACGTCTAATTGTTCCTGATGATCCTTCAGCAACTTCAGCCCAATGTACCTGACAGCACTGACAGTGGTTCAGCAAAAAGAGGCAAATGTACTACTTTACAAACTGCTATCAAGTCAGATAAAATGTAAGGAAATATTTCTATCTCTAGCAAAATTAGAAAAAAAAAAAAACTCTCCCTTTTTTTTCTCAAACATATTTGTCTCCTGATTTCTGTATGTGGTTGCCCATGTGGTTCCCCTTGTGTGTCACCTACTGATGTCCAGCTGTGGCCCCTCTTCAGTAGCAGTTTTCCACTTGATCGTCTGGGAACTACTAGAGTACATGCACTGAATAGTCTCTTCTCATATTCTGGGTAAGTATGCGCAGACCAGAAAAAAATGTAAATGGCTTTAAGCAAGCAATAAGGTAGGCAAGTTGAGAGAAGGTCATTTAATCATATGGAGAATCATATTTAATGTAGTGGTTTGTGCATCTGCAAGGAATTTTTTATTTAGAAATCAGGTCATATGCCATTTCGTTTTTCTTCATTATTATTAATAGCGCTTTTTTCTTTGCTTTTAATTTGTTTTTCTTGTCTGTGTCTCCATTTTTCTGAATAATGGAGTAATGGTTCTATGCCAGTAGATAAAATATGCAGCAAGACGTCACCTGTTACTTTAGTTTTTGGCTTTTATCCCTAGAAAGCTTGAGGAATCCACATAATCCATGTAGGCAGGGAAGTGCCATTATCTGTATTTTACAGTTGGGGAATTCCGTCAAGAGAGCACAACCAGACTACATGGAGGCAACAGCTCAAATGGACACCAGCCCTTTCCTCACAACTGGGGAAATCTGTGCCTGCACCAAAGTGGAGGCCATCAGGGTGCTGGCTCAGTGATGACACGAGCTCAGGGAAGCAGGAAGTGAATTTGAAGTTTAAGGTCCAGAGGACATTAGTATGACATTAGAGACACAAAGAAATAATAATTCTTCACTGGGAGAAGGCTAATTTAGAGACTTAAAAAATGCCATTTAGTTCTACTTTTTAGCAGTACATCAGAGATCTCTGGGAGAACTTGGTGGCCCAGTTTCCTCTTTGTCTCTTTGCTAGTTGAACATTTGATCTACAAAATACGTTCGTGCCCACTCCCTCTACCTCGTTTTAGTGCAAACTAAAATCAATCAAGCACTGATGTCAGAGTTCAAAAAACTTTTAGTTAAGTACAGCTGAAGCAACACACTGTACACCCATTCTTAGTTGATACTGGATTGTATTGACTGGCTCATAAACAATAATTTCAACAGCCTGCCAACTTCATCTGCTGGTTACCAGCCCAAAAACTGGTTGGATTAAGACCTTAAGTAATACTCAAAAGATAGTGTTAAAATGAAAAGCAGCAATCAATAAAATGAAATAGTATTCAAATACTACTTCTGTTGGGGCCAATAGAATGTTTTTCTTGGAATGGATGCTAAATTCTCCTGAATAGGTTCAGCCAACTGAGTGTGTTTATGCCTGGAAGCTAAACCTGGAAAGCCCTGCACTGTTCTTTTCCAAAGCAGAGAGATCACAATATGGTAAAATGGTTGGATTTTTTTTTAATAAATAGCTGAAATCCATGTGTTCCATAGCTGATGGAGTTAAAAAGCAGAAAAACCAAACCACCTCTCTAAGCTACACTGACATTTTTCAAGTGTTCAGTGATACACCAAATGCCAGGCTTGCGGTTTTTTTTACAAATCTGCATCTTGAAGGCAAAAATGACTGTGATATTTACATTAAAATTAGTCAGTTAGTGAAGCTGAAATAAATTCTGATTTGCACTTGTAAGTTTTAGCAGCGATGTAACTGAATCTAAAGCTATACCAAAACATTACTCAGGCTTTGCTTAGCAAATATTAAGATGTTTATTAACTGAGTTGCAATTACTCAGGTCCACATTTTACTTTAGAAGTACAATGGTTAAGGCTATTGCTATTGCCTCATTCTATTGAATTTTACAGAAAGCAAACATAAGCTTCAAACCAGTGCTGCAATAAGTTCCTGCATGGTAGGATATTTTCTCCTGAACTAGTAGTCTCTTCTCGTGTGACATTTACTGTGCATGTTAAAAACAATCAGTGACATTTTATTTTTAGTCCTCTTTATTGTGTGAGCTCCAGGGTAGAATTGAATAAATAAAAATATAAAGCCAAGTCTACACAACAGAAAGCCTTCTTTTCTTGCTGTCCCAGGGCAGCTATGCCACGGACCTACCCAATACAATACACCAGCTTGGTAGACCAGTGCGGTATACAAAATAAGCTGTAAATCAGGAAATTTACATATTTATTTATACCATTATATTGCACTATTTGTTTAAGACCTTTGCCAGTCTACAAAACTCACAAGCCCCTTTCTTCCTCAGAAAGGGCCCAGAGTCCTCTGTGCACCCACTGTCGCTTTCCTGTTATGTTTCCAGCAAAAAATACATACATCATACTATTCTGCTAGTTATGTTTATTTAAACATTTGTATTTGATTGTAAAAGGCCTTAGCCTTTACCAAGCCTCAGATAAATGATGTGTATTATGCAGCACCACTTGGCCCAAAGAAAAATGGTGTTTCTTATTACCTTCACCCCGTTATGGGAGAGAGCACCACTTTTACAAGCCCTAGGCCTTGATAGATAAGATGATCTTATGAGCTCCAAATGAAAATTTCAACTTTGAGAACTATTCAATCAATTATTTAATTGCTTGCAGGAAGAAAGAGAGATCCAGAAGCCCTTCTTATTAATGCAGTCATTGTCTCAGATCCAGCAGCTTCCCTTGCCAGTCAATGGCATTATTAGACAGATCTCCATACCAGGAGGCTTTCCTGACACTTAACACCACCTAATTTCTTTCCTTTTCATGGTATTAAGTAGAAAGGTCTTGTTAATTTGTTGTGTCCAGCCTACCATCACAGGCACCTTGTTATGTAAGTCTTCCCATAAATTTTACAGAGTGCTGTGGCAAGCAATTTTAAGTCCCAGTTGCTTTCATGGCAAGGCAATTCTGGAACCTGATTTCAACTGCTAGTGATGAGAAACCTTTTCATTCCAAGGTATTAATGGCCACCTTATAATTGTTTATCATTATATCAATATTGTTTGTAAGCTTAAGGTTTTCTTTTTTCCTGTTTGTGTTTCCTATTCCCTTTGTTCCCTGATTGGATGGAGCAGATAGAAATTGTATTTCCACTCCACTTGTTTCATTAGGCTTAATAGGCCAAGATTAAAAACTTGGATCAACATTTCTCTAAACATCCTAGAATCAAATTATTCCAATTTTACGTAACCTTTTTTCAAGTATGAGTGATGGATTTTTGCATACAATGGCAGGCATGGTTGCACCGCCGCCTTCTGTAGCATTCCTGCCTCCATGTCTCCATTGGACACATTTCTGACACACGCCAGATCGCAACACCTTCACGGACACATCATGCTGGCAATTCATAATCATCCTGCGGTGGCCCACCTCACCCAAAGCTGCCTTCACCTTTTTTCCAAAGTACGCACTTCCAAGTGGAAAAGTATTGCATAAATTTGGATAGATGGCTGTGATAAACAGATTAACCCCCCACCCTCATCTCTCTCTTTTGGGGCTGTACAGGGAGCATGAAGAAGTTTGTTGGATTCAATCCAAAAGCTGTTCCTTATCCTGTGGTGTTACCGGGGCGGGGGGGAGGGGGGAAGTTTCTACTGACTCATGGGGAGATTGAGGTTGGAATTAATTAAAACACAAAACACGCCAGTAATGAAAATTGCAGAAGTTATCTGATTTATTTTCACCAATTGTCTGCCTCTCTCTCCTGACTACAGATGAGGTTTGGAGCAACCATGCTCAGGTATCTTGGTTAAATATCTCGAGTTGGTGGGATGACACCAGCAGCAGCAGCCTGCTTTTGGCTACTATTTAAAGATCCCAAGGACACAGGCAGTGCAACTCCCAGCTCACCAAGGAGGACGTTCAAGTCACAGTCAAACTTTTCCTGGGGTGGCAGCAGCCCAGTGATACATGGATTATGGAACCAACCTTCTTACTTCATGAAGCTTCAAAGCATGTAAGACTCTGGGGAGAGATGAGAAGAGGAAAGACATAAAGGGGGCTTTTAGTGATCTTGGTCTTGGGTTTGCCAGATTTCAGGCTGAGCCCAGATTTTCAGCAAGGAGGGAATAGGAAGAGTTTTCCAGAGGGGATTATAATGGCTCTTTATCAGTAAGTGCCAGTATTTGAAATAATGCTACATAATAACATCCTTATATTTTCCTACTTAGTTTAACGTGTCACCGGGAATTTTTTAAAGTATATTTTCTTACTTTTTTATTGAACTCATTGTACTATGGTGACTGGCAGAATATATACTATATTGCTAGATAATAACTTTTTTAAAAAATTTAAATGGGGCACATTTTTAAGGAGCTTTTTTTCACTACCTAAGAAAGTTAAAGTTAAAGCAGGAATTTGTCTTTTCTGCTATTTATGCACTTTTGAACAATTTTCCCAGAATTAGTTCTGTCTTACACCTCCTAATAGGGACTAAATAAATTGCATTCTATAGACATTGAGTAGAATATTAAGGAGGTATTTTACACAGCAAGTATGAGTTTGTCTCCTATATATGCATCTTGAAACATATACTACTCTATAGAATGGATAGAACTTATTTCTTTTTGTAGGAAGGAATTAAAAAAAAACCCTAAACTCTTTTACAGGATTTTTTTTCCAGAAAGAAAGCAAAAATACAATACTTCACTGGTCAGAAAATCATTCAAAAATGTGTAACATTTTAGCAAACTGCTTAGTAGAAAACCCAGCAGCAAATGCCAGCACCACCGGGTAAGTGGTCTTAGTGCACCCTCTCTGCAGAGAGCAATGGCTTGTCAGAAACCATTTCTCCAAAATACAGTTTAATGTTCCTGGAGACCCTGAGTCTTCCATACTCTGACAGAAAACATAATAATATTAAAATCTTCTCATGTAGCTATAGATCCTGGGTACTTTATTCATGTTCTACTTCAGTGAGAAAGGAAACAATAACCTTTTTATGTACAACCTTATCCCATAGCATTGGAAACTTCATAAACCGTGGTACCATGCACCTGCTGAACTACCACAATTACAGGAGCAACATTTTGGACAGGATTTATTCAAAATAAGGCAGTCTTTGCATCAACAAATGAACTTTGTTACAAACACATCAACCAACACAGGAAGTCAGGAACAAGGGAATATGCATCCTGACCTGCCTCTGACTCGTCCGGCCTTGAGCAAAATACCTTAACATGTATTTGCAGAACTCTCTGGCAGAATTATTCTGGGACAAAATATCTCCTGTAGTAAACTGCTGAGGAGCAACAGTTGTTCCAAATATTGTTCAATATTGTTCTCATTTAACAGTGAAAAACAAACAAGCCAACCAACCCTAATAGGTGCTTTTGCTTCAGTTTTAGTTTCTTGTTATTTTAAATAAACAAAGCAAGCATATTCTGATTTTACCAAAAATTGAGTCCTGAAGAATAAGCAGCAGTAGGAAATTGAAATTTCAGGCTAAAGGTTTTCTAGGGTTATGTGTCATTGGAAGAGCTTTGGTATAAAGTATTAGGCTTTTTTTTTTTCCTTTTGCTGTTACAATCTCTTTTATCCTGACTCTGTAATTTTTATTAATTACAATAGTAGCTATTGTATCCGAGGGACAATGTTTTGACCTTGTACACACAAATGGCTGGATTATCAAACGCCCTGTATTATAGCACAGAGGAAGTTGTTAAGTAGGATGATAAAACAATTATCCCTCTTTCCTCTGCTGCCGTTTGAGGCTGCCTCCCCATTCTTCAGTCTGTGCCAGCCAGGAGCGCTGTGCCCTACCACTGGAAGAGGCTGTGCATGAGGATTTATGTGACTAAAAACTGCATGTAGGATAATGGAAAACCTGCATTTGCAGAACAAAATTTGGACTTAAAACCAGATCCCTCTCTCATTGACAATCCAGATTCCTCCTGTTTGAGCTTAATATCAAATTCATTCTACATAACCTAACTCATTCCAGGGGATGACTATCGCCTTCCCACATACCTCTCTGGTGCAAGAGGGACATTTAGATGAAGCACAAATAGGCTAACTGTAAATCAGGCATGGATTTTCTTTCCTTTTTCTGAAGAGCAGCACCAGAAATCATGAAGGAAGTTACTCACCACTTAGGGTAAAGATGGCAGGATCAGACTGATGCCCCTGGCCTCACTTCACAGACACGTTGTGAAAATAGGCTTGGACACATTAGCAGTCAGTACCATTAAAAATGCCCTTGAGGGTTTAAAGAACATGCAATAAATATGAGTTTGTGTTGCTGCCACACACATTGAACAAGGAAGATAAAAGAGTTTTGAAAACCTTCTCATTAAATGAGGCCTTCTGGTTCTTTGTTCTGAATATGGGAAGGGGTCTGCAGAAAAAGAACTGAGCAGCCACGTTAACAGAAACCTACATAATGTATGAAGACCCACAGAGGAGGCAGTACATTTGTACAGGCCACTTTCATTCTGGCATTACAGTCTCTGAGTGTGAGCGGTTGACTTTGCAACATGCCTTTTGCTGCTTATGTCTGTGTGTACCATATAAACTTAAGTTAAACAGTGCATTAAAACACTTATGAGCTGTACAAAGTTTGAAATCTCATGCTCATAGCCACCTTTTGCTACTGAGACTCATCTCAGGATCTGTTGCACGTCTGTGCCCTCTCCTTAGGAGAGCTCGCTGTGGGAAGCAAGGCACTGTACCTTCCATACCTTTCTGCATAGATCCGATGTCAGTGAGGACCTTGGCAATTGCCCGCTGAAGAATTTTGCTGCAGTGGCTGAAGATGCTACCGTGCCTGTCTGTGTGCCCTGCCCTTCTTCTGTTACTTGCCTTATTCCAATGGCAATTAGTTAGCATTGAGCAGTTCACCTCTGGGGGTGATTTTGCTGAAAACTTGGGCCATGCCTTTTTAAGATACAGGCACATGTTGCTCCTTTGTATTCTACAGGATCAATAAACAAAGAGGATAGGAAGGACAGCTAGGAGACCAGTAACACCTGAAAGTGCCCCTGTGTAATTTGCCAGAGCCTGTCTGCTAAAAAGCCCCTTAAGCTATCTCGGCAAAGCACAGTTACAGGGCCACAGCAGGCTAAACCATTACCTACTGTCATGGAAACTCGTGGAGCTACACCAGGTTTACACCAGCTAACCAGTAATACCTGTTCATAGTTCATGCCCTGATAAATAATTAGCCAGCAGAAGGCAAGGTTCCCTGTACCTTACTGACCAGATACATGTCAGGGCAGGGCATAGCTTCCTCTCTGCGGAGCTGCAGGTCCATCCCATTCCCACCTGCCCCCCACATCACCTCCAGCAGAGCTGCCACAACCTTCCCCAAATTGATTTGCAGTCACTCAGGTAGAGAACTGAATGCAACATTAACGAATTCAACTCTCATCTAATTAAGCCAATGCAATCAACCGGTCCACAAACACTTAAGGATCTTCTTAATAACACTATTTTTATCAGCTTGAGTGCCAGACACTGTAGTGTAAGGTGATCATTAGTGCTGATATCTGAAGTCAGGAAAGTTTTACCATACTGTATTTTCCCTCTTGAGCATTTGCTCTCTGCAAATCCCCTCTCTCTGCCGTTACTGTGCTGGCTCTCATTTGCTGCTAGGATCCAATATAAAGTCATTTGCTCTAAATTATTTTAAAAGTACTGATGGCCGTGTTTCCAAAAATACACTCTTAATAACCAGCTTCTAGGCGTAATTTTAGGATACAGGAAAATGAAAGAAAAGAAAAAAAGAACATATTAGAATTGCTTCTAAGTGAAAAAAATTGGGAAAGAAGGTTTTTCAAGAGGTACTTTCTTGTACAAAGATGTATATTGTCTATTTGTTTGCCTTCATTTCCTAGTTCTGAAATGCCTTTTAGATTCCCAAAAATACTTATAATAAAATAATTTATCCATAAAATGGAACAACTGCTGCTGCCCAAACCTGTCACGTGTTGCCTCCATTTAGCTGTGGAGTATTAATAGTAACATTTTAGTGGTTCTTACAAAGCCTTATTTTGCTTCATATTGTCTAGCATTATAGCAAAATAAGACCATTCATGCCCTTAAGGTGTCATGACCCAGGTGGCTGGTATTTCCTCCCGCCCGCCCCCTCCTGTGAGCTCTAGAGTAGTAACAGAGCAGCAGTCAAAGGGCAAGTTACTCTTGGAGACACATTGTATTCCCACAAAGTCCTATTCCATTACAAAAAGAGCTGAAACTTGATGGCAAAATTCACAAAATGCTATGAATGCAACTGGACCCGTCCAGCTATGACACAGCTCTGATTCAGCACACAAGCCCAGGCATCACTTTTGGCTCTTGGATGAAGATTACCACTCCCTACAGAAGCTTTTACCATGGGGTTGTGCAAACCTCACTTGTTTTCTCACATGATGGAAACGCCTGCACCGGCAGGGCATTGCCTTTTTTAAAGTCCATATGTCTTGGTGAGTGAATGTAACGCTAGCTAGAACATCCTTCTTCTGCACTAAATGGAACTCTGGCAAATCTCCTTGTCTTCCTAGAAACATTAATAATTTCAAGTGGATTTGGGGAAAGTCCCCTTGGTACAACTCAGTGTGGGAGGGAGGGTCCACTTAGGATTGCAATTGTTTGACCAGTACCAATGCATAGGATTTGTTTTCAAAGTTCGTTTCTTTGCCTAAATAAGGTATTTGAATTAAGAGAAAAAAAAAAAAAGCATTTCATACCTGCCAGATAGAAAGTTTTTCCTCTGGCAAGACTTTTTAATTTGTTGTCATGATGGTATCACACTGCCTGATGTAGGTCTTGTAACAATGCTCACGTGAGATGGAGATTTTTCAGCTGTAGGTTTTGGAATTTTATTATCTATATTGAAACAAACACCTTTTTTTTTGATTGTTTGTGATTCCCCTTAGGAAGAAAAAGGTACAGAAAAAGAAGACAGCAGGTCAGAAGAGACATTTAAAGTGTATAAACAAACTCAGACTACTAGGTCACTGGTGTCTCATGTGCTACAACTCATTGAGGGTGGCAAGAGAAAGCAATACTTATGGAGTCAGCTGCAGCCATCTGTCTCCAAGGAGCAGCTGGTGATGAGATGCTGTTATTAATGAAATGGGATTGCTCAGTGCTGTCGATTTACTGCAGTGAGCGTAGCCAACTCTGATTCATGCTGCCATAACATCTACCATGCCTGGGAGGCAGCAGGCTTTATTGGGAGTATTGATAATTCTTGGGACACCTGTGGTTTGAAGCACATGTGAAAAGCAGTAAATTCCTAGCACTTATGTAGGCTGTTTTGTGGTTGAATTGCCAGGTGACTGATTGACAGATCCCAGAGCTCAGAATTGTCTGGGCTAGTGATTCTTAGTCATCTGGGAGTTGGTGAGTAGGAAATGACATTAGCTATGTTATTCAGATTGGGGAAAAAAAATAAAAATCAGTGGGGTTTGTAGGATTAATAACATACTGCTAGCATGGAAGTGAGCATACAAATAAGACACTTGTCAAATCACTCTGAGAATAGTTGTGCTAAACCTGTATTACATCAAAGAGCTGGAGCTGAGCTTGCAGAACCAGGAGCTGATGATATGGGCTCACCAGCTGTGTGTGCGCACAATAAGCCTTTTTTTTGTTACCATTGATGGCCTGAGCTCAGGGAAAGCTGAACTCCTGTGATAAATGAGTTAGTAGGATGACAGTGAGGATTCTCTGCAGAGCAAGTGGTGTCTCTCAACAGCAATCCAGGTCCTTCAGCCCAATCAGTTTTAAATACATCACACACACAAATATCTGACATATACTGCACTCAGCTTTGGTACTTCCTACTGCATTTTCTACAAAACTGCATTGTTGATGTTTTTATGTGTGTTTCTAATACAATCACACATCTAGTCAAAGCAATTCTCATGCTGGGCTATAGGGTCAGTCTTTCACAGAAAGATACTATACGTATTTTTTGCCCATGGAGGTCGTGGATGCCCCATCCCTGGAGGTGTTCAAGGCCAGGCTGGATGGGGGTTTGAGCAATCTGGTGTAGTGGGAAATGTCCCTGCCCATGGCAGGGAGGTTGGAACCTGATGATCTTTAAGGTCCCTTTCCAACCCAAATGATTCTATGATTCTATGATATACATTATCTGTTATATATATATATGTTATATACATTCTACGTACTGTATATAACAGATTTCATGAGAGATTATCTAAACTTGTGGCTGTGACACTCATCTGTCACAAGGTCCTGGGTGGCTGAGACCCATTTGTGAAGCAGGCAGCCCTCTGATGAGGTCTTGCCTAGCAACTGTTCTAAGGTACTGCCTTACTACCAAGCTTAGGTGTCCATCTCCAGGTGGTGCACCCCTCCAGGGCCGAGTGGGAGAATTGCCCAATTTCTGGCTGAGCCATTTGGGCATTTAGCCACAACGTCACTTAGCACAGTTTCCTACTGGAGAGGCATTTGGAGCAGGGCCTTTGCTTCAGACCTGAGGAACGTATTAAATTGGTGACAAGGGACCCAGCAGTCCCACACAAGTGCCCAAGGAACTTGAGGGTTGGTTTCAGGACAGCCTGCCAACCGTTTGTAAGAGGTTGCTAATTACTATCAATTGCAGTGATTTTTCCAAAGGAAGTGGATTGCAATTGCAAATTCACAATTGCAATTTCACAGACCACAAAGGAGTCATCTGAATAAACAGCCTTTGATTCACCACCATCCTTTGCTGGATTCAGACTGCTGTCTAGCTCCATACCCTGCTGTTGCACCCCTATCTCCTGGGCCCCGAGCTTTTCACAGAATCAAAGAACAGAAGGGAGGAAGATACAGTGGGGCAGTTTGTACCATGAAGCAAAGATGGAAGGGCTGGTTTCTAGCGGACAAAGAGAATGAGGGCCCTTATAGGGAAACAGTGCTGGGGGTTGCTGTGATTTGTGCTGGAGGCCACTTTTAGGACTGAGGTGGACAAGAATACAGCCAGCACATGGAGTCAGCTGGAAGCAAAAGCAAGCTCTTGCAGAAACGGCCTAATCTTTGTGTCTGATAGTGGTTATGGAGAGGGTCTGCCATGGTACAGTGGCTGGCACTGTTTTGGAAAAGGTGCAGCAGCCTCACTTAGTTTGTGAGGCATCCCTGGACTACATGCTTTTCTGACATCTCTGGCAAATAATCCTTTTAAGCTTTGCCACATGCACAGGCTGCAGGACAGCATGGCACGACGGTAGAGAAGTGGAACCAAACATATAAAATACTATGGTTAAAGATTCAAAGGTAAATAATTAGTAGATGCCAGCAAGGCACCCAAAAAATCTTTCACATTGAGGCAATTTCACTTCAGGAAGTATTTTTCAACAATGTTCTCTTTTCATTACGGCTTGTCTTCAGAGCATCGTGGTGCTTGAAACAGCCTAAGCACTGAGGTCTGGGGTTCTGAGAACTACTCTGTCATTTTTCTCACAGGTGTCCAGTCTGCTTTTCATGTCCTAGATCCTTTTCTTTTTGAGCGACTGCTGCTGAGGGATGATCAGATGTTTTCATGAGATTTCCAGCTATTTTATGTAAAAACATTCCTGTTTTGAGATTTTCATGCTCATTTAAGAATTTTATATTCAGGAACTATTTTCCTTTTCTCCGAAACTTAGTGTTTTTCTTAATACAGCATCCTTATGCAGTAGCCAGTTCTGGAGATGTGTCTGCATCCACTGAAATCAATGAAATGCCACTGGGAGCAAGATCAGGACAAATGATAGAAAACAGAGAACTAAGGGGTAAAGGCAGGAGGCCTGTCTTCTGCTCTGACACTGGAAATATGTTGTTTCCTGAGACCGCAGCTTCAGAGTAAGAGAAAGATGAACTGGAAGAAATGAGAGGAAAAGTAGCGGCCTGTATGCTTTTAATACAGGACATAGATTTGTTCTAGTTAGTGGGTTAAGTCAGTCCAAATGTATAGTGTACTGTATTTTTTCAGTGGTATCACAGGTATTTGGCAACCCAAGGCAAAACCAGTACAAAATCTCATCTGACTCTCTCACCCCTTTGAAGTCCTGAGCTTTCAACGCTGTTTGTCTCTGTATTCCCTGTTATGTCTTATGCAACCTGTTTCTGCAATTTAATATCAAAGATGTCCCAAATTTTTTCATTCCTTAGTGTGCATAATAGACATTTACAAGTACTATAAGAATTCAGCTTTTGCCCAATTAGCTTTTAGCTAATGCCTTTTTATTTAAAAATCTATTTCATCAACCACTGTCTCATTTTAAGAAAGAAAGCAACAGTATGGAATGCCAGTTACCTCCACTTTTGAGAGGTCAAATTGGCTCACATCAAGTATCTTAGTCTATAAGATGTATCACTAAATTTACCCCTTGAACTCCCTAGACTTCCCAGAATGCCTCCAAAGTGTGGTCTTTATGAATAATTAGCGGGCTTTACTATGTATCCAGAATAAAAATTGACACAAATCTGTTCTTCAAACGCATCAGACTGCACAGAAATGAAAAAATAAATATATCCATCATCCATTTAAAGACTGCTGCATAGTGGATATTTCCTACCACCTAACCAGGCTTTATCCCATAATTTTCTTGGGAAATAGCTCCCTGATGTTGCCTTCAGATAAAGTGGTCTTTACAAAAGTAGCACACCAGAGAACATTGGACAGAGACTGCAACAGCTGATGAAGATGAGAGTTGTGTCCCATCTTGTGTTTCCAGAATGGACAGCGTGGCGCAGAGTTGGTGAGAGGAGCTGCAGCAGGCAGCATAGTGTAAGAATGAGTATTTTGCTTGCTTTTTCTTAAAAGTTGGGTTTTTTCTAAAATGACCTTTCCAATTCTGTGTAATTGAGCAAACAGATAAACAAAAGCTAACTTCAATGTAAATTTGGCGAGGGAACTAGAACTGCTCCCTGGCTGAATGAGTATGAAAGCTTCAAGTGTGGCTTAAAGTTGTTGTCTTTTATGAGCAGGGTGAGCAGTCATTCCCAGGGTGAGGACACTGCTACAGAATTCATTACAATCTAGATCAAGCAGCACACAATTACTGCAGCGATTGCCATTTTCTGTAAGTTTGTAAAAGTTCAAAATAGGAGGCTTGCATAGCTCATCTCTACATGTTATTGCAGCACAAAGCAGCCTTGTACTCATGTTGAAATAATTATTTCCTTTTCTAGGTGAGGAAATGTACATATACAAGCAAAAAGAATGGTTGTCTGGATTTGTTCCTGACTGTCAATGTCTGTGGAACTATATATGCAGATTAGGTATTGCCCTTGAAGACCTGGAGAGCAGCCAGAGTGCCTCTTCCCCGGAAAAGTTGATGTAAAGAGAGTTATGCATAAGCAGTGTTTGTTATTACACGCTCTGAGCGACTCCAGCTTCCAAGTTGTTCAGACCAACATTTTGTTCTACAGTTTCTTATCTCTGCTTCTGGAAGAGTGGCAGTTTCCCGAGTACCCTCTAAACAGCACTTACCTTTGCAGCTCCAAAGTGATCTTTCCTCCGAGATCTTAGAGGAATTTCATCCAAACACACACATCCATGACCATGACACTACTAGATGTTGGCATCTGTTTCCATGGTGTCACTGAACCCCTCACTACTCACCTGAGCCGCCAAGTATGCGCCTGAACTGGTTCACACAGCAGTCTTCATTTTAATCTAGCTTTAAGAAAACAAATGTTTTTCTTATGGCATTTGTTTTAGATACGTAAGCAGAGAGAAACTAAGTTCCCTCTCCTCCTCACAGGTAGGCTCAAGTTGAATACTTAAAACAGTTGTGGAAATAATATTTGCGCATGTGTAAGGAGTGCTTATTTTGTGGGTGTCAGTATATGGGAAAATACTTGGTCTAACTCTGCAAAGAGTAGTTTGGAAAACTTTTTGTATGGTATGATCCTTGGTATTTATTCTTTAAAAATGATAAATGCACCACAATTGATTAGTAGTCATGGACTTGTTGCAGAAAATGAAAGATACTGAAAGAAGAAACACGTTAAAATAAATGGGGGTTTTCTGCATCTCAACCAGTATTCTTTCTGTATGTACTAGGCTTTGTAAAGGGCCAAATTGGACAGTTTGGAACTTAAATTCATATAATGCACCTCACATGGCTCTTTTGCTAATGCATATTCAATTAAAGAATGAGTCTATTCTAAAATTAACTGTGGCCTCAAGGTTTAGTTTTAACAGGATGCTTCCCTTTGTGGGTACCATGTGGCTTCTGTGCAGGGAAGTGGGGTTTTCTGTATGAAAACAGTGGAGAGGTAGCAGAGGCAGCAGAGAAGCTGGCAGGTATCACAGTGAAGGTTAGTGTGCACTAGAAAAACTTGCCCACAAAAACTAGTTACACAGGCTACATGTGTGTGATTTTGGCTGCCACCCACCCCAACCTGGCATATTTAAACTGATACACTTTCATCTGTATTAGGAATATTCTGTCATTACAACAATGCATTATTTTAGCATCTTTCATTTTTGGTTTCCATATTTGAATAAACTGTTAGTATATATTAACCTATGTACACATATTTTCATCTGGTTTCCTAAAGGAAAAAAAAAATGCAGTCATGCTATACGCATCAATCCTTACAATAATTCTTCAACTTTTGTTAGCTGATTTTAATCAAGCCCCAAAACAGCAGCAGAGATCTCGGAAACAATTACTTTCCCACAGATTTCATAAAGACGGATAAGCCAAGTACAGGAAAGACTTCCTGTTATTGCCTGCACGGAGGGACAAGCTGCAGTTCAGTCTTTATTACACCCAACCTACACAGAAGAGGAACATTATGAGTGCTTTTAAATGCAGGAAATACGTCTTTTATAATCCACGCCTTATTAGATATTAGAGAATCTAACTGTGAGACGTGCAGGAAGAGCAAACTGGGCTTCTTGAGTCCAGCCGCTCACGGCAGCGTATCATAGCGCATCCCTGCATATTATCTACCTCCTCAGTCGAGCAGCATCAACACCACAGGTGCTGCTTCTTTCTCTAGGCTGGCATGGCTAGAACTGCAGAACTTTCCAGAATAGACAAGTTCTTGCCTGCAATTAAATTTGTGAAATCAAATCCACAAGGCACTTAAAAGTGCCTGTTGTCAGCAGGGTTGGCATCCAGCTTTTAGAACCAGCAAGCAGTTAATTTCACTTCAGCCATGAGAGATACCTAAGTTCCTTATGGATTGGAGTGCACGCTTTGCCCCGCAGAAGGCTGTGCTTCTTTGGTTTGTTGCTTTTTGGTGTGGTTTTTTTGTTGTGGCGGTTTTGGCTTGTTTTTTTCCTTACATGGAGACTCATTTAAAGTCCCATTTCACACACAGTGGGATATGGCCCCTGGAGAGCTGGGAGGAGTCATTGCCTGCTGCAAGTTCCTGACACAAGCCTTGCCCAATGCAAATAAGGTATTTGCATATCCACAAGCAACAAGGAAAGAACTTCATTGAGGTTGCAAACTCAAGTGCTCAGAACAAGGAAATACCAAAATTGAGAACTGAAGAAACTTAATTTAGCTGCCTTTAGCAATATGAATTTATTTATTTATTTAAATAATCTGCACAAATCTTAACATATTCTATTCAGTGTTCTGGGCCATAGAGCTTAAAGGAAGAGAAAGATAATCTGATTCCTTTTTATCTTCCTTGTTCATAGCACCTAAAAAAAGTATAGTGAGGACCTCACAAACCTTGCTTTTAATACAGAAGTATTTTTTTGCTATGGGCTTTCCAGTCTCAATCTTTAGCATGGTATCTAACACCTTCGTAAGACTAATGCATTTACCTTTTAAACACCCATTTAAATAAGAGAGGTTTATTATTTGCATTTCCTTAGTTAGACTTTTGAGAAATAGATGTACACTCCATCAAAACTAGGATTTATCACTCCACTGGAGAGTTTTGTTGGGTGTCAAGTATCCATAAATCCTATTAAATTCAGCTGCAGCTTAACATCAAGGAAAGCAAGACGGCAGGTTTTAATATGGCTTCCCAGAAAATGGGGAACATACAAATAACCAGCTGCAGAGTTTGGTCTCGAGGTCAGATAGGTAAAAGGTGTTCAGGCACTACCACACTCAGCATCAGACTGCCTGACTTTTGGACCCTTGGCTCTCAGGATAAATACCTAGACTCTGCATGAGATGCCTTGGGATAATCCTTGAAAATAATCCTATGCCACAAAGCTGGTTAAATTAGCTAGCAAGGGATGCTTAGGACATAGCTGTGCTACAAGTCCAGCCAGTCTCCAGAATTAAGTACCTCGTTCACTGACTCTAAGTCTTCTCCCTCTGCCTGGAAGTGTCCCTTTTTTAAAATGCAGTCATAGGGTCAGTCTTTTAAAGTATGGCTGGAGAAATCTCTCTCCATGTAACAGTTCAGCAGATGGACCACCGGCCTGAGGATTAGTGAGCTGCATTCAACTCCTTCATGACCAAACAAGGGGAAGGTTGCTAAATCTTGACCTCTTGAACACCCACCCTACCAGCAGGAATGTGTCGGGGTACTGGTGGCACTGCCAGGTCTTAGTGGCCTCAACCAGCCTCACCTGGAACCCCCCCCCCACATACTCTGCCCCTGGACCAGGGCTCCCTTTAAGCTAAGGTCTGCCCTTCAGTCCCTACTTGAGCTGCCTAGTAGATGGATGTGCCTTCAGTTTGGTCTCCTGCCCTGTTTCCTGGATGGATCCATGCGGTAGCCTGATGTCCTGCTGTTCCTGATTGGATTCCCTCTACAAACCCTGCACCTCATTCATTGTTTCATCTCACCTAGGACTGTCAATAGACCCTGCAGCCGGCTGTGATGGCTCTTTTCAGGTATGGCGGGGCAGCGCTCTGGCCGGGGAAGATACTGCCTGCGCTGTGGTCACCCTCGGCTTCGGGCTTGTCCACCCTTGAGCATCAGCCTTGGTTTTGCTGCTCTGAGATAGTTGTAGCTTCTTGTCCTTCCCAAACGCTGTATTTTAGTCAGGACGCTTTTCCCTTGCTCCCTAGAGAACACCCTCCAGTGCCTAGTCTGGGAAATCTTGCTTATATCCTCCTTCTGCCCCTGTGTAATGCATAGTACAGCTTCCATAGTTCAGTGTCTGCTTCAAGAACTTTTAATTGAATAAGTTTTAATTGAATAAGCACTGCAAGGTGTATGCAGAAGGTATGCAGCGCTGCTTCGTGGCTGTCACGGACCGTAACGGGGCCCAGCCAGCTCATCCCAGCCTCCCCCCGCCCGGGCCCAGCCTCGGGAGCCATGCGGCCCTGCCTCGGCCACACACGCCCTGGAGCCGACAGCGCTGTCCCGCTGATAGGCCATCCCAGGCGTTAGCACCTTCCAGCGCTCTGGGTGTTCAGTACACTCAGTTCTCGCCATTCTCCGTTCAGGGAGGCTGTTTTTCACTCGGCAGTCACAGCCTGACAGCAAAGGCGTTTTTCACCGGCGGCGAATATACCGCCTCTCGGGGCGCCGGGTGCTTGGGTGACCGCCACCCGCACCCCTGCGCCTCCGCAGCTCCGGGGCCGTGCAGCCGGTGTTCCCTTCCCCGCTTCCAAGTGCCCAGACACTCACAGGTGCCCCTCGCCCCGCGGCAGCTCGCCGCCTGCCCGTCACCAGGGCCTCCCTGCGACCGCGGCCCCCTCCCTCCGCCTTCACCCCACGTTTGACGAGCAGCCAGCCCGAACGCGGCCGGCCCTCAGGGGACGGGGGGCTGCCCTGGCGCCCCTTTCCCCGGCTCCGGCGACTCCCTCCTCCGAGCCGGCCGCCCGCCCTTCCTTCCGCACCGCCTCCACCGCGCTCCTCAGCAGCGTGGCCTCCCGTCGGGCGGCGCCCCGCGGCGCAAAGCGAAGCCGGCGGTAGAGGAGAGGGGTCGCCGCTTCCCACCGCCCCGGGAGGAAGTGACATGGCGCCGGGGGTGGGGAAGGGGAGGTGAGGCGAGGGGCGCCCTTTTCTTCCCGGAGCCGCCCGGCGGGTGGAGCCTGGCGGCCCCGCCCGAGCCGGCCGCCTCCCCGGCGCGTGCAAACTAGTGGCAGTTGGTGGGGCTCGGCGGCCGCCCGCTCCCGGCGCCTCAGCGCGGCACGCGTGCCAAGGCCCGGCGGCGCCAGGTACGTGCTCTTCCCCTGGCGGCCAGCGGGCTCCTCAGGTGCGGGGCCGCCCTGCTGCTGCCCCGGCCGGCGTGCTGCCCCGCTGGGAAAAAAACCCAAAAAACTAAACCCAAACAACCTAACACCACCAGCCTCCTCCCACCCCACCCCCCCCCCCCCCCCCCCCCCCCCCCCCCCCCCCTTTTCCCTTCCCTAAAACAACCGCCCCCCGGCGGGCTGTAAGCGGCCAGGCGAGGGGCTGGCGGGGCGTGCGGGCGAGGCGAGGCGGGGTGGGCTGTGGGCAGAAGTTCTCTGATTTATTTGCTGCCGGGCCGGGTCTCCTCTACCGCCGCCGAGAATTTTCCAGCCGCCCGCCGGCCCCCTTTGTGTGGCGAGCGCGGCCCGCACCGGGGTTTCCGTGGAAACGGCAGAGCTGCGGCAGACTTGCCCCCCCGGCTTCCCCCCCCCCCCCCCCCCGTCTTCCTCCGCCGGTCGGGCCGGGCGGTGGCGGCGGCGGCCCCTTCCACTTTCGGTCTTTCACCCTCTGGCAGCGGCGGGGCCGGCGGGAGGGCCGGGGAGGGCGGTTGCCGTGGAAACGGGCGGGTGCGATCGCCTGGTCGCTGCCTCCTTCCCGAAGGCGCTTCTCTATAGGGAGAGGGGGTTGCCTGGCCCCACGGCGGCGGAGAGAGGGGTCGGGCTGGAGGTGGGAGCGCACAGTCACAAGTCGGGGTGGCCTTGTTTATTTTTTTTCCCCCTGTGGTACCGAGAAGCCGGTGAGCCGAGGCAGCGTGAGCGGGGGGGGGGGTTAGGCGGGGGAAGGGGTGTCTGCCTCCCTGGCCCTGCGTTCACGTGTTGTAGCAGCTCTGCCTTTCATCTGCCTGGGCGTCTTCGTTCAAGCCGGATTAAATAATGGCCACAAACCGACTTAAGGTGTGTTGGCTGATATCATGTGCGTGCGGTGCGGGGAAGACTCAAGTGGGGTATTGTTTAACTAAGAAGTAATCCTTTGTAGCGTTTATTTCAACAAGTGAGCGCTTGCTTGTATGGCTGAAAAGCCAACCAAGAGAAGAGTCTGTTTGAGCAATGTCACACGGAGGCTTCTGGTCCTTATCTTTGTTACGTCTTTCTAAGAGTTTTAAGTGCTTCAAGACCATGTGCAAACATCTAAGAATGATGTACCTTATGCAGGTACTTGTGTGGGCGAGAGCAAGCTGGCTACGATGTGAAAATTGAAAGTTCTTTAGAAGAGGTGGAAGGATGCAAGAAACTCTTAAAAAAAATCGCCTAAACTTTTATTTAAAAACAGTGTTGTGTCCAGCCCAGGAAGTTGTACCAGGCGACTGTAGCCTCAGCTTACACTGGTAATAACTTCACCCTAAGAGTGAGTTGCAACAGAATTAAAAACTGGTGGAGTAGAGAAACTATTGCAGAACTACTTAAGTTGAAATTTGCAGCCTTCCTTCTCAAACATTTCGTGCGAATGACAAGATTACTGAAAATATACAGAGGTCTGTTTATAGTGTGCTAGGACTACCTCTGTATAAAGACTGACTGTGTGGATCACTGCAATAGTCGATGTGCTGTAAATGTTGACTGTCATTTACTGACCAGCAGCTTTCTCTAGCTGTTTGTATCTGATCTAATGCTGTGTTTTGCCAAATGCTATGGATTAGTATTACTAATACTAATACATAGTAATACTGTGGATACATTTTTGATTCATTTTAGGAATTTGTGCAAATGTTGTGTGTCGCTGTGCTGTTGCCTATTAATGTTTTCCACAACAGGGCCTGAAACAGCTGTATCTAAAAATGGAAATTTAACTGTGTTTTATGGAAGACAGAGGGCCAGAATGCGTGTGGAAGAACATATCAGAAAGCCTGCAATGAAGAGGGAAAGTATTGCAAGCTGCTGGTGGATAAATGTTGCTCTTAAGCAAAGTTTGGTTGTGTTGTTGGCAAGCTCTTCAATAACAGATTTTAGTGAGTGCTTCACAAGAAGCTGTATTATATTTTAGGAGCGGGGAAACTGCACAGAGAGGTCAGCACTTGCCCAGAGTCACAGAGCAGAGAATGCTGTGCCCAGAGCACGATAATTAACTGTATTTCTTGAAACCCAGTATGTGTCAGTCTGCTGGGGATGTGTTTCTTTTCAATAAGTCTTGCTCTGTCCAGCCAAAGTCCAGAAGCACTGAAGCGGTGCTCATCTTCTCTCTGGAGTGAGGTGCGCTTTCCTGGAGTGATGGTTTTTATGTCATGTACAGTTTAATGTACTTACTGTACCATAACAGAGAAGATCTCTGTAGGAGAAGGGTGCTTTTGCAGGTGATGGATGAAAGTCCTTTGACTGTGCTCTGCCCTGCTGAAAAGAGATGGTTTATTGTTTTCTGTTGTATACTCTGGTTTTTATTGCTGGAAGGTGAAGACTGGGAATAATGCCCCTTGAAAACTCTTCAGCCCAGGAAGAGTGTCACAGCTGTGCTGAGGTTAGCAAGATACTATTCTTGTGTCACAAACGTGCATTTGAGGCCTTAGAACTTGTATTAGTAATTTGGTCCTAAATTTTAAACTTTTGGATAGCCGCTTCACTTCCCTAACTAATTGCATCACTACTGCTGCTGTTGGTATGTCCTGAAAAGGGAGCAGATGAATGAGAGGGCCACACTGCATTGTAGTGCACTGTGCAGTCAGCAAAGGCTTTTGCAACCGTGGGCTTCCCTCATTAGGAAAACATTATACGAGTCAAGGCAACTCTCTCAGGTGTGTTTGATATAGCTGTACTGAATGCAGCGGGCTTTTTTTTTTTTTGTAGGGAAGCTAGAAATATGACCGAGAGCAGTACCCTGGATGCTTTGTTGCATATCAGCACTGGCACACAGTACGTGTTTCTTCCCAAGTGCTTTGTCTGTAGGGTGGCTTTCCCCAGTGATTCGGGCATTTGGGAAAGTTTGCCCGCCAGTCTGTTGTTTGGTGGTCTTAAGCTCATTCAGGTCCGACTGTGTGGTGAGTACCCTGATCACCTCTGAGTAATGCTCATGTGTTGCTCAGAAGCTGCTGACTCACTTCATTTTCGCGCTTTTTGCCTGTCCTCCTCCAGTACCTCAGACTGGAGATGTGGTAGGGTCAAGGTAAGGTCAGGGAAAGAGGAAATGGGCATGAATGAGAATAACTGTGTGTTGTGGCAAGGATGATGATGCTGCAAAGACCCTTCTTTGATAATAAGGAAAAAGATGATGGCTGTAATGGATCCCCTGAAAAGGTATATAACCCATGTGTTAGGAACTGAGCAGCAGCAGTCTTGTGACTATAGCAAGCCCACACTTGGGAGATGCTGGGTTATGGTCCTGCTAGTGGTCTGCTCTTCATTTTGAACTTAAAGCCTTTTTACTTCTATGCCTCCGTTTTCACCTTCAGCCCTTCTGTCTCTCTTGTTATATTCTGCCACAGAGAGCTTAACACTGAAGTCATTTTCTGCTGCTTTGCAAAAGGGCTGACCTCGCTTGAGGTTTCTGCTGTAGCATAAATAACAGGAACAGGGAAAGACAGTTAACCACTTCTATGCTGGAAACAAGTCAGAAGTAGATGTCACTGAGAGCAAAGCAAGGGTTTACTTGCCAGAAGGTTAGGAGCTGCAGGAAGAGACAAGCACACTGATTTCACGTGCACGTATGACTATTTATCAGCGTCTGAAAAAAATCTGACATGCATCAGATTTCCCCTTCATCTGACCAACAAAGTTAAATTTCAGTCACAGTTTTCCAGCAGGATCCAGGTGAATGAAAATATTTGCCTGTGCAGGTTCAGTTGGCAGATGATGCAAGGTTTTCACCTATCAGAAAAAGGGGAAGACTGGACTTAAAACCTGCTGTTGAAAACAGGGAAAGAACAGATTTGCGGAAGTCGAGGTGTAGAAATGGTACATGATTTTTAATCCATTTCAAGTGGCAACTACTCTGTGAAAGTTAAACTGTGTCCTGCTTCCCCCCTCCATGTTATCTTCACGCATCATACTTTGCCTCTTCTTGCCATGTTTTTCAGCACTTTGGAAAATACCATTACTACAGATGTTGCTTTGCACTTCTGGAAGGTTTGGAAGCATTCTGTCTACAGCAGCCTACACCTGCACTTGAATCACTTATGAGGTTTTCCTCCTTCTAGTCAGAGGTGGTTGTCAGGGGTTAACAAGGCTTTAGTTTATTTTGTGATTCTTAGGATATGTTTAGACAGTGCTAAAACTTGCACAGACACTTACTTTTTTTTTTTTTTTTCCCTTGATCTGATATTAGTGAAAATTACCATAAAACAATGCAGTAACATGAATGTTGCCAAATACGCAGATGGTAGGTGGGAGCGATACCACTATCTTCCCACAACCAACAAATGTAAAACAAGTATCTAGAGGAGCAAGGTAATTGAATGAAACTGTTCATTCCTGTTGTGCAATAGTGGTAGAGATACATCAGGGTTATAATCAAGCAGAAAAATAACTAGGAATCTGCTAGTCCCAAGTTCACTGAGCCTTCAGGGTGTCACTGTCTGGTTTTACGTGCCTATGCCTGTACCTCTGAGAGTGTGCATAAATACTGCATTTCACCCAAAAGTGGAGACAGATAAAAGCTTCATTCTGAATTTAAGCCTTGTAAAACTGTCTCAAATTTACTTGAAGTTAGCAGAACAAAAGCTGAAAGCCAGGCTTTTGAAAGGATTTAGGCACCTGAATTTGTGCAGAGATGTTGTAGAAAGTCCAAGTATGTGTTGATGTACCCTGTGCTTAATTTAGTGCAAAATTTATAAAAATGTTACTGGATTCTTAGGAACTGTAACATCTGCACACTTGCAATCCAGTAAGGTAAATGTTACTGGTCAAGCACTATCTCTGAAGGATTTAGTTGGAAGTTTAATGTGGTTATCACTAACCCTGCCTTTAGATGCTGAGAATACAAGTTCATTGATTAGTTATATCGCATTTGGTAATTTTTGAGGGATAATGTTTTCCAAACAACCGGGACTATTGAAGCCTGTTGATAGATTTCTTTTGCCTTCAACATGATTTGAATCGGGTTCAAAATGAAACCTCTCTTTATTATTGAACTTGGTAAATCCGGTGCCTGTGCTAAAGGCTTTTATTTTCTGAAGTTCTCAAATTAAATCAGGGTGTTAGGGACTGATGATTGGGGAAAATGAGGAGGCTGAAAGTATTCAGAGTTCATGGTGTAGCAAAACAGTTCTGAACGGTCGTGTCTTAGAGGCAGAAGTAAGTGAAAATTGATATGGAATAGGGCCACTGAAATGTGGGTAAAACAGTTACCATGTTTATTTGGGTTTTTACCTGGCATCTGGATGTCTGATTGCTTTGTGCGTGGGTGCAGCTGAACCTTTCACTGAAGCCGGCATCTTTATTTTTTGGAACAATGCCAACCACATCTCAGCTGTAAGACATATGTTTTTCTAAGTATTGGGTGTTACCTCTTTGAGGCAGGAATTGGTTTTCTTTGAATAATAAATCTGGAAACTTCCCTGTCATATTCATTCTTCAGTTAAACTACCTTATAAGGAAAGAAGCATTAGAAAATATTTAATGAATAAATATTAATATCCTGTGTATCCCTGTCTTGGTGTGGCTACATCTTGTGTATGCGTTGTCATTTCCAATTCTGGGATGTGATTTTCATAAAGGAGAAATTCAGCTATTTAATCCTTTTCGGTGTCATATGATAGAATACAGCCAAATTAAATTAATACTTGGAAGTTAAAAAAAAAATACTGCAAATCTTTTTCTGTTTAACATTTCCTTAGTTTTCAGAGAGCATACTAATGAATGTTATTTCATATTAATTAAAAATATGCAAATAGCTTAGCTGAAGGAGGCAGACTACCATCATAGAAGATGAAAAAAACTAACAGCTCACTTGGAGTTGTAATCAGGTGGATGATGCTTTTCATTTCCAGCGCTGTTTACAACGTCTTGTGATTTGCACTGGAAGCTTTTGGTTCCCCTCACGGACGAGGTCAGTGCTGTTCCCTCATATTCCTGTGATTAGAAGGATGTGGCCTGTCCGTGTCCCTGCTGCTTCTGTGGCAGCTTTGTCAGCAGGGCTCAGGTCCCCCAAGTGGAAGAACGTGGTTGTCTCCAGCAGGCCATACAGCTGCTGGGAAAGAGACAGTAGATTAAGAGTATTCATACTGGTTTTTGGAGGACAGCACAAAATTTGTTATCAACTCACAGTCTGGTGGTGGAAGTTCCACTTGTAAACCACTGGTACTGCCACCAAAGTGTTTTTCTCAACGTAGTGATGTATGCCCTATCTCTGCTACTTTCCAGACCTTTTTTAAAGATTTTTGCTGCCACAAGTCCTATATGGTTCATTAGTTGCATTTTATGGCTTTCTTGAATTATCAAAATAACAAAGCCACACAAGTTAGGAATTAGACTTCTAGGAACAAGCTTAAAGGGGCTTCCCAAAACTACTAAAATGTGAATCACAATTCCAGAAAATATAAAACGGTCATTTTATGGGAACATACTGAAGAAAGAAAATGGTCTTTTTCCCAGTCCTGATGATTTTTATCTTCTGATTATTGTCATTGAAGCATATAGGAATGCCTTTAATTCCTTCTTGGGTACGAGTAATGAGAGATGTATGTTTGTGTGTACGTACCCACAATACTTGGCTTGGTACTAAAGTTGTAACTTCTAGTTTATAGTACAGAACCATCCAAGTTGCTGAATTCTCGGTTTTCATTTCTTGAGGAATGGAGAAATGAAGGGAAAGTAGAGTTCAGATCAGCACATACATCCTGGTTTGAACCATCTCCTGCATTTATTGCAGTTGCACCATCTGCTGCCACTGAAGATTGTTGTGAAGATATGTCTGTTCCCCCTCCGCTCTCTGTATGTGGCCTGTCAGAAGCTGTTGTGAGGGAAACTTGAGCATGGGCAAGAAGACAAATAAAGGAGGATGAAAAGCACCATTTTATGTTGAAAGCTGGAGCCTGGGGAGTTGGTAGGTTGTGGTTCTGGAGTTGGCTCTGCCATGGATTTGCCACTTGACTGTCACAAGCTCTCCAACAGTTGTTCTGAGTTCCCCATGTGTAACGCCAGGGCAGCAAGGCTGATCTTGCCAGACTAACTTCACTAGCATCTTCTAAGTGGCTGGAGCTTTTCATATGAAAGGGGATGGATAAATCCAGGAAAGAATTGGAAAAAATCCTCACTATTTTCTTATCTTACCCATAAAGTGTTTGATTATGCATATAGAAATAGACTTGCCCATGCTACTAAGCGTGCTGAATGGATGTGAAAGTTTTCTGCCTGGATAGAGGTGCTTATGTGTTTTAGTGGTGTGCAAAGCTGTCTGTGGTTGAACTGGAGTTAGGAAGGTGACATGTAAAAAGGTGATGTTAAAAAATTAGTGCTACTTTTGTAGCCTAACTTTGTAACTAACTCATTGTGGGTAAGAATAGGAGGATTAAATATTTAAAGCTTTAAACTAAACATGATTCATGATTCCTTGTTCCCTCATGCCTGGAGCTAGTTTTGATGTGAGGGAAGTATTTTATATAGCCTATAGGTAGTTCCTGTACCTCGAGCTGACTGTTTGCATTGCTGTGAGTGTAATTTACAGTTCTTTAAAACAAGATAAGTGATCACTGTTTGGCAAGCATAAACAATGAATCTTTATAGGAGGAACTTCCCTTCCAAAGCTTATTTCTTATCAGGAGAATGTTTAGGGTCCTGGCACAATTTATAAAAAAGGCAACACTGGTTTTATACCAGTTCCTGAATGATCCTTTACCTGCCTCACTTCCTCCCTTCCCCCATTTCTTTGGACTTTTCTAAGAGAAATGCTTTTATAATAACCACTGGAGAACTCAGTAGCTGCTCCTGTGTTGGATCTGATCGTGAAATGCCCAGTGCGGAGGTGATCAACTATGCTATGTGCACCATGATGCAGGTGGCAACATCCTGCTGTCGTGTCCCTGCTGCCTCTGTAGTTTTTAATGGGTTAATTTCCCATGCACAGGAGCAATGTTGTGGATCTCACAAGTGAGATATTTTCCACAGGCCATGCATTAAGGACCAATGGCTTAACTAGACAGACTCTGATCTCTGTACCTTAAATGTACAGTTGCCTCTGTACACTAATTGATGTATCGTAAAGACTGATGCATATATATATATATATGTGAGAAGATTTAGTATGTTGCAGACATTCAGATCCTATTTATTTGATAAGCCACCTGTACTTTTGCAGCAAGCCAGGTTCACGCACCTAAGTGAAGAAACACATTTTGGGGTGTTTGTTTTTGTAGAGGAGGGTGCCAGGTGACCATAATGTGTGGGCCTAGTTACCTTTGACTAAGCACTTAACGTTGCCTATGAGAGCAAATATTAAATTGACTATAAGCACATGATATGGTTGCTTGTCCTAGACTTTTTGTTCTTGTTCATCCTGGTTACTTTTGAGGTGATATCCAGGTCATGTGTATTTCTGTGACAGCATAGCCCACATCCTGCTTAGATTCTCAGTATACTTTCTTGTAAATTTTTGTTTGCTATTTAGTCCCACTCCCTTGTTCAGTCCCTAAATTTAACTTGTCTTTGTTATGTTGTTCTTGTTGGCAACACCAGTAACTTGTTAGATTAACGGACCCGGATAAAGTAAAAGATGAAACAGAAGGACTCTGTGGTCCCCAGAACTGAATTCTGGGGCTGAACTCTGAGGGACTCCTCCGGGTCTTAAATATGTTAAATAGAGCTCGCTCTTTTCTTTTTCCCAAGCAAACTGCAGATACTGTTTTTTGGAGAAATACACATATCTATATATATATGTATATATATGTATGTATTAAAATACAGAAACTTAGGTGGGAAACAGTTGAAGATCAACACTTAGCATTCTGGAAAGAAGGAACTTGCCTTTCCACTGCTATTTTTGTGATCTGGATGTTCTGCAGCCAAGATAACTGCTGTGCTTCACCCTGACGTATTTTTTTTGAGGATCTCTGCAGGAGCTTGGAACAGAAATGCTTAACTTCAGGGGGTTTGCCCTCATCAAATAAATGCCTCCTTCAGCATCAGACCCTGCAGTCCCTAAATACTGCATCTCCAGGAGTTCTGTATTGCCTTGTGTTTAAGCCCAGCTCCCTACAGTTTCCTTGTTCAGCTCCCTCCTCCCTGAGTATTTCGTGTTCCTGGAAGAAGGAGCAAGATTAAACTGCTTTTCACCAGAACTTGGGCAGTGGCTCACCATCTTTCCCTCTCCTTCCTCAACTATGCATGCCGGTCCCACGTTTCCATCGTCCCCCTTTGACTTGCTGCCTAAACACTTTCTTTTTTACGTGGCAAGAGGACAAGCATTGAGGCTGCCAGGGCTAACAGCAGCTATGCTGTGCGTTTTGCCAGCAAAGAGTATGCATACACAGTTAGAGAACTTGTGTCCTGGCAGGCATGCAGAGTCTGCCTTGCTGTCTCGCTCTACGTTAGATCACAGCAGGAAGAAAATAAAAAAGGGGAACGGGGAAAACATTATTATATGATAACCATTTCAAAAACTCCTGGGTTACTTTCATTTCTTCAGTGTATACTCTGTTATACTTACTATCTCTGTGATCAATAAAAAAAATAAATAAAAATTCAGTTTTATAGCAAGTCTATAAATTGGAAATCCTAAAACTTGCTAGTAGATGGTATTTGCTCTTCAGCCTTTGAAACAGCCAACCTGGCTGATCTTTCCTTGGTAGCTGTGTGTGTCACAAAATATGTGGTTCAGGAATTCTTGACTCCTCAGGAAAACCTAAAGACATTCTCAAGTTCCCTTCACTTTTGAGAGAAGGATGTACGATATGTTCAAATTCTTGCCTGGTTTGGGATGTTTCTGAGGAGGTGTGGTGGGTTGACCTTGGGTAGCTGCCAGGTGCACATCAAACTGCTCCCTCACTCCCTGTCCTCAGCAGGATGGGGGAAGAAAATAAGATGAAAAAACTCTTAGGTTGAGATAAGGACATGGAGATCACTCACTAGTTACCATCCTGGGCAAAACAGACTGCACTTGGGGAAGATCAGTTTAATCCCAAGCTCAGTTTGAGTCTTCTACCTCCTCCTGCCACCGTACCCGGAGCAGCACAGAGGATTGGGGATAGGGGTTACAATCAGTCCATAACAGTTCCTTGGTGCTGCTCCTTCTTCCTTGTGCTTTTCCCCTGCTCCTGCTGAGGTCCCTCCTACAGGGTAGGGAACAAACTACTCCAGCCTGGGTTCTCCTTTAGGAACAGACTACGCCAGCCAGGATCCTCCTCGGGCTGCAGTTCCTGCCAGAAAGCCTGCTCCTGAGTGGGCTCTCCATGGGCTTCTGCTTCCTTCAGGGCACCTGCTGCATCATGGGGTTCTCCAACAGGCTACAGGGTGGATATCTGCTCCACCATGGTTCTCCATGGTCTGTAGTGGGACAACCTGTTTCACCATAGTCTTGACCACAGTCTGCAAAAGAATATCAGCTCCAGTGCCTGGAGCACATCTTCCCCCTCCTTCTTCACTGACCTTGGTGTTGGCAGGGCTGTTTCACGTTTTTCTCACTCCTCACTCACAGCTGCTGTGCAGAATTTTTTACCCTTTCTTAAGTGTGTTATCATGGAGTTGCCACCTGGAGTTGGCTGGAAATGGTTCTGTCTGATGTTGGGGCAGCTCCTGGTGTCTTCTCACAGAAATCATTCCTGCAGCTCCCCGCACTACCAAAATCTTCCCAACACAGGAGGTAATGCTCTAGTAGTTGCCTTTGGGGGAGGTGGGAATTGGGAAGTGATTCAAACCCTAATTAAGCATGAGGCAAATAGATGGATAATTCTTCCTCCAGGCTTGGTTATTTTTTTGTGGGGGATGTATAGATACATTCTCCTTGAAGGCAAATACGTACATGGACACAACCCCACTTTTGCAAACTTTTGACACTCACTGACAAAAAGAGAAGAGCACAATGGCTTCCTGTGACTTTCCTTGCATATCTATGCTTCTACGGAAGCATTGTTAAAATGGACTCTGATATGAAGTAGAGCATTGCTATCTCTGCTGTTCTGATGGCAACTGAAATTCACTTAGAGGCACTACTGAAACTGTTGCAATCTGACCTGAGCATGTATTCATAGTCTTGGTCTCTGTAACTCATCCATCCAACAATCTGGTTTAGGTGAAGAAATGTAAGTATGGGCATCATCATCATATGCTTGGTTGTTCTTAACCTGCAGCAAAGCATTTAAGGACTTTATCAAAGAGTAGACATAAGTGAAAAAGCTTTGCATAGGCTTGAAACGTGCTGTTCTGAAAATAACTGGGACAGCAAGTGCTGTCTTGCATCTATTTGTAAGTATGGACAATATTAGCTTAATCCAGATGCTGTCAGATAGCTTTACACACTCTGAAGACTCTACTACATAAACTTTGGACAAGGTGGGTGAGAGTTCTTTGCTTCGTTCTTGTACTTTCTGTAAAAGTGCAAGTGTTTGTGTTCTTGACAAAATAACCAGTTGTAGTCTTGAAACTCTTACAGTCTTTGAAGTATGAAATAGCATTGTTAATTGGCTTCAGCCTCTGCTAGAAGAAGGGTGTTCACCTTGCATGTTGCTGATGTAACACTGGCTTTCCTTCTGTGTCCTTCTGGTCAGTTATTCTAAGGAGAAGGAAATGCTGAGAGTAGTTGAAGTGGAAGACATAGTGGATCTTGCTGAAGAATGAGATCTGGGGGGAAAAGACGTAGAAAGAATAATCACAGAGTTTGCTTTTGAACCTGATCCTGTGACCTCTTAGTCGCGTGAGTCGCTTGTTGACTTGCTCCCTAGACAGACATTTGAGGTGTGAGTCTTTTGTTTTATATCCAAAGGAAAACTGTTATTAACGAATGTCCCTATCTTTTTTTGATGCTCTGGCTGGCCGTTTCCTCCTAATTCGTTTTAAGGGGTGTTTGATACAAGAGAGCTTCTTGGCAGCTCTCCGATCTTAATAGCTTCTGAGAAAATGCATTGATTGGCCCTTTTGTTTTCAAAAGACTGCTGTAATTTTCAGTCATTATCTATAAGGAAATCAGTGTAATTTATTAAACCAGCATCATGGATTAAGAATTAAAGACCTGATTCTTTATCACTTAAACTGGTATTAAGTTGATGTTACCCATGAGGAACTTTAGGAAGACAGAGTGAGTAGGAGAAGTTCCTATGAATTCCGAAATAGCAAGCTTCTAGTCCTCTTTCATAAGCTCAGAATTGATTCTTGAAAATAAATTTCTAGTTTTTTGTTGCTTGTACCAAGAATAAACCGCATTTCTTGAGTAATGAAAACAATCAAAAAAATATTTAAAAACAATTCTAAGAATGAACTTATGCCTGAAAAACAGAACACTTAGCTAGTGCTTTGCATACAATGTTTGGGCTGCAAATTTTGTGGGGAAAGCAGCTTACATTTAATAAGAAAAGAAAATTAATTTATCTAGTCTCTCTACTTTCTGGAAAAGCAAAATTTAAGCAGTGGCTCTAGCTTCTTCCTTTACAAGCAAGTTAGGTTAGATGCATTTCAGGGGTACTGCTTAGGTAGACTTAGTTTGCCTTTAAACTTAGAAAGTCTTAGAAGCTTTACAGAATTGAAATTTGATGACTGAGGTATGAAAGCAAGGAGTAAATTACTTTAAACATTCCATTGTGGCTTCATAAAATTATAAGACAGTAATTATATTTTTTCAGGGTCATCTCATCTTTGTTTATTTTAATTCTGTGAAGTTCTGGTTTAAGTACCCAGTAAGAAGTAAAGGATTCACATAAACATAACATTTTAATGCAGTTTGTCTACTATTACAATGAAAAAAAACACCCCAAACTGGTGGACTAATGTTCTGGTGAGTTCTTCTTTGTCACAGTCTGTCAATCAACTTGTTAACTACACTATATTTCTGTTGATTATATCAAATAGTGAATTTTCAGGTCTCCACTGTAAGTAGACATTGCTTTAATCTGATTTGCTATATGGAATTTTTTTTTGATCCAGTCCCATACTGATCTTGGGGAATTACATTAGATTAGCGTGATTCTGTGGGATGGAATTAGAAGGCCAGGTATCACAAAAAAGCTTTTGATCAATTGTAGCCAAGGATGGTAGGATAAACCCAGTTATTGGGGTTTTGGGCGCTGCACAGTCTTTTAAACCATCCACTTGTAAGTAACTGTTTGCTTCCATTCTGTTTGAAAGAAGTGATCTAATCCTCTACTTGGTGAAGTACAGTAGTCTGAGTTAGGGAAGTGAAATCTTATATCTTTCACTCTAAGGTTATTAAAAAGTTGGGTTTGCCTTTTTTTTTTTTTTCTAAAAAAAAAGTGTTTGGCTTTATCATCAAAGCATGCATTGGAGGGGCTGGGGCATGAGTCATTGCAATGGTTCCTACTAGACAACATTTCTCATTCTACTTAGCCTTCAACAAAAACAAAGCCTTTGGTCAAAGCCCATGCTAATAAGTTGTCTGTCACCCTCAGAAACGTATCTTTAACAAAATGGTTGGTTAAAGCTGGAAAAGCTTTTTGCAAGTATCATGACAGTAGTTACTGCAATGAACAGAGGTCTGTTCTGCCGTTCTGAGCTACAGATGATGTCTGCTTTGGTACTGAATAGTACAGCAAGACAAAGGGAACAAAGTCTGCAATACACAAAGGCACATTTTGTCTGCTAATAATAGGCTTGGGACTGCCATAAATTCTCTATATAAATTATACAACAATACGTATTCTCTTAAATTTTTCTTCATCTTCCTTGTGGTTGAAAACCTGGCTAAATGACTTCCTATGGCTTTGCAGCGTGTGCTCTTTGCTGTGATAAGCAGAGTCAGCAAGGGCAGTAAAACAAATGTTTCAGGACACTGACCTAGACTTAGTGCCTCACATAATGGGGTCTCATATAAACTAAAAGGATAGGCATAAAGATTTTTTCATCGGTTAATTCCCTGGGATGCTGACAGCTGTTGTTTTTTTATTGCCTATGACTGATCCATTCAGAATCACTGTCACAGGGCTTCCTCCCTGGGCAAACTCCTCTACCTCAGAGGGAGAAACAGCGTAGGAATGGAAAAGGATGGCAGCACCTCCTGTTTAACTGTATTCAAAATACTGGGGTGATGTTCACTGAGAGGTCATGTCTTCATATTTTTTCTCTTAACAAATGAGACTTAGTGTTGGTGGTAAGTGATGGTTGCGGGAGGTCCGTATGGTATTTGGTAGGCCAGAATACTTGACAGAAGACAGTTACTCTGAATGCTCAGCTACTAAGGTAGGACTGGTCCTTTCCAAAATTATACAAACTCTTCCTAAGTAACCTAAGAGTTGATCTTTTTTACCTTTGGAAACCCTGCTGGCTCATGGGTTAGTACTGTTATTGATGTTTCCTTTCTGGGCTTATGGAGTATAACTGACAGAATTATAATTGCAAGGAATAAATTGTGTGTGTTGTGCATAGCCAAGCTTTTATTCTTTTGCCAGAATCAACTGATGTTTGAATGTGACAAGGGAACAAACCAATAAAGCTAGAATTAAGGGGCTGCTGCTACTTCTCAGCTGGGGAGCGTGGCTAGCATAAGCTGTAGAGGAAGGCACAGCTTCTAACATAAAGTTCTAAATCTTGTGTTTACTGTGGAGCTGCTCTTGAAGATAGCAGAGGCCACAGTATATGTCTTAGGAAGTACAGACAATTCAAATAAAAGTGTAAGTGGGTTATTTTGCTTATATTTTATCAATGAAGACCTGATAGAGGAGTATTGTAGTCCATGGAATGGAGCTACAATGGGTTTTGGAGAATTAGGACTGAAATGTGAACATTTGTTTCTAAAGCCAAATTTAAATTGATTCAGAAATACGGTATTTTCTTTTCATGCTTACATTTGCAAATATCATCATCAGGTCTTTTTCTACAATAGAATTAGCTTTCATTTTAGTGTAGTGTATTTAAGTGTAAAAAAACCCAGACCTGTATTAAAGGTCTGTTTGTAAATATAAATAGAAATAAATGCACTCTGTAACCACTGATACTGTTTGATTTTGCAGGTTGTCTTCTGAATTTTGGGTCTGAAGGCACCCTCTTGATTTCTCAGCAAATAATGGACATCGTTGGCTTTCTGAAGTCTCAATTCATTTGCCACCTTCTGATCTGCTACATATTTATAGTGTCAGGACTGATCATTAACTTCATTCAACTCTTTACACTTATACTTTGGCCAATCAACAAGCAACTGTTCAGGAGGATCAACTGCAGACTGGCCTACTGCATTTCGAGCCGTAAGATTTCGTTTTGTTTTTTAAAGTATTTTTACATTTTGTCTTGAGGGAATTGGTAGAAAAGTTCTGAAATGTGTTTCAGAGTAACCTTGAAATGAAGGTTGTTAAAGTAGTAATGAAAGTAATGAAATAAAGAATACAGCACTTGCATTTGTGTGAGGAGGTGTATGCTTTGTTGAAATGTCCTGTTCTGCTGAAATGTTTTGCTCTTTTATACTGGGATACTTGCTTGACTCAGGATGTAAAAGAAAGAATGCCGCTCGTTTGGCTATCAATCATGTTCCATTAAGCCAAATGAGAAATATTGACCAAATAATAGCTGAACTTGCTGACATGCATTATTTGTAGGCTTACACTGTTAACAAGTCACTACCAATAATGCTTTCAATCTTTTTATCATGCCTGATTTTGTTTATGATCTTGGTTTAAGTGTTTAATTTGTGAATACTGTTCAGGACTGGGAGATAACAGTGGGGAAAAAGAGAAAAATCTTTGATTCCATGTGCTTCTTTCTTAAGCTAGTTGTAAACTGTCATTTCTTTGAATAGGCATTTCAGACTTTAAGCTGCATCTGTATATATTCAGTGTATGCATACAGTTATAATGTAGAATACAGCAGTTAGGCTGTAAGCATTGAAAGAAGCAGGAATTGCAATTATTTTTATTTTCTGGGGCAAATGGGAGCATAAGCTCAGGATATTACTTGTAGAAAGACCAGATCTTTGTAACTGCTGAGACACATAACAATTCACTAACACTTGTCCAAGCAGGTCATTCTAATAGAATGAATGTGACCTCTATGCATTAATTTCTTCTTTGTTAGTAGGAGGTTGGTAGAATCTCCACCCGTCAACAGTGGATTATCAAAGCATATCCAGTTTTCTTGATACTATCAGTCTGATTATATATTTGTTTTTAAAGAGCAATGACTGCAGTTTCAGCACTGATGTATTGCAATGCAAATTCTGACTTCCACTTTATTGCTCTCAATTTACAGCAGAGAGCATTCTCCACAGAAGCTGTTAAAAAATATAGAATCATAGAATCATAGAATCATCTGGGCTGGAAGGGACCTCCAAAGGCCATCTAGTCCGACCCCCCTGCAGTCACAGGGACACCCC
>JAOTQQ010000023.1:49080521-49106438 GCA_026546715.1 Gallinago undulata
TCCTGTAGCAGGATAGCTTCCAACTCCTCCTGTTTGTTTCCCATGCTGCGTGCATTGGTGTAGAGACACTTTAGCTGATCCAATGGCTGTGTCTCCTTTTTAGGAGATTTAGATTTTATGTTAATGTGCCTGTGTTCAGTAGCTGGAAAAGTGCTGTTAAATGTGTCCTCCTTCCAGAGAAATTTCATTGGGCCTTTCTGAAACTCAAAGGTACTTTTTAAAAATGAAAATGTTGCAAAGTACATACCTAAAGATTTTTCAAGTGTGATGTCACTATCAATGCTGTGGTATAGATGGTTTCATACTAGGGAAAAGAGCCCTCCAATACATTTAAGAATTGTGTTGCAGAAATGCAGCAAAATGTTTTCCTTCGGGTCACCTATTCTGCTACTAGGAACTTGGAAAGGGAAAGCCTTGTTAGTATTCATAATGAACTGCTTGAGGGAGAAACTCTTCTACGTGCCTCAAATTGGAGGCCACTGTGGATTATTTATCTCTCATCAGTGACTCTGATGTGCAACTATTCAAAACATTGGTTTTAAACATACGTTTGACTTAAATTTTAAAGCTGTATCAGCATGTATAGGTCTAAATAATTTGGGGGTGGCCAGGTTTTTACCTTTTGCCTGGTAGCATGGTGTATGTTTGAAGCTGTGGAACGTAGAAGATACTGTAGAGCTGTATGTAAGTACATGTAGGTATGCTTTCTGCCTTTCATGCAATGCCTTCTGCCCCATTCTTCCTTTTGGCTGCTTAGTGCATAGGCATCAGCTACTCCATCAGTCTCCAGACTGAATCCTTTAGCTGCCCTCTATTTAGTCTCATCTATATTGGGGGCTGGTCACTGTGTAAGAGCAGGTAATACTGCATGCTTGTCCTTGGTTGGGCAGATGGCTTTGTACTCAGGGTCGCTGATCTAGTCTTCAACCTCAATGCCACTGGAAAAGGTTGTGTTGTGAGATTTTTGCCCAGTCATGCTCAGAACAAATTCTCTATAGGTTAAAGACAGTTATTTTAACTTTACAAGAGAGCAAGCCAACATTTGATATGAGTCACCCTTATCTGAGTGATATTTGAAAAGGGAAAAATGGTAGTTAATTTTAAAAAGTATTTGGAAGAACTGAAGAATGCAGTAGACCAATTAATCAAAATGGATGTATTTATGTAGCAGTGTATGTGTAAGATAATGCCTTTTGGGGGCCATTGATGTGCTGACTAATAACTTAAGTTGGGTCTGTATGGGTCTGTTGAAAGTCATGGAAACAGCCTACAGTTTGAGATAATGAAGCTTAGCCTTGGAAAATGTGAAGAGGCATGTGCTTTGCTATGGTGACTATTGAGGTTTAACCCCAGCTGGCAGCTAGGACCACGCAGCTGCTTGCATAGTTCTTCCCACCCAGAAGCGTAAGGAGAAGAAGGAGAAAAATAGGAGAAAAGAAAAAAACCTTGTCCATTGAGATAAAGGCAGTTTAATAGAACAACAACAGGAAAAGGAAAATAATAATAATGATAATGGTAAAAGAATAGACAAGATAAGTAATTACAAGAAATTACAATTACAAGAAAGTAATACAAGTCACTCTCACCACTTAGTCAGCTGGTTGGCCATCCCATCCCAAGCAATGATTGTGGATTCCCACCCCCTGGTCAACCCCCATTTATGTTCCAAGCATGCTGTGGTATGGACCATTCCACTGGCCATTCCATTGTTCTGTCTGTGCTCCTTCTCAGCTTCTATGGGAAGCTAAAAAAAAGTCCTTGAATAGTATAAACATCACCTAGAAACAACTACAGCAATACGCAGTATTGACATTCCTTTGATACTAAATCTGAAATACAGCAACCATTTGAAAGAAAATTAACTCCATCCCAGCTGAAACTGGGACAGTGACAAGCGTCTTGTTGCTTTGAGTGGCTGGTACAGCCTGAGTTACCAAGTAAACCAAAGAGTGAAATAGAGTGGGCATGGTTCAACTTAAGAATGCAATGGAAGCACCAGCTGCCTTTAGATCTTGCAAGTTCGGTCAGTTTCTTTTTGATGTCAAAGGTAGAGATAAATGATTCCATAAAATCAGGGGAGAGCATTTCATCTTGGACACTCTGCTCTTTGGGAATGGTGGTGGGCTTTCTTTTGGAATTTCAAGGAGTGGTGGAGGTTTTTTCTACTCCTTTACTTCCTATATCTTTTCTAATATAAGAACATGATATTCTTGCTTCTCCCTGTGCAACGTCTGCTATCATACTGCATATGATAGCAGCATATACTGCATATGGGAAGCTAAACTGCTATTGTGATTAATGACTTGTTCTCACTTCAGTACTCAAATTTGAGTTGGGGGTGCTTATGAATAAACTCTTCCTGTTTGATCCTATTACAAGGTAATGGTTAGTTCTAGGCCTCCTTCCCTTGTATGTCTCAGCCTTTACTGAACAGTGTTAGTTGCAGAGAGTGGATGTTCAACTTCAAAAGAACAGACATTTCTCTCTATTGGTCTTGAAATGATCTAAAAGACTAGTAAGGGTTATGCACCCTCTGTTGTGTTTTGAGTTTAAAGAAACAGAAAACAAACAAACAAACAAAACAAAACCCCCAATCTTGGAGCTTCTAACTTCCAGAAAATATTTTCTGGCTCCAAGTATATGTTCACTGACTGATTCAACTGCCTGTTAATCCCTCTTTTGTAAAATGACAACCCTGATAAACTTTCTCTAATACTGAACTCCATCCACAGAGTGCACCTCTAATAAGAGAATTGAACACTATAAACCTCAACAAGGCGGTAACAATAAAAATTTTAAAAATAAGTGTGCTTGGAAGATTGCATTAGAACAAAGGTTGGACAAGCAATCAATCTTATTTTTAATTTTTAAATAATTTAGGCATATCTTGTGCTCAGTCTTTTTTTTCCAAAAGACTGAGAGCCAAGATGTATGCCAAGGAAGGAAGTGTTTAGTGTGGAATATGTTGCAGTTCTCAGGGATGCAGTTTGTGCCTGAATTGGAAGAGGTGGGAACACATCTTCCTCCTCCCCCTCACCTGAGGACAGCAAACCACCACAAAGGGTGCACACAACTCTTCTGCTCTGCCTTGTAAAGTTGGCCAAACACAAATTGCCTTGGGTATTAGTGCTGTGTGTGTGCACAGCTGGGCAGAGGGAAAGGGGTTTGTGCTTCCTGAACCGGTTTGTGCTTGGTAGGCTGGGGCAGTGCTATGCCGGGGCGAGCAGAGTGTGCTGAGCTTCTGCAGGCTCTTTGGGACATAAATCTGCCGTGTCCCAACGACTATGAGAATGGGACGTGCTCATCCAGGAGAAATGGCTGCTTTAGTGGTGCTGGGGGTATTTACTCAGGAAGCTGTCTGCCTGTGAGTGGAGCAGTGGTCATTAATTTGTGCTCTTGCTGCCACTCTGTTGGGGGGAAAATTACCTTCTCCTTGTGCTGAGATCCACCTTGTGCTCTCAGGGTGAGTGGCAAACTGGCCTTCTGCTGACTCTCTGCACCAGGGGAACTTCGCATGAACAAAAGAGCTGCCAACAATGGCACGGTTGTGTGGGCAGGTGCATAAGGGCTTTAAAAGCAATCGACTTAATCTGCTTCTAATCTGCCTTCGTAAATAAATTATAGTAGTACTAATACCTATTCTTATGCTATGAAAAGGGTGTTATTACACCTCCGGGTAAAGTTACGCTACGTAGGCTGCAGTTTGTAAATCCCTCTGAGGGGAAGGCCCGTCTTTGCATGGAAAGAGGCACCCTGATGCCTGCTCACTGATTGAGCAAAAACAAGATGGAAAATTATTCTTCTTACCATTGAGCTTTCTAGAAACAAAACCAGAAGAAACTGAGAACTGCTTCATCATCTTGACTGGCTGTTATGAGACAGTAAAGCTAATTCCTTCCTCGTACAACTGTAGGCCTTGCAATGTGAGAACTGGGCATCCAAATAGGACTCTTGGGGTAGTGTCTGGGCCACGTTAATGCTCACAATTATTTTCTTTGCCTGCATGTACTGACCGCTTTGAGTTTAGAGGACATTTTGCTTGTTGTTTGTACCAAGGTGGTGCTGGGGCAGAGAGCAGACCTCTCCTCTGGTGCAGTTGAGTAAGTGGGAAGGGGTGGGAAGCAAGAAGGCCCCGCAGAGGCAGGGCTTTCTTCTTCCTCCACTTCCCTCTACCACCATCCTCCACTGCAGAGGAAGCAGTTTGCTGTTGTTCAAAGTATGCCACAGTGTCCTTAATATAATCCCGTAGTGTTTTATTTAGAAAGCAAATTGAGTTATGCTTGTCAATGTAGATGTAGCAAAGAGCGTTCATAGGGCACTCAGGCCTATGAGTTTTAACTCCTAGCCTTAGCCTGTTTGCAACGTTATTGAGTAATGTGTGCAAAATTACTTTTTCTCAAGCGCTACTTGTCTATGTAATGCTTTGTTTTCTTGCTTCTACACACCACATCCATATGAAGCCACTGGTAAAGACTAAAAACGGTTTACAATAAATGTTGAGGGAAAACTGGAGGCCAGATTTGATAGTCATGCAAAGAGAAAATGTTGATTTGAACTTTTGGAGAGCTAGACCCTCAGCTTAGCCTTCTTGTTTTCCCTCATGGTGATGACTGTAGAAATAGAGTGTACTAAGGAAATGCCCATATTAGTTTTAGTCTAGATAAATTCTGCTACTGAGGGGAGGATAGGTATGGTAGCATGAATTTCTGAGTAGGCAGGTGATCAATTACCTACCCAGGTGGTGAGGTGTTGCAGCCTGCATGCTGCTGTGGTAGTTTTGTTCTAAGCACTCAGGCTACTTTGCCTAAATCTGGACAAACCATTGGCATACCTCGTTTCTGTAATATAGTCTTAAGTTTCTTCCCATGTTGCCTACAAATCTGAAGTAGGTGTTTACATGTCAGACTCGGGGGGTGTTTGCTTGTAAGTTCAAATTGTCAGTGTTAATTACTTAGGTCTGTACAATAAGGTAGATGATTAGCTTTCTCTAAATCTACTTTTGTTAGAATGGTGAATTTCATTGAATCTTTACATTCTTCTGCTCAGAAATTAAATCTATATGGGTATATTGAATGTGACAGATTTTGTTGAAATAAATAAATCTTATCTTGGAGCAGATAAGATTGCATATATATCATCATACAGTAATGGTTAATTTTCTAACTTGCTTTGTCTTCCCTTTCTTATAAGTAACGTAGTAACTTACTTAGCACTGCATCATAAAAAAGATCTAGTGAAAGATGAGCAAAGTGACAGAAATGATCTCACCTTTTGTTGCTAGCAAGGACAATCGAACGTGAGGGTAGTATCTGATTTACTGAAGCCATCAAAGTAGGGGCAGTAGGAGGTATTCCTCTGATTTCATAACTTGTCATATATTATTTTTAACTCTGTAGCAGTATATAGTTAGCTTTTACAGCTATAGTGCCTTTCAATGTTTTAAAGAAAGGCTCCATTAATGTGGGGCAAATCTACACTTCAATTTTAAACAGTCTGTGTATCTAAATTTTATGACTTAAGGGTTTTGTTTTTGTTTGCCTAAAATGTACTAGTAGTAAGCAGTCTTGCAAAGAGCTCTCTGTATTGTACCTCTCCTGAAAACATGTTTGTTGGTAAACAAAATGTATTGGTGTTTGCTCACAAAATAGTATTGAGGGATCAGTAGATTAAACATTTCAAGCAATGAAGTACACTGCAGCCTGAATATTGTTTTCCAGCTCTTGCTTGTTTCTTTCTGGAGTCTGAGTTGTCTTCTAGAGGTGAGGGGTGGAACATAAACTTAGGGATGTGTGCCACAATACTGAAATATGAATCTCTCGACTCTTCAAGTGGTAGGCTCTAGAATGTCCTTTATATTTTAGGGGTGATGGGGAGATCACACCGTTTTTGTTTATGGAAATGATTTTGAAATGTTTTCCTTTTGTTGCTGAGTATTGAGTATCTTGTCATATGATGACGTGCCCCAGTTTCCTACTGTTGAGTTGTCTGAATTATTGTGCCTCAAGCTTGTGTGTGCATGACCATGTATGAGCATACACAGTTTCCTTCTGGTAGGTCATATTTGTTCCTGTGGTTGATTTTTCTTTTAAAGCCTTCTAAAGGGACCCGGTCTATCTCTCTCATCCTGAAATGAGTTTTGCCCTCAAAAACTATGAATTTGCTTTGCTTTGACAATGTAGATGATTTTTAGGGCTGTTTTTAATTGCTAAAATGGTACCAAATCTCACGGATAGCCTCTTGATCCTATGTAGCCTTCCTGCAAAGATGCAGAGAGTAGCTCATTGATCACCATCACCAGCTAAAAGCCAGTACAAACTAGCAGTAATCCAGCCCTGACTGGGGAAAAACACTACCTCCACAGGCAGTACTACTGGGGGAATTTTGAATTTTCCTGTCTTTGGTCAGGAAATAGATCTACTGATGTAACATCCAAGTGAGGTGCAGTGTATTGTCTCATTTGCTATTGGTTGGCTACATCTTCTACCTTCCTGCTCCATTTTGATCAATGTACACCAGTTCAAGTGTATACCTAGGTGGTTCTCCATCTCCCAGAAAGATGAAAGTCACATAGGAGCAGGTTGCTGTGGAGTAAGTTTATTGGGCTTGTCCTGCTGTGAGGATTTTAGCAGCTGGTCCACTGAAAGTATCCAGTGTCTGACTGACTTTTTGCGGGAGGAATACCAAACCAGTAGGAAGCAGCATTTCCTTTCAGCAGGTACTTGAGGTCTTTCCATGTGACACTTGAGGTGAAGGAGCTTCTGAGTGCAGATGCTTGATAATCCTCTGTGGCTAGGTGCTTATTTCCTGTGACTGGTTTGCAGCCTTCAGGTTAAGACTTCTTACTTGAGGATTATATTGTTTTCTCATTTTGGAGACTGTTGAAAGGTAGCAGGGTCTTCTTGGTTAATCTTAATGTATGTTGTTCTTTACATCCATCCTGCTGTAGTGTATGCTTAAACATGTTTCTTCCAACTTTGTGTTCAGAAGTAAGAATCCTTTTAAATCTGGACAAGAAACCAAATGGAAATGTGTGCAATCCAATTCTCTCATCTGATTCATTTTGGGCAGACATTTACCCTTTTGCCAGACCCCTTTGGTCCTGCCTGAAATACTGTTTAAAACTAAATAAGGAACCACAAAGGCATACGAGTATAAGAGATTATAATGCAATTGTTTGTGGGTAGATTGTTTTGCTCTTGTGATAGCCCACTTTTACTAGTATTTTAGGTCTGTGGGCTTTTTCTGTACTCAAGAAAATTGCATTGGAGTGTCAATAACTAACATTTCCTTTTTCTCATGGTGTTAGAGAAGCGGGAAGTACACTTAAGTCTGATTATTCTTCAGTTCACTTAGCTGCATTTCTAAATTGAATCTCCAGTATATTGCATCTCTGAGTGGGGGGTTTTCTTTGAAAGTTAAAAAACAAGCGAGTTTCCAAATACATGAGGGTTTTTCCATTGTACATAAATTTCTTACTGCTCATTGGTACTTACATGGCTCTTTTAAAACAAAACAAAAAAAACCACCCAGGAATCAATATGTACTGCTAATGAAAGATTTTGATGAATGAATGTATCTGCTGCTTGTGTTGTCTGAGGAAATACAGGTTGTGATTGTACAGACTTAATTTCTCACTGTCATTCTAAAGAAGCTTACCCTTGTTTTTTGCTAAGTGTGGGAGATCTGCAGCTGTGAGGCTTTTGACAAGGGCCCTCATTAATATAGATTTTCTGCTGTAAAGGAGCTCCTTTCCTGTACCACCCTCGAATGCTGTGGACAGTCCTTTATTGGGATTTTTTTCTTTTTTTCCCCTAAAGCAAACAAACTCCTACCGTTCTCTAACATTTTTCAGGCTTTTTCCCTAGCTCATATGGCGTCTCATCTAAAGATGCGCAATGGGCTAATAGTAGTTTGCTGAGGACTCTGTATTGACAAGCTGACTGTAGAGAACTAAATAATCTGTTACTTCCTTCAAACGCAAACCATTTATCTGTAGGGCCTATGTGATAAGTTTTTGTAATGCTATTCTTTGTACAAAGGCAAAAGATAGGCAGGGGGATATTAACCTTGGAGTATTCAGAAAAGTGCTTTCATTGGCTGGATTGGGTTATATTTTCAGTGCAGGTGCAGGTGAGCAGAAGGACAGTGTCCCAGGAGCATCCCAAGCTGTGTGGGTTACACTGTTAGACTTATTGACTTAACATTAATGTGGAAGACAGGACTTGATGTCCTGCTACTCGATGTGTATGCCATGTAGGTATGTCCTTGAAAAGTTATATGTCTGTGTTCGAAAAGTGGGAATTGGACCTCTATTAGGAGCAGTGCTATGCTATGTTCTTCCTGTGTTATGTAGGATACTAGAGTGCTAGTAATCCTCAGGACTGTTTTTCAAAGGTGGTTCCTGTGAGCAATATGAGAAGGTTGTACTGTTGAATACTTTGTTGCAAATGGGGTGGGAATGGTAATGCTGTCTCTGGCCTTCATACAAAGGCTAAGAGTCTGAATGCTGGAGTCTCTCCTTTGTTTCCAGTTTGTGTCGTTGGTTTGTTGCTGTAGAACAGTCCTGTAATCATGATTGCATTTTTAAACAGGTCTTTTAAAAGGACCAAAAAAGGGATAGGAAGGTTGTCTGCTCTCATATATGAGCGGTGCCTGTTGCAGATGGATGCTTTTTTAGGGTGTCTTTCTTGACATATGAAAAATAAATGTGAGTAGAACAAACCCATGGGACCAACTTGTCTGTCTGGAAGGGCACTTCTACTGATTTCTGGTATTACAATTGGAAGGTTGCTCCCTTCAGTGCCTCATTAGGCCTTCAACAAGGAGTCGTGTGCTGGCCTTTGGGGACAGTCCTGGTGCGCAGAGGAGCAGGACGAAATGCCTGCTTGATTGTTATCTGCACTGACTTGATCCTGTTGCTACGAGGAACTACTGGTCTGTTGAAACATAGGAGTATTGCTAAATTCCCCAGGCAAGAAGGATAAGAGGAGCCTTCAAATGTGAGACAAATATCTCTGACACGTGGCTGTTAAATAATTAATTTCCCCAAAGGATTTGAAAAGAGCATTTCAAAACACTGACTACTGCAGATCTGTATGTGTGTTAAACCCGTTGTACTTGCGAGGCTGGCTTTGTTCCACATGCTGTGTAACTTGGAAAGAAGCAGCTGTTTTGTAGGCAGATTGTGTAGAGATAAAAGACAGAAAAAAGCTGTGAAATGAAATGTTTGAAGTATGCAGTTGTTTTTTTTCAGAAGGGAGGGTTGCTTTTAACTTTCAGTATGGAGATAGTTTAAAAGGAACAGTGGCTAAAGAAAGGAATAAAACTTGTTTCTGTATTGCTCCACCCCTCTATGTCAGGACTGCACTAGGGGATGCAGCATCAATTGAAACCTCTTGTTTCAAGAATACATATGTTGACTTAAAATTTCTTCTTCACCTGAAGAAAAATGGTGTTTTACATTTTGTGGGCATTGCATTAGAAAGGGAGAATCGACTTGGTCAAAATTAAATGATCAGTGTGTCTTTTGAGGGGGAGGGCAATATGGGAATGGGAACAGGAACTGGGGGGGGAAGCTGGGAAATGAGGTAGTGTGCCAGTACACCTGCAGTGACTGGAAGGGTCCTGTGCAAGGGTTGTGCCCAGATCAGAGCTGCTTCCTCAAATACTGGGGGCATGCCTTAGTGTACAGGTTTTAACCACAATTTCTTGGTTCCTATCATACTCAGAGGGGCTATCTGAAATACTTTGACTTTCAGAATAGGTTGAAGGCTTGTACATTTAAGATCTTGCATTAAATCTGATTCTGATCTTGGTTCCCAAAGCAATTACAGCTTGGCTGTGTTTCAGGAACACAAGCTTGGCCGTATTAAACTGTAGTTTATCTCGTTTGGTATATTTCATCTGAGAAAACATTGATGGCACCCCATCAAAAAGGGTGAAACACCTTTTATCAATAAAGTGTTGTCTTCGTTCTGTTAGAAAATGAAATGGATCGTATTCATGGAGCTGAACAGCAAGCACCAGAACTATTGTGTAATGTCAGCCTTCAAAATTACAACCATAATGTTTCATTAAAGCAACATGTTTTTCACTTATTACACTATCTAGTTTGTGCATGTGTATGTGCAGGTTTTAATTCTATGACTAACCAAGCGTTGAGGTTAAATTTCCAAGAAGATCAAACCACAGATAAGGTTTTAGCTTTGTAATGGGTGTGATAAGTCTAATTCTTTTTTTGAGTAACTCAGCATGGTGTAACAGTGACTACACTGGAGTTGAGGACTATTTTTATGCCAATTGAGGATCTGGCCAACTTAAGTAAATGTCAGTGTATATTTGGGGGGAGAAGGGAAATGGGGAAAAAAAATATCTCTACCATCAGTCTTCAGGAACTAAAGTTTACTTATGACTAGTGCAAAAATCACATTTCAGATTGAAGTTGCATTTGATTCTTACAGTGTATAGAATCAGCTGGAGGGGTAGGATTGGCTTTGGCTGGTTGGTTGGTTTGGTTTTTAACTGCAAAATATATCAAACTCTCTCTGAATCTGTGATTTTTATCTTGAAGTTATATTGACAAATTACTAGGTATTGGGAGGAAGTGGTTGTTATCACTTTAAAGTGGTAGTTTGTTTGTACACTAGTATTTCAAATGGCACAGTTATGAAGTGTTCCTTTTAGCTTATTTGTCTTTGCCAGTCACAGGCTACCTCTACATGGAGCTTTCCTTTGAAAAATTATCAGTGAGCTCCTACATCAGCAGCCTGTGTGTGCCCTGTGCTCTATAAAAGAATTCTGCCTTGCCTGGAGACTGTTTCTGTATGCCACGTGCCCTGCCTTCGCTCTCTACAACTAAAAGGTGAGCAATGGCACGTGGGCTCTGTGGCCAGTCTAGGGCTCCCTCTGTGCCCCCCACCTAGGGATGTTAGTTGAAACCCTACTTTCTGCACACATTCCTTGTTGAGTTGTGGTTTGGTTTTGGTTTTTTTAGATAAATGGCCCGCTCTGGTTTGAAAATCAAAGTGTATTTTAAAACAGACTTTTGAGTCTTTTTTTTACATTTGTTTTTCCTTTGTTGCTTGGCTATTTTTTCTTAGTTAAAAGCAGAGAAAGACTTCCTCTTCAGATTTGGAGCTGGACCCTCTGTAGAAGAAGCTCTACTCCCTCCTGTTGGTCCATTGTAAATTAGTAGTGGGTATGACCTACAGGATGGGAAGAGGATAACTTTGTCTACATCACCTTGCAAGCTGATAAGCACTTCATCTAAGTCAGTGAGTCATGTAGGTCCTGTGTATCTTTAATTTTGAGAAAAGTGGGGCAACGAAGATGGTTTTTTCCTCTGCAAGAGTAGGTACCTCTTGCACAAAGTTCATAAATGAAAATCTTCCTTGCTAAATTTTAAGATCTGCTTGCTTTGCCAACTGCTGTACTGTGTCAAGGAGTGATTTAATGTGCTACAACATATGGATTTGGAGGACTCTGGGTCAAGTTCTTCCTTGTGGAAGCCTCCATGCAAGCTGTTGGAGGAGCCTTTGCATGCCATCTGGCAGGAGTGTTGTCCTCTGCTGTCGTGGTGTTTTCTTACAAGCTACTCAGTCACACCCTTGGCAGTCAGAAAAAAATTGGATTGATGCTCACGGCAACCTAGGTCATGAGTGATATCTGTCCTTCAGCTGAACTTGCTGACATTGCTTCTTCCATTCCTATCAGGCTACATGGCAATTCCAGTTCTGCCTTGAAAGATCTGAACTGGTAAAAATTACACAGTTTTCAAGTAACAGGCCCATAGTGAGAGGGAACTAGAGTATTTCTAAGCTTTTCCTGTCCCTTCTTATGTTGTGGTGAAAGCTGTTGCAAAGACTTTGAAGCAGAAGAGTTGATAACACAGGAGTTGTTGTCTAAGCCTCTTCAAATAAGGTCAGTAAAGTCAAATGCTAAATAATGTTTATTTGTACTGGCTTTCTGCTTTCCAACTTTTTAGGCAAGACTTTTAGAGAAGATCCAGATAGCCTGACAGAACCTCAAAGACCTCAGGCACAGTGCCAGCTGGCAACCTAACAACTCTCCAGTCGGCCCTTGTTGGGTCAGGTATAGAAAACAGAACTGAACTGGGGCTATTACTGTGCTTCTCTTAATTTCAAGTGGCTGAAGTCCTGTGAGAAGTCTAGATGACCATCAAGAAGGGTTGATCTTAAAAAGCTGTAAGATTTCCTAATGCAAAGGGAAAATGTCAGCCTGCATGATTTAAAGCAGAGTATTTTGGTCCATTGTAAATTAGTAGTGGGTATGACCTACAGGATGGGAAGAGGATAACTTTGTCTACATCACCTTGCAAGCTGATAAGCACTTCATCTAAGTCAGTGAGTCATGTAGGTCCTGTGTATCTTTAATTTTGAGAAAACTGGGGCAACGAAGATGGTAAAGGTAATTCAGAAAGGAATTCTCTAGCTAAGTTCAAGGAAATCACAGACTCTTGCAATAGGCTACTTTTTTTTTTTTTTCCTGGGATTTATGTGGAGTTTTAATCAGTTTGTTATGTGAAAAAATTCTGGTACTTGATATACTTTGTGTAATATTATATCCCCTGCTTAAATTTTGAAGTTTTTCCTTTTTTTTTTCCCTGTGATTCTGTTATGCTAGTAATACTTGTGATAAAGTTGAAAGAAGTATCAGTAGTGTGTATGCATCTGATCTTGTGATATCTCCCTACTCCCTACACACGCACGCCTTGTTTGCATGATGGGTCTTCATTTTGCTATTGCTGTGACAAGTCAGATCATGCCTTTTAAAAAGAAGCAATATCTGTTCCTCCTGCACCTACTTGAAATGGTATGTCTGACAGCTACTCTTCATAATTTGCAAAGCATTGAATAGGAAAATCTCTTGGTTACCAGAGAAGCACAGTCTGCCTTTTGTAACTGTCAGAGGCTTTTTTGAAACAGAATAGAAGAGCATAAACTCTGAGCCTGATCATTATGCAAGGTTGCTACATACTATGTAAGCTAAACCTGTGTTTCCTAGGAAAAGTACTCAACACAAATAATTCTAAGACTATAACACTCTTGCAGCAGACATGCAAAAGCAAGAAGCTAGTTACCTCTCTGCCCAGTGTTTCTGCAGTGCTACATTGAACCTGAGACCTGAACCAAGACTATGGAGCAGTAGGCCAGTAATGCTCTTTTGGGGGGAGCACACTTTTGGCTTGAGCTGTGAGAAGTTGGGCAGGTTACTGGTATCTTCACATCCTGGTCTGCTGGAGCATGAGCTGCAGGCTGGCTGAGCAGCTTGCAATGTTCTGCCTGTGGATTATTTTCCTAACTTTCTTCCTGCACTTAGGTTTTGAGGAAATATTAATGCAAGCACAATCAAACAAAATGTAATTTGAGAGGCAGTGATGTGCTTTCCTGTGGTGTAATATTGTATACTTTGTGTGCGCATCTGCCTTAACAGAATGTACTAATTCTGATGTGTCTTTGGTAAGAAAAAGTGGGGCTTTTTGTATATTTCTATATTTGGATAACTTCAGTTTGAGGGGTTACACATTACACCCAGTACAAAAATCAAGCCTTCTGTGCACTTGATAGGTATATTTGATCTGTAGTACTTTATTTTTAATTCATGAAAACCATTTGTTTGATTTGTAGTTTCTGACCTTATTGTCCCTTTAAAGAACGCTTTGTGAAAGTCACTGTTAGGGATTAAGAAGCTAAAATAAGCACCGGGACATAGTTCTTGTCTCTGAAGACCTCACGTGATGAGATGCTGTAAGATTACAGACAGAGACAGGGAATTCATGGAATGCAAGTGAAAAATGAGTAATGGTTTTGTTCTGAAGAATGTTCTCAAAGTGGTAGAGGTTCTGTGGCTATTCACCCTTAACTCTGATGATAAAATAAAGGTACTCAGTCAGCTTTTTGTTTCCTTTCCTGAAATTCAGATAGAGTATGTTGTGCATAAGAAGACATTCTCTGCCTTGACTTAATTCCTAAAAATAAATTGTTTGTAGCATGTTATTTCTAGTAATAAGTGGGTAATTCTCATGAGTGCGCTAGTTATCCGAAATCAAAAGCCAAACAAAAATATTATTGGAAAAGTACAGAAACCTTAGGTGCCATCACCCCTAGTTTTCTTTTTCTGCAGAGATGGTAATTCCTTCTTTATTCCTTCTTCCTTCCTTCTTTACACCTCTATGAAATGTATCTCTTAGCTTAGCTAGAGGATTTATTTCAAAGCACTCCAAATTTTCTTAGGATTTAAATTACCTTTTGCTCAGTTTCCTAATAAAATTCACTTTTCTTCCGATTTGTGCTAGAGATTGTTTTCTATGGCACCTGGTAGTCTCTTATCATCAGTCATTTTTCTCTGAGATAAATTAACATCTGTTCTCTTCAGTACCTGAAAACACAGGTTAAACAAGTTGAAGACCTGGATTTAGAGCAACAAAAACAATAGGATTTTCTCTCTTGAGGTGCTATTTTGTTCTGAAATGCTTTCGTTCCAAAGTCCAAATTTTTGTTAGCTTTGAAACTAAAGAGGATAAACTTGCTTTATGTAGAATTTAGCACAATTCTAAGAATATATACGAGAAGGAGAGAAATTATGTAAAAATAGGTTTTCTTCGTAAATATGTGGATTAAAGATGAAAAAAGAAGAAACATGGCCAAAAAAAAAAAGTCACATGAATGTGTGGGCTGTTCTGAGTGAAAGTTTAGGTCCTAAGTATGGACAATGTTGATAGCCCTATAATAAGAAATGCTAATGATTCATTATGTCAAAGAAGTCAATTGTGATTGAATAAATACAAGTTAAGACTGTGACATTAATTTAGTTCACATTTGCTTTTATGCATACTTGAATTTTCAGATCCTGGCCCCTGGAAGGTGGTTTTCAGCTGAGAACTCCTTTGGGAAGGGTTGCTGGCTGGTGCTCCCCTGCTTAAACAGAAGCCTTGGCATATTGCTGCAAGATACTGGCTTGCTCGTTGTCCAGTGAATGCTCCTTACAGCCCGTGGTAGCGTAGCTCTGCAGTGTGTTTCTCCAGCAGTGATGGAAGGGAGGAGACATTGGTCTATAAGTGTCGTGGATGGAGTGATGCACTTCACTTGTGAGAGAGAAAGAGCAATATATTTATTACTATGAAACAGAAATTTGAACAAAATTTGATAGTAAATGAGACAGTGGTTTAACAAGATTCAATGGCAATGTACGTTTGGTAGAAAACTGTCAGGGAGACCCTCAGTTGAGTCACGAGGTTCAGAGAGGACCCCCTTGCTTTGTAAATTCCTCACAGAGGAGTGTTGATGTGACTGGATCCAATCCTAGTCCCAGACATGGTCAGGAGTTTATGTCTAAAGGATTATATGTGCATAATCAATCAAAGATAAAATCTTATGGAAGCTTCAAAGTTTAGTGTGCTGTTTATCACTTAACAAGAATATGCTGTGGCAAGGAGTCCCTCAACCTCGATGAGTAACCTCGAGAGGCATCCCTCCTCAAGGGGAGATCCGGGTGTGCAGCCCACCGCTGTGCAGGCAAGCTCAATGGGCTCTTGAGCTATTCACTATTTATAGGAGTAAGATGATTGACTTATGGCCAATATGCAAATATAATTACATTGTGGTTAGGTGGGCACGTTGATCAGGTTAGCCTTGACTACTATGTTATCTGTCTCCCCTGAATCTACTTTGCTGTCACAACCAGACACACCTTTTGTGAACGCCATGAGTGGTTATTGCTGGGGCAGAGTTACAGGAGATAAAGGTCAGGTTGTGTGGGGGGAGTAAAAGATGACAGTCTGTTTGGAAAAATCTCACTTTTTTTTTTCTAATGATAGGAAATAGGATTGGAAAGGAGTTCCTGTGTCACTGAAGTAAATTCGTACTAGTTTTAGCAGCAGTATAATGTACTCTTTTTAAGATGAATCTTGTTTAATTTATAAAATTGTTAGGTATTTTTAAGCCGGCAAATTAATTAGAAGCAGCTTCAGAATATCAGATACCTGTATTTTCAGTCACTTTAGACACTGTCGTTCTTACGCTAATTTTATTTCACTTAAATTGTTCTTTTTCTGCACTGTTAACCTACTGCATCTTTAAGCTGTATTTGTGGGGAGCAACCCAGTCCTTTCTCAGCGCTTGTTTGATAGCTTGAGTGAGCCAAGCATTTCTCTTTTCCCGTCATCCTGATAGCCCTGGGCTGCATCTGCTTTGGTTCAGGTTTTCGTTCCTGGGTGTGGATGTCTGGTACTGACGTGCACTCTTTCCTCTCTATCCAGGAACAAACATCCTAATGCCATCTTCCTCCTTCTTAAAACTGCATACTAGGAACAAAGCAGAAAGTTTCAGTGGCAACCTAATGTTCCCAGATATCTCTCTCCTCTGTCATTTCCAAATTATGAGGCTCTATTATATTAGTTCTGCAAGGCATCACACACTGATCTTGTCCTATCAAAATTAATTCAATTTCTGTTACCCTAACTCTCAAGGTCATCTGATTTATAAAGTGTATTCTGACTTGGTATCATCCACAAAATTTAATAATTTTCGTTAAATGTTTTAGTCCTCAGAAGCACTTCAAGGTCTTTCTTTATCCAGATTCACCACAATGCAACAAAAACAGATAGTTGCACTTTTTCATTTACTTTCATTTTCTCCTATACAGCCATTTACTAATTTTCACTTTCTCTTTGGTTTAATAGCAATTTCTTTCGTTGTACTATATGAATGGCTTAGTATAGCCTCGGTGCGTTAGATTGGAAGTTTCTCTTTTGTCTATCAAATCAGAGTTATCAGATAAGGACATATAGACTTTCCTCTGAAAAGTTATAGAAGATTTGTTTTTCTTAATTCCAACTCTTGCAGACATCTCTTTTGAATAACTTTTGGTTTTGTTTTATTTTCGTTCCATGTAGTCCTGAGGCCTGATTACTATGTCTGTAGTTATACTGATCATTTGTCTACTCACCAGTCTAAGTATTAGTAGTATGTTTTCTACTCTTATCTATTTTTAAAAATACAGTGCTGTGCTCAATCTGAAACTATTTTTCTGATGAGACTTCATTTCACCTCTTGATTCAGTATTCTGGGAGGTCATCTGGGTCTCCCCAAGCTGAAATTCCCTAGATTCTGAGTTTTGCATTGTCTTTATTTTTATACTGTTTCCTTGTCCACAGTCTTCCTTGTTGCTTTCGAACTGGTGATGCTGGGGCAAAAGTGTTTGTTTTGTTGTTGGGACACACTTGCTTATCTAAAGACCTTTTTCTCATCCTGGCTAGGAATAACTGAATGACTGCCTTAGTCATTAGCTGTAGTCATTAGTCTATGTGCCATTCAGAGACAGAATTTAATCGTAAAGAGTGAATTCTTTATAGTTGTACTGGGTCTAGCTGGTACAGATTTTTTTTTTCCTTAATAGGCTGTATGATGCTGTTTGTTGGATTTGAGGGGGGGGTTGAGCTGCTTCAGAAACAGTTGTTACAGAAGAGCAGCTCCTCCTTCCTACTTGACTTAGCTGCTGACTGGGGTTAGCCCATAACATATGTTTTTCTCAAATAATATGAAAAAAATATCCTTCCATAATCAAATCAAGTATGGGGTTCATCAACAGACTTTGGGGTCTATCCCAGTGGAACAGATTATCCATCCATTGCCTTCCTCTCCCATTCACTTAAATCCCAACCAACCTGACTTACTCATACTGTCTTTTCACAAAAAGAAATATCACGACCTCAGTTATTGAGGAAGAAGAAGCAAAAATGTACTTTGTTTAAAACTTAGGTTGCTTCCAGTGCTGTCTCTCCTGGCCTTTTCTGTACTAGCAAGTGGGTTCTTTTTTGGCCTGAACCATGCTAAATTTTACAGTTGTATCAGGTGTTTCTTTCTGATCTCTGAAATCTTGGTAAAGACTGGTAAAATTCTTTCACTGACTATGCTCATCTGTGTTTAACAATATTTGGATTTTTTGCTTCTAATTACCTAGTGAATTTTTTACTTGTATTTGCATCTTCAGTTATTTGCTTTCTTTCCTCTGTTTTTACATGATATAAGTCCTGTAGATAGCTGATATTTCTTCTGAAAGTTTATTAAACTTTTATTCAGAGCAAGTTGCTCCTAGTCCTTCTGGTATTGGGAAGGAGCTTGAAAAGAAACTGTAGAGATTCAAATATGTGGTACTTATCCAGGTATTTGGTGTTTTATAAAAGTTCAGGAGTAGATTTGTAATCACTGCATAATTACGGAATTTGATTTTTTGAGTCTATCAACTTAAGATGACACTTGCTTATGCTTAATACAGGTCACCCTGCTCTCATTTAAGCTTCTGGTTTGGGATTTAGACAGTAATATGCCACCCTAACCATCAAAATGAGAACTGGTAACTTCATACTGTTGTAATGTTCATCCAAGCTATCACTGCCCCAACAACTTTATCAGTGGGACACAGCAGTTAGTTCTTTCATGCTCCCCTGGGTAAAGCATGATGCAGGGTGATATTTGATGAAGGCATGCCAGGAGAGGGATGTGTGATGGATCAGGTGGTGTTTTGCTTTGTCCCCCAGTGGGTCCATGTGCCAGAGTATGAAGGTTGTTTAGTTGTCTGTTTAGAAAGTGGTTGCTGTGGAAGCCCAAACTAAACTAACTGATAAGAGCTATCAAATGCTGTACTACTGATCACTGCAGAACACTTAACACCTCCTTTTAAGTTGTTTCCTCTCCCAGCACTCATCTCTTATACCTGTCAGTGCTCATACAGATCAACATACTAGGCTTCCTAGTTTGTGCACATCAAGTACTGAATAATTTAATAAAACACATAATCTAATATTCACAGAAACTGGACCTCAGCTACTGCTTGCTTAGGTAAGATGCTTCCTTCTAGTAAGGACAGAGCAAAATTTTTCCTCATACTCCTTATGTACCTTTCTCTCATGGTTTAAGGAAAGCTGCCCCAACCATCTTTTCTTGGGGGCAGTTGAGATCACTTGTGTGAAGTGCTATTTGTTATACTACATCTTAGAATCATAGAATGATTAGAGTTGGAAGGGACCTTAGAGATCATAGAGTTCCAACTGCCATGGGCAGGGACACCTCCACTAGAGCAGGTTGCTCAAAGCCCCATCCAGCCTGGCCTTGAACACCTCCAGGGATGGGGCATGCACAACTTCCCTGGGCAACCTGTTCCAGTGGTAAAGAATTCCTTCACAGTAAAGAATTCCATCCTAATACCTAATCTAAATCTCCCCTCTAATCTAAATCTCCTCTCTCTCCTCATGAAGTATTGCGACAGACAGTGCCTGTCTGCAGGGATAACAGCATGCTGTTTCCTGGTTACAGTGATGCTGGTCTTTACTGTTTGGGATGATGTTATCTGATTGCCTGAAGACAGCTGGGATAGAGTTAGAAAAAACGGATAATACAGGTAATTGTTTCTTATTAGACCGGTTGAAAGACCTGGAAAAACTGGCAGGGATTTGCATGCAGAAGTCCTTCTTCAAGCTGAAAAGAGAAATTGCATTCTCCAGGTTATATTCAGATTGAGAACAGTTGATCAAAGGTTAATTTATGTATTCATCCTGTTGTTCCAAATCTGGGTTCTTTTAAGCTGGCGTGCAATATACATACATACCTGGTGTACGATATACATACACAGGCGAGATACTTGTTTGTTTCATTTCTGGGCAGAGATGGGTGCTAGGTGGTTCCCCCACAAAGTGAGCACGCATCGGTTGGCATGGGGCAAGCATTAATACGTTTGGAGCAACAGTTAAGCAACAGTTATGGGTACTCTCTACAGTTACACTTAGTCATCCTCATTCGGTTGGTTGGTGCTGTGTCTCTATTTAAAGTCACAGCATCCTCTCTTCTTACTATGCATGCTCCATGAGGAGAGGGCTTTTGTTAGGGGGCTCAGGGAGCAACAGTAATTTCTTCCCCGAAACTTCTTGGGGATTGGTTGCTAGCTGGAATTGGTAGCTTTTGGACTTTGTTTCAGGCTGTCATCTTGTTCCTGATGATTACTATTTCTCATGAAGAACTGAACCTTGAGGTCTTTGTAATAAACCTAATGGTCATAATGTACCATTCTTAACAGTGAAAAGGTTTACTCAAAGCAGCTAAGTAGGGACAGTATTTCTTAAATTAAAGATATGCAGGCTTTAAAACAGTAAGACCTATAAGTAGACCAAGGATGCATGAAGAAAAAATATTTTCAGTATGTGCATATGTAGGAAGTTGCTTAAAAGAAAGTGTTGAAATGAGACTGGTGTTCCTTTTGCACAGTGACTTGCAGTGGATGCTCTGTAACCGTTTTTTCTTTGCTAAGCAGTTCTTCTGCGGTGGTGCTCCTGCGCACAGTAGGAAAAAGCTAATGGTGTTTTGGGCAAAAAGAAACCACATCTGGAAGAGATGCAACTGCCTTGTTTCAAGCCCATATGAAGCAAACGTTGGTGACATGAGAACTTGCCAAGCGGCTTGTTTTCTTTCACTGTTTGTTGGTACTAACTCCTTTGATCAGCACATGCTATACTGACTGACCTCAATCATTTGTGGCAAAAGCAGCACATTGTCTTTGTTGGAACATAAGATTAGTGAAGAAAAGTACATGAAAAGAGTTTCCTGCAGGCAAATGTTGAAATAAATGGGTCTCAGAGCCTGAGTATATGAAAGGGCTGGCCGTGTTTATCTCTTCCTGTACAAATGCATCCACTAACTTATTGTGGTGGGTAGGGAATTAAGAATCATAATTCCTGCCTTCCTCTCTGTTGGTGATTTCTGTCCCTAAAAGCACAGCCACGTAACTCATTAAAGGAGTTGCATTCATTCAAGGGAATTGCTTACAGGATCTTCTGAGCAGGCTGGGGCAAAAAATCTCCAAAAGCAGACCTACAGCCAATAGAGAAAGATTTTGTTTGTTTGTTTTTGTTTTTAAATTTGTGTGTGTGATTTTTTCCCCCCCATATGCCTCCCACCTTCTGCTGCAAAACAGCTTTAAAGAAGGAGAAAAGAAGTTCAAAGATAACAGTGATTATATCACTAACTAGGGTAAATGGGGGGGGGCGAGAGGGAGTGGGATAAATAATGGGTGGTAGTGATGAGGCAAGAGGAGGCTGGAATTTGATTTTTTTCTTCTCTCTAAACCAGCTGGCTTACACATTTTCCTACAGGTTCAAGACCCAGACTTCTGTCTTGGAGTGGACCACCTTACTCCATTACATGTCATTGGTGCTCACACTACACATTCATGTGCTGCTCATGCAGAGTAAAGAATGCGAGGGAATCTACTTGAAACAGGAGAGTCGATGCTTTGTCTGGCTGGGCTCCATGAGTGATCACCCCCCCATCTTGGGGAAAGAGGGAGGGCATTGCTTAACTTTCCAGCTGCAGGTTTTTTTCCAAAGAACTAGCTTTTTGTTCCCCTCACAGGAAATGTATATATTTTTTAATAGTAATAAGTTATTTTAATTTTTTTCTCGTTGACGAGTAGTGATGTTCCAGCTCTGAGCTCTGATGGTTTCATGTACCTAATCAGTGCAAGCTTACAGAACTGCTGCCTTCAAGTTTTCTTTCTAATTACTTGTAACTCCTGCAGAGAAGAAGGGAGTAGGCACCAGAAATGAATGACTGGTGAGGTTAGGTGGCATAGTGAAGCAGTAGAATAGCCTGTGTAAGGAAGCTGTGGAGGCATCAATACTTGGAAATGTTTTGCAGATCTCCTAGGCAGCTTTGCAGTTAATGTGGTAAATATCGTTCAGGGTAGAATGTTTTTGAGTAGTCCAGAGATGGTAATAGACTTGCTTTTCTTAGTTATCTGTAGATTTAATTTGTTCGATGGGAAATCTTTAGGATGTGCACCTAGTACATGTAGTCTGAAAATCTGGAAAGCTAGTAAGTTGTTACTGTAAATCATTCTTCCACAGGCAGGCATGGACTGGACTACGTTACTTGTCAGTCTATCTTTAGCCTTATTTTTACATATTTTACATATTTTTTACATATTATTTATTTTTAATGCTTTCCCCAGTCTTCTGTGCAGTGTACTCATTCGTCATGCAGCCATTCACCCTTTCTGGTCTCTGCAGTGATGCTCACAGTTTGCCCACTAGTCTTGCCTTTTATTTGTATTGGAGAGTTTACTATGCTTTTACTGTAGAATAAGAGTTTTGAAGTTCTCTTTCTTGGTGTTGCCTCGATACATAGGTTAAAGAAAATGAAGAATATCACTGAGAGAAACAGTTCTGTTGCTCTTTAAAAGAGTTTATATACTTGAGATCTTCAAATTATTGTACTTCTTGAGTCAATACATAACTGTGTTTTTAGTTGCATTTTAAAATTCACATTTTATGTTTAATCTTGTAAGCAAATGTTACTGTGGCTTATCAAGAATTGTTAGCTAAAGGAATTACTAACAACTTCTATAGAAGAACAATGTTAACTGTTTTAATGACTCATTCATGCAAACTTTGAGGTGGAAAATAACAAGTCTCAGTAAACTCTGTGTGTTTTTCTTCTTCCCTTAAATGTTTTTCATATAACTAGTTATAGTTCAGGTCAGCCTTGGGGATTTATTTTTTTTTTTTAAGTTATTTGTGCTAGTAGTGGAAGCATTGAGGCAGTTCAGATTTCTGAAGGGCTAGGAAACAGTCTAAACAGGCTACTCTTGCAGGAGGTAGAGGCTGTTCTGTTTAGCAAGGTAGAGGGGTTTTCCTATTCCAGAAAGGTAGAAAACCTCAAAACAATTAAGCAGAGTATTCATATTAAGCATTTGAAGCCATGTTTTCTCCCTACCATCAACCTCTCCTGAAGCTAGTTGTAACATACTTCAAGGACTCTCTTCAAAGTAGGGATTAGAGATTTCAAGTTATTTTGTTTTTTTTCCTCTTCCTTTGCTTAATTGTGTGGAAGTGTCACCGGAAGAGTTGCTTTTCAAGGTAGGATCCCCCATTATGGATGTGAATGTGAACTTTGCCAACTCATTTGTAATGTTCAAATTCCAAAAGCTTATGAAAGAGGGTGGGGAGAAGCCTTAGAAATCTTGGACCAGCCCTGGCTGGGAGCAAGAGAATCTTTGCCTCCCCCCCCCCATATAAATTGGTTTGTAGTTATACAGTCAGACTGGTGTACAAAGAGGAGGAAACTTGCACTGATTGTCTGCAGTGTGAAGGAGGGAGGAAGAGTGTGTATGAATGACCTTGTGCTGCTGAGGCACCATAGCAAGTTTCTGGGTAATAAATTTCTGTGGCAGCTTGTGGAAGTAAACTGGTGACACGATGCAAGAGTAGCACAAACTGACACCAATAATCATTGCTTGAGAACCACAAAGAGAAAGGAGGGGAAAGAAAGAGCAAGGAAGATGAGGGAAAGAAAAACGTTAAGAACTTAAAGGCTGGCAGATGGTATTTATTGTATTTTGTATTTAATACCGAGGTGTTCAGTGCCTATTTTGTCTTTCTGCAGCAACTGCCTGAGTACATCAGTGATAAATGGGCATGCAAAGTGAGGAACAGGGACCTATTTCTGCAGTACTTATTAAAAAAAAATAAAAATCCTGCTTGTGTGAAGCCTGAAGAACCAAGTCACATACAGAAATATTTTTATCTGTGCCTTTTTAGAATGTATTTGAGACTGAAAATGCGTACCTGAAGAGCTCTATGCATGTAGCACACCTATATACTGAGATTTGGATGTATTAATTTTGTTCAAATTCCTTGAGAAGAGACAATATAAAAACCCACACTTGAAGTGGGATGGCTTTGAAGTTGTTTTTTCCCAGGTAAAGGTGGCTTTTTCTTCAAGAGGGCCTACTTGTTTGTTTTAGGCAATAGGTTTAATGGCAGTAGAGGTTAAAAAGGAGAAAATCCCATCTGACACTTATTTTTTCCCTTAGTTGGATTCCTAGTTAAGCAAAAGACAAACTAATCCTGTCACTAGCTTCCTTTCTTTTCTGTGATTGTATTCTGTTCCAGGATGTGACTGTAGATTCTGTAAAGATTTGTAAATTACAATGTGGAGGGTTTTTTTCCTAATTATTAGTCAATTTTGCTGTGTTTTGGGGAGTGGAGGGCTTTTATTTCCAATAGAAAGCTACACCCTTGGAAAGATGTAAAATTGTGAACATGTGTCACAAGGCAGTTCTTAGCAGGGGAAGTCTGGAAGTGCGGCCAGCCATGTGTACACTCCTGTATCTCCACAGGTCTCTCACTGAGATATGAACAGCTTTGGCTTTTGTTGGGAAATTGGTTTCCAGCCAGTGAAACCATTGTTGGTGGCAGTTAAGGTGTCCTTCTGCATCTCTGACTATTGTTTTGATGCATAATAGCATGCATTGACTGATATGTGCTGCTGCGACGGTAGTAATTACCTGCCCTGATTAGAAATAAGCAGGGTGACTGACAAGTCAATCATTTATCTGTACCATAAACGTGGTTTTATCCTATTAAAGTAATGTTATTTGAATAGAGATTGTCTATTAGCCAGGCTACAACACTGTTAGATAAAATTCATTCATGTCACTAGCGCCTGTTCTCCAGTGTACAGCACAATGTCATCCAAAAGCTTCGGGCAATTAATTTTGCTAATGATGACTGAAAATGTAGTCTACTTGTTCCTGGCTGTTTTCTGTTTTCGGTCACTAGTTGAGGCCAGTAGGGGACCTAAATTGAAAGGATTTCTGAAGTGTTTCAACAACTGGCCTGGTTTTGATTTTCCCTGAGGTGAAGGAGGATTTGTGATGCTTTCAGGCCTGCCTGAAGCCAGGAGAGCTCTAAGATGTCTCATCTTTCCAGCACAGATATTCATATGACACAGATATGCTCTGAGAAGGGAATACGTTTCACTTGGCAAAGAATAACCCCTCACGTTAGAGCTTTGCACGGTGCAGAAGTTTTGCGATAGCTTTGACAGGAAGCAAACGTGTCCCTTAATCCTCCTCTTTTCTGTTTTGACAGACAGCTCTCCTTAGTCCCATCTTCCACTCAGCTCAGGACATGGGTTGCTTAAGGAGAGTCACTGCTTTTAGGTTTTCTTTTTCCATCTCCATGGAGATAGAGCTCTCCAGGCTTTTTGGCTTTACTGACTCACTTCAACTTCCCATGCCCCAGCTCAGAGAGACTTTGCTAAATAAAGGTTTGATTCACAAGTCTTGTGGTCAGGCTTATAGTTAAAAGCAAAACAAATACAAAGCCTGCTTTTTGCTTGTGCTTGATAATGGGATAAGCAAATAGGAAGGTGAAAGCTATATGATAGTCACTAGGAGACTGCTGAGAAACCACTCTACAGCTTCTAAGTACAGCTGTGTTTTAAACAGCTCTCACTGTCCTACCGATTCGTGTATCATTTCTTACAATTAGATTTTGGGAACAAAACTGGTGCCAATACAGAGTGATTTTGAGGTATTTAACAGTGATTTCCCTGTTTCCCCACCCCTTCTCTGTCATTAGTTCATCAACTAAGGGGTGTCCAGACAGTTATACTATTAATAACTATTCTTGGCTCTTCACACTTTACCAACCACCCACCTTGTCTTTGATTTGGGGATGGATGCTTTTCTTCCAGTCTGAGCTATTGGCCATGCTCTGGATGATAGATACACCCCTGTCAAATGCAGAATGCATCCGTTGTAGCAGGGCATATGACTGTTACATCTGAAAAGTTAACAGAATGAGGTATAAGGTGTACATATAACAGACCTGGCTCCAGGTATCTTGTCCAAACTGCTTTCTGGTCTATAATTGTGCAGTTTTTAGAAAAGCATGAGGAGCATTCCTGTATGTGGCAGGAATAGTCGTGTTTGTTTTTCCTACAAGTACTGTTCTTCATGTAATTTTGTTGTACTATTGTACATAAATAGGGAGGTGGTTGAGGCCCCTTCCCTGGAGACATTCAAGGGGAGGCTCGATGAGGCCCTGGGCAACCTGGTCTAGTT
>JAOTQQ010000023.1:49106538-49126191 GCA_026546715.1 Gallinago undulata
TGCAGGGGGGTCGGACTAGATGGCCTTTGGAGGTCCCTTCCGGCCCAGATGATTCTATGATTCTATGATTCTATAAATGCTAATTTTATATCCATATTGATAAAATAATTTATAGCATTGAATTTTCAGTTTTCAAACAAATGGAACTCCTTTTTTCTCCATATACCATGGAAAAGTTCTGTTCCTTCTTTCCATGCAGTCTTCTGATTTCCCTTCTTTCCCCTGTCCCTCACCTTGCTGTACCAAGATGTGCAACTGCATGGTTTATGTTCAGCATTTCAGCTTCATTACAGCCCTTTCTTTGCCATGCCCTTTTGAGCTGACTGGTGCTTTTCAACATGTTACTGATTTGTTGCTTTGCATATACTTCATACATTCATGTATTTCTTGTTCTTTATTCCAGAGATGGTGATGTTGCTGGAGTGGTGGTCAGGCACCAATTGCACCCTCTACACTGACCCAGAGAGTTACAAGAAGTATGGGAAGGAGAATGCCATCGTAATCCTTAATCACAACTTTGAAATTGACTTTCTCTGTGGTTGGAACTTTTGTGAAAGATTTGGTGTCTTGGGGGTGAGTTTTGTTTAGCATTTAAACTTTCTCTTCTTGGATTTGGGAAAAAAAACAAAACCAAATTCTTTGGTTTTGAAAGTTAACAGATGTGTGCCTGAATTTCACTCAGCCACTGTCCAGGTTTAAAGAGGTGAAGCACAAGAAATGTGTTGCAAGTACGTGGAACACTGAGACAGGGTTGCTTGTGCATTCACAGAGATTTTAAAAGAATTGCAGTTGAAGCTGATGAAGGAGATAGAGATTTATTTTATTTTTATTTAAACCTGTGGACTTTACTACAGTTGTTTCTCTCTGTGTGCTTGCACAGACGTAATAGGTAACTATTATGGTTCATTGTGCTGCAGAAAGATGAGCTGTTCTGTGATTCTTTCCTAGCAAATTGTAGAATTTGTTTGCTTTCTCCATTCTCTCTCTCTTACAAATCCACAGCTAGTGTTTGAATGATGCAGTCTTTGTCTCAGAATGAAAGAGCTGCCATCTCAAGTAAAAGCAGTAAGCAGGTTATAGCTAGTAAGAGATGGGGAAGGAATGAATTATCCATAGTTGTATACGCTATTACATTAGGCTAGGAGTACATGAGCATTTGTTTTCAGGGTTTGTTTTTTTGTTTCTCCTGTCAGCTCATGGGGATGATTCAAGCTCATCTGCTAAGCCAGCTTGACTTTTCTGTGGTGGTGGTGTGGTTTAACCCTGTCTGGCAACCAGGACCACTCAGCCATTCACACACACACCCTGCCTGGAGTAGGAGAGGGAGAAGACGGAGAAAAAGGAAAAAAACACATGGATTGAGATAAAGACAGTTTAATAGACATTAGAGGAAAAGAAAAAAATATAGTAATACAATGATGTTGAAAGAATATACAAAATGAATGATGCAATTCAATTGCTCGCTGCCCAATGATGGGTTGCTCAGCCTGCCCCGAGCAACGATTGCATATGCCTGTCCCCCAGCCAACCCCCATTTCTGTCTATGATATGGAATATTCCTTTGGCCAGCTTGTCCTGTCTGTGCCCTCTCTCAGCTTCTATGGGAAACTGAAAAAGTCCTAATGGCTACAGTTCTGTAAATAAAACTGTGTTTTAGAGGGTTGGGTGCTGCTTCTGAAAGCACCATTGTAGAAGACTAAAGGATTATTTTTGTACAAACTAAGAGAGGCCTACAAGGTCAAAAATCTCTCGTTTTACACTGGTGCTATGTGGTTGGATCATATCTCATTAGCTTTAATAAATTTTTGGAGCTTTTCAAGGTAATCGGGATTATGTTTCAATTTTTCAGTATTTTTCCCTATGTATAAGAAAGCCACTACATAGAAGTGTAACTGTTGAACAATCACTGTGCTACACTAACTTACAATAATTTTTAATTTTTTTTAATAAGAGTTTTTTATAAGAGTTTTTTACAGCTACTACTTAGTTTGTATTTTTACTAATCTTAGGGAATTTTTAGGAACTACTATATAGTGGGAGTTCTCCATTTATTTATTTAATAAAAACAACTCTGTTTCAGTCTGGAGTAATGTACTGTGATTTTACTTCCCAGAAACTGTTCCAGGAAGAAACAGTTCCCTTGTGCTCTCATTTGCATAGATATCTTTACACAGTACAGCAGCATATTTCCCTGTTGGGGCAACTGGACAAGGTTCATCTTAAGTCACGTTAAAAAAAAAATAATTGAAAAAGACACACATACAGTCAGTTTCCTAATTGTATTGCTGGTATTGGCATACTGGTACTTGGCTTGGGGTAATGCAGGAGTTGGATGATCATGTAGGGATTGGGAATGCAGCTTGGTTTGACTTTGTGCTGCCTTACACCAGTTTGCAGCGTGCAAAGCTTCAGGGTTTGGTGTGGCAGCATGTTTGGAATGTAAGAACCATTATGCTGACAACCATTATGTTTGGGAAAAGAAGTTAAAAGAAAAAGGCAAGCATCCAGAGAGATTTCTAAGTGCTGCTCCAGCCTTCAACGTTTTGTGGCTCAGGGACTTTGGGAGCCAAAGGAGTTTTATATTTAATGCTATTTAATTTTATACTCCATGAAGTTTCTATGCAAACTTTAGGTAGCTACCAACATCTTAGTAAGCTGATCTTGTGTCCACTGCTGCTGAAAAGGAAATCTTGCATGTGCCATCCTGTCTCCTGCATCTGTTCTGGTACTCATCTGAAACATGCCAAAACAGGGCAGACACCCCTTCTTTCTCTCCTGCCTTAACTAATCCAGTGAAAAAAGGGGAGGTGACCGGGGAGGGGAAAGAGGGAGAAGTTGAAGACAATTTAGGGCCTAAGGTGTTGGGACTGATTGTGCTTGACTGTAGCAGGCAGACGGAACAGCTTTGTTGTGACATCCAGCTGTACCCTGCAGCCCTGGCAGACAATGGCAGTGCTCTCAACAGTGTCACAACCTTGTGTCCAGACTCTCAGTATTTTACAGCTTGAACTTTTATTAAATGAAGCCATTAAATGTTGTATTTTTTTGCTTGGTTTTGCTCATTTAAAAGCAAAATTAAATTTCCTTAAGCTTGTCTTTCCCCTTCTGGCCCCAAAATAAAAGTCTTACCCTTTTTGTTTTTAATCACGATAAGAAAACTTCCCCTCCTGGTTTTAGTTGCAGCATTCAGTCTGTGCATTGTTATGCTTCTCCTTTTGTCTCTCTTCTCCTGTACTGGCTTTCTCCTTATAGCCAAATTGCCATAGTCCCAACAGGTTTATAATGCTCAATCAATGTGGCTTTGTTTTTATCAATGTGGTTTTAGGTTTTTTGCTGTTTGAGGGTGGTGGAGTAGGAGTGGCATAGTCTCTTGCCTTTTGTTGTTAGGTTTGTGAACCGGAGTTCTCTTCTGATGACTCAGTTCTTGTACTTGGACTGCATGAGGTTCTCTGCTTTCATGAAGGCTTTTAAATGGCTGTGGAAGAAAATCTAGCAAAAAGAACCAAAGAAGGTACTGAGAATTTGAGAAGTGTGGAAGAGGGGCAAAGCAAAAAGAAGGCAATTCTAACATTTATTTTACTTTTATTTTTTTTTTCTTTACCATGCTACTTCCGGAGCATCCATTGAAAATGCTAGGAGGTACTGGGTTGACAGTGCCGAGTGAGAGCCAGACATCTATTCATTTGCCATGGAGAAGGAGAAAACCACATGAAGAAGCAATTCTGTGCTCACTTTTACTCCTGCAAGTTACTGTAGCCAGTGAGATTGTCTTGCTAGCTGCACTCAGACTCTGTGCAGCTGAAGTTACTGGTGTGTAATTGTTTGCAGTACCAAACCTTAGAAGATTTTTGGTTGCTTTTGTAAATTTGAAGAAGGAAGCAAACTTCACAAAAACTAGGAGTCGACAGGGATTTTGGGCAAAACTGTGTTCAGCCCAAAGTATTAATCGCTTACATCTGTATTCCAGTTCTGGGTTTTTTGCAAAGGGATTTTCCTGCTTTGTTTTCAGCCCTTGACACCCATCGGCCACACATACCCACCTCCTCATGCTGCCAGACCTCAGTGATATGTGCAGGGGGGGGAATATAGGGGTGCTTAATGGCGAGTCAGCATCATGCTGCCGTGGGTAGCATGGATGCCCACAGGGACAGCTGAGTCGTCACTGCTTCTGTCACAGAGGTGGCTGCAACATGCTGTGAAATAAGGAGGAGCTGTGCTGCCAACTTGGCTGTTTGTAGAGTCAGAAACAGCATAGCCCCAACACGATAGGGCTTTGTCCGTGCCAGAGTTTCCTAATAAAAGGCAGGGCTGTGACTGTGAGTCTGAACCAGGGTGACTGTGCTGGTTGTGTTGCTCTGCTCTGCTTTTCCACCCCATGCCGGTGCAGTGGCTGGGGGAGATGCCAGCTCCGGTGTCCCTGTGTTACTCTGTTGTTTAAAGAGAGACACGATCTTAGTGACAAGTCCCTGCACTCTGCTGTGCCCTTCCCCTTTTCCTGCCTGTGACATTCCAGTCCTAGGACTTACCGTCTTCTCAGTGGTGGACAGCCTAGCTACTGTACCAGCATTTATAAACACATTAGTAGCGTTTAGTTTCTTCAAGGTATGTGCTAAGCATCTCTTTGAAAACAGAGCCACTGGACACCAGAAATTGAAATCAGGACTTAGACATGTTCTGAGGAGGAAGTGTCATTCAGGACTTAAACACTAAAAACACATTAGTACACTCCGTGCCAGGATTCACTGTACCCTTCTGCTTCATTGCTTGATCTGACCAAGCAGTGATAAAACAGCTTTTTTAGTAGTTTTAGTTGCCCTTTTTCTGAGATGAAGACATTTATATTAGCAAAAATTGCCCGCTCTTTGAAGCTAAACCTGCTGGTTATCTGTTCACCTTCTGGTGTCTGGAGTTTCTAGTTATTAATGCTGGTGGTCTTTCTACCTTGGCAAAACGTAAACATTATTCTGAGTGGTTTATTACATGGGCATCTAAATATATGCATTTCCTAAAGAGGCCATAGTTGTTTATTCCTTGGCCAGGCAGACATGACAAAACATTATGAAAAACTAGTTGTTAGCTATCTTGCTTTAAGTTTATCCTGAAGAATTGCTAAGCACAGATAATGATTTTTAACCCTAACTATCTGTTCCATATGCCAGGAAACCCAAATTTTACTTAAAAGCTGTTTATTTTGAAGATTGCTATTGGAAAAACTGAGCATGACCTTAAATATAGGTGTGAGACAAAACTTTTGCTGTATGGGACTGATAGGTGAGTGAACACAGTAGTTCATTTGTACATTTTAGTGTATTAATAGAATTTATGTAATTGCTCATGTAGGCAGCCAAAACTGCAGTATTATTTGTTTTTCACATAGCATCTTAGCATATGCTCTAAGATACTGCTGTGTTACCTTTGCAGCTTGGAAGTTTTAATCAATATGAAACATTAGAAATTAGGAGACTAACTAAATTTCTGGAACCGTAGCTTTGAGGGCCTAAAGAAATGCATCTCTCCGTCTTGATGACCCAGAGAGTATAATATGAAGGAGTGCTATATTTCAAAAATAGAGCAAATGGAACCATCAAAAGTATGTCAATGCTGAGGGCAGCCTGGAGAGTAAAAGACTTAGAAGGCAGGTTGTTGCTTCTAAAGGTTTGCACCTGAAATGAATTTGTTTTGAAACTTTAGAACAAATTTTGTTAGAAATCCTCAGCTTGCAGGTTGATTTCAAGCTCTTTGTTGCATTCTGTGATCAAGATGTGTTGAATAATTGAAGCTGGACAATATAAATCAAGATTTTAATTCTCTGACAGCATAGCTGCGCAAATGCATCTAAAGTAAGCTTGTAAAAATAATATTTTTTTTTTTGGTGATGTTAGTGCAGTCATTCACAAAGGGAGAACTTTGCGTGTATTTCCATCTGAACAAACTTGGCCAAAAGAAATTAACTTGAATTAAAATGCTGTTACTGTAGACACATTGTCCCCATTCAGTAGTATTTTCATTAAACATCTGTTGAAATTACACAGTTCTGAGCACTGAAAATGTTTTATTTCCTTCAAGAAGGCATCTTACATGGAATAAATCAGTACTTTTAATGAAGTTTATTCTGTTAAACAAGCTGAATTTGAAGCTGAGGTGACAAAAGCACTTTTTTAAAGGAGAAGTTAGTGGCTGAAGTCAACTAGAGCTGCATTTTTCCCCTCTGGTATTTGCACAGGAGCTCTGCATGTGTAGGTGGCTGAGACAGAGCAGATTGTAGCTCTAGTTATTGTAAGAGAGATGGTAGCTTCTGAGGGGAGGCCTAATGTATTCCTCCCACATGAGAGCAGTCTTGCCAATGTAATGAAGAGATTCCTTTCTTCAATTAGTTCCCTGTCATTAGCCTTCCTTTGACTCCTAGGATAGATGGGGTGCACAAGACAGCATAAGGTAATTTAGTTTATTTTTATTTGCATCTAAGGAGCCGTACGCTCACGTGTCTAAAGCACCGCTTTTGAATTTAAAAAATGCATTAGCCAGAAAATGAATAAAAACATGCCCTGGGGAAGAATTCAAGCTTCTATTCTGCTTTTGTGGTTACACCTGCACTACATGACACCTTAATTCTTTGTTTCACTGGGGAAAAAAACAATGGTGGCCACTTCTCTCTTGCCCCTTGTTTAACTCTTACGCATTTTAAAATTTGTAAAACATTAGAAAATAACTGGTAAAATGGTTACTCAGCTTGCTTTTTGGACAAGGATTTCTGTGTTTTAAAGTCTAGGAGGGAGGACTCTTAAATTGTCTTTTCTGACTCTGCTCTGGAGGCGATGTACATCCTATGCAGAGCAAACTTACATTTTTTTATGGTAGGTCTTATGATACTGAACATTTACTGTAAATAAACTTTAATAGCATGGTTTTTTTTTTCTATTTTTGGGGGTAACAGTTGTTTGCCTCCTTGTTGCAGTGGCTTGCACTAGGCTGTGGCTGAGGGCTGCCCTGGTTGTGGCTGAGGCAGGCAGTAGTTCTTCAAGATTTTAGCCTTCCCTGCTCAGCTAGAAACATTTCATGTCTGTTGGGGTTTCCTGGGGCAAAGCCTTGGCTCAGCTGTCTTCCTCAGCCATGCGCAGGGGAGAGGAATGGAAGAGCATGTGAACTGGTCTGTGTGTTTTGAATGGAAGCTATATTGTACATGGTCCACAATAAAAATGCTCTTTAGAGGCTTTTAAAGCTATATGCTAGAATGATTTACATTTATTTTGGAAGTAAGAAAAGTACTTGTATTAAAAGTATCTGAGAAAAGTAAAAACAGTAGTGGGGGAAAAAAAACAGAGAACTAAGAGAAGGGGTTGGAGGAAAGCCTGTTTCTCTGTGGCCTCTTCTGAGAGCTAGAAGAGAATGCTGGAGTCCCTCAACGTTGCTGTAGGGACTAATGTTGAACATGGCTTGAAACTGAAATGGCAAAAAGTGTGCCGAATCCTACAGCTGTTCCTTGTGGGAGAGCTGGGTTTGGAGTCCTGATCTGGGCCCACCACTGAAATTCTGGAATGATCATGAGGGAGTGCTTTATTACAGCATATTAATTAAATCATTGACAGAGATGGTTCCTGCATTCTTCAAAATGGGATTGTCTCATGTTGTCTTCTGCTCTGCTTCTGTGTAACAGTTGCTAGTGGGACTATGTGATGTGCACTTGCCTTCCAGTCTTATGAGGTTTTAGGTAGCTTAATTATTCATGGTATTTTCCTTCTCAAGGAAGGAGAGCAGATGAGAGAAATGAACTAAGATAAAGAATTAGGTCAAGTTTCTTCCCCTAGCAACCAAATGAACAACAGTGACCAAAAAAAGCAAAGGCAAATAATTTCTGATGGTAATTTCTACCAGTAAATAATTCCTACTAGTCAAATCCAATGTCCTGGAACCCCTCTGCAGAGCACTTTGATGGGATAGCTTATAATGATATCATGGATAGAAGCTGGATTGTAATTGCTTCATCTATCCTGTAAGAAAATGTCCCTGTTTTTCAGGAAATGATGAACAACACATGCACAGAAGTTGTCTTGCATGCAGATACCTGAGATTACATTTTACTATATTGGTCAATAGGAATCGATGTGTTACTATCTAACTGTGGATGTGCTATACTCACAGGGAACTCGTAAGTGGTGTAACTCTGTTTTGATTGCTTTGCCTCTATCTTGCAGAGTTCCAAGGTGCTTGCAAAGAAGGAGCTCTCCTACATGCCTATCATTGGCTGGATGTGGTATTTCCTAGAGATAGTCTTCTGCAAGCGTAAGTGGGAGGAAGATCGGAGAACAGTCATGCAGAAGTTGCTGAATCTCCGGGACTACCCTGAAAACTTTTGGGTGAGTGATGGCTATCAAGTGGGGTCTGAGGTGCTGTCCCTCCCTTTGGGGAAGGGACAAAGGGCATACACAGTATGTGACAGTCACCAGGTTATTTCCAAGAAATTTGGTTCATTATCTTCCTGGCAGTATCAAGAGAATATTGTCTAAGAATGGAATTCCTTCTTGAATTTCCCATGTAATAGACTTGTCTGGTTTTCTTCCTCTGTGGTATGGAGTCCTAAAGGTGTTATTGCAAAAATACCTGCATTGTTATCCATTCAGCAATCTTTGTGGTCCTCTGGACAGAAGCTGCAGAGGGGTAGATGCAGGGGTTCATGGCAGTGTAACAGATGCATGTGACAACGCTGTATTGAAACATACAGCCATTGGCTGTAGTACAGGGAGAGGATTGGTGTCACTTTTCAGTAACAGGAAAGTGTTACTTTTTGCATCACTGTCATTTTTTAGTATTGAACCTGCCTAGCACTTCCTAGTCTGGGAATGAAAAGCCTTTGAATTTTTTTTCTTCTCAGTAATCAGAAAAATCCTTAGTTCTCATGAGCTGGTGGTAGCAAGAGAGGGATTCAGTTAAGCCTCACAAAGGCCTGCAGAAACTATTGCTAAAGAAGTGGTTTCCTAGTGAAGATATAGATGCTGTATCTCTCATTCTCTGAAATAAAACATATTTTTTTTTTAATTGTCATTGGTTTAAATGAGAGCTAAGCAGTTGAAACTGAGCTCTGTGCTTGCATAATTTTTAAACGACTTCCAAGCAGGAGGCTGTCTGGCAAAGGGACAATTCTTGGTTTCTATTTCTAATCTCTCTCACAGGGATTTGCCAGTGCTCTGTGGCTCAAGGTGTTGAATGCCTTTGGGTACACCTAGGCAGTTCAGCACTAATTGGTGAGCAGAAACCGCCACCACCCTTTATATACTGCTGTAGAGCACTACCTGTACTGAGAGTTACAGTTGTTGGTGTACACCTGGGGTTATTGCAGTGTGGAGTTTTAATTTCCCCTTCTGTGGAGACATAATGTCAAACGGCACAGGAATAGCACCTTGGAGGATAGAAAGAGCATGCTGAGTGGGCTAGATGGATTTTCTTACCAGTTTCTGTATGTTTCATCTAGCTGCTTAACATTATGCATGTGAGACATGAGTAAAAGTGCTCTTAGATGAGCTGGAATTGAAGCTTCTTGGCTGGTTCTCTTCAGTCTCTCTGTCTTTGTTGGCTAAATCTTTGCTGTGCATTATGGAGTTTTAGCTTGTGCAATTTGGCAGTGCTCTCTGATGTGTTAGTTTGCATTGGAGGCTTGGCAGAAAGCAGATGAGCAAGCGGTAAATCTCCAAAGATCTGTCTGCCAGTGGCAAAATGGTAATCATTCGTGTCTGAGCACTTCCATTGTATAGTTCATAAAGAGGTGAGGTTTTTAGTTATCCTGCATTTGCTGCCCTACATCTGTTCTCAGCTCAGTCATTGGCATCAAGGTTACTGCCTGCCGTTCAGTGGTCCTCATGCCCTAGTGAAAGCAAGTGGGTCAGACTGAGGGGAAGCAATCCGGGCACTGAGGCGTTTCTTAGAAATGTGTTTAGTTGAGACACTTAGCAAGTTTTAGATACCAAGGCACTCAAGCACCTCACCGTCGGTGAGAGATGTGCAACAGGAGTTGGGTTTTGAGCGTTTTCTGGTATCTCAGTAGAAGTGGAGTGACTCTTCTAGAGAAAGCAGGTAATTCGAACACCACGTAGCAGAGCAGATGTTGCAGCCCAAAGACCAGAGTTAAAACCAGAAGATGGCAAACTGGATGGGTGGGGGGAAATTGAGAGAGTTTTGATTTGGTTTTTTTGTTTGTTTGCTTTTTAACTCCAGGGTAATTAAATTGTCTAAGTATGCATGTTGCTACACCTGTCCCTGCCAGCAGTGTTCATTTGGGCTGCGTGGCTGGGAATCAGAGATGCCTCTGGTCAGATAGATGTAGGAGACCTGAGCTGCTTTCTAACTGTACTTTTTTCTTTTTCTTGGTTTTAGTTTCTGATTCATTGTGAGGGCACAAGGTTCACAGAACAGAAGCACCAGATTAGCATGCAGGTGGCTGAAGCCAAAGGCCTGCCCAAGCTCAAGTACCACCTACTGCCACGAACGAAAGGATTTGCTGTCACTGTGCAATGTTTGAGAAATGTAGGTAAGGAAAGTCACAAGGAACAATTCTAAATGGTTATTTCGCGTAACTGCTGTCACTTTGCCATGCTCTTCTTTTCTCTGTAGCATGTGTCCTCACAGAAAAGCCCTGGGGTCCTTTCTGACATATCTTCCACTAGCCTGTGAAAATTCAAGATTAGGTTTTACAAACAAAGTCTTGGGGCAACTTGGTAATTTTGTTGGGTTTTTTTGCTGTTTTTTTTTCTGTTCCTGAGTGCATCAGGAGGATCTCAAATTGCATGTTGCGTACCTATTGCCAAGGGATAATGTTTCTTAGTATTTACTGAGCAATCCTATTCTAAATGAAGCAAATACATCACTATAGAATCTGAGGCAGTGTGTCTTAAATATATTCTTGTGGTAAATAGCTGCTTCAAATAACACCATTTTTCAATTAAAAATATTCTGCTTTAATCTTCTGTGTGGATGTACTCTTTAGAGTTTCATAGTTACCTTTGTGGAGCTGAGGAATGGGAGTGTACCTCAACTGAAGACACATATAGGAGAAATTTATAAAAAAATTATTTCTACATTACAGAACATGAGTAAGTTTTTCTTTGTTAATGTTGTTCTGAACTCCCCACCCCGAAGTTAATTCTGGTTACTGGCATTTGCCGACTTCAAAATGCTATTGGTAAGAACTATTGCACACATGCTTTTGAAGTGATTTTCTTTGACTAATACAATCCATCAAAGTCTTCTGCTGTGTACTTCATGGGCCAAGGAAAAACAATGCTAAGTAGCCTTAATGCTACAGTATCTTCAAGGTTTGGTAGGTTTGTGTGCTGTTAGAGGGCTGAGAAATGAGAAAGACAAAGCGGTTAGTGGTTTAGAAGAAAATGTTCTAGCTTGGCTGAAATTAATGTCAAAGCTTCTTTTGTCTTTGAAGACGTGTTTTCATGTGGCATATCTGGGATAGCTGCTGTAAAAAAAGCTTTGCAGTCAGCTGTCTTGCTCTCTGTCATGTTCCTTCTACACATCCTCTTACAAGTCAGGTAGATGATATCACTGTTGTAGCTTGTCAGGCATCCACGACTGCCCGCTCCCAAAATGGATAGCATAGCTTGGATCTTTTCTGATATGTGAAGAGATAATTTATGTGCCCTTAAAGGCACGGTTTAACCTTCCCTTTTGAATAAGGGCAACTGTTTTGCTGAGGGCGAGGGGAAGATAGGCTTGAGGCGTTGAAAAAGAGCTGAGTCAAAACTCTGTGACCTCTAATGCCCTGAGCTGGCAATCAGGGACAGGTTATTTTGGTGGTGATTTTGTTCTTTTTACTACGTTGTGTGAAGCAAGCAAAATGTCGTACGATTATGGACAAGTAGCTGATTTGTGGGAAAATGTTTCAAAAGGAGACAATTTTAGGGAATCCAAGTGACATTTATAAAAAGTTTTGGGCATTGACGCATTCTTAGCATCTTAAATACTTGAAATACTTTCAGAAAAAAAAGACTGAGATTGCTGTATTATTTATATACTTAAGGATATGTACATTACTACCTCAATCCAGAAGCTGTGACTTGCTAGATCAAACAGGGTAAGGCTAATAAAAAGGAAATGTTTTCCTGTGTGGCTCCAAGGAGAAGCACAGACAGTCATAACTTCTCATAGGTGGTTTTTGTTGGAACTGTATAGATTAAAAACATAACTAACAAACCTCTGAGGGAAACAGCTGATGACCCCAGACTGGTGTTGCAAATTCCTCTGGTTATGTTGCTTTTTGGAATGAGAGGGAGATAGTAAGAGTTACTGTCTGGGTTACTGTGTGTTTCCATCCTATAGAGACAAGGGGTTATGTGTGAAGAGCAGTGGAAAGGCTTTTGTAAACAACATTTTTTAAAATTTTAGAGCTCCTTGTAACATCAATATGTACAGGTAACAAGGAAGTGCATAAATGTTTTTTGAATACAGAACATAATGGAAGTCTGTTTTGTCAGTCCATAATCGAGAAATTTAAGTTCTATCTAGAAACTATTCTTTTCTTGCATCAATACCGGTAGGATTTGCCCATTTATCTCTGTTAACCTTCACTGACATTTGGTACCCATGTTACAAGCAGTAACATGTTGTAGGTGTCAATGTAGAGGCTATATGCTGTAGTCATTTGGTACTTTTTTCTTTTGAATATTTACATTGTTCACTGTGAACTCTCCTGAGTCTCACTGTTAATCTCTGCCTTATAATGTAGCCCAGCAAGTGACTGTGTCCCTCTATTACAGCCTCAAGTTACACGTTCCAAACAGCATCAGTGTGACTTCTGAATCGCTGCTCTGCCTGCAGAAGCAGCAATGGCAACATGCAGATGTTCATAACTCCAGTTCAGTGAAATCTCTCATGGTCTACAAGAATGACTCTTGCAGGCTGACCTGTCTCTCTTGGGGTACAATTCACAGCCATTTCAGTGGCTGCGTCTGCAGCGGGGGTATCCCTACACGTCTCTGAAAGTGATGCTGAGCCCATTCTGGGGCCTGCCACTTAGGTTAATGCACTTTTTGCTCTTCCACAAGGGGTGGTGGGCCTGGCTGGAGTGCCTTGCTAAGGGAGATAGCAGCATGACACAGCAGCGAAGGCAAGCCAAACATTTGGATCCGGTTCCAAGCTGGGTGTGACAGAGGTCAGCGTGTCATTTCCCTGTATTCTTCCTTCCTCCTTTCTGACAAGGCTGTGATTCAACCTCTCTGAGGCCGTAGTACTATAGGATGGATGGATGGATGGATGGATGGATGGATGGATGGATGGATGGATGGATGGATGGATGCTGGTTGCTGTGACTGGCGAGGTCATTTACCCACAGTAGCAGTGTATTTTGTATTAACTCTTAAGGCTACCTGGTGCAGTAGTTGTGTGTCTGTTGGAAGCATGCATTGGTGGCATCAGTCTGGCCAAGCCCATCTGTTTTGAAAAACTTAGCTTCAGAAGGAGTTTTAATGTGCACACATGGGAAAGTGCCTTCATGCCAGTGGGTGCCATATCTTTTAGTGTAAACAGATATATTTGGGTAAAAATACCTATCACATAAAATAACGAAGAAGTCTTGCCTCCTAACTCATATCCTTCATACGTGATAATGGAATTCTTTTCTCTCCAGAGACTTACTTTCACAAATTTCGATCTCTGCACATAGTTTGATTATTAACTTTTTGAACTTGTTCTGATATTTTTATCAGTGGCAATCTCTGCCAGTTTGGTAGTACAAATGCAGTCCTCAGGAACTTCATTTCTACAGACTGTTTGCTGTCTTAATAAATTGCTGTTAGGTTGTAGGGGTTGCTACCTGTACTGTTCATGGAAGGAAATGAAAATACAGATTTGTTTCTAAAACACTTATCCCTTACTTACAGTAAAAAAAAAAAAAAGCATAGATATTTCAAAAGTTATATTTAACTGTCACTTTTATTGCCTGGGTATATATCAGGCAGTTTCTTTCAGCTGTTTTTATTTAGTTAAGACTTTCATTTAAAAATGTACCTCATGATGGATTGTAGATTACTTCAAGTTATCAACCTTTTCCCCTGATTGTGCATGCTGGGAACTGCTGTCCTACAGGGAACGCATGAGGATAAATTCCAGGGTGATGTTCTCATGGGGTTCAATATGACAATGTTTGGGGGTTTTGCAATTACTTCTTTTTCCCACGAGCCACGCTTCAGTCCTGGGGTTTTTTAAGTGTTTATTGAGGCTTCTGATCATCCTTCTGAACAAGTGAACGAGTTCGAGAGGATGAGTGATTTTTGACCAGTGAGATATTAAAGGATTGTGTCAGGGTGGCTGTCATACCAGCAGTACAGTGAATTCCACTGTCTCTTTTTTTAATGAAAAAAGTGTTTTAAGATAACTTCTTTGAGAAAATATTTAATTTCACAATTGAAGCAAAACTTCTCAAATGCTGCATAAATTAGTTTGAGAGTGAGCCATTTGCAATGTTTTCAAGATACTGCGGAGTTATTTTTTTACTTGGGTTAGAATGTGAAATTTCTGGGTTCTTCAGCTGTTGTATGAGAAAATCATGAGATGTCCAGTTCTAATTAGGTAATTATGAAATACACATTTAATGAAAAACAATTTCAGTGTGTCACGCAGAATTCTAGTACTGCTTTGGCTGTGGAAGATTTCTGGCAAAATTTAATTCTGAGCAGTCTTTTTGTTCGATGCTTCTACTATTGCTCTTTTCCTGCACTTTCAAAATAGAAGAGCTTAAGTCTTCAATTATTTTATATCTGGATGTAACAGAGGTCTGTTTACTCCAACATATGCTGTCATTGTCTTGGATTTGGCCCTGCTTTGCACCAAAAGATTTCAGTGTGGTATAAAAAAAGGCTGGACTGAGTCTCAGAGCAGTTACAAACTGAAATGGGATATTTTTTCCCCGGAGAGAAGGAGGATTTTGTTTATGGCTGTCAGCACATAAAGATGTTCCTGACCAGCTCTGCAGAAGTTTTTTCAAAACGGGAGAAGCATCTTCCAGCGTGTCTGAACAAGGACTCAGTTCGTATCAAAACTCACATGTAGCCATCTTCCAAAAGATAAAAGAACAAGTGCTGCATACATCATACTTTCCTTTATTGCGTACCTGTTGTCGTTAGAATAATATTATGCTATTAAAGAATAAACTAAGAAGCTTACCCTGTATAAACCAAATTGAGCTCTTGTCTTCCTTCAATTACATCGGATTAGTAAATTAGAGTAGATTAGTAAAATCCTTCTACACTAAGAAGCTTAAAAATGGAGGTAGATAATTTATTCAAAAAAAAGAGTTATGTTGTACGGGGAGAATAGTGTGCTTGGAGTAGGTTTTGGCTTATGTGTTGTAGCTGTGAGTTTGGACTAAAAACACAGCTGTAATAGGAATAGAGTTGTTAATGAGAGATGCAGTCTGTAGGCAGCGACAGGGTTTTGGCCTCTGTTCTCAGGATTTCCTTGCAGCGCTGAAGCCGGGCTGTTCTGTTCACCGCTACGAATTCCGCTTTGCAATAACAAATGTTGTGGTGAGTTTCTGGGGGCTGAATGTTGTGGCCAAGCCATATTTATCTCTCATAGCTACACAGGCTTCAAAAATAAAAGCAAATCTGTTCTGTGTAGTAAAAGGCTTCCTTACGTGGATCGAGAGCTCTCACAATAAAGACTCATCACAGAGTTCGTTTTTGCAGAAATCCAGAGCAGAAACCGAAAATACAGCAAGCTGTCCATGAAGTGCATGTTACCAACTTATGTGACAAAAAAGGACTTTTGTTGCCGGCATTGATCTAAGAATTTGTACCACAGTGCACACTTGGTTTCAGTGTCAGGAAAATTCATTGCTGTCTGGTAGTTCTTTGACATCAGGAAAATAGTGTCTCTAAGGATGTGTTCCAAGAAACTCTTTTGAAACATTTTGTGTGGTTTAAAACAGCAAATAATTTTTTCTGTGGAAACTGCTTGTTAATGCTGCCTTAGTTTAGCTGTGAATGACCTTCACAAATACTTTTACTGTTACCATGCAATCCTGAACTGCAGACAGTGTTTTCTTGAGGCTAAAAGTTTGGTTGCAGTTCTGCTCTGTAGAACTTGGATGTTATATCCTTCATAGTGCAGCAGCGCAGCTCGCACAGGACATGGTCTGTTATTCTGTCCCTGCCCTCGCTTATCGAGTGCCTCAGTTATCAAATAATGGAAATGATGAGGAGGTTGTTTTGAACCTCAGTGATTCATAGTTGCATTAAGCCCTCTTGGGCTTAATGTGTCTCCCACACACTTTTCCCATTCTTAGTCAAACTGTGTATATTGTTCATAAAGTGTGTATCTGCCTGGTTATTTACCCAAAAGAGAGGGAGAGCTGTGTCATTCGCAGTGAGATGAGAAAGCTAATAGTTTTTCAACCATTTGACTCCTACCCCATCCTAGGTCAGAAACTAACTTAACTGTGTTCCCTGTGCTCAGCGTCCTGCATCTGATGGGGAAGAGGAGAAGGGTGGAGAGCAAACCCTTCCATTCTACTCGTGCTGTTGCTGAAAGGGTCGCTGGTTATTTGGCTTCTTAAAACAGACATACTTAATATACCACTGTCATCTTTACCTTGGTGACAGCTCAAACTATAGTGCTGTTGCTGATGACTTCATATTTAAATATGCTCCTTGTCTGAGAGAATTAATTGTTTCCATTCTATTACCACAGTAATCACGTAACCTGTTTCTCTTCTTGTAGTTTCTGCAGTCTATGATTCTACCCTCAATTTTAGAAATAATGAGAATCCAACATTGCTGGGAGTTCTAAATGGAAAGAAATATCATGCAGATTTATATGTAAGGCAAGTAATCCATATTTTTATTCTTTTTTGGCATGCAGAAATGTGCACATCCAGTCACAATTGCAAAAGTAAGGATATGTTTTCAAGTAGATAACGAATAGCAAATCTCTACCAACTTGGCTTCACAGAACTGCAGATAAAAACTTATATGGGATGGGAAGGGTTTTTTGTAAAGTTCTGTGACTGTAAATATGTGAGGACTCTATAACGGTCTACAGGATTTTTAGGTTTTTATTGTTTTATTCATTTGTGTGTCTATTTGTCAGTTCAGCAACAACAGCGGGACCTCTTTTCATCCGCTTGGCCAGAATATCAAACTGCTACCAAGCGTCCAGATGGAGTGATTTTTACACCTGTCTCTGGCACAGTAACCCCCACTCAGGGGGAGGCCAGGCTCAGGACTGTTCCCATCTCTGGTGTAGGTGTTGATGTATTTGACTGCTGCTCCTTTCCTACCAAGAAGGGGAAAAAAAAAGTTATCTGGATTCTGTATCTTTAATGTTTCTATAAGTGATGAATACCCCAATGATTTCTCATAATCTTAATGAGAATGGGCCAATTCCAAGGCCCTTATTGCCAGGCCAGGTTCTACCAGCAGCACCTGCACTGCAGGCACTTGGCATATGTGATGGTTTGGGGTTGGAGCACAGGAGCTTAGAAGTGATTCCTCAAGTGATCGGGAATTCATCATAACCCCTTTGTAGCTATAATTGGTTGGTCCCATGGCTTTATGTTGGGTACCAACATGAAGTGGAGCAGGGTGACTTTTTCTTCCTATGTCCCTTTTTTTGCCTGTTTGAAAAAATATTTTCTTCAGAACTGATTTTGCCCAAGGGTCAAAAACTTTCTCTTGATTCCTTATGGATGCAACATGCGTTTGCATTCCCACTTGGCTCTCTTGGGTAGCTCAGCCTAGTGGCCTTGTGTTTGGTGTAGGTGGCCTGGCTGGCTAGTGTTCATGGAGGAGCAGCTGGCCCTACCTGTGTGGGCCAATCCTCCAATAGTGTAGAGGTGTACATCTTGCTGTGTCTTTAGTAGAAGTTTGTAAAATTTGGATGGCCTTGGTTGTCTCTGCTGAAATTGTGTTGACTTGTAATGTTTGTCATCTTAACGACTTTCTTAAATAAAGGAACAAAGCAGTAGTCTCTCACCTCTTAATTTATTAACTGCAAACAGGAGTGTCCTGACAGCAAAAAATGCTCTCTTCTGTGCTGAATGAGAATCTGATGATGCTTTTAATGGATATTAATTAAAATATGTCCTATATTGGAATATATAAAATTATTAAATATCGCTATTAGCGTAAAGGAAGATTACAAGGGGATTATTTTTTTTAAATCACGGGATTATTGACCAAAATGTGGTGAAAACTTTGTTTTGTCAAAAGAGGGTTTTTCAGTGAGAGGAGCCATTTTGCTGGAAATTATCCATCCAAGTGCTCATAACACGCATTATAGGAATTGGAAATGTTACCTGAGAAATACTAGAGCGCTTTACCCTAGGTGTAAGGAGAATGTTATTTTTTTTCTCACTAATGCCTAGCTGGTTAAATACACCCTTGAACTCTCTAGATGGGGTAAGAAATGAATTCACTCAAAACCTTTGTTTGGAAACAGAAAATTGCAAACCTTTATCTAGAAAATGGCTCTAGTGAGCTCAAATGTAATGTATTACTATTTCAGGAACCTTAATTTCTGATACATCTAAAAACAGAAGGTGGCTCTAGAAGCAAACTATACTTTGCTGATCTGGGAGCTGTTACCACAAGTTAAAAAAAGATGGAAAATGTAGTGAGTCTCCTGTCAAGTGGATAATCTGTTTATAATGAAAGTGCTGTTCATGCGAACCGAAGTATTTAATATTCTTCAATTTCTCTTGTTTACCATTGGCAGGCGGATTCCACTAGAGGAAGTCCCAGAAGATGAGCAGGAATGTTCTAACTGGCTCCACAAACTGTATCAAGAAAAGGTTGGTTTGTTCATTTTTCAGAGTAATTGTTCCATTTCTTTGGACGCAAACTGGTCTTGTGCTGTCAGTCATGATTGCCTTTATGTTGTACTTCAAGAGGAACAGGAAGAAAACTTAAGCAAGCCTTGATACAGCAGTTTTGAAAATCTTCTTTACAAAGTTGCATAAAGATACAAAAACCACAACTGCCTCCTGGATGGTAGAAGTTACCCTTAAAGGCACCTCCTAAATCAAGAAGTAATTCATGGGCGAAATGAGATATATTTTGCTTCAGTGTATTAAAATTTTTGTCCCTTGTATTACCCTGTCTTTTTACCATGGCAAAGATCCAATATTAATAGGACAGGCTGATAAATTGCTTTCACATTGTGCACATAGAAGGCGTGCATTTAAGATTCTTATGGCATAGGATGGAGGCAGAATAATAATGACTGTATGTTTGTTGATGCCCACTGCTTGCTTTTTTTTTGTTGTTTCTTTCCAAATACTCTCATATGTGTCCTTCAGACTTTCAGAAGCTGTTTCTCATGGGTTTTGTTTTTATGACCATAGGAGATAATGGTTGAGGGATGCGCTCTTTGAATACACACAGCACTCCCGTTTCAATCAGTGGGAGTCAGAGGTATGCAAGGCACGAGCACCTGGCAGCTCAGTTTGCTTCAATAAATTGATTCAAGTTATGTATTCAGACTGGAATAGTGCAGTGTTTTGGATTTAGAAGTAATAGAATATAGCTACGCTCTGTTTTCTTCTCACTGGGGAGCAAAATTCTGCTATGCCATTTGTTGGCAGAATATCATGTTAGCATTTCTGGTTTGACTGTGTTCTAGTCTTTCTTGGCTTCAAACCATGACTGCTTCTCGTTT
>JAOTQQ010000023.1:49126291-49138080 GCA_026546715.1 Gallinago undulata
CAGAATATCATGTTAGCATTTCTGGTTTGACTGTGTTCTAGTCTTTCTTGGCTTCAAACCATGACTGCTTCTCGTTTAATTCATTGCCTGTCTAAGCAGCTTCCTTACAGGGATGTGTAAAGTAACTGTGTGTTGAGACTTCAGTTACAGATGTGCTAGCTTTGCCTCTGATCTCCCTTCTTGTAAACTGTACCATGAACACCTAGTTCAGGCACAATCTCTAACGCTTTTCTGCAGAAAGGCATTATTTACCCTGGGCCTCTGCCCTCCCTACAGGTATATAAATGCAAATGGTCCTTTTGCTGAACATTGCAGAAGTCCACTTTCTGCTACTGTGACTTTATCTCTAGGCCTGTTTCATGTTCCTAAGAACTGTTCAGACATTTGCAAGGCAAGAACATAAATCAGACAAGAACGTGATTGTTTTCCTGAATCCCTTATTATATGGGTTGCGGTAAATCATTTCAAGTTTTTCTGTTATTCCCTCTTTGGCAAACACTCAGTTATTTCTGGTGCAAACAGTGTACATCTGTCCTGCTTTCTTCATAATGAGTTACTTTGCTGGTTGGTTAAATCTATAGTTTCCTATTTTGAGTATAGGAGGGAGGAATGTATGTTCAGATTTCCTTTCAATTAAAACCTTTCTGGTTATGTGGCATTTTCTTGATTGGTTGGCATTTGGTTTTTTTGGTTTGGTGCTGGCTTTGGATTTTTGCTGAAGGTTCCTCTTCCATCAGCTGTTTTACATCCGTGAAACCTACCTCACTGTGGTCATTCCTGGTTTACACAAGCCCTTGTCTCTGTAAAGTCAAACTGGAAGAATACAGAGCAGGGACAGCTTCTTCCAAAGTTCTGAGATTGTGAAAGCCCACCTGCAGGGTAAAAATTCAGGGTTTCACCTTTCTGCCATGCATCTTAAAAAAAATAAGTGGCACTTAGGTCGGATAAGAAGCAGCATCACCACCTAGGTGTTGTTTCCAAAAATGAATTCTGTTTCAGGTTAATGTCTTCAGAACCAGTAAATATTTATAATGAAATGTAACAAATCGGTATTCAAAGGGCAGTAATTCATCACAAGACATGCACTCATGCCCTGCTTTGAAACAGAAAGTGAAGTCCTGTAGCCAAAATATACAAAGTAAGACAAGGTATGCATGCCACTGAAAAACAGAGCCCCTGTTTTATCTTGCTTTATGGTTGCATATGCCATTGCTTGTTCTCATTGATTTTCATAAATTTGCAGTACCTTCTCAAGACTTACATACTGTGCACTGAATTATGCTCCAATAGCTTGATTTAATAGGTGGGGTGTCCCACAGGTACTGATGTCAAGGCTGGAGTGTCGTGCACTCATTATGAGTAGTGAAATCAGCTGTTAGCGGACATAATTTTTAATATTTTCTGTTTTTCATTGTCATAGTTAAGAGTCTTTGAAAAATGCTTGTTCCACTGTTTTTTTACTGTGTTGCCTGATGTCAATTACGTGTACCTCAATCTGAGATACAGCTCTCTAGCAATTTATGTTCTATCTACTTCTCACTTCGTTTTCTGGTTCAGTCACTGCTGCAAAAGCTACGAACAGAGCCTTGACAGAGAAACAATAACGCTGTGTTGTTCTAAACCAGACACTGTACTGCCCTTTTCCAGGCTTACCGTGTCCACGTGCTGCTTTCTCACTTGGGGTGAATTTTGTCCTTGGCCAGCACTGTGTCAGTTAATGCCAAATCGTGACAGGTGCAATGTGGGTTGCACTCTTCTTTTCTCTCTCTGCGGACTCCCCACTCACACCCCCCTCTGCTTTCCCTCTCCCCCTTGCCTTTCTCTCTCTCTCTCTGCTCCCCTTGCTATAAACACTCCCTTTGACTTTCACAAGGACCGGGTTGAGTGTCTTGCTGCCTGCTCTGACCAGGCACTGTTTAATAGTCACAGCTCTGCTCGGCCGTGCATATTTGATTTCTTTTTTTCACATTGTTACAGCCTCAGCGCCTGAAATAGAAGTTCTGCTTGCGAATCTTAATTTCCATTAAAAAGAAAGCGAGCTTCTAACTCTTCTCACTTGTAAGAGAGGCATGGAAAACAGGGCGTGAAAATACATGCTGAAGTGCCCCAGGGAATTAGCAAAGCATAACTGAAGAGGGGAAGTGTACAGAACTCCAGTGTTTGGTAACAAAGGATATATTTTTGGATACTTATTCTTTGTGGGCTTCCTTGTGAAAGGGCAGAGGCACACCTCTGCAGTCAGACCTCTCTGGGGGGGCAGGGAAGAAAAATCCAGTTAGTCTCTCAGGAGATGTTCCCTGATTCCCCCTCCTGCATTACCCATCACACTGTCTAACCCAAATTTAGTGGGGGCATTAGAGGTAGCATATTTTTATGTCCAAATAAGATACTTGGGTGGGTGGGATTTATTACAAACTGAAAACAAGCTCTGTATGCAGGGGAATGAAAGGGATTTAATTTGGGGGAGGTGGCTGAGGGAAATTTGGAGGTGCATCATGGATTTAAATGCTGATTTGAGCTATTGATGGGTACCGAAGGCACCCTTGTAAAAGCTTAAAAGACGGATCAACCCACAGATCTCTTCTGCAAAGAATGTGAATGTTTTTAAGGGTAAGGTACCATGACTGAATTGAAGAGCTGTTCTCCACAGAGGTGTAAAATGTGTAGTAGAGGTGATGGAATTGACGTTGTTTTGCCTGTTGTATGTTTCTTCCGTGTCTCTCAAACCTCTTGGTGAGGTGTGGTCAACGGTGTAGCTGCCCCTAAGGTCCTGCAGAGCCAAAAAGAGAAAGCTGCTGGGCTTGTTTTAAGTGAGTCTGTCTAGCTGTTTGTAGTAATAGGCCCCCTAATGGCGATACCAATAATAGTCAGAAATTCTTAACTTTTCTGTGTAATACCAGTATTTAGAAACCTAATTATATATAGTAGAATTCAATTTGCTGATGATTAGTAGCTCTGCGTTAAACCAGTTGTAAACCAAAATCCTCAAGGCACTGTAAAGAAAACTTCATACCCTGTGTAATTTGTTGAAGACAGCTAATTAATTGGCCATAATGATCCCAGTACAATCTAGCTCGCATGCGCAAAACAGTCACGATTTTTCTAATCTCAGTAAAGAGAGCGAAATGCTTTAATTACTGTGTAATCTCTTAAAAGCTAAATGTTCCCTTTGAAATAGATAAAATGGTAGCAGCCTGTAATTGCTCAAGTTGCCATTAAATAATTAAAGCATTGTCTGTGTCAGCTGGAGTGTAAGTAAATGTAAAATCACAGCATAGTAGAAATAATCTTCTTGCGGTTGATTAGGAGAATCTTGGCTTTCCCAGAATTTTTGGAAACAGTCATGAAGCATTCCTTCCTTTGAAGAATTTTAGCACCCCATTCTGACTAAATTGAGGATCTTTTTTATGCCAGTCTAATTCTGACTTCATTAATTAACCAGTTTCATGTGATAACCCCGATTAATAATCTTTGCTTTTGAACCAGAAGGAAGGGGGTTTTTTCCTCACCGCCTTTGATATCTTGGGTTGATCACATTGCTGAAGGCAATGCCCTTCACCCATATGGCTCTAGAGGAAGGTATTCAATTCTGAGTCTTCTGTGCTTTGAAAAACACACACCACAAAACAAAAACACCCAAACCCCACCCCATTATCTTCCTCATATTATACTAAAAGAGAGAGTCCTCTGGTCAAAACCAGTAGGAGATTCTAAATTGTTCGCATGCTCCGCTGTCTGTAGAGAAGCTCAGCAGCCAAACTTCCTTCTGTAAGCTTCATGGGAACAGGATGAACAAGACTGCATCTATGGGACAAAGCAGAGAGGAGGAGGTGGTGTTCTTTGGAGTACGGTACAAGATGTTGTCTGCTCACCTTTTCTGACAGGGCTGTGGAAGCTGTTTGAGACCAGTAGTTGGAGAAGACATTAGAAACATTAGACCTGTAGCCCAAGCACTTCTGTGGTTTACCAGCAGTATTTGTCCAGCAGCTGTGTCCCTTGTAGGAGATTCAACAGTGATGCCTACATTGCTGTGGGACTGTATATCCCATGACCCTTCTGACTTTACTGGGCTTGTTATACTCTCCAGGCATGCCATTTTTCAGGCTTCTCTGTGTAGGAGAAAGAAAGGATGTGCCCATCAACATAAGCTCTTCGGATTTTTTTGACTGTGTGTTCATTGACTTCAAAGTACAAGCTTTCCAGCCATGACTTGGTCTTTGATCTTCCCCCGCAGTTACAAGCATGCAGAAAGAGGAACATCAAAGTCAGGAATGCCTAGTTTTGTTGGCAGATGGGGATTTAATTGTTGCCCTCCTTTGTTCTACTAGGATGCGTTCCAGGAAGAGTACTACCGAACAGGAACCTACCCAGCCATCCCTGTAGTACCACCCCGACGACCATGGACGCTTTTGAACTGGCTTTTCTGGGCCTTATTGCTGCTCTATCCTTTATTCAAGCTGCTCATCAACATGATCAACAGTGGATCATCGCTGACATTGGCTAGTTTTGCGTTTGTCATTGTAATAGGTAAGTTTTTAAAACAGAAAGATTACTTACAGGGTAATTGTCAGCCATGATTTATTGAGGTTTACTAAATACAAACATGACTTGTGAAATCAACAGACAATCTGATACTATATCCACTTTAGCCTGGAACAGGTTAAATAGATTCTTTTTTTGTTGTTTATTTTTGTGTACTTGTGTTATTTTTTTATAAGAGCTGTATACAAAATAGTAACTTTCCAGTGGGTTGCTACAAGAGGCTTTCTTTTCTTGTCTACTGTGTTTCTGGGTTGCGCTTTGAATGCCTAGAAGAGGTGCTCAAGGCTAATTTATTCTGTTGAGAATTCTTTCATCTACTCATAGTCTGCTACATCATCACTGGAAATCCATGACCTTGCGATTTAAGGACAGCCTGTTTTGACTGTTTAGCCTGACTTATGTAGCACAGATCATAGACAATCACAGGTGATTCTTACAGTTCCTTTGGTAGTTCTGAACTGCCTTCGTTTGTGTTTAAACTAGTATGCTATTTAAGAGGAGGAAGGAAAACAAAACAAAGAGGTGATGCACAGAAAGGGAGGGAGACCTCATTTGGCGTCCTTCATGGAAGTAGGAACCAAGTCAGTTTGGCAAGTAACATCATATCTGGATGTCTGTGCTGTTTAGCATGTTGAGTGCCTGCTTGAAGAGTAAGTTCCCTTCCAGAATAAGCCATGTGTTTATAAAGCAACTGTTTTCTACGGCTGCACTGCCCATCGCATGTATTCATGGTTTCATCACCTTAACGCCGTGTATATTACAAAAAAATCTTTGAAAGAGAGCTTCACAGTCCTTCTGGCTTTGAGTGAATTTGGATGTGGGCTTACTAGAGTTAAGGTGGAAAGCCATGTTCAGAATAGCAACACAGAGGAAGCAGGAAGGCATGGAGTGTTCTCATGTCTGAGAAGTGCATCTTTGCTTTCTACCAAGGAAACTGTTCCTAATACATAATTGTTTGTTTCAAAAAGTCTGAATCTCGAGCAGGTCACATGCTAGCCTGATCAAGATGAATTCACTGATAACCCTTTCCCCATCTATGAAGAGTTTGATAGGGTAGGCACACAATATTCTTTTCCAGAAAGCGCCCACCAAATTGAACTCTCAATAAGCTACTGTGGAAGCTGCTTAGAAAGATAATTGGAGAAGGAAGAATTTGTGTGTATGGGTGCATGAGTGTAGGCAATTTTGGTCCAGGGGAAGGAAAACAAAAGGAAGGATTAAGGTCCTATGTATTAGTTGGTACACTAAGGTGGGCAAGGTAGGGGGAAAGGGTTTCTGTCCTCACATGGAGAAATTCTTGGTGCTTTTTACCCTGGGAATGTTTTACGTAAAATGTGTAAGAATTTAGTGAAGCAGTCAGTCTCCGGGGTCATCAGCCCCTGCCCCAGCAACACCACAGCAGGGCTGGTCTCCATCTCCCCACAGCCCTGTCCAGCCATGGCTCTCACCGAGCTGGGCCCACCTGCAGGCCCACGGTCAGGCCCAGCCTCGGCCTGTCCCCATCCCCGGGGAGGTGCCCGGTGGCGGGGCTGTGGCTGTGCTGGTGCCATATGCTTTAATGTTTGGCATTGTGGCAATATGATATTTCTGGATTTAGCCCTTATTAATTTAGTTGAGTGGCAGCACACCGCCTGCTGTAAGTCCAATACCGTCTTGGCATTAGTGGCTTTTACAACTAGGTCACGTCTTCTCTTTATCAGGAAGAGAGGGAAAGAACCTGTAAAAAAAAAAAAATTTGCTACTGCTAAGAATGAACAGCAAAAAGCCCCCTTTTTTTTTCCTTTTCTCTTTTATTTTTCTTGCTTAGTTCCCACTAAGTTTTCTTCTGCTTCAAGGAAAAGATTGCCACAAGGAAAGATTAATAAGCAGGCTGCTCTGAGTCCTCTTTTGAATGCAGTGATAATCCAAAGGTTCTCAGGTTATTTGTGACACTGGAGCTACAGCTACAGCAGCAGTCTGCTGCCAGAATGAACACATGAGCTCCCAGGCTGCAAAAAGCACAGCTGAGGAACGCATTAAAAGTGGTGAGATTAACAGCCCACTGCAGTGTACGATGCTGCCCCATACGTATCCACCACATCTGTGGGATGCTGCAGGCTGCAGCCCTCTGCAACCTTTGAAAGGCCCCTTGCTTAGCAACACCTCTGTTCTCACTCTGAATACTTGGTGTGATCAAACCCAAAGTGTTTGTAATTGGCCAAGATTTGAGGTGCAGCAGAAGACCCAACATTGCCTGTGGTAGTGGCTGTCACCTCATTAGACTCAGCAGCCACCTCTGACTGATGAGCAAGCAAAAAGAAAGATAATGTCACTTATTAGCAAGTAGCATCCTCTGTGAAGCTGTGGAGGGAAGAGAATCCACAGGAGTGGAAGGAAACAGCCTCTAGTAAAAACAAGCAAAAAGATGAGCTAGTTTATCCTGATCACTTAAAAGTGGATGAGATCATCATGAGTGTCATCACTGGTTTGCTTAGGATGTTATACTATAGCCCTTTAAAAGCAGGATTATTGCTCTTTGATAATCATTAGTCTGTTTCTGTGGAAGCATCTAAAAACTTCAGCCCAAGCTGTCACATCAACTTCTGTAGCCAATAGCTGAATTTCTGTAGCAAGGCCATTGTCCCCAAACTGTGTTTTATATTCTAAGGGTTATCTCTGCCATGAATGTCCTGGGAGTGATGCAGCCATCTTGTGACAGAGGAACAACCAGTATTTTATTTTGCAGTCGGCCTCCAGCTTTAGGCAAGGTCTCAGAAGTGACTTCTGCAACCGCTGGAGATAGATAGCAGTAGATGAACACAAATGTACCTTGGAGGTTGTGAGTTTTGATGCCAGCTGAAACTGTCTGCCTGGCAGATCCAGTCTGTAGGGGAGGGTCTCACTGTCTAATTCAGGAATAAATCAGGAGTATTTACTATCTTTTCCGGTGTGAGGAGTGATTGGTACCTGCTCAATTAACAATGTAAAAAGGGAGCCTTTTCTGTAAATCAGAGGGATTTGTTTACCATTGTAATCAGGTGATAAAACCACCTTTTCACATTGCTCCTAGTGGACCTTTTCCCTCTGATAGCTGAAGCAGCATAGGTAGCTTTGGGACATTATTTTTTTATATGGCAATTTGACAGCTCGCCTAATACTCCAGAATCAAGCAGCTCACTGCAGTCCCTAATAGCCCATTATAAGTAGATTGCTGTTTCTAAGGGCAGATTTCAGTACCTGATAACATTACCTTTATTAGCATGGGTACAGAGAGCACAAGATATTCCTAAACTGTCTGTGATAGGAAAGAGTGGAGGAACTACCAGGTCCTTTTACCTGGTACTCCCTGTGTTGTTTTCAGAGTGTCGTTTGTCTTTTAGACAGTCTCTGCTAATTTACCCTCCAGTAAAACACTTACTGGCTTGTAAGTAACAGGCTGTTCAGGTGGAAAGAGCCATAAGAACCACGGTGGTCAAGCTGGAGTGAAAGCACTGTAATCCCCCAGACCCTAACTCTCAGATCCAAGGGATAAATAACCAATATGTATATATAGCTTTGCTGGTTCAGCTCAAACACTTTCAGCCCTAAATAAATGAATGACGTCTCCTCTTTATACGGAGAATGCTGAGCCATCCCCTTTTGCTTTCCTGTGCAGCACTTTGGCTATTTATACTCATAACAATGATTGCATTGTGCTAATAGCCAACTACCCGTCTGGGAGCAGGAGCCCTTTGTGATACTACTTGAACCAACACAAGGCAGTCCCTGCTCCAGAGGATAAATGCTGAAGTAGTTAGAGGGACAAAAGTCCCTTTTGAAAACTGGCTTTAGTTTTATAGCACGTGGCAGGAGATTTATGCACTTAACTCTCAACTGCTATTTAAAACTTGGGTTTGATATTTTAGTGTTATAGCAGCAAGCAAGCCTGTCAAATGTCGGTATTTGTATTTGATAGTAGCTTCTGTTTTTTTTCCCTCCTGCTTCCCAAATCTCATTTGCCTCCAGAAAAACCCAGTGTCATGTTTTGGTACCTTGTGTTGAAGAGGACAACTTTCGTGCTCTACAACTATTCTATTATAGAGCTGTCAACAGCAATTAAAAGGTCGTTGTTGGTTCTGTATGCAGTAGAGGGGAGGGGCTTCTCTTGGCTTTTAAATGAAGTAGCTCTTACGTGTCTAATGGTGAAAGCGTTAACGGCATCTGGGCTGACGGCGTGGGGCCAGCAGTGAAGTATCAGTATTTCATTTGATTGAACCAAGCGTGAGTGGTAATGAGCCAGGTTTGATCCGTGTGTCTGCTACATGGTGTGTGCACAGCGCTGTTGGACCTGTTTCCAGGGCCATAGTACAAACCCCCAGTGAGACCTTGGTGACTTGACGGTGCCCAATGCGGAATGTGGAGCGAAGGGCTGGAGCATGATGTGATCTGGGCAGCTGAGGCATGGTAGCGGGATGAAGCCTTGGGCTTCTGTTGGTGATCTCAGGCTCTGAGTTTGACCACGAAGAGTCATTTGGCTGGTGAGGAATTGTTCAGGGACATCGAGAGGTGAAGATGGGACTGAAACCATTAGAGCACCTCATAGGACTGGCCCTCTTCACCATCACTCAGCAACACACTGGTATTCAGAGGCTTAGCGGAGGTTTGTGGCTTTCCTGGGTTGTTTTTAAAGTGTTCTGAGCAGAGGGAAGTGTGACTTGTAGGTAGGTTTAGGCCTGAAAGAAGCATGGCAGCTCTCCATATGACAAGTAGCTGAGCAGAAGTTCGGGGAGTAAGAGATTTTGGGCAGCTGAACCCCTTTGCAAAAAAAAAAAAACCCAAGCCAAACAGAAAACTAAACTCAAACAAACTGCAGGGGAAGGGGAAGGGTGTAGGCTAAGCTGTGGTTAAGTTAAACAGTCAGGGGCACAGCTAGACTATATAAAAAAACCCCTCCAAACATAAATCCCTGTGCATGGGGAATTATTACTGCTAAATCAACTGTAAAAGTCTTTTAAGTTTACCTGGCCTCTTGTAATAGACTATTTAATCTTAAAAAAATGCTACAACTTACTTTTTGTTTGTTTGTATATGAAGATCTGAAGCACCCTTGCACTCGCTCATGCTCTTCCAGGCAGGGGGGCTGTTGCAAGCAGGCAGAATCCCCTTCCCTGTCCCACCTTGTGTGTGGGTACTTTAGTACCTTGTGTCACTCCACTTCTGGGAGCCAGTGGCCCCAGATCCACCCCCGTGTCACAGCCAGCCTTGTCTCAGGTTTAACAGGGCTGGGCACATCATCCCTGTGCCTCTCACCCCGTTTAGTTCATGTAGACCCTTCCCTGCTGGTGGGACAGGACATGCCTGGCCTGAGACCACCAAGGACCAACCTTAATAAAATACTGCGGGCAACTTACTTGATACAAGGAGTGGGGGGTGAACCCTTCATCAAAAGTAAAGTACAGGTTGTATGGGTAGTTGCCTTTTAATGCTCTGCTGCTGTAAGGCTGAGAATGCTGGTTGGCTCTCAAAACACTACACCTCTACAGACCTTCAGTCTCTGTCTACAAGCGGCTTTTAACTTTATTTGTATTTGTCTTGCAGCTTCTGTTGGTGTCAGATGGATGATAGCCGTTACAGAAATTAACAAGGGCTCCACCTACGGCAACAATGACAGCAAGCAGAAACAAAAGTAGTATCTTCAGAGACTGCTTCAATCCAAAGGGAATAAATGCAATTTCTGAAAACTCTTAAGTGTGTATCACGGTCCTTCAGGTGAGATCAGAGGAAGGGTAGGATGAGCGATTGCCATGCATATCTGATTTTGTGCTCCTGTTACTTTTCTCTGGGGGTTTGGGCTGGATGACCTGCTTGAAAGATGCACTCCGTCGTATACTCTTTACAACAGGTTTGCATTTGTTTGGATGGTTGGTTTTCCTATAAAGTGTCCTAAGTTTTGAAGAAAAAATAAATATCCAATGTGCTTGTATGATGAGACTCTACCTGGAAACTAACCAGAGGTGCAGGCTTTATCTTTCTTAACTTGCTCTAAGGAATGGATGAATGTCAGAAGATCGTTACAAGATGATTAAAATCGATAGTTGTGTAGATTACACATTAACAGTTTAACAACCATAATCTGTCAATGTTTAAATATGGTAAGATGCTCTGCTTGGTTATACCAGTGTTGGACTGAAGCAGCTCTACTGAACCAGCAGAATTGCAGTGGAGTTTCTCTACATCTAGAACTCATTCCCACAGCGTGTCCCGTGTGGGGCACAGCCCCCAGCTGAGAGCCCACTGCGTTAGATCCCAGCCTTGCAGTGGCAGAACCTGGAGTGGAGTTTGCCCTTGTGGCCTGAACAGAGCTACATGTCCCACTGCCACATCTTGCCCCAGGCAATACATCAGAGGGATAAGCTGAAACCTGTAATTCTTTTGAGAGTAAACGCCACTTATAGTTTGGAAAAACTTGAGGTAATAAAATTCCTTTCGGCTTTAAACACTGATTAAAATTCTAGGCCTCCCTAACAAAGGTGGACACGAAACAACTGGGTATGCTGTAACTGAGTAATGCAAAGCGTGCATTAAACGTTCTGCCCCACACCCACACTGTTGTGATCCCAGTTAATCTGCTTGTCTGTCTTTTCTGATAAATTAGTTTATGTGGTGCCTCATAGCAGTCAGGCTCAGGCAGTATTTAAATTATCTTTTGCTTTTCTTTTGGGGAGAAGAGGGGAAGTAGGAGAGACCCGGGACAGTGGTAGGGCTTAGTTTTTTTATGGCTGGCTGGACTTGCTTTGACACACTCCTGAATTAAATAAAACTAGAATTAAGCCCCTTGGGAAAACTGTGTTGTGCTGACATGCCTGCTACTGATTCTGCGGAAGCTTTCTCTTGTTTTTAAACTTCAAGAGTTAAGGATATGCAAGTTACTAAAAAGAGCTCGTTTAGAAAAAGAACAAGGAAAAGAGGGGACTTCCAACTACCAGCAATTATGATTGGAAAAAAACCCAAAAAACAAAACCAGTCTTTTAAATTCTAAAGATACTGATGCTGAGCAGTGGGGATTAGGATTGGCACTTTCATTGATGCTACATTTTCATGGCACATACATACATCTAAACCGTGATAGTCTAGTAATGAAGAGCCTGCGTGTCTCTGGAGAAGAAAGTGAGCAGTCTTTGTTCTAGCAGCTGGGATAAAAACCATTTCTCTTTTCCTATAACATAACTGAGGCCAGAAGAAAGGGGGGCTAATACAGCAGCATGTGAATCATTCCATGAAATATGCAT
>JAOTQQ010000023.1:49138180-49186134 GCA_026546715.1 Gallinago undulata
CATCAGTTCATCTAGAAACTGGTCTCTTTAAATCTGCAGCACCTAAAGAGCAGGTGGAGCCGTGCTTTGAGCATAGGGCAGCAAGAAAAGTTTTTTGAGAGTGGAGGCAGTAAAATGTACAGAAGGGAGGGAAGGGAGGAGCCTTGGGAAGTGTTAGGGACTAGTTCTGGGGGCTTTTTTCCCTCACCCATTTTGTGTACACATGCATTGCCTGTGCTCTGAAGCTTTCTGGAATAGGTTGTATGATGTCCTGAACATAACCATGGGCTTTGGTGTCGTTTTTCAACACGTGAAACAGAGCCTGAGATCAGAGAATACTGCCATGCTGATAAAGCTGTTCTCGCAATAAAGCACATGCGCTGCAACTCCATTTGCCAAAACATTCTCAACGGTAGAAAACAGAGTATTAGAACCTGTAGTAGTGTCTGAAGGACCAGCTGTCCTGTACTCACGTATCAGGCTCATTACTGAACCAGGCCTGAAGACGCTGTGCACAAGACTTTGGAAGAGAAAAGATCTCTCCAATGTGGCATTTTACTGTAAGCCTTACCTGGCCCATAGAGTGGGCTGTTCTCAGGGTGCCAGAATGGCCCCTGATGGCAGGGGTGAGTAGTTCTGAACAGCAAACACATGTTCTCATAATGACAGGAACTGGTTTTCTTGCCTTTTGAAAGAGCCACTGATTTAACATGCTGGTAGGGAGATATTTAACATTCCTAACAAATCTTAGTCCTTTCCTCTCCAACCACATGCTGTGCCACTTCTCCCAGAGGAAGATTCCACATATGTAAATACTTCTGAAAGAGTATTTAGACAATTTCATACCCATTTCCTTGGGATCAACCCTGATCTGTCCTCCGAAGCCCTTGCCGAAGTCCCAGTGCACAAGGACTGCACCACCGGGCCCTTCCAGCGTTCACTGGCAAACAGAGTTTACTGGGATTTGCCAAAGTGAAACCAGTCCAGTTCGCTGTATTAAAAGAATGACATCTGTCATTGGGAAGCAGTGTTTGCCCCTCCTCCCCACAACCAACTGTATGTTCTACAACTGCCTTAACAAAAGTAGTTTTAACCTTTGTTTATACGAAAATAAAATTATAAAAAGCTGACGCGCAGCGAGTTTTCTTTTGGTTGGCAACAAGGAACTATTAACAGATAACTTTTCACCTTTTTATCCTGACTCCTAGAAGCTGTCCTTGGTTCCTGTTGTGTATAAGGACACCTGAATTAAGGACACAAATTGCAGGGATGTTTCTGATACACTGTACCATGAAGCACACAGCAGGCTGGCAGGGAGGACTTCTACCTCAGGTACTTCATAGTCGTTGCTGAGGATGACATCATACTTCCCCTCTTGTCATATCATCTGAAAATAGAGAACTGAAAAGAAGGGAAAGGCTTTGTTTAAATTCAGCACTGTGTTTTTTGAGAACCAAGATACACTGCTCTGGTGACCAGCACAGCGAGGCTCGTGCTTTTCTTGATTTAAGGGTCAGCTTCCATGATACCTTCCAACAGCTCACCCAGCTCCTAAAAGCCACCCCAGACCCATAACAAACCAAGGGCCTGAGGATTAAGAAGAGAAACAGGATGTTCGAATAAAGCAAGTTCTTGCCTTCATGTTACCCATTTTGAAGTCTAAAGCTGCACTAATGCTTACAAGTTAGAGTTTAAAAAGTCAGTCATCTGTTTGTAATAGCAAACCAAACAAAATAATCTAAAGTGTTGCAGACTTTTCTTCTAATTGCTGACCATATTTAAATTCTCTCCATTTTCTGAGGCTGATGATGATTGGGGATGGGGAAATCAAAGTCCAGGATCAGAAAACAGTTTTAAAAAGCTAACAGTAAAGTCTCAGTTTTGCCAAACAGAACACAAGAATAATATCTCAACTGATTCTCCTCTTGGCCACAGAACTACCAGGCAGACCATTCCCTCCTGTCCAGAATAAAAAGAAGTTATTATTTCAGACCGTGCCTCTATCCCTTAAGCAATGGGTAGTGCCAGGAATTGCACATCACCTTATTTCCTCAGGAGAGGATGAAGGAGGGAACCTTAATTCTATTATCACTTGTGCCATGTAAGATGCTTCTTACACATCTTGAACTTCACAAAACATTGACTATTGCAATACAAGCGAGGCTTATTCCAGTTAGGTGAGCTTAGCAGTCTTAATTTAAACAAGCATTGAAAATTAAGTTTAAGATGTGACATGACCCCACATACTTACTTTCACAAGAAAAACCCTTCACCAGTAACTCCTAAAATAAACCATTTATTGAGAAAAAACTTTTTTTTTTAAAATTTCATTAATCAGCCTTGTGCATAACAAATCTGAAGCTTGCCAAAAACAAATAAACAAAATAACCAGTAAAAGTTCACAGTCAGTGCACTCAACAAACAGATTAAAAAACAAGGTCCATAACGCCTGATAACACTACAGCATTTTTCTGAACCTAAAGAGTTCAAAAATACTACATATTAACATTACAGTTCTCAATCAAATGAGAAACAGGAGAAATAACAGGAAAAAAAAAAGGTATGGTCCATATACAGTAGTAATGGCACTTTCACTGAAACATGCAGCTTCTTCCAACTCGCGGACACTGTCACATGAGCAACATGTGCCAATAAAACAGGAGCAGCAGAGAAAGTGACGCTTGTCACTTGTGCAGTCTTCGTAAGTTCAACTTTGATACTGTTTCTCAGCACAGTCTTTATGTAAATATTACATACAGTAGTGATTAAAAGATATCGTGCCAGAATAAAAAAGGCCAGAGACTGAATAACTTCATTCTTCATCTGTGCAAACCTGTGAAGAGGGGACAAAAGGCAATTAAGTCACTTGTCTCCCTGTTGCAGCAAGATGACGACACCAATTTCTTTAGCATCTTCATTGAAAAGAAAGGTAACAGGATGTCTTTGAAGCTTTCTTCTTTCTCCCATGTTACACAGATAATGAATTAAGAATGCTTATATGTGAATACTGGCGTTCCCAGTACCTGTCACCGTGCAACTCTTATGTGCCTAAAAACACGTTCTGCCCTTGTAATGGATGGGATGTGGCTGCAGCTGCACTGATGAGAGGGGTGGGCATGATGACCCCAAACACACTGCTCTTGAGGCATAAAACCAAAGCAAACAACTTTATGCTGGAAAGCAGGACAGAATTCAATAACCTACTTCAAACCTACTTCTTCAAAGGAGAAGTTACAAACAGACCTCAATCTGTAGCTGGCAATATTTGTCTATTCTTAAGCAAAGCATTAAACCAAAGTTCATGCAAGAACTGCAGATTGTTCTGCTGCCTGCCAGATAAACATTCAATATAAACTTAACTTCAAATATGAACTTTAAAGAAAAGCAGAACCTTGCACTGGAGGATGGTAGAGTTCTCAAGCACGTGCTTGTTTCACTTTTTTGGAGAGGACCATTATCTCTACATTACAGAAATCTGTGTGTATGTACTCACTAAAGTTTTAGGCACAGAGCCCTTCAGATCAATTAGCTACCACTGAACTGAAGCTTGACAAGTCTTTTTAACGTAAAGATAATGCATCTCAAAACAGTGAAAGTTTATTGTATGGTGCACACCAGGCTCTTTTCACTAAATGTTTGCTGGCAACATCACACGTGCTTCTGAAAAGCTGCCCACCCTTGTTCTCTGGAGAGCATCAAGGTGGTCTCTGGACAGCCTCCTGCCACGAGACAGAGCCCTGTGGCACAGCTGCAAATGATGAAGCCAACTAAAAGCAAAGCTGTTTCTGATTCCCATCTACAGTCTTTGTAGCCAAAGCCAGGAGACAAACCTTGACAAAAGGATGATCGAGGAGCTGGCTGGCAGTCCACCTCATCTTTGGGTCACTTTCCAGGCAGTGGCAAAGGAAGTCTTTCCCTTCTGGGCTCACTTTGTCAGGAATTGGAGGTTTATGACCCATCCCCACTTTGTACATGATCTGGAAGTTGTGCTCATATTCGTGCCAAGGCCTCTGCAACAGGTAACAGCACTGCTCAGTGCAAGCGTTGGCGCGCAACTTGCTGTCCCATAGAGCATACATTTCCGTACCCCAGGACATTAAAAACCACCCCACCCCAGTACTTGCAGACTTAAATGTGACAAACAAGAATTCGCAGAGAAACTGCTACGAACAGTTTTCAGTCATTCAGCACATGAAGCACCCCTACCTTGCCAGTGACCATCTCTATAACAACACAGCCCAGGCTCCAGATGTCTGCTGCGCGCCCGTGCCCTTCTCCTTTAGCTCTCGTAATTACTTCTGGAGCCATGTACGCTTTGAAACAACACATACGATGTCATCAGCTCATACAGCAGAAGGAAGAGTATACAGTAAGTGATTAAATGGGCAAATCAGTTTTTTAATAGATCTGTAATGAATTACCATCATCTTTTCTTGGTAAGTTTTATCATTTGCTGGGTTCTTGTTTCTTGACTCATTTGCAACATTTGTCTTCCAGTTTGAAAAGTGACAGTGAAACTGCTGGTACAGTACAAGCTTGCAGTTATTTTAAGTTTTTAAGACTAGATTATGCAGCTGTTCAGTAAGAACAGTACTGCTAGAGTCAGATTGCAGAGAAAGATACAACCCCAGAAAACACAAGCTCCAGCACCTTTATAGTTACCAGAAAAACACAATTTCCAGTTACATCATTCACTGATTGTTTTGGCTTCTGGATGTAAAGCACATCTAATGAGCTACAGTAAAATCAGGTTTTCCTGAAACACATAATTTTACTCCAGCCGAGACTTTTGGCAGAGGGATCTTCTTTTATGGAAACTAGACAAGTACCTGCCCAGCACGTGCTGCCTTACCTGCAGTCCCCAAAGTACTGTTCACTTCTCCAGGCATTGTCTGGGTGTTGTTCTTCAGTTTCACTGAGCAGCCAAAGTCTCCTAGTTTAATCAGTCCAGATGAGGTAAGAAAGATGTTGGCTCCTAGGAAACACAACAAAAACAAGTAACACTTGTTAAACTAGTGCTGAATCAATGAACAATAGCTTCTCGATATACTCTTGGAAGTTACACAGTAAATAATAGCTGAATTCACACTTAGATCTTTACCTGTAGGTTAAGCGTGGAATACGATAGCATTAGAGATGTCCCCCAAATGGTACGTTACCATTAGCTGATGGGATTTTTGGTGGGTTTGTGTTAACACTAAGTGTATTGGAAGTTGACAAGAAGTGTTCAAAACACAAAGCAGTACTGCAGGTAAACCCATCGGCTTTCCATACATGTTCGTTAAGAGAAAATTCTCCTCCAGGAGTTTATGAATTCCAGTGCTTCTCCTTGTGAGAGCTGCACTGCAAAAAAACACCTGTCCTTAAGGAGCTTCCTGGCAGAGGCCATTGCTGTGTACCTGCTACTGGCCACCTTTTCAGTTCTGCTGAGTCAAGAGAGATGGTATCACACAGCTGTGTCATCACGGCAGGCTTGCTTAAGCCTTTTAGCATTTTATTACATGTACTTCCCAATGCCCACTCCAGTTGTGCTCTACTTCCAGAAGAATTTCTGGAGGGGGGCTACTGTTAGAATTGCTGGCTACACTAGAAAAAATACTAGCCAGTTTACACTAGGAAAAATTTCCCAAGTGTAGGTGAAAATCTCCAAGGGGAATCTGCAGTTGGCTTCAAGTCACTTGCTCTACACAACACCGCAACACAAGTCAAGTGGTTTTGGTAACAAGGGGTTTCCTTTCATTCAACATCCTGCCAAAAGACATGTTGACAGCCAACAGAAACCAGGAGGAGCTCACTATACATGTCAGGCCAAATCCTGGATTCTGCCAAGTATCACAGTGAAGCCACAGGAAGGCTGCAAGAGTCACCTGTCAGAAACACAGCTTGAGCTGTGATCTCTCAGGAGGAAAGATGAATGGTTTGCACAGAAAAAAACTGCCCACCTTCTCTAGGATTAATCGAATGTTGGGGTCTTTGTGACACGGAGCCTTTCCCCATGCCGCAGAAGATTCTTTTTAAAGTGGCTCATCTGAACACAGCCTTCAACAGTTTTTCACTTTTGTTCCATCCTGAACATAGGTCAGTGTGGGAATTCTCGGCTGCTCCTCCCTTTGTGTTACATTCTCTTAGTTAATGACTTCCTCCAGTTAGTGTGGCTGGGCATCCCCAAGATATTAATGGAAAATAAAAAGAATCCTCAAAAAGCTCAAGTTAGAAAAAGAATGTACTGCAGGTCAATGATGCCAAAACCCTGCCCGCTTCTCAAAGGGCTTCCCTAACTAACAAGAGGATGCTTGATAACTACAGCAAGATTTAGTCCAAGAGGTGTTGCACCAAACTGCACTATAAAACAGGGAGAAAAATCAATAACAGAAATAAATTCCAACCTTTAATTACTGTAAGCCCTTTACAAGTTTTGAACGAATTAACTTTCAGTGAATACAACTCTTCTGAATATTGTGTCTGTAAGTTTTCTGCTCCTGGCACTGGGGTGCCTGCACATACTCAAGATCAGAATTCCTTGGCTGGATTCTGCAGTTTGCCATCAGAGGGACACACGTGTCCTGAGTCACCCTGCAACCACAGGCCCACATAATGGAGCTGGGCAGACCTCTCCTCAGCTCCTTGAACGAAAGAGACTCCAGAAAGCAGTACAAGGCAGCTTGACAGGACACTAAATATGGGCAATGCATCAGAAGAGCGACACTTACTCCATCAGCAGCTTTTTCCTTTGAGCTACTGCCCACAGCTTTGCTTTTTCTAATCAGTTTCAAGCAATTAGTTGTCATATAGAAATAGGTGCACTGAGCCCACACAAAGAGCTTAGGAAAAATGGCCATCACCAGCCAACACTTTTACAAGGGTGTTTTGGAAACCTGTGTTCCTGTTCCTCAAGAAAGCAACATGCAAGTTTCATGGGAGGCTACAAATTGGTTTCTGACTAGTGCAGCAGGTGGCAACTGGCAGAGCTGAAGTGCAGCCATCTCTCTTCTGACTGAACCTAAAGCTATTGTGATGGTTTAATACAGTTCAGAAACTACTTACAAGGCCTTTCAACTAAAGTTTGTCCCTTTAAAAAAGAGTAATGTCAATTTAGCATAAATGTTACTGCAAAAGCTCCTTTTTCCTGAAAGCACCTCGAACTGTCAAGCAGAACAAAGCAATGAACCAAAGTTTCACCATAAAGATGGAGACACCACTTGAAGACTCCTGTTGCTGACAATTTCTGTCAGCTGAACAAGGCTTCCACTGATGCTTTGTTGCTGGAGCCTCTGCTTTGTAAGCCTCTTGGTCTCTGCTTCCCAGACCAAGACCAAACTCTAGGAGGAGTCTTTAAAAAGGTTCTCCTTATTAGATAACACCTGCACAGGTCCTGCAGGACCTGGGTAAGAGAACAGGATACCCAAGGGTAGTACTTTGAGAGTGCTTGATGCTCTTTACCTTTCACAGTTAATGCTGCTGGGAAGGTCACAAAATTCCTACCATATCTGTATGGTTAATATGCAAAATAAAAACGGAGACCACAGCTAAAACAGCAAAAAGACAACACACCCATCTGTTCCTTCTCTCCTCCTACACACACACTGTCACAAGCATTTCTGTTGGATGTACTTGGCAGAGCCAGGAAGCAGCCCAGTTCTGCCCAGCCCTACAGCCGTTTGTGTCACAAGGTGTTCTGGGCAGATGGCAAACAACGAGCAGATGTCAAAACCCGTACCCCTGCTAGAGAAAACAACAGCTATGACCCAAAGCATTTAAACTGAAAATTCACCCCCTGGATTTCTGTACCCTGTCAGCCCTGTACACAGCGCAGTGAAAACCACACTAGTGTGAATATTCCAGAGGTGCTGGTGTAAAAAACTGTGAGAGTCTTAGGAGTGGCATCAAAGACTGTGACACAATTCCACAACGAGGGGCAGCTCAGAGACATTCCTCAGCCAGTGCCTAAGCGGTGCAGCAGCCAAATTTGTTCAAGCAACAAGCAGGCCAAATGCTTTGATGAGAAAAATCAGCTTTGATGAGAAAAATCATCTTTTAATTTAGAAAGTGTGACACGTGCCCATTGAACAGCCTTCTGTCTCTTGTTGAATGGCCTTCCTTCTCCTGCGTCCACAATGAAGTCAGGAACAGCAGAAATTTTGAGAGAGCTAACAACGAAGTTAACAAGGGTACAGTAACACTTTGATGAAGACTTCCTGGCCTTGAGCATCTCATTCACAGGTTTGATTTACTGAAGTTTCAGATACAGGCCCTTCGTTTTCTGTATTCATTCTGAAAATGCAATTTGAGCGCTATTCAGGAATATGTCCTTCTCTCCCAGAAAGAAAGCACCAAACATGACCTCGGTGATTAATTCTTCCCAATTCAGCACTTGCAAGACCATGCTTGGTGTGCTGTGTTTTGCTCCAATACTGGAGCAAACCCAGCAGAAGCTCATCAAGATGGTCAGAGGGCTAGTGCACACAATGTACAAGGAGAAGCTGGGAGATGGGTTTGTTTAGCTTGGTGAGGGCAAGACTGGAGGAGTGTGTGTGTGGAATTTATTGCTGTTTTTAGCAGTAATGTGAGGATATCAAGAAAATGGAAATAGACTGTTTCCTCAAAGGCACACTGTGAAAGGATCTGGGCGATGGTCTCAAATAGCAACCTTTGCAAATTCCAGGGAGGCATCAGGAAAAAGTTCTTCATAAGTTCTTCATAATGGGGATAGGTCAGTCATTGGGAAGAGAGCCCAGAGAAAAGGGAATCTCCACTTCTGGAGATACTCATAACTCAACTGAACGAAGTCCTGAGCAGTCTGATCTAATTTGACATTCGATCTGATATTGAGGTTGGCCCTGTTTTGAACAGAGGGCTCAACCAGAGATGTCCAGAGACTCCCTTCAGCATGAAATACTCTATTCTTAATCGCTGAGCAGAACAGCTTGCTTGCAAAAAGTGCAGTAATTATAACTGAGAAATCTGGGCTCACCCACAGGGGTTACAATCCAATACCCAGGACAAAGATAAACTATCCCAAAAGACTTAATCACCTGCTACATGCTTCACACCTTGACGCAGACTAATCCAAACCAGTGCAGCCAAGTGTAACGACCAGCCAACACTACCCTCAGTTTGCTCTCACAACCATGGGCTGAAAAAGGATTCAAGGCAACTGCGTCTTGTTTCCTCTTTTACACTCATAGAACTGGATGCCAAAATAGCATCTGAAGGACAACGGTGGCACCGGTGGGCAATGCTAATCAAAAGACTGAATTTTTGAGCACCAGGTACTTGAAGACACCAACTGCGGGGCATGGATAAACAATTAGTCTGAGAATTGGTTATCTGCTGCTGAAAGAAGCAGATCCACAGTTATGTTCAGCAAAACTGGCCACGAGGATGTGATGTGACAGAGAGATTCCCCTAGGAAAGCAGTTTCAACAGACTGAATGACGTATTATCATTCTTCCCTATCAGAAAAATAAGAGTACCTCACTACATAGGAGCCAAAAGTAAAACCAGAGTTTTCTTTTCTGCCATTAGCCTGAAAACTTGGGGATGTAACGTTAGCATGAAAGGAGACAGAGAGCAAGAGACTTTCAATGTCACATTAGGCACCCTTTATACAAATACCCTCTGTGGTCTGTCTTCATATTCTGTCATTAAGTCTTGGAAAGGTCTATCTATTCACAGCCGTGTCTGCCGTGCCCCTCTGTTTATAGCTGCTGTTATTCTCAAGGAACACCCCAATATTTGGTATGAGGAACCTGTTGCAACAGAAATGCCCTGAGATAACATAGCACTGCAGTTCTGTCAGACAGCTCTCTTCGCTTCCCTGCATAGCCCTGATGAGAGGAAGACCTATTTGGAAACATATCCAGAATTCAGTAATGGCACAGAGCAGCACAAAAGAAATCCTGCCAGCCAGCCTCGGATTTTGATCACAACAAGCTTCCAGGAGAGCATAATCCAGGCTAATCAGAACCTGGATATGGAATGATCAAGTAAGGGGCAAGGAAGGAAATCCACAACTGGAGAGAAACCTTTAGTCATGAAGGAGAACCAGAAAAGGCAAGACTGTTGGGTAATGGGAGTGAGAGAAAGTGGGTTTTTAGGAAAAAAAGCCAAAATTGACCCAAGAGGGGCCTACCTGGGTGGGAGGCCTCTGGATCGTAGATAGTTCTTTTCCCAAATGAGAAGCACGAGGCCAAAGGACCAAGAGCAACTGGGAACCTCCTACACTGCTGCGGTGATTCAAAACCCTGTGAGCAAGAGGGACATAGAAACCCAGCATCGTTGGGTTGCACTGCCTTGTCATAAAATGAGCATTTGCAGGGCACGTTGCGTGCATTGTTTCCCCTACCTCGTGTTAAGTTTCTGCCATGGGTGAGCAAAATATGCCAGACTAACAAAAACAAGATAACCAGACATGGAGGATGTTCTCGGAAGGCGCAAGAAAAGAAAAATGAATGTGAAATGTGGACTGACACTGGGTGCCTCAAGCCAAATGCCAAAACCAACCCCCCTTCAGTTATTATAGTTCCAGTCTGCAAAAGCTGAGACCCAGGCACGAGTAGATAAATGTATGGCAAAAAATCCACTAGATGAGTAATTTTAATTTCTTCTAACAAGGCTTTTGTGGCTATGTTTAATCAGCCATTCCTCTGAAACCCTAAAACTCATGTGGAAAATGGGAATCACAAGGAAAAGTTCTGATGAACAACTCTAGCTCTGTACACTGCCTGTCAGCTCCCAGAAAACACCATTGTTTCTTGCATAGATGAGAAGAAAAACAGCATTACGCAACTCAGTATATTAGTACTAAAAATACAAGGACCAAAATCAGAGTTTGGATAAATCCCCAACAATCTTAACAACTTCTACAGAAACTACATAAATCATTGGCAGAATTTATGAGTTTGCAACACCAACTGTGAACTTTTTTTATGTTATGCACTTAAAAAGGAGCATGTAACTTGTAAATTGAAAAATGAATGGAAGGTTTATGGCCGTATAGATAATGTGCACTGAATCTGCAGAAATGTCCCCCATCCCTCCCCGGCCCACCCTCACCTACAACACTGAAACAACAACATTACCTTTTTCTGGTTAACGTTACCTTTAATGTCTCGATGAACAATACCATGTTCATGTAGTACATTGATAGCAACCGTGATTTGCTTTGAGTAGAGCCTAATGACATGCTCCTGAAGGCCCAGTTTTGATACCTCCTCCAGAGTGCCCTCATCACAGTACTCCATGAAGATGTACATTTCTTCCTGTTGTGGGAACCAAACCGGATTTGATTGGGTTTATTTTCTTTTTTTTTTTTTTAAACACTGAATTAGGATCAAGTTTTCCTTCCATCCTTCATTGTTTGTGAAAAGAGTAATGGAAGTACCATGTAATGTTTTAACGGAAGTACCTCTTACCATGGAATATCTAATAAATCATCTCTTCAGAGTTCTGTTCTCTTGGCCATGCTTCAACCTAATATATTCCGTTGCACAGCTATGGAAAATCTCTGCTACACGTTTATCTCCATCATTTGTGTGTAACCGATACTATTTGGTGGTACAAAATACGTTGCTTTGGCATCAACCAAAAAGCACTTCAGAAATCTGTTAGGCGTATTACGCAGAAATACAAGAAAAATCCTTTGCATTTTTAGAAAAAAGGTAAAATAATGTTTTGGGGTTGGTTGTTTTTTTTCTCTCCCAGTTCCTACAATATAATGCATTAACGTCTTAGGCAGGGCAAGTTTTTTGTTGTTGTCTGTGGCTTGAACAAGCATGCCAACTCTAACTCACTTCAAGGAAAAGTTGCCTTTCTGTCTCCAAGCCCAGCCAATTTCAGCCACACTTTATTAATACAAAAAGATGGCAAAGACACTGAAGTCTTAGAACTAGTCTGAGAAGCCAACGACCCAATGAGACAGACACCCAAAGTTGTGTCCCCAAGTGAATTATAGAATGGTTCGGGTTGGAAGGGACCTTAACGACCATCGAGTTCCAACCCCCCTGCCATGGGCAGGGACACCTCCACTAGAGCAGGTTGCTCAAAGTCCCATCCAGCCTGGCCTTGACCACTTCCAGGGATGGGGCATCCACAACTTCCCTGGGAAACCTGTTTCAGTGTCTCACCACCTTCACAGCAAAGAATTTCTTCCTAAAATCTAATCTAAATCTACACTGAGTTTAAAGCCATTACCCCTTGTCCACTCCCTGAAGAAGAGTCCCTCCCCATTTGTCCTGTAGGCCCCCTTTAAGTACTGGAATGCAGACAGAAAGAAACCTTTGACCCCTTCTAAACCAGCAATGGATGAGCAAATCAACCCATTCATATTAAGCAAATCAATCGTGACCACACAGCAGGCGTCCTTCCCTGCCCCTCGCACTCGGCAGAGATACAGGAAGGACCTGAGACTCACTGGGGGAGGTGGGAAGGGCACATGGGAAGCAGAGTAAGCTAACGTAGGATATCTCAGCACACAACTGGGAAATCCAACTCCATGTAGAAAACCAGTTCTGCTGCTCAAGCAAGAAAATTTTTTCCTTCCAAAGAGACACTAGCTGGATCCCAGAAGATCCGCTTGCTTAAGATACTTGTCTTGTCATCAAGATTTAAATGCCAGCACAAAATTTTTCCAGGAATCAACAAAATACTGGTACACCCTTTGCTGTTAACAGTGACGGTTTTTAGGTCTTTTTAGGTCTTTGTATCCACACAGAAGTTACCATCCCATGTATGATAGAGCTGGCTCTTAGAGCAGTTAAACAGAGTAGCAGCATAGATTAGCTCCAGCATTACTCGCTCCATTCACTTATTGTGAACCTTCTCTGTTTATGTACCAGTTCCAAAATAATTCTCCAAACTGTGTTTTAGAGACCTCAACATTCAGAGGATAAAATGACACACTGCGTTTCACAGTGATACCCAGACAATTAAACTGAACTATAATGTTCTCAATTAAAACCTCCAGTGATTCAAAGCTCCTTAAAATTTTCTCTCTGCCCTATAAAAAAGCCACAATAATTTAGGTTTTCTTACCCTATGGAGCTCCACGCCAAAATAACGAACAAGATTAGGGTGTTTGATGCCTTCAAAAATCTTCAGTTCATCAGCTGTTTCTTTGATAGTTTTGTGATCATTAGGTTGAAATCTTATCTGCAAGACAGATTTTCCATTATTTTGCCACTATTTCAAATTACTAAGGAAAAAAAAAAACACAACCAAAAACATCCCCAGAAAATATACAACCCACCCTAAACTCAAGCCCAAATCAAGAAAACAACTAAAAATGCCCCCTTTTTTTTTTTAAAGCAGCATCACCACACAAACAGCCCCAAAATACCACCCCTCCATCCCCAAACTTAAACAAAAAAAGAACACCAAAATATTTTTGGAAAAGTACATACAAATATGATGATTTATAAACTTAATAACAGCAAAATGCTGTTACTTAAATGTCTAAATACACACGTGCACATATATATCTCTTCTGAGCTTGCCTTCCAGCTTAAACATAGTAGATAGAGTACAAGAGAATCTGAAAGCAATGCCAGCGAGAGCTATCATTCAAGAAAGACTAGTTTCCAGGTACTTCATTAACAGAGATTCTAAGGGATTTCTTTGAGGGGTTTCTTCACTAAGAATGAGGCAGCTGCAAGGCAAACGTGTGGCATAGAACAAATACCATCATAAAGGTTTTGATAAAAGAAATGAGTTTTCTTTAGCTCTCCTACAACATGCCATGATGCCTACAACATCTCCATGATGGAGAAAAATTATCAAGTCTTCTGAAAAACTGATTTAAAGCTTCTATTCAAACAAAGACAAGACAAATGCATAGCAACTTATGGAAGATGCTGCTTTTACCATGCTGGTAGAAAGCATAAACTTCATTAATTGAGTATAGGACAACTACTAGAGAAATAAATGTGCATATTTTACCTTTGGTTGCTATGATGTTATGATTGGTTTGTTCTGTATAACAATTCCAGGATACAGTTTGTACTCAATCAGAGGTAAAATTAAATACATGGAGATTCTAAAAAGGTGACGAATGACATTAAAGTGTTTTCCATATTTCCTAATGTTCTGAAATTGTGATACTATGTATTTGTAGAAAATCTTGTCCATGATAACTTTTAGAGATTTTAACAACACTCTGGCTAAGACAGTAATGTCTGAAGAAATTGTGGGAGGAAGGCAACATTTTTAACCAGTTTAAATAAATCAATCTTGTCCCAAGGTATCTTTAAGGAAATCCAGAAAAGCCTTTTATTTTGAAGTCACAAGCAGTTAGCATTTAAGCCTACAGTGGGTGGGCAGGGAATGTTTCTTGGTGAAATAATTCCGAAGTTCAAAATACTACAGGCAAAGGCAGCATGCTGTACGTTTAGCAGAGTAGTGAAGTGGACGTTGTTTGACAGACATTTAACTTATTTGAACTTCGCTAAAGAGCACACACATGCCCTGTCAAAAAGCACCTGCATCTGGAAAGCAACTTCGAAATCCAGAAACAGAGTCTGCTACTGATGAGGGGGGAGAAAATGTCATTTCATCAGGAGGAGAAAAAGAACAACAAACACAAGAATAAAATGTCAAGTGCTGGTATTAGTCAGTGAATGAGTACGGTACGAGAAGTGAAGCACAAGCCCAGTCTTGCTTTTTCACACCTTTGAGAGCTCCCATACGTGTTGTGTGTGTGTGTGTGAGAACGGGCTCATAAAACGTAACTGCTCTAACATCTACCTGCTCTGGCCTGGTAACTGTTGTGAACAGCTGATGCTCCCAGTTGTCTGAAGATGTGGGAATCCAATAAAACTAAACAATACAAATATTTTTTAAAAAAAAGGCCTGTAAGGAAAAAGGATCTTTACGCCTACATAGCTTTACTTACTTCTATCCTGAAAATTAAATTTGTTGACTAACCACTTGGTTAGTGAACAGTTGTGTGACTCAGCCTTGCTTAAACTACAGGAGAAGCTGAAAACATCTGATGTGACACTTCTTATATTCTCTAAGGAATGTAGAAAACAGGAATAAAATGCGAGATGAAATACTGCAAAGTAAATATAAGATCGTGCATAGTCCTCACTGATCAGAAAACTCCAAAATAATTCAAGATTTCTTAATGGGAGTTCAGACATATTAAGCAAGCATTAATGAAGTTCAGAACATCCCTATGAGACTAGTAAAAAACATGATTCATTTTACATACGTTTAAAATGAAAGCTGTAAACTGAAAAGAAAAAGCTTTAGCAACTTAAGGAGAAACAAATGATGTTAGCAAATGGGGCTACAGGAAGCAACAGTTTGTCTTCCCATCCTTTCCCAGCTGGCTAACGAGCGAGCAGGCATTAAGAATGTCTGAAAACTCGCACACATCTGGTTTGGAAAAAACAAGGGCAGCAGTGATTTTTGTCTACAGAGTACTCACTTCTTTCATAGCCATCAGCTCTCCAGTGTCAACACTGATGCAGGTATAGACCTTCCCATACTGGCCTTCACCTGCAGAATTAAAATAAAAATAAGAAAAATTAATTACACTACTTTCAATAAGCAACTTGTACATAAACTGCAATACAAAACACATCACTGAAAACTGTGCTTCCCAAGGTTATTTACCTTTATTTTCATTTAAAATTTCAAGTAGCTTTTAACCTGTAACACCTCATACTACACTTATAGTCCTGAATTCAAGCTGATTAAAAGAAAAAACATTACATTAACAGGCTGATCTGAAAGAAAACCTCTCATGAATGAGGATTTTCCCCACAAATTCCAATCCAGAGAGGAAACAATAATCATATGGGGGAAACAACAACAATCTTGATGAATTAAACACATCCCAAAGTTTGTGCTCATTTCCATTCATATTTCTAGTTCTTCCAAAACCAGAACTCAAACGTTTTCCAGGGTTGAACACATGCAGGAATCACAGGATCATACCTAAGTAACTGTCCTAATCAAATCCTTCTCCTCCTTTGTTTCTTATTTGACCAGTGAAAACTTCACTCAAGTTCTACGTAAAGGAAATCCTAGCTGCAAAAGTATTTTGTACTTTAATATTCTGATTTCAGTAAAGCTGATGTTACCTACGTAGAGACCCAAGATTTCAGAAGACAGTCTTAGATTTCCATCAAAAATATTAAGCTTGGTATTTTAGCCCGATAAATGAAGGTATAATGAACATACCAATTTTGTTTCCTCTCTGCCACTTGAAAGTCACTTTTCTCAAACCTACATGCATGACATTATCGTAAGATTTCGGTGTGTCACAAACTTGGCCAATGATGTTCTTCCTCCTCATTTCTCTGTATCTCCTTTCTTCAAACAACTGAACAGACTTTTGAACAGCTTCAATGGGTGCTTGCTTGGAAGCAGTGTCTAAAAAGAGTGATGAACAATGTCCTTGATTGAGAAACATTCACCGTGTTTATATTTCGTTACCTTTTGGTATCACGTGAAGTGACCTCAGTTAGAAGACAACTATTTTGTGATTCTAATTTAAGATGTAGGAAAAGAAAGAAACATTTTAGCAATCACCTATCACTTATGAATCACATATGAAACTAAAGTAAAATGAGAATACTGGTACCTTCCTAATCATCTCTTCCTTGATTCAAGGAAGTTAAATAAAACCAAAATCCTTGTCTTCTAGACATTTTCAATTTTCCCTAACCCTTTTCTAGATTCAAACAAACTCAGTTCCTTCACTGTTTATATTCCTAACAAAAAAATAGGCCTCTAGATTTCAGAAAAAAATGTTGCTGTTTTTCCTGTGCTCTGAGCCACATCAATGAGAGATGAGCTTTTTCTGTGACAGAAAACTTTTACCGAATGTTTCATGAGGTTCTACCCTGCCAGAATATATGTAAGCAAGCTATAGGTATCTATCCGTAAGTATAGGAGTCTTGGAAGCAATCAAGTTACTTTAAATTTCATAAAAATAAGCAGCAGGACGGAAGGGACCCCATAAGAGCCTTGAATTTGGGAAATGGTCTAGGATCACGCACTGTTGGACATCCAAAATAAGAAAATCCCACGTTGGTGAGAGATATTAGGAAGTGAGGAAGTGCAATTCATAATTAAGCGTTTAATAGGAACAGCAAACTTCTGCAGTTCCTATAGGAATAAATGTACATAGTTTGTAGGACAACACTGCTAGTATCTTTCAGAAACTGAAAAGGTGTAACTTTTATGAAGTTTACTTACTCCCACCTCAGAGAGTATACCTTGTGATTTTGTTAGCAGTACCTTGTATCTGTAATCAGGATGTTTTTTCCCCCCCTGTTACTACGTACAAAGCTGTGAAAATCTCTTCACAATCAGCATTAAGATTCAGCCTTTCAATGTAGCACTAGTTTAACAGATGTGACATTACAGTGACTCCAAGACACCTACCTTTGGTCTGGTTGATTAAAGTTCTGAGCTCCCAACTCCGCCGGGACGAGCCACTTGAATCTCCTTTTGGATACGCTGGTTCTAGAGAAACAACACTGTGAGCATAAAAGTGACTTTACCTCATATTAAGGATTATGCCACAATATTCAGCAGAAGCTGAGATCTTACATATCAGGACTAATATACCCTATAAGTATATGAGGCAAGCATATCGCAATGTATGCTCTTGAATACAAAAGTTACTTATCTTTAAAAAACAAATTATGAAATCTATTCTGAAATAGGATTCAATTTATACAGGCACAGAGATCTCCTTCCACAACTGAGGGAAACACTTCAAGCCAGGACACTCAGAATCAAATATGTAGGCAATTTCTAGGAAAACAAGCTTCTAAGGTTCCTTAGACAAAGGCCCATATTCATTCCAATCTACGCCAGTTTTCCATTCACATGGGTACATAAAAAAGTAAGAATGAAGCAGACAGTATTTTCAACATCTGCTTGAAAAGAAAAAAGAACAAAAATATTCCCCACACCTCTTAGTATAAATTTTTGAGGCATTTCTTTCTTAGAAATCCACTTAATTTTGCAGGATGTCCACAGTATCAACTCTAATTCACTTGGCATTTGGTACTTCCTTTTGATTTGCAAAGAACACACTATCTTAACAAACAATGTTTCAAGGTATTTGTTGTAATAAATATGACATAGACAGGGGCTGGGGAAACTTGAAGGAGAAGCCCGGATCAGGACATCAAGTCACACACTTTGACCCTTCTTCCAGGATGCAAATAACAGCAGGTATTTGGTCGATGAATAATTCAGTGGTAGTTAAAGAACTGGATAGAAAACTTCACTGCCCTGGATGGGTCCAGTTCATAACTAATTAACAGCATGTAGAGATTTACTACTGAATGGGATATATATTTCAGCCATTATGTTATTAATTTAATTTTCAACACTGTAACTCAGTAAGACACCAGGAAAGTCCTTTAGCTACAATTCAAAAACAATATTAAAGGCAAGAGAACAGTGTGTATGTCTGAAAACACAAGAACTTACTGTGACAATATGAGCCTAAAAGCTAAAAATCTAAGATTTTTGAATGGGAAAAGGTGAAAAAACGTTTTGGAAACAGTAAGAACTGGGAACAGAGAGAAATATGTTAATGACATAAATCATCTGCACATCCAGGCCACAATCTGTTACTGTGACAATCACCTTCTCGCTCTTCAGTGGGACTGGAGTGACGACTGAGGGATCTGAACTGCAACTCAGCTGCTATTGAAGCCAGTCGATCATTTTCAGGGACACTGGAACCCCTGTTAAAAAGAGCCATTGTATTAATTAACTTAGCATTGCACTAAATAACTACTAGTGACAGTTTAACTGCAGCTCCAAAGAGAAAAAACCTTTGAAGCCTAGGTCATGAACCATGAAAGTAACATGAAAGGAAAACCGATGCTGAGAGGTAAACTGAAAGGCCTTTCTATGCTTTTTCTTTCCCCCCAAATGAATGCTTTTTATATAATTTGAAGTTATTCTGCTCTATGAAAAAACCCTAAACTTCAAAGGCAAAATAAAAGACTACTTGAAACGGTTACTTGCCCATAACAAAAGAATCTATTTGAATGGCTTGGAACATACTATTAAGCTGCTGGAGGCTGCAGCTGGTGCCAGGTCTGGGTATAGAATCAGAAATGACTCAGCTGGGTGATAACGGGAGCCACATTATCAGATGAGGGGTGGTAACTGAATTCATACGTTCCTAGTGCTCCACAAACACAGCCATAGCCCATGCTCATGAAGTCAAAATGAGGGAGATGAGCCCCAAGGGAGCTGACAGGGAGGGCAGTGTCAAATGCCAGCAGCTCGAATGCTTGGAGGCCCAAGCTCCTCCAAGCAGCACAGAGTGGAATCAGACACCTCAGAATAAGACCCAGATGAATACACATGCTGAATAGAAAGGGAAACGGTACTGAGAGAAACGAGCCTTAAATCCTTAAGTATTCAGTCACCTTTCTCCATCCCAAGACATCGATCAATCCACCCACATTTTAGAGCAATAAATTCCTCATGAAAGTCTTTCTACAATAACTCCCTTTAGGACAAAGCTCACTTTCTGTTTTTAAAGCATGGTGGGCAAGAGCTGTGACTGATGTCTCCTTTAACATAATGGTTTAGGGGAATGAGCTAAACACTGCTGGAAAGCGGGGAACATTGTAAAATCTTTCACTGAAAGCTAACAACTGCAAAAAGATGAAAGATACCTAGCACTGTAGAGTACAAGCGCCTATGAGAGAACTTCTCTACAGCCCTAAAGTTGCTTCTGAATTGTATAAAATTATTACCTTATGATAGTTTAAAAAAAAAAAGGTTAAAAATAAAAGACACAATCTTCACATTCTTGAGAACAGAAGCCAAATCCCAATTCCCACGTGAATGTTCTCAATACGATGTCTGCTTTGCACTCCCTACTGCTGCCAACTAGATCTTTTGAGGAGGAACTGAAACTGAACTAGTGAAAATCCTCAGTGCTCTTCAAGAAGTTGAGGTTTTAATCAGCAAGGTGGCCAAGGATATTGGTCAGCACATACAGAGTGAAAATTCTAGATGTGCAAAGAGCTTAAAAACAAGCAAAGCTAAAGCACCTCTAAAATGAGGCAGTAGCTGAACAGAGGACCTTAAGCATCACAGCTTTGAATACAGGTGTCTAAAATCCTTTTCAGGCCCATCTCAGCCACCCAGATCTTTTATTGTTTGTGTCCAGAAGGATTTTGTGTGTGCAAATAGGCAAAGAAATAGAGTAAAACAGAGGAAGATTTGCTAAACTTCTGCTCCAGTGCTGGATAAATATACAATGATGAATAATAACCCCAGCTAGCTCAGAAATTAAACATTTATAAAAGTTATTAGTGTGAACATAGTGAAAATGTATAACCATCAGAAAGCTCAATGTAAACAACCAGGTATTGCTGCTTTGTATTTTACTTTCTAGCTATATTAAACTGATTATTTTTTTTTGTTTTAAAGAAAAACTTCAATAGAACTATGGTGGCATTTGTGCACTATGCACTGCCTAGCACAATTGATTTATCAAGTTCCCACATTCAAGTTCCTACATTCAACTTTTTATAGATGCCTACAATGCCTACAATCATGTCATAAGTATCTAGAAATTTTCTCAAAAATCTACAAAGTTTCTGTATCTGTGCTATTCCAGCAGCTGGGCTGCACACTTCTTGCATACAAAACCTAGAAACACTTGATCCAATAGAGTCCATTTCCCTTTTGGAGCACAAAGGAATGAAATGCATAATTTCAACTTGTCACTGCAATGTGCTGAAGTTTGCAACTTTCTTTTAACTATGCTAAAAACAGAAATTTGCTATAAATACATCACTGTAATATTTTGTCTTCCTCAATAAACAAAACCCCTAAAAAAATCCCAACAGCAGCCTCCTGCCTCTGCTTTAATAATTTTTTTTCTTTAAAGTCTTCCTAGGTAATACAAGGAGTTAAACAAAGATACTTAAAAATCCAGGCAGTACACACACATGTGAAAAAAAAAGTAAAAACTGGAAGCTCTAAGAAAAATGCACACCTTTGAAAAACAGGCCTAGATAATTAGGCGAAAATGCTGCATTAACATCAACTTTCATGTTACAAACCATGAACACATTATGCATTTGATTGCAATTAAGAAGTAGAAGGCTTGTTTCTTTTCTTCCTAATGAATATCTTCTTGAACTAGAAGAAACTGTCAAAATGCCAACCTTCACACTTTGATCAATATTTGTGTAGGACACACATGCAGAAAACATTAAAAGAATACACCACTGTAGTCAAGTGTGTCACATTGTAAACCTGACAGTTGCATTGAGTGGTATAAAATCACAACATAGCTCACAAGTATTAAAAACTAGCCTCCTCCCTCTCTCTTGAAAAATTAACTAGCCTCAAAGATAGGCCTTGGCTCAAAATGTTGTATGCATTCTAAACAAAAAAAATTCCACTTCGTATGTCACATAAAGACTAATCATCAAATAAACAAGTTCTGCATTTTCAAAATCTTAACTACTAATTAACCCTCACCTCATCAGCTTATACAGCTGCCAGAACCTCCGAGTGAAAATTCTCTAGAATGTTACTTATTTGAAAAGGGCTTTTCAAGTGCATAGTGCTACTGAATGCTGCCTACCCTGTCTTTTTCAACAGGGGGCTTAAAACAGAAGCATGAGGGATACACAATAAATACATGTAGTTTGAACAGCAAAAATTCAGGACCTATTTTCAACCCAAAAAAAAGGGCCCAGACTCAAAAGCTGTGCATCTAGAGGCTACTGTAGAGTGCAGCTCACATCTTATCATAAAAATAAACTGAAAAGACTTGCAGGAAAAAGTTTATATAAGCAGTGGCAACTCATTTCCCTCTTAACACCTTAGCAGATGCTTCTGCTGTGCATCTGGTAAGAAATCTACAAACCATGATGGTTTGCTGGCTACCAACTGAAAATTATTTATTAAAAAATAAATTATTCATAGTTAAGTCATATCTAAGCTCACACTGGTCACCATCACCCTGTTATTCCTTCACTACCTGTTCTTTCTTTTCTCTACAGCTGTGTGATACAGTCAGACCACGTGTGGTCATTTATACCATTCTCTTTCTTGTACAAGAGAGTTTTTGGTACTCTGCAATATAAGTAAGAATCCAAAAAGCTCTTTATAAACACTAAGATAACATCATTGCATGAATAGTAGGATTTTGACAGTCAGGTGCACAGGAAAAGAATCATTTAAAAACGAAAGAGTAAATTTAGAGAACTTAGGAGACATGTCAATGGTCTGACTATGGTACAGGAAGAAGGAACACCAACAGTCTGAAAGGCAACAGCCCAATCAGAGGCCAAAAAGCAAGAAAGATACTGACACAGGTCTGGCATAAAATTCACTCATGACCTCTACAAATATGATACAGAATTCGTTTCTGTTATGTATCTTGGTACAGGAATACTTCCTTTTGTATTAAGTTCATTCTGCAGAACCCTAAGAAGCCAAAGGTGTAGTAATAAATAAAAAAATCCCTGAAATCTTAGGTGTTTAATGCTGTGTTTGCCACTACATAGTATTTCAAAACATTTATGTCAGATAATAACAATACCAAAACTGTTAGTTAACATGAAATATACACACACACACATATATATATATATCCTTGGGCTTATTTGCATGTTACAGTCATCTTAGTGCAAAGTGTTAGTTATTGGTACTAATTATTTAGTAAAGTTAAACTGATGAACTGACTGGCGTAAGTTAATTTCATGGACGTTTTTACCGAGCAGATTTGTAATCTACGTCAGAACCACACGCTTTTACTACGGTAACGGTCAGACATTTTAATTCTGAAAGTGGTCTTATCTATTTCTAAGACGTAAGATTTTGCTCAAGTCAAACATGGATGAAGGAGGCAGGTGGAAGACATGATGGGACGGAAAAGCGCGGTGCAAATGATCTACTAGGACGTAAGTCTGTGGAAACGGTTATATGGGTGATGTAAGGAGAATGAGGCTGCCACGTCATGGAGCGGAGCTACCTGGTGTCATTTGCACTGCTGACAGCTTTGGGTTGAGCTGAGTCGCTACCGACGAGAGCGGGGCGACTGACAGCAACGCTGCAATGGTTCCGTGCATCACAAGGGACACTCCGCGTGCTGTGGCAAGAAGAAAAACTTCAGGAAACAGTTATAAAAAAAAATAAAAATAAAAATGTATGGAGTTGAAAGTTTATTTTAAAAATAAAATTTTGTAATGTGCATAATGAGGCCTGAAAAAGATTTTTATGTTGAATAAATCCGGGTCTTCGAAGATTCAGGGGTTGTCAATACATACAATAATCATAATAATCTTCAAAATAAAAATCTCCAAATCTTTAGAGCAGTACTAGTTTCTGCCAATAGATAAGCAACTTTCAAAAGTATTTCAAGTGTGGAGTTTGACACTGTGCCCATCTTCTAGAAAAAAGGTCTTCTGTGTAAAAATACGCATGGCAAAGTTTAATTTTAAAAAACTATTGTTACTATTTAAAAAACTATTACGTTACCACTTTCAAAGGGAAGCAAAATCATCCTCTGCTTTAAGCTTCTTCACAGCAGGTTGGTAATGATGCAGAAATGCCACCATATTCCAGCATGTTACATTTTTAAGTCCTATCTATGCTAAGCTACAGAAAGCATCACAGGGGTGTACACAGACTTTCAAAGTGGGGAAGGAAACAAAAGTCTTGTGAATGAACAGCTTTCACTGAATTAAAGCTTGTTACACTGGAACACTGTTTTCAGGAAAGGCAAAGGGGATAAGAATGACTTCAAAGTGAGAAAGCATGTACCAGTAAAGCCTGTAAAATAAAGGAGGAGGGGAGAAGGGGACAGAAAAAGAAACATTATTGGTCTTAAAAGCACGTTGATAAAATTTGGATCACTAACATGATAGTTTTTTCTGCCTGCTTTGCCCTCTACAGGAAAGAAAAGATGTTCCACTTACTGCCAGTCAACATAACCAAGAGATGATAAACCAGTTTAGAACTCTGTACTAATGCTAAATACCTGAAGCCTTCAGGTGTGGGGATGATAAGATGAGGATTTGGTGGATCACTGTGGCACCGAGGTACTTTTACAGGACGGGGACTGTTTCGATGAATAGCTGCAAACATAAAAAAGGTAACACATTTACTCAGATGTCAGAAAAACTTCTATTAGGGCCATTACAAGACACAAAATTAAAAGAAATTTCTATTTTACAGTTAAGTGTGATCTGGAACATATTTTCTGGTCCTTTAAGAAAAATCCAAATTATTCAAATTTTAAATAAATCAATTGCACGTATCAGTATTATTCATATTATTAGATCATGTAACTTAACTGTAAAATAATCAAACTTCTCCAGAGAATTAAAAACTAGCAATTAGAAGATGTATACTTACTTACTAAAACTACATCTTCATTATTTCAACTTCACGGATTAAAGATGATTTGTTATCACAAAATAAATATTAACAAAAAAATAATAATTAAAAAACAAACTGTTATAATGTTCTTTTTGCATCAGAATTAGTTTTCTTAGAAAAATAATAAAAAGCAAGATGAGCTAAGGAAAAAAAAATAATCACATTTGACCATTTTACCCATACTAATCTCCCTGCCCCCCAACAGTCTGCCCCACGGGAGTCGTGCAAAGGGACAGGGTGAAACCTAAATGAGTTATCACTGTCCTCATGCCTACCTCATTCAGTGCCCACAAGAGTAGTCTGCAGCCTTCCTTTCCCTCAACCCCTCCTTAACCATCCAGGAAAATATTGTGGCAGTGACATTGCAAGGTATCTGATCGTCCATCAAAACATGAGCCAGTACTCACTCAGGTCACTGGCAGATTCTGCCTTGTTTGCAGCACCAGGACAAATTAGAGAGGCCAGGGCCAGGTGTTGGTTGTCCTGTTTGTTATAGAATTACAGAATCATTTAGGTTGGAAAAGACCCTTGGGATTATCCAGGGACCAACCATCAACCCTACTGTACAAAGTTCTCCCCTACACCATATCCCCCACCACCACATCTAAACAACTCTTAAACGTGTCCAGGGGTGGTGACTCAACCACCTCCCTGGGCAGCCTATTCCAATGCCCCACCACTCTTTCTGTGAAAAATTCTTTCCTAATGTTCAGTCTAAACCTACCCTGTTGGAGCTTGAAGCCATTCCCTCTCATTCTGTCACTAATTACCTGTGAGAAGAGACCACGGGTCCTTCAACCACTCTTCATAAGATTTATTCTCCAGTCCCTTCACCAGCTTCGTTGCCCTCCTCTGCACCCGCTCCAGCACCTCGATGTCTCTCTTGTACTGAGGTGCCCAGAACTGGACACAGTACTCGAGGTGTGGCCTCACCAGTGCTGAGTACAGGGGGACAACCACCTCCCTACTTCTGCTGGTCACACTGTTTCTAATACAAGCCAGGATGCCATTGGCTTTCTTGGCCACCTGGGCACACTGCTGGCTCATATTCAGCCGCTTGTCAATTAGAACCCCCAGGTCTTTTTCTGTCAGGCAGCTCCAGCCACACTTCCCCAGGCCTGTACCAACGCACGGGGTTATTGTGGCCCAAGTGCAGGACCTGGCATTTGGCTTCGTTGAAACTCATACCATTAATGTTGGCCTAATGATCCAATCTATTTAAGTCTCTCTGTAATCACAAGGACACTAGCACAAGACTCAGAAGGCAGAACCTAACCCACTTGGATGGACATAGGTTGTTTCACAAAGCAAAGAGACAGGATAAAACACTGGGAGACCCCCCAGCTACATGCCTACAGGCAGGACAGTGAACACAGCTGGACCTTCAGCTTTGGGAAAAGGGGTAAAGATCACAGTGGGTTTAAGCTCCTCAACACGGTATGCAAATGGAACTAGGAATTCTTATTTTTCTCCTAACCATGAGACAGAAAGGGGTATCTGCAATACCCGCAGCCAGGATAGCTAATGTTTCATTACTTTTATTTCACATGTATTAAAGTTTCAGCCTGCTGTTTGAAGTCTGTGCCACCTGTCTGTGTCACCCCTTCCCTGAGCCTCCGAGCCAAAAGCTGTCAGGCAGTTTAGTTTGTGTGATCTGCTGTGTCTGCAATAGCATTTGTAAGAGATTCAGCGCTTTGGGATCATCATGCTAGTGATTTACCTAAAGCGGGCCTTCCTCTGAACATCTCAAAAGTGAAGGTATCGGTTTTATATCACAGTACAGAATTAAGCTAAAATTTATTTTAGACTATGCTTCTATCCAACGGATTGGACTGACTTTCATTGTGAAAAGTTTCTCGGCTATAAGATTTTTCTCATCAAAATCACATCAAAACTGAAACTTTCCTGAAATACTGAAAAACCTCCTCTTGCCTGAGCCAAACTACCTTTCCTTCATGTCTTCTGCATCAACCCTGCCCAGAAGTGTCTATCAGGAGAAAGAAAAGAAGACATGGTATTTTGAAAGTTACACCAGTCAATGGACTTGTGAGGAGGAAGAGAGAAAGAGTGCTGAAAAAGAGATACATAAAAGGGGAATACAGCTAAGGAAATATCCTTTTCTCAAGATAAGCAATTAAATATGTTGATTTCACTTTAATGCCAAAGATATTTTTTACACTGTCACAAATTTTGTGACTTTGGAGAACCATTTCCAACAGGTCTATCATCAAGGTCCCAGGCGTAACTCCTCTGTACCTCGATACTGTCAGAAGTTTAAATATCTGCAGTGCCACAATAAGAGGGAGAAGGAACTGCAACTGCCTCCTTAGAGTTATAATCACTTCTTCACCCAACCTTTAAAAAGAAAAATCACAATCCTTTTCCAGAAGATCTGCAAGACTTCCCAGAGATTCAAGGACAAAAAAAGAGGAAAGCATCTGTAAAGCTTTTTGTATTTTTTGAGTAAAACCACCATGTCACTTTGTCAGGCAATAATGGTTTCACATCCACAATCATGAAAAGCTTGCAAATACTTTTATTGGTACGACTAGCATTTTAAAATCACTTTACAATCAAAATTCTGTAACAATAGCAGCAAAGCTCCAAAACAAATGCCAGTAACTTCTGCCTTACCAAGGTACAAACCTGTAACAGGACTGTGAGGTTTTCCAATAACATGGCCAATGCACTCATTCATCAGAGCTTGTAAACTCTAGAACAGACAAACAGAAGAAGTTGTGACAATTTATGTTACAAGAGAGTCGACAGTCATATGGTAAAGCTCACAGTGATAAAATTACACTGATTAAATATGTAATCTGTCAAGTAAGCACCCCTACACTCTATCAATTATATTAAACTTCTGGATCCACATTAGACATTTTTTTTCTTTTAAAACTAGATATTTTAGTCTTGTCTTGCCTTTTCACCCTGTTAAAATTATGTAACCATAAGAATTGAACAATGATATATCATAAAGAATGTTTTGTCATATAAATCTAAAGGAACTTAAAAATACCCATTGTTAATAAAATTAAAAACCAAGCTTGCAGTCTCCTCTGCCCTCCTTCTTCCCACCCTAAGAAGAAACACCCAAAAAAAACGGGTGAGAGCATGACAGCCTGAATCACAAGACTAAAGTCCGTAAAACGGAAAACAGGAAGCATTGCATATTAAAAGAAATACAAATCCCCTTTCCTTCTCTACCCATCAAGTTAGCAAAACTTTCACTAAAGACCCTTTAATAGTTAAAGCACTGAACAGGGCCTGAGGCAATCTGAGCCTAATTACTGGGTGTACTGTTCACTGTGTATGTAACCTTGGACAAGTTATTAAATCTTCCTCATGTTCAATTTACTTGTCAGAATACCAGGGATAAAATATGTCTTCACAATTAAGAATTAAAATTACATCCTTCAGTACAGTTTCTATGAAGACCACTTCTATATACCAGTCATTCAGACCAATCAAAATTTGCTCCAGAAATTCAGAACCTTAGTAAAGACTAAGAAATTGAAGCTAGATGAACAACAACAATTTTTTTTTTAAAAAAAAAAAAGAAGAAAATATGCATTTAGTCTGTGATTGGCATATTTTATCAACCCAGACTGAACTAGAAACTCAGCTGTAGATCTAGACTGTCCTTATTCTGTGACATCAGGGATCATTTAAATAAGAGATTAGGACTGACATAATGTATTTCTACATAAAATGCTGTGATCTGTGTTATGCAAGAGTCCGATTAATCAAAGTAGTTTTATGTGATGCTCTCCAAAACTGAAATCCAGTTTAAAAAAGCAAAAGTTCAGAAATGCAGTTAAGGCTTTGGTTCCCTCCCTTTCTCTCTCACTTGTTCAGAATCTGATTTCACTCCATGTTAAATAACACTGGCTTCAAATTCTCTTCTCTGTACATGTGAAACCTCTGTCATAAAAACATTCTATTTGAAGAAGTGCTGTGATAGCTTGGTTAGTTATCAATCAACAGAAACAAACTAATGCATGATTGCTTTTTAACTGTCCTTCAAGGTCACAATAAGGTTATCGATTCCACTTTTGGAAGAAATTACCAGTTTCTAAAGTCAAAGGCCACATTAGATTTTCTGAGCTTCTTTCCTCCTTAGAAGATTCCCTCTAAATACTGAAGGGATCTCTAGCAAGACGGTACCACTAAAAATATACCAGTATTACTCTTCAAAATACCACATGTTTTAGAAACTGTATCAAAGCAAATTAAGCTGAGGGGCTACTTCCTAAAGCTACAGTATTAATATATTTCAAATACAAGCCTAACTGTCATTTAGGCAGACAAGCCTTTCCCAACAACACATGCATAGGACCAAAACACAACTTACTTGAGAGCTCGATAAAAATACATGTGAGAAAAGTCTAAACTATACAGTTTCTGTATTACGCAAGAGGAATGTGGTTGGCATTTCATAATACGTCTTGAAATTAGTAAAAATCGGAGGTGCTGACACTCACATTCTGCTATTTTGTGGCAACTGGGCTTTCACTTCTCTGTAGTACTGTACCAAGATCAGAGAAATAAATTCTGAGGTTTTTTTCCATAGGAAAACAGGGAAGGCAGAGCACATAAAAAAGCCAGTTTTAGTCTAACATTTTTTACATAGTAAAAACAAAAGAAAGGTGCTTTAAAGCCTGTTTCACATTGGCACAACTTGAAGAAATGCCTTTAAACAATTGTCATGTTGTATTCATACCTATAAATAAACTGTGGATGCTAAGCAAGCCCCGGAAGCTTATCTTGAGAAATTTATTATGACAACTATAAATTGTAACTCCACAGAGAAGCTGCTGTCTAATTTCCCAAGAGACGAAAGGAGATAGCCTCCCAAGACAGCACCAGAAACTTCTTAGCAATCTGAAAACATTAACGCCAATGGTCACAAGCATACTCTATTCAGAATCTTACAAACTGAAGAGATGCCAATATCCTCAGTTATATACAACAGCAACTGTTTCACAACTGGATCTGTATTCAGACATAACTGTATAAAAAACTATGCCTGATAACATGTACTGATTGCTTCACATGTATTTAGAAATTTAGAAATAAACAACAAGCAGAATAACTTATTCCATACCAAGAAGTCATCTTCTGGGAGAGCTGAAATAAACGCTGGCTCAATAGCTTGAAGAAAATCAAAACCTTGAGTTGCCCACCTATCTCAAAGAAAAAGACAAGACAGAAAATGAATTGCTCTTCAGCTAAAGTCATCATAAGAATTTCAACAACATCCAAGAACAGGAAGTGACAGTTACTTATTTGTCCTCTGGAAAATACGACAAAATCTTTGTAAGAAAATTGCTTAATACATAAGGGGTAATATATTTAGCTTGTATTAATATTTGCCCAGTTATATTTAGATAAAGTCTGATTTTAGCAAGGACAGTGTGAAATAAAGTGAGCAGCCCACGCTGTACATCTCAACTTGCATGTGCTGTCTTCAAGAACAGCAGCATCAATTCACTCATAATATGCTGGCAACAAGCCAAACTACTATGTCCCCTGCCTAAATGCTTCTTTCGGAAACAACATCAATAGTACTAATGATTTCACGACTATGTGATCAGCAGCAATGGGGCATTGCTGGTTTCAGGGCCTAGACTGGTAAAGTAGAGACAGTTGTCTTCAACCACCAGCTGCAACCTACAAAATGCAAGCACAATCATAGGATATCCTGAGTTGGAAGGGACCCATGAGGATCATCGGAGTCCAACTCCTGACTCTATACAGGGCAACCTGAAAGTTAACTCACATAGAGCTTAGCATCAACCAGAACCCTGAGATCCCTTTCTTCAGGGCTGTACTCCAATCTCTTGGTCCCCAATCTATATGCATATCCAGGATTACACAATCCCAGGTGCAAAATCTGGCATTTGTCCTTGTTAAATTTCATAAGGCTGGTGATTGCCCAGCACTCATAATCTATCAAGATATCTCTGAAACCTTGAAGATATCTCTACCCTTTAGGAAATCAACGGCTCCACCTAATTTAATATTGTTGGCAAACTCACTTAGTAGGTACTTAATTCCTGTGTCCAGATCATTAATAGAAGAGAACTGGCCCTACCAACTGAGCCCTGAGGAACACCCTAGTGACTGGCTGCCACCCAGATGTTACCCCATTTACTCCAACTCTTTAAGCCCAACTCTTCAGCCAATTTTTCACTTATCATACTGTGCCAGTCTAGCTGTACGCTGGACAATTTGTCCGGAAGGATATGCTGAGACATAGTATCTAAAGCTTTGCTAAAATAGTAATTAAAAAACAACAACACAAACCAACCACATCCACTGCCTTCTCTTTGTCCAAGGATAACCTTGTCTAAAAGGATATTCAGTTAGTAAGGCACAGTTTGCCCTCCAGGAACCCATATTGACTTTGACTAATGACTACATCGTCTCTGAAGTGTTTTTCAATAACTCCCAGAATAATCTCCATAATTTTTCCAGGAACTGAAGTAAGACTGAGAGGCCTATAATTACCAGGGTATTCTTTCTTGCTCTTCTTGAAAACTGGAATAACATTTGCTAGCTTCCAGTCAAGAGGAACCTCTACATATTCCCAAGACTGTTGATAAATAACTGAGAGAGGCCTCGCAGTAACTTCTTCAGTACCTTGGAATGAATTCCGTCAGCCCTTGTGTGCATTTCATTGCAGCAACAAATCTTTTACAAGTTGAAAGTCAACCAGGAGCCTATCACTCCCATACTTGTGGTCCTCCAACCCAGGGCTCTGGGGGTCCCAAGCCCCATCATTTGTGTTAAAGACAGAGAGGCAAAGGCAGCATTAAGTGTCTCTGCTGTATTTTCATCCCTATTTGTGAGGTGACCAATGTTGTCTGAAGTCCTCCTTTAGCTGCTAACCTACTTTAAAAAGCCTTTTAATTTCTTTTGGGTTTTGTTTTCTTTTAAGATTAGGACACCAAGCTAGCCAGCCTATGCACACATGGTTCAGCCTACCCACTCTTTCCTCCTCTTCTTCCAGCAAGCAGAACAAACCACCTCCAGGACAGACTGACCAGCCCTATTCTTTAAGAAAAGGGAATTGTTGTAGACGTGTAATCTGCTAGCGCAGACCAATATTAGGCACCTATTTTAATGCAAAAGAATTCTACATAATTTCGAATATCCCAACTGCAAAATGCTGCAAAACCACCTAAATAAATCAAGTAATGGTATCGTTCTGCTTGGGCCAGTTTCCCAGTTCCTCTGCTTACATCCTCAAAGTGATGTAACTTTTTAGCTTTTTGCAATACTGCTCAGCAGTAGTGTTTCATAGCACTGACTATACGTACAATTTGAGAAATCACTGGGCACAACGCTTCTGCCAACAGACAGAAAGTACTTCAGGCTACAGCAAAAAACATCCACAAATACATCCATTACGGCGATCATAAAACTGAAGAATTTTCACCAGAGTGGAAACAGTTCTTCCTTATCTGTGGCCATACTTTAGATGCCTTCAGAAAGGACTAATCAAAGGACTTCTACAGAAGGCTAAAGCTTCAATACTACACCGTTTCTGCAACTAGCACAAAAGAATACTCCTTTCTCTGTAGAATACCCAGAGAATAAGTGTTGCATACTCTGCAATCTTTATTGACTCCTGATGACACAGCAGTTTGTTCCAACCTAATGACCCTTATCTAAAGTCTTTCAATTGTCTGGGTCCAACAGTCTCCACTTTTTCTTCCCATTTTCTATCAGCTAAGGAGAGGCAAAATGTTCCACAAAATCGTCTAAGCAGTTGGAGTGTTATTTGGCTTTATGCCTTTACTATTCAAATTACTTTCAAAAGTTAAGAGTCAGAAGCAACAATAGCTCAGAAGAACTACTTCTGAACAATAAGGCTTTGTTCACAGTGTGAAAAGTCCTGCATGGTATTTAAACACAAACTACCATGGCAGTAACAAGTTGGCTCTTACCTGGGTCGAGTGCCTCGGCCACTCTCACATTTTGTGAGCACATAATTCATCCATTTTCTGGCAAAGCTGATATACTTGTCTCCAATTTTCTGCCTGAATTCTCCAGACATCAGACGAACAACTTCTTTATGGTACTGTAAGAAACTAAAGATTACTTTTCACGTATTAGGAAGAAGAACAAAAATATCATTTGCAATATCCCCTGGAGTATCGTCAGGCTAACAAAACTCTACAGTATGGTAACAGTCACATCCTATTCTTAAACAAAATGATTGTATGCAAGCAGTTGTATATTTATAGAAAAACAAAATCATGAAAAAGCATATGATACAAAATATGTTTTAGCGAGAGGCAACACCTGAAACACATTGCATCCTTGCATGTGTAGGGCATGTGCCGATGTTTAACAACGTAATATTTAAGACTGTGTAACACTGTAACATTTAAGAACCATCCTACCTAAATAAATGCTCAGTTCTGTAATCAGAGATTAAATTGCAAAGCATTGCTTACTTTTAGTTATATCTCAGATAATACTAGGGGATGAAGCAGTTACGTATGTGCATTTAAAAAATTAAACAGAAACACCAGCTGATTTTTAGAAGGCTATCCTTAGAAGTAAGGTAGGATATGATACAATCTTAAAAAAAATTCACAGGGCTCACAGAAATCCAGTAGTGAAACGGTATACTAAAAGCATCCAACATGACATTTCTTCATCAGCACTCTATGGCAGGCACTCAAAGGCTACATTCACTGCATCAAAGAACCACCACAAACTCTGAAAGAATGGCTTGTATTACAGTATTACGCTATTCTAGGCTGAAAAACTGTGAGAAGCCAAGCTACACAATGACATTCAGTATCAAAGGATATTTCGGATCTCATCTAAAATGCTGCCAAGTAACAGAGCCTACAAGACTACACCTGAATTCATCAAGGTCTTAAAGCTTTTTAGAGTTCCAGGCGTTGCTAATGGAAGTCTGAATTTAATAGATCTGTTATTTTTCAATCATTTTCACATAAGATTTCTGTGGCATTTCTGGAGTTACAGTTACCTTACTTGAACTAACGCAACCCCAGACATTTCACTTGGTTCTTACCAAAATTACAAAACTAATGTGTCATGAAGTTTTTGTTTCCTTACCTCAAAACCAAAATTATAACCCTGAATCATGGCTTCCCGGTAGTACTGCTGCAAAGTGGCAGATTCAGATTCATCCACTTCAGCATCGAACTCAGACGTGAACATGTGATCAACTCTGTCAATGGCACTGCTTATCTTATTGCATAGCTGTAATGCATCACTCTGAGCAACAACAACAACAAAAAAAAGGGATGGGGGGCACCAAGTTATTATTTATATTCTACAGTTGACAAGACTAACACAAAAGTTAATCTATAAATCACATTATTTTAAAAGGAAATGTATTTTAATGCCATTACAATTCATTCAGTCTTGGAAAAACAAACGCTCTGCAGTAGTTGCACTAAGCAAGTCTTATAATTAACTAAGGTATTAGAATTAAGTTTGTTTGCTTGAGTGAGATTAACTTCAAAAACAAAGACAGCAATGGGGGAAAAAAAAACAAAACAAAACAAAACTACCCACACAAAAACATTCAACCAAAATCAGACAGATCAGAAAAGAAAAAATGAGTTTTACTATCTCCAGTGTGACCAAGCATTTCACTGTATTTTTACCCCAGTATGTAGACACAGCTTCTATTCAATTCAGGAGGAAAATGTAGGGACTCGATATTGCTACTTCAACCTATCAAATCTTTGCTTTTTTGGGTCCTCCAAAACAAACAAACAAAAAAAAACACTGAAGAAAACCCTCATCCAACAAAAGAACACCAAAACAAAAAACCACACCAAACACACAAAAAAGAGAGACCTTTTTATATATAAAGTAGCTTTTATATATGAACTTTATATATAAAATTTATATATAAAGTAGCCATATATATAAACTTTATATATAAAGTAGCCATCTCCTCCAAACATGGGAAAAACCACTTATTTCTTGCAGATCATGGATTTTGAGAGAATTTATTTTTATGAAATCAAGCAACTTCTTTCAATTCAATGACACTCTCATACAAAGATGTATTTATTCTGTTGCTATTAATATCCCTATTACATTATGGGCTTCTTTTCAACTTACCCAGTGTAAAAATGATTACGCCAATATTGCTGAAAAACACACTCTCAAATCCTTTGCAAAAACAAAACGAAAATTGTACCGAAAATGAAGTCCACGGAGGTTCCATAAACCTTAGCATTACAATCAAGTCTCCTTACACAGTTTTACTTATCAGCGAGCAAAGCATAATCAATTTTGACTGAGATCGTCTTGAAAACTGCTCACCTTTAGCTGTTGTAAAGCCTTGGCGATGATGGGTTGGCTGGATGTCTGTTCCTGGTGCAGAGAAATGAGCCCTTCGATAGACTGCTGGAAAGCTTTCCTCTGACTCACAAGGTGGGCAGATTGAATGACTACAAGGAGAAGGTTATCAACCTAGGAATACAAAATACCAATAGTTCTTATTAACAAAACCCTCTCTATAAAAATATGTCCCAGAACAGGAAATTCCAACTGTTTTTCTTTTTTAAATTCTAAAATATGAAAGACCTCTGTTGTCGTTATTCATGAAAACCTTTAATTCACACCAGAAATCTTCATGCTGGTTATCTGAACTTGATAAACTCTCATGAGCAGAGCTCCATTAGGGCAAATGCCACAGCAAGTTTTCAAGGCAAATATACTCTGATTCTTTTATGGAAAGGCTTGGGAAACACTGTATTAAAATTATCTTCGGAATAGTTATACACAGAAAGGCACACAAAACATGTAAGCAAAACAACTGTATTTTTTCAAAGCAGATGGAGGTAACAACTATCACATAAATAAGCAGATTTTATCCAAGTAGTATAATTGACCTCAGGACAAAACGTACTACTGAACAGGGAAAAGCACAGGTTTACCACACAGTATTTGCTCAAATTTTGAAAATTATTAAAATGTAAGAATATGTTTTGGAAAACAGAGCTCTGATACTGCAGAAGTCTATAAAAGTACCGAGTCACAGATGGTGTTGCCTTTGCTGTGGCACTATGAGTCACATACTTAAGCTCTGTTGATTTCAAACTGCAGACAACGAATCTCCAACAAGTTACTCATCTAGATTTTCAATACCTCATCCCCAAAGATTATTTTCATGCTTAAAATTCTTTAAATGTTGATGGGATTCTTCTCTTTTATGATTGTTTTTTAAATAACACCTTACATTTTCTCTAGTTTGCAATCAAAATACCTTTTTTAAAAACACAGGACACAATCTTTCTGAGGGACTTTTTACTTCCTAAATCTTTCAATACTGGATTTTATAAAATTAATAAGTGGTGTTACACAAATACACATAAAAACACATACTCAAGCACACAGTGTTTTATGTGTACTTATATATGTCAGATATAACATCATTTGTATACCAAATTCCATCTTTTATTGTTTTCATTTTCTGAATGAAATGCTAACTTCAATAGAAGTCCAATGAAATTCTAGGCCCTTAATCAACGACTATTTTTTTATTGTTCAGTCTGGGCAACAGACAAGCAAGAAGTAACATGCTTGCATGTTAAAAATAGCAATATGTACAGGAGTGACTTTTTCAACTGCCTGTAATTGCTACAGCCCTCTGAATGCTAGAGGCCAGGCACATTGACATGGAAAGTCACTCTGTGGACAGTAGAGCCCATTTATGGTTGGGATCCAAGGAACTGCATGACATACCAAAAGGAAAATTCACTTAGCTTAACATAAAGATATGAGAAGAGGAGGAGCTGCAGCTGGCTCAGCTGCCAGAGAGGAGCAGAACTGCTGGCAGGGAACCCCTGTTGGCTTGGGATGAAGGAAAGTATGACTGCAAAGATTTCTCCCTGCAGAACTGCTGAACTTCCAGAAGCTTCCACAGAAATTTAATTTTAAAACGTCACAATTTGCCCAAGATCGAAAGTAACTGGTTTCGTGCCTCCGTGTGTGGAAAGCACACAACTGCCACATGTTCTTGGAGACTGGTGACTTCTCAATAAAATGCGGTTTTCAAGTCCTAGCCACACTTCTGATACTGAACACTTAGCTAGATATTGAAAGTATCTCTTTATTATAAAAATCCAACCCTAAAAAATGCACATTGTAGAGATTAATCCTTCTAACAAATCCATTTCATTTAATACTTGAATTAACAGAAGCAAGGATCACTCCTATCCTTGAATTTAACTTTTTATTACCTATGAAAGGACACACGCCTCACTTAAATTACTGTGGGTAATCTGAAAGGGTAAGAATCCACAGAAGTGTGGGGAACACATTAACGGGAAAAAAACAAACCTGCATGCTTCGCAGTGTATCAACAGTTTCTACTTGTGGCACTACTTTGACTGGCTGGCCCTCCCACGAACTCCAGCTGTCATCCAGTTCATGGGTTTTATCACTGTGTTTGGTCATCAGCAAGTAGGCTTCATACGCAACCTCATCCGAATCCTTTGAGCAATCCTTTCCAGCAGCTGCATTGAGGAGCTGCAAAATCACAGATTTTTCACCTGCAATACTATTTGGTACAAATACTTGTAAATTCTCGAGTCCAGAGATTTGCACCTGTAGAAAAAAATTACAGATATACCAAATGAGTGAATCTCACGGTTTTCTATGATACATAAAAAAAGATAAAATAGATACATCTCCTCTCATTTAAGCAACAGGAAGAGTTTCCATCTTAAACAGCTGTACAATATACATATTAAAACAATACATTCAGCAATCTTGTACTAAAAGTCAAAAGGCATTATAATAAACTATTTGTCTTGAAATCCACTAGATCACTAACTTTCAGTGACATCTTTCCTTGCACCTTCAAGTGATCCTTCAACATGTTCTTTTAAAGGAATCCTCTTACAAACAGTCCGATTTCATATATATACTATATATGTGTGTATATGTATGTATAAAATATATATACACATGGATTTTACAAAGTAAATTGGTCAAGACTAATATAAGATTTATGAAGGACACACTTTCAAGACTGGAATAGTGAAATAAGAAAGATTCTTTCAGGGTCTCTAAGAATCCATGTGACATTTCTCAATGGATACAAAAGATAAAGCAAAAATATGGCTAAAAAAATCAGTTATTCTTTTACTATTCATGACAGAGAGATTAAGTCCAATAAGAGTGTTCTTTTTTAGTAAAATACTACTTATACTACTTAAAAACTACTTCTCCATTATATTACATTGGTAACACTATTCTAACAAAATCAGGCATCAGAATCAGACTGTAAAAACAGTAAAATAGTTGATAGCTGTGATTTGACACGAGGTAACTGACTTACAGTGAAATTTAATTCTTTTTTTTTTCAGAGTTTGATGTCATCAAGCTAAGACAAAACACTGCACTCAACATTTTCACTATCAGGCAGACATATTTTATAGTTAAAACTATTATAATCTATAGGTAATTGAAAAACTAGATGGTTGTTACTGAAAGCTAAAATAGTTTCCCCAAACCAACGAGCACCCAATTGAAAAGGCTGTTACAAATTTAAACTCCCTACATGATGGCAGAGGGCCAATATCTGAAGCATTAATCACAAATGTGTCATTTTGAGTTGTGAAAAAAAGTGGAATGGTAATACATAAAGAGGGATAAATCTTGAGATCAAAATAATCTGTGTTTACAAAAATTTTTTCAAACTCAAGATTCAGTTTTTTCTTCAAAACATGTACATAACAACAATGATAATATCTTTAACTAAAAGGCCTGTCAAATTTAATATCGTGTCTTAAAGCAGCCAAGAGCGGATATCTGGGGAAAAATATTTTTTAAAAGTAAATATATACTGATTTCCCTGACTATTCTCCCACTCTTAAACAACTCACAGACCAGGGTTCCTGCTGAGCCAGATGTTTCACCTATACATTTAAAGATCCTTTGTGATCTTTTCTCCTAATAACTTCGTCTCCCCTTGAACCAATTTTTACTTTTATATAAATGATTTATAAATCTAACAAGAATTCTGTCAGGCAAAAATTATAGATTATTTCCCAAATGGGAATCGTATATATTAAATGTATGGAAGGTCAAAAAAGATCAGCAGATCTGTTGAAGCAATTTCTTTACTTAAATTCAAACTACAATAAAGACTTGTTGACCTAGGAATTTTTAAGGAATAAAGTGCAAATCCACAAATGCAGGAATTTATAATGCAGTAAATATTGGTCACCGAGAGTCTAGCCTACTTTTGCTGTACAACAGTTTCCCAGCAACAGTTATTCTGGAACTGAACACAGTTCCTACATTTCTCACATCCTTAGTGCTCTTAAGGAAGCTTGTTAGAGCAGACCACTGTAATATTTTTGCTTTATAAAAGCACACAAATCACAGGTCCATAGTCTGAGATTATCTGCTTAAACATGTCCATTTACTGATGTATCTGTTTACCTCATAAACTTTAAAACATTTATTTTTCATAACACTCCCTACTAAGTGTTATTACTCCCCTCTCAGAAATGAGTAAGTATTATTGAAGCAAAATGGCTTTTCCCAAGTTACCCTTTGGGAAGACAAGGAATTGTTACTGATTGACACTGATTTCCCAAAACACAGACTAGTATTCTCACTCATGCAAACACAGGTACAGGAAATAATTGGACTGCCATAATTCAACATTAAACAGATGACATTTTAAGTCATAGAATCATATAATAGTTTGGGATGGAAGAGACCTCTGAAGGTCATCTAGTCCAACTCCCAAATGCTGAGACAGGTGCCACATTAAAAAATTGAAAGTATGTCAATAAATATCCTTTGACATTTTGCTTAGCATCCCCACTGTACTTTCATGCTTCTAAACTGAATTTACCTTCACATACTCTTTTGTTTTCAGAGCATTCAGAAGATCTCGCACAGGGGCTGACAATGCAAATTCTGCTGCTATTTCAAGATCCTACAAGTAGTGACAAAACAAAAGAATATGCTTTCAGACTAAGTTTCTTTAAAACATATAAGTAAGATGAAACTCGACTATTAGCTTACCTTCCTCAGCATTTTAGCAAAACCAAGAGCTTTGGAGGCCCTTTCTCTAGCTTCATGAAACAGTTCTTTGAGTGCTCGGCTTGTCTCTATAACAGACCTCCTGAAACATTGGTAAGAATGAAGTGACAATGTTTTAATAAATCATATTGCACTTTTATAGCTATCAGAAAATAAGAATTATTTACACGTATGTCAACCAAAAGAGCATAGAAAATATAAATATTTACTAGCAGTTGAGTGAAATAATTTGAACTTACACGGACACAGTTTTGGTAAGGATATAAAAATTTAATTTAAAGAATGCTACATAAACAAACTCTCATAGCCTGACTTAAAAAGAAGGTCACTAGTCTTCAAACAAACAAAATGATGTTTCATTACTACTGCATACAGAAATATCAGCAATAAAGCCTATGGAGTCTTGCATTTACGAAGTTTTCGTTCTAAGACATAAGAAGCAGTATGCACCTGTCAGCCTGTCAGGGGTACAGAAAGATGAGTGTGTTAATTATTAAGCTGAAGAGCTTAATACCTGATTTCATCTGATGCAGTACTGTCATCGGCACTGGCCCAAAATTCATCACAACTGTCTTGTAGTCCAGAATCTAAAAATATTCCTGTAGATTTCAGCAGCATTCCTGCAATATCACTGTAGCAACAGAAATGGTGGAACTTCAGAGTCTTATTCGGGTAGCACGGCACCTTAAACTTCTTCCTACTCTGTCCAACACAAGAGATCCGTGCTGCCAAGTCCCCCTGCAGAAACAAGCAGCATCTTGGGGGCCCTCAGTTACTCTACACGCACAGGGCTAGCAGGAACGGGGACTTTCCACAGAAGTAGTCATTCCTGTTACAGCTAGAGTAAGAGCAACCTGCACCTACTGCACCCTATAGCAACAGTCATTGTAATAATTGATAAACTCACAAAGATTTATCAACTGCTTACTGAGGCCTCAAGAAGCACAACCTGGGAACCTTGAGCAAGTGCTGACTTGAATACTGCCGTGGTTCAGGCCAGACTGGCCACCGAGACGAATGACAGATCCGGTACAAGTCAACACCATAAGCAGAGTAATTTAAAAAAAAAAAAAAAAAAAAAACCTACCAGAATAGTTTTCCAGCTTGAGCTTCACCTCCTCTTATATAAGGAGTTATTTCTTTGGTGAAATTCCATTCTTCCTCCAACAGATTTTTTAAACTATGAGACGCCTGAGGTAACTGCTGTAGCATTTGGATCCAGCTTCGCATATAATCAAAGTAAACCTGTACATGGAAGGAGATAAATTAAACACAATTTTTTTTATACAACACATAACTAAGGGTTGGTTATAACTTCTCAAATCAACAACCAATCTCAATATTATACAATTAGTAGAAAACACTTCTACAACGTTTTTTGTTTGCTATGACTGAAAATGAGCTACGTGTTTCCACTCAAAAGGTGCACCGGGAAGTAGAAAGGTGACTTGGGAGGCAGAAAGTGCTACTCAAGCGTCAAATACTATGTCTTCATGATCCTTCTCTGAAAATACTGACAGTATCACCACCTGGCTTGCTGTGCTGCCATTCACCATTGTGTCAGTGAATACCCACAGTGGCTAGAGTTTTTTAAAGCTGAACTACTGAATGGTTTCTAAATCTTTTATTAGCTGAATTACTCCAAAAGGTTTTAGCTGAACATACCCTCCTGGATATGATAAATGCAGTGAACAGCCTCATTACATTCTACATTATAACTTGTTTTCATTTTTATATCAAGTCTTATCTCTCACATTTATTTAACTATTATTCTTTTAAAACAACATAAAAATCCAGGTAAGTACAATTCTTCTTCAAGCATCTGCCCTTCAGGATCATACTGAAGGCAAAAAATTAGCTGCAATTTTACACTATTTTGGTTCAGTAAACCAAAACATGAATTAATGTCCGTCCTTAGAAATGGTAAGACACTTCCTCTTGTTTTCAGGTATTTTCAGACCATACTGTAACAAGAAGATCATAGAATTATTGAATGGTTTGGGTTGGAAGGGACCTTAAAGATCATCGAGTTCCAACCCTCCTGCCATGGGGCAGGGACACCTCCCACTAGACCTGGTTGTTCAAAGCCCCATCCAGCCTGGTCCTGAACACCTCCAAGGATGGGGCATCCACAACTTCCCTGGGCAACCTGTTCCAGTGTCTTTCCTCCCTCACAGCAAAGAATTTCTTCCTAATATCTAATCTAAATCTATCCTTTTTCAGTAAAAAAACCTATTACCCTTCATCCTACTGCTACACTCCCTGATGAAGAGTCCCTCCCCATCTCTCTTGTAGGCCCTCTTTAGGTACTGGAAGGCACCTAACAATGTGTCCCCAGAGCTTTCTCTTCTCCAGGCTGAACAACCCCAACTCTCTCAGCCTGTCTTTATATGAGAGGTGCTCTAGTCCCCTGACCATCTTCATGAACCTCCTCCGGACTCGCTCCGACAGGTCCATGAGCTTTCCTCTGCTGAGGGCTCCAGAGCTAACACACTACTTGAAGAAGCGTCTCACAAGAGCAGAGTAGATATGGAAAACCATAAAATCCTACTCTGCATTAGGTAGGTCTTGCGTTCTTCTATCAGACTGTAGCCCCATTCTTTATTTTATTTGCTTTTCACTCTCAGTTTAAGTCCTCTTCCAGTATTCCTAGCTACCTTGCTTGCCTATAGACTCCATAGAAAAAGACAAAGTTCCACCTCCCACCCCTCATTAACCCTGTCTTAACCTTCTCATTTCCTACAAGTTTTCCCTATCTTTATTGTCAGTCCAGATTATCTCTTAAGCACTCTGCCCAGCCTTCCCAGTCTTCTGACAATCTTGACCATTCATCAGTCTTTCTCCCATGCTCCTGGAGCTGCAGTAACCTGAGACTCTGAAAACTGTGATTCTTTGAAGTCTGATATACTTACTCCTGTTTACATAGTCTTGTTACCATCCCTTTCAACACCTAGAAAAAGCGAAATCCTTATACAATTAAAAGTGCTGCCAAAGTTCTAACTCTTACCTCAATGCACAAAAACATTACAACTACCTAAAAAAAACAGGTAAGGCATTTCAAAATGGTCAAGATGAACCATTTTCCTTTCATCTAGCCAGGCCATTTCTGCTGGAATTTTCTAGAAATTTCAGATGGAGACGAAGGCAGGCATGCACCATAAGAAACTTAAGATAAAACATTATATTTTCACCACTATAGGCAACGAAAAGCTTGTAATAGGAAAATCCATGCATACTCAACAAGAGACGGTACCAACAGCTCTGCTGACAAAACACTTATGATGAGCTATTGAGGTGTATCTTGGGTTTTTTACCCAGAATAGCGATGACAAAACTCAAACAACTCAAAGAACAAAAATCATTCACATCCAAGGGAACAGTAATTTAAACTAAATTTACTATAGAATACTTCATTTAATCTCATTCAGAGGTCAAGTGTTTGTCTTGAAAATACTGCTTTGTGTTTAACTTATTGCAATAATGAGTACACATTAAAAATAAGGTATCATCAATGGATAAATGCAGTATCAAGAGGTTAAGACATGAAAAGGTTATTCAAAGTTTATTTTAAATGTACGAAATTTACAGTTCTATTTATGAGCCATTTAATTGTAAATACAGGTAATTTACAAGTATACTGTACCAAAGTCCAGTAAACAAAGATCACATTACCATTAACATTTTATGCAAGTCCTCTTCAAAGGAATCGATGTTGCAATCAATCTTTTGTAAGTCATCTAACACCTCCCGTAACATAAACTGGTAGTATTGCTTCATTAACAGGCCACCCTTCAGAACCTCTTTACACTCTCTCACTAGCTGCAAGAGAAAAACCCAAAAACTGCCATCAGTCAAAGCATTACTCTTAAATTCTCCTGCTCAATTTGTCAGTGGTTTGTCTAAACAAGTTAGTTTATCACTACATTCAACAGTTTTTAGAAATGAATACAGTCCCTCTACATGTCTGCAGGAAAGATGTGAACAGTTTTCCAGGATTATTTAAATTGCCACCATTTGCCACATCACTGCAAATAAAGATGTTTCAGACTTCAGTCCCTGCGCAGGGCCACAGCTAGGAACTTACTGGAGAGTTAGAAAGTTTAGAAGTGGGCAAGAAGGCTCACGATTATCAACTCACCAGTTTAAATGGAATCAAATCAGGAATAACATGCAATGTGTCTGACAGATGCTTAGAGACCTATGAGAAATGTTTTACTGCAGGGAATTCACTGTTAATCTATTGGGCAGGTGTCTACAACTCTAAAGCCAGTATCAGACCAGAAAATAGCTCGTGTTTCTTTTGTTGCTCCCCCGCACAAGATGAACATGAGAAAAGTTATGTTTTCAACTGCAGAAGTGGCCACTTTTGGCCAAACAGCTATCATGCCTCCCTCAAAGTTTCCAGCTTTTATTAATTTGGAGAAACGTGCACAACCACACACATAGTAGTACACAAACAGCAAGACCTACACTAACAAATCTCTAACAAAAGTCCTTCCAGTGCTAAGTGTGTATTCTTCTGAAACTATCAGTCTCCAGGTTTGACAACCTCTGACCTTTTCTGAGCAACAACTTCACTAAATCGAAGGTCTGAGATGAAGAGAGGTATTCATTTGGAGGGCCAGGGAATGGAATTGTTGGTTAATCTGCTTTTAAAAATCTTCTATAATGGTTATCCTGGCAATATAATATATCAATATAGTGGACTTAATGTATGAGAAATTATAATGGCACAAAAGTAAAAAACACACAACAATGTTATTAATATGACAACAGTTTTTGGAATCTTTTACAGGCCAGGACATGTTATGCTGTGTTCCCCCACATGAAGGGGACCTATTCTGAAAAAAGGAAAAAAAATTTTTTTATAAGGTGGAAATCCAAGTTACACATTTATACCCCAAACACGTCATATTTAAAAATGAATGTGCATTCTTCACTCTCCACTCATTCCATCACATTTAGTGTACTCTGTGTTAACCTATCAGGGTTTTTTGCCCTTGGATCCACAAAGAAAAAAATTAATTTAAAATTGGTATTTAACTACCCATCACAGAGACAGATGGGGCTTGGTGATATCACTTATCCATAAAACTTTTACTATATAGTATGGCATATCTTACAGATACAAGCAAAGTTCACTTCTAAAACTTGCAGAGAGTAACATTTATTCCAAAATAAAATACTCTCAAAACTTCATTAAAATTTTGTTTAAATAATACTGCCATACAGTGATGTGTAGTTAATAACATAATATAGGATTTACAAAATAAACAGTAGTGCTTATTTTGAGAGTCAGCTTTTGGAACTGAAACTCACAAGGCAGTAAGGCAAACAAAAAATACGGTCTATAACGAGCACACTAAAGAATGTGCAGCTTAAACTGAAAATATTATCACTACTACTGTTTGTTTGATGGGTTGCTTTTTGTGTAGGTAGTTTGTACAATAAATTCTTTTCTGCAAAGCAGGTGGGGCAGGTCACACAGCCTCCAGGGTACTGTAGTCTAGAGTAAGAGAGTTTATATTAAGTTTTCTGGGTTTTGGTGGTCTGGTGTTTTATTTCCCCTTGCACCCTCTTACATTTACTTCACCTATAAAATAACAAAGTGCCATCAAACAGTCAAATTGCTCTGTTCCAGTAATTTCCAAAATTTACATCACACCTACTCCGAGTGGCCTATATCCCCAATACACAACAACCTGAATAAGCAGAACACAGTAACCGGCCAGTACACTGTGGCCCGGCTCCCAGTGGTGTCAGTCACTTATCAGAAACCAAGAAGGTGTGACTTTTCACTTTTCAACTAGGGCAGACTACCTTAATGCACGTGCCACATGGCAGTAACAGACCATAAGGAGTCTGCACAAAATGGTGATGGCTGACACAAGGACTGTTGACCCAAAAATTCCAGGAGGTAGGACGTGCTGTTAAGACCATCTAGACAGAGTGCTCATCATCAGATACGCTGTTCCCTATCCAAACACACATCCTTTAGGTGGCTGCTTCTTTAATCATTAAACCGTGTTAACAGGCGTGTGGGTAACAATTGGTAATTAAGAAATCAGCACCTGCATTAGCATACAATACTATGTATTGTACTCCTAGCACAATTCTGCTCCTAGCTGTAGATTTAGATGGGTGTTGACAAAGAAAAAATTACTTATTTGTAATTGCACATCTCTATTCCAGTAGCCTACAATCTCAAACTAAAAATCTTCTAGCAGTGTTGACCGAAGTCCCTGGATAACCTGATACAGGGCCCAGCTTCCAGCACAGAAGGTTGGACCAGAGTATCTCCAACACAGACTTCACTGTAATTCTGTAATATTCTGTGAACTTGCAGAACAGAACGGACCCCTAGACTCTGTTTTGAGCTTGCCCAAGATTTTAGGAATTATAATTCTTCAGGAAACAAACACATATGTTTGTGAAAAATCCTCCACAGCTCCTTTGCTTGTTCAGAAATATTGCATGGGACAGCATTTTTTTCCAAGGTAATTAGCAAGCCAGTTTATACCATTAAAACAGTCTGTAACAAACACACTGTTTGCCAACAAAAGAATTGTCATTTTTACTTAATTCACAGTCCACAAGGAGAACACAAAATATAACAGCAAAAAAATAGCCTCAGTCTCTGGGGAAAAAGGATATATTGTGCTTTACGATACAGTATGCTATACTATATATTTTACTATAACTACTTAAGACTGAAATTGTAGGTACTGCGCTTTTGGATATAAGGGCATCCAAAATCCTAGTATACCAAGGAAATTAAAAGTGGGGAGGAAGTTAAGTTGGGGGGAGGTGAGGGGAAAAGAGAGGACTGAAATTTATCTGGGACAATGAAGTAACTCAGCAATTGATTTTGGAGAAGCAGATAACTAGAATGAGAAATCATAATTGGCCTAAGAACTTATTTAACTGTTTACCCTTAAAGACCACCTGATAAAACCCTGATCTGGTTATGCTTCCCAGGGAGCAGGGAGATGACTTCAGGCAATTCTGGTGTGCCCTGGACTAGACTTTGAAAGATGGCATTGATGGAAACAGTCTTCATTGTATCAGATAACCACCAGACAAGAAATCCTTATACAACATTCTCAACTAGTGACAGGACTGACAATCTTGGACCAATACCACAGGAAATATTAGATATTTATATAAAACATTATGTTGAGAAAGAAGATTTTTTTTTCATTTTGTTTTTCTTCTTAATCAACTTTTACTATGTGTCTACCATATGTTGGCAGAGGTCTTACATTTGCAAAGGATAAAGGATCAAATCAAAGAAAAAAGAAATATGAAGACCCTGAAAATTGGTTATGCTGCCTAAGAAATCCAAATGGAGAAAGACTGTGCTGGAGAAGGCTATATAGCTTATAATGCAAATGAAACAAATACTGTTTACCTTCACTGGCTGATTATTCTTTAATCACCAGTTTTGATTCCTGGAATTCTATATCAGAGACATATCTATGACCAAGTGTTTACTATGCAAAAACCAGATCTCCATATGAAACACAAGACTATTTATAAAAGTTATTACATAATTATACACTACCACGTTTAAACTATTCCTCTTTAAATTGACAAGTTTATCATAATGAAATGACAAAGTCATTTTAAACAGGAAATATTAAAAAAAAAAAATGGAGTTGAAGCAAACCTGTTTAATACTCAAAAGAGAAGGCTCCCCAGCAGGTCTTTGTTCCAACCTTAGCTTTAGACATTCATGGATAACATTGAGCAGAACTCGGCAGAGGACCAAGAATGCAGGTTCAAAAGATGGTAAATCCATGGATTTCAGCTCCTCCCATGATACAGTGCTGCATTTTTGCTCACAACAAGGTGGGGAATTTAGTAACTGCACATAATCTGAACACAACATGGGATCTGGAAATTCGGAAAACTGTAACAAGAAATAGGTATCATGAAAAGGATCCTTAAATTCTTTAGGATTTAGCATTTGTTTAAAGTAGCATGCACAAAAGTCTATTTTTAAATTTAGATCCTATTAACTGGCAAATCAACCACAGAAGTTTCCAATTTTTTTATTTTTTATTTTTAAGCTAACTTAATTTTTTTTTCTTTGAGGATCAGCAGGCTGAGGAAAATAATTACAGACGCTTGGAAGTGAACAAAACAATCTCTTACTTTATGTTTCAGTTTTAAAATGGATAAAGCATCCATTAAAGTGTGAGTTCACTACAGGAAGAAACTGCTGTTTGAGTTTATGATGAACATGCAAGTTAAGCCTAACACAATATAGAGGAACATATATTCAGGTCAATGTAAGATACAATACTTGTATTCAACATATATTAGAAAATTAAATAAATAAAAAGGTCTTACACTACTGACTGTATCTAGAAAAACAAGCTGCCAGGTAAGTAACCTCATTCCTTTTCAAATACATAGCGAATATATTATATAAAACTCCATACTGTAAAGTAATGCAACATTCAAGAAAGTGTCACTAGCTAAACTGAACAAAACTA